>CM017570.1:16465129-16812629 GCA_007844125.1 Sinonovacula constricta
TATACAACTTTAGCAAATATTAAAGACTCAAATCAGCCAGCTCCTGGCAGGATCAGTCTTATCAAGATCAACATTTATAAGACCTTGGCAAATAGTATAGACACAAATCAGCCAGCTCCTGGCAGAAGCAGTCGGATCATGATCTGCATGTATTTATACAATTTGGCAAATATTAAAGACCCAAATCAGCCAGCTCCTGACTGTGGGCAGTCTGATTAGGATCAATATATATTTATACAACTTTAGCAAATATTACAGACTCAAATCAGCCAGCTCCTGGCAGGATCAGTCTCATCAAGATCAACACATATTTATACATGTAAGACTTTGGCAAATAGTATAGACACAAATCAGCCAGCTCCTGGCAGAAGCAGTCGGATCATGATCTGCATGTATTTATAAACTGTGGCATCTAGTATAGATACAAATCAGCCAGCTTCTGACTGGGACAGTCTGATCATGATCTGCATGTCTTTATAAGCTGTGGCAAATAGTATAGATACAAATCAGCCAGCTTATGACTGGGACAGTGTGATCATGATCTGCATGTATTTATAAACTGTGGCAAATAGTATAGATACAAATCAGCCAGCTTCTGACTGGGACAGTGTGATCATGATCTGCATGTATTTATAAACTGTGGCATCTAGTATAGATACAAATCAGCCAGCTTCTGACTGGGACAGTGTGATCATGATCTGCATGTATTTATAAACTGTGGCATCTAGTATAGATCCAAATCAGCCAGCTTCTGACTGGGACAGTCTGATCATGATCTGCATGTCTTTATAAACTGTGGCATCTAGTATACATACAAATCAGCCAGCTTCTGACTGGGACAGTGTGATCATGATCTGCATGTCTTTATAAACTGTGGCATCTAGTATACATACAAATCAGCCAGCTTCTGACTGGGACAGTGTGATCATGATCTGCATGTCTTTATAAACTGTGGCAAATAGTATAGATCCAAATCAGCCAGCTTCTGACTGGGACAGTGTGATCATGATCTGCATGTCTTTATAAACTGTGGCATCTAGTATAGATACAAATCAGCCAGCTTCTGACTGGGACAGTGTGATCATGATCTGCATGTATTTATAAACTGTGGCATCTAGTATAGATCCAAATCAGCCAGCTTCTGACTGGGACAGTGTGATCATGATCTGCATGTATTTATAAACTGTGGCAAATAGTATAGATCCAAATCAGCCAGCTTCTGACTGGGACAGTGTGATCATGATCTGCATGTATTTATAAACTGTGGCAAATAGTATAGATCCAAATCAGCCATTCTGACTGGGACAGTGTGATCATGATCTGCATGTATTTATAAACTGTGGCATCTGGTATAGATACAAATCATCCAGCTTCTGACTGGGACAGTGTGATCATGATCTGCATGTCTTTATAAACTGTGGCATCTAGTATAGATTCAAATCAGCCAGCTTCTGACTGGGACAGTGTGATCATGATCTGCATGTATTTATAAACTGTGGCAAATAGTATAGATTAAAATCAGCCATTTCCTGACTGGGTTTTCTGATCATGATTTGCATGTATTTATATATCTGTGTCAAACAGTATAGATTCAAATCATCCAGCTCCTGCCTTTGGACGATCTGAGCAGTATCTGCACTGGCTTTATTGTTGTTTCTTTTGCTGAGTTTATAGCATTATGTCTTGGCAACTTTGCATATCATTGTAAAATATGAGTAAGAACAAGTTTCGGTTATTAATAAATGTAACAAACTAAGGGTTTAACATTTATTTTGATGTCACAGAAACATAACATAGATGTGATGTTACCTATCTCTGACTGTGTTGTTTATTTAATGTCTTTGCTTTAGAGGTTGTAGGTCTAAATTTGCACCAGACGTGGAACCCCTAACATAAACTTGATTTGATATGTTAAAGTAGTGTATTTTGTCTGAGTCTGTATTATAAACGTTGAAGACAATTTTAGCTTTATTTGCACCAGTGTAGACACTCTAGATTTTAGGAAAAAATAAATTCAACTCTCCTATGCTTGTTAATGGACTGATCCAGTCCGACTGGAACTACTTATGTAACATTGACATCTCTAGGGAGAAAAAAAGTGAAGCCAGTCCAGTACTTGAACCCAGGGCCCTTACCTTACCAATCAATAGGGGAATGATAGATTCCTACTAATTTAAAGGGACTGCTTACACCTTATATTCCCAATCACCAGGTTATATACACGTCATACATGTGACATAGTGAGTTGAAAATGTGCAGGGGGCTTGAACCTGGACCTTTTTACTTACTGGGTGACTGTTAGAAGCCTAATGATCTAATGTGACCAATTACAAATAATCTCCTTATAACTCTGCAACATTTGTGGTATAATCCGTAGTTAAACTTTGCAATTATTACAATTATTATAGTTTTCGTTTATACATTTCTTTCATATGACATTTTTTTATAGAATATTTGCTATTCACTCTTAGCTTGTTTTATTTGTTAATAACCCAGATTCATTCTTAGTCATCTTCTTATATTGAAATGTAAAGGAGCATAACCATTCCAACAGTAAATAATACGGACCCTGATTAAATAGCGTCCATCAGGGATCTGGCAGATCTGGATCTAGATTATTTGACAAAGTCGTAAAAGTATGTGTTTACTATTAGCAAGCTCAGGGTTAAAGGTTATATTCTTAAAATATATTATTGCTTTTTTTTTTCGTGTGTACTTATGATAAGTAATATGTATCCTTGTAATAAAAATACCTTAATGTAGGAAGGTCTTCCAGCTAACCTGCGGCGTGCGGCTGGTTCTACTCAGGCATGTGTCTGTGTTCTTCTGACACCTAAACAGCTGGATGTTGTTATGACGATCATAATTGATCGCTGCGATGTATCTCAAAAACAAACAGTTAATTTGGGTTTACTTTTCGCAAGCTTAGGGTTAAAGGTTATATTCTCGGAATAGTATATTCATGTTTTGTTTTGTCCCTTGTAGTTATAATAACACATTGTGTTGTTGTTGTTTTTGTTTCTTTTTTGTTTGGGTGAGGTAGGTGGTGGGGCTTCGAGTAATGGTAGAATAGTGGATTTGTATTCCCTCTGACGGCTTAGCCTCTCATTGCGTAGGTTTGATTCCCATTCTAGGCTAATTACTTATTGTCTGAAAGTCTTCCAGCTGTCCTGTGGTGCACCAATGGTTCTTCACAGGCATTTTTTCTTGGGTCTACTTCCACTAATACAAATGGAAAACACTAAAATAAACTTAATTGGTTGTGGAATAAAAAAATAAAATAATGTTCTACTCCCTAAGTATACAATTGCATTATATGTGTATATTTGCCCAGTTAGCGAAGGGTTGATTTGAGCCTTTAGACTGGCTGCATATTTTTTTCTCCCTATAGTAATGTTACATTAAGGCCCAAATTATAGGACCTACGGTCGTTATGATTTAAATGCTTGATGCCAACAAGTTGGATGGCTATTTAGCAGTCGTATGTTTTTTGATAAACTTTGAATTGTCCGGGTGCATGCAGTCAGATAACAGGAAGAGCATATAAACATCCTGATAAGCTTTGTCAGTAAAAGATTCAAACTGATAGCTTGGGGTCTCTGGTTCGATCCCTTGATTGGCTGCACACTTGTCTCTGAATGTTTCAGAAGAAAACCGACCTTATCGCGAGATTAATGGTTAACTAAAGAGTAGACAATAGTGTTGTCTGTCAAAAAATATGTTACGAAGTCCCAGTTCATACATATAGGTTAGCTTTAGCTTATTGTATGTATGTTGCTTAAGCAATTCATTTTAATGTTATAATTTTCACTATGTCCCTACTTTTGTTGACTCACTTGGTTCTGTCATATTGCTTTAACCTCTCTCTGTTTGCCACTTGCGACTAATTTATTTCTAAATCATGTTTTGCTTCATACTGATCTCCCTTTTGTCTCTCTTTCTTTTCTTTACTTCTTTCTTTATTCCAGTCTTTAATTTCATCATTCAATTTCTTTCCATTTCCTTCTTTCCTTATTAATTCCTTCCTATTTTTTATGTTATCTATTCTTTCATTCCCATGTTTCTCTTATTTTGGTGTTCTTTCCTTCCTATTATTTCATTTTTGACTTTCTTCCTTTATTCTTTGTCCCCATCATTTTGTTCTTTCTATATTATTATTTCAATTCTCATGCCTGCCGTTCTTAAATGTTCCCTTAAAAGTATCCTTTCTACCAGTTTTTGTTCTTCCTCCTTGTCTTTCTTCTTTATTTAGTTATTTCTTCTTTTGTTATTTCCTTTCTCATTTGTTCTTATTTGCTTGTTTTGTTCTCTTGTGCCAACTTCAATTCTTCATTTTTCCACTTGTTCTTTGAGTTATTTGTTCCTTACTTTCTTCATGCTTTACTTCTCCTGATAATTCTTTGTTCCTTTTTTACTGTCTGTACTTTTCATGATTTTCTTTATTCCCCTTTTCTTTTTCTTCTCTTTTTTCAGTGTTGCATTATTTATTTCTTTTGTCTTTCATTTATATATGCATTTATTTCTTTTTCATTCATCCCTTTTTTTTACTAGTGCAGTGAGTTTATTACTTCCATTGTTTTTTGTTTACCCCCTTTTTCTTTCTTCTTCATTTATTCATGCATCATTATTTTTCTACCTTTCTGTCAAAATGAACCACATAGCGCAATTGGTAGAGTATAGGCTCCAGGTACGGGATTCCCTGAGTTCGATCCCGCGCCACGACATACAACTCTGAACAGTCTTTAAAAACGGCAGTGGTATAGCTTCCATCTCAATCTCAAAATGTAGGTCAAATCTTAGAACAAGCTGGTGAACACACTAGAGACTACATTTATAGCCCAATCTTCACCAAACATGGTCAGAATGTTTGTCTGCATGAAATCTCGGAAGAGTTCGTAACTGGGTCACCTGGGGTCAAAAAGTAGGTCACTAGGTCAAATCTTAGAAAAAGCTTATGAACACACTAGAGGCCACATTTATAGCCCTATCTACACCAAACTTGGTCAGAATGTTTGTCTGCATGAAATATTGGATGAGTTTGCAACTGGGTCACGTGGGGTCAAAAAGTAGCTCACTAGGTTAAATCTTAGAAAAAGCTTGTGTACACACTAGAGACCACGTCAAATCTTAGAAAAAAGCTTTTGAACACACTGGAGACCCCATTTATTGGCCAATCGTCATTAAACTTGGTCAGAATGTTTGTATAACTGAAATCCTGGATAAGTTCGTTATTGGGTCATGTGGGGTCAAACAGAAGGTCACTAGGTTACATTTAAAAAGAAAAACAAACGTGTGAAAACACTTAAGAGGCTACATTGATGGCCCAGTCTTCACCAAACCTGACCAGCATGTTTGCCAGTATGAAATCTTATATATGTTTTGAAGTGAGTCATGTGGATTCAGTAGGTAACTTGGTAAAATTCTAGAAAATATTATCAACCCAGTGGCCACACTAATGGTCCAATCTTCACCAAGGATTTCTAAAGAAATTAACTCTTAATTACTTGATGCCAGATGTGCACCTACTTTAAGCCAGTGTCATCAGGTGAGCGATTAAGGGCCATCACGGCCCTCTTGTTTAGGATATATGTTAAAAATCTAACGACACATTTTAGAATGTCAGTGTTCAAGTTTCACTTCTGTAGGTTACATGTTTTGCTTATTTTCTAGTAAGTCTATTTTTTCTGCAGTAACCTTTATTTGCCAAGTTCTGAAATTGATGTGTGCAACATATTATTGCTTTTAAAAGTAATTAGAATATATAAACTCATATCTCCTATTTTCTGTCTGATGTTTCATTAAATAATGTATCTTTGGTTTATACTGCCGTAGACCAAGTAAGTAATATGACAATAAGACTTGCTGACCTTCTGATCACTTCAACGCCTATTTGAGTCCCACTCAATGCATATATGGATTTTATTTACACCGTATAGCTTTAAGTCACCTAAACTACCTTAGGTCATTGCGGTGTATAAAGCCAAACAAAAAATTGAAGGAATAATTTTAACATAAAATCAAGTTGTTCAAACATGTCCTGCCGTCGTGAAGTAAATTCAGCCTTAAACAGAGGAAAATAAAATGTTGCTATATTCACTTCATTTACAGTGCGTATTTAGCAATTGTCGTGTTTTGACTAGGAATGCAATTTTATTTTACAGGTCGTCCGTAGTCATCCGTACATCATAAATTGGAGACAAAACTGCGACAATGAAACTAAACTAGCCAATAATACCACTTAAGGAACCAACTTCCCAGCATCGTGTTAGAAGGACATCCATACTCATACAGAGCAACATTGTTTATTTCATTACCTGCATTTTGACCTCATCAGTGCCCACCAAGCAAAGGTGACGTCTACAACATCATTCACTACTGTATCTTCTGACATCCAACCTTAGTCCGACTTACCCTACAAGGTGGATTGGCAGATCATGGTCAACCTTGTTCTTCACTCGATAGTTTACCTTCCTGCCCCTCATCATTGATTCCCTGCATGGAAGGCTGACAGAGAATAACACATTTCATTATCAATACTCAATACGAGTATTATATTAACTCTCCGCCATCTGCAACACGAACTGGTTAATTATGGTGAACATCCGTGTTTCCTTGAAAATTATACAAACAGATTGTGACTAGCATATTACACTCTTCATATTAACACCCTGCCTACGTATGGTTTATTTTACAAGATAAATGTATGACCAATTTCATTCAGCACTCTCCATTCTTCACTCTCTGCCTTTATCCGCGTTACCCTAACAGGCGAACATAGGATGATGGTCAACAGCATATTTTCTGTCTTGACTCCCAGCCACCATCCGTGTATTTTTGCAATGCAAACTTCTCTATTGACCGACACCCTGCGACCAATCGTGTATTCTTTAAAATCATACATACAGTTCATGGCCTACAAGAACATGGTCGACATTCCTTTTTCGTCTATATACTGGCACACAGCTTACATCTGTGTTACATCACAAGGCGGACAACACTTGAAGTTGTAGGCCCAGCATCAATCAACAACCTATCATGGCCCGATATTAATCCGCATGGTCTGCAATTTGGGCAGAAAAAAGTGCTAATATCATTCTGCTATAAATATTTCAAGACCCGACCTCAGGTTGTGCTACTGTGGAAGGCAGACTTAATTTGATCATACTTCAGCACCATCTGCTGCATCACCACGACCAAACCGCGGTATGGTGCAAGGCTAACGAAAATGAATATACGCTTCTAGTATTCGCCCAGATGTTATCATAGGAGGAGGCGTGTCAGTATACAAGACATGCTTCCGCTTTCCTCCACCTATTGATACACGGTCGCCGACTTGAAACATAGAAATGTTTGGACCAGTCTAAGCTCCATATATAAAGACCAGACCGTAATCCTTTTCACCATGCAAGACAAACTCAAGATTCAGCAATGTCAGTTTTCAAGCATATGTCTCTACGACCGGCTTAACATAGAGCTACTGTTCAACATGCCCCGAAGATTCAGGGAAAACACGAGCCTATTATGTAATAATATCCAGCTTCAGTCTTCGACACCACAACACAAACTGAATATACATGCATGAATATGGATCACCTGGTGCCATGCTGTACATACGTCAGAATTGCCCTGCAGTAACATAATCAAAGTGCACGTTATCTACTTGCATCCAGCTGTAATCTGCTTATCCTCCGTCCTGTCCAGAGTCTGTCGTTATTTCAACAGCAAACCTCAGTACGTGTCCTGCGTCCATTTATAAGTATCAAGGTCCAATCGTATCGCCAGTCTTCGATCCGAGCCTATCCAGGAAAGCCATGAAAGTAAGTCATTTTGTCTTTGTGTTCCTTCATATGTTGTCTCTGGATGCTGAGCCCCATATATCAAACACCCACGTTTATTTAACAAGCAATTTCTGTCAAATGTTTACGACATATCCAAAAAGCAATCGCTTTGGACTAATACAGTGAGCCATATTGCCGAGGATTTTAACTGACATTGATCACCTTTGTTTCACTGCGTATTGAACTGGTTGAAGTTGTTGTTGTTGTTGTTGCTGCTGCTGTTTAAGTAAAACAATTTGACCAACAGAAGTTAACCCCAATCTTCGACGTCCTTATAAAAACAGAATATACAAACAATATGTTGTATTGTGTTTATCTTGCCTCTTTAAATCTGTAGACTGTTTAAATGTATTAAATTAATGCTTTATTTTTCTATTTCACACAGAATACGTGAGATGAGATAAACCCGGGAAAGAATCATTTACTGAAACGGTAAAAACATTTTTTTTCTCAATTGCACTGATCTATGAAGAAAAAAAATACACAAAAGTAATGCTTGATGTCATTCATTCATTCATTCATTCGATCCAATTCTGAAGTGAATTTTTGAAATGAATTGTTAATTAATGGCAAGAAATTTGGACCAAAAGTCGAAACAAAGCTTCCTAATAATGTGCAGTTATTTCTTTGCTGTTACTGTAGACAGTTAGCAATGTCTAGTCTAAAAAGTCTTTACACTGGTTGTGTCAATTATATAAAGGTGTATTATTTTATGTTAATTATGTGTCATATATTTTAATAGGTAATGTATTAAAATAATCATATGTAAGAAAAGAAAATGCAATATGTCGGTGATTTACTTCAGACGTGATAATTTACTAAATGTTTAAGCATACCAACCAGGGCTATAGCCTGTTTACAAGTCACCTGCCTACCATGGTATACCTTTGTCTATTGAGCCACATCACGCAGACTAAGCCATTTTTCTCGAGGAACTTAATTATGCATAGGTTTACAATAATCGATTGGATACACGCTTTTAAGTTTCAATTCCATGCGATACTGTTAGCAGGTGAAACAAAATGCCATTTGTCAATGTGTAGCCAACTTACACCTCTAGAGCAACGTACTGAAACTTCTCCAGTTTTAGCTACCTGCCTACGTGAGTCTTCTACAACATCAGCAGATTATGTTACCGGTCTGCATATGTCAACCTAAATCATTTCCAGATTCAATCACCGGTCTAGACAGCATCTCAAAAATTAGGTCAACTATTCTGACCAGAGTCCCCTGTGTCCACACTTGACTGTGACCGGATGATGGAAACGGTTTAAAATGATGTCATAGATCATCGATTACATAGTTTAGATATTTTCTGACAGTTGATAACAATATATTAGAAGGCGTGTCCTACTTACAATTAATGTCCGTACGTATGCATGTTTGTCACTGTAAAAAACACAGTTCTTAAGATAATTTGAGCACATAATATAAACATCTGGACATACGTGATTGGTTGCAATAGTTTTGTGTTGTCCTTTGTAATACGTTCGTATTTCGGGTCACTCATAGTCGAGAGGTTATGCTGTCGACTTTAAACTCTGTTGTTTCTTCCTCTCAGTTAATGGGATGTACTAGACAAATGACCTAATGGAACAAGCTTCCAGCTGACCTCATGTGCGCCGTGAGCTCTATCCAAACATGTATCTGTGTTTTTCTTCCAGTAAACTTGTCTTAATGACCGTAATTGTGTCAATGAAAGATATTTTCAATCGTAGTCCTATTTTCCCAATGAAACTTAACATGTGTATGAATATGCATGCACATATTTATACTTATATTAAACATTTAATTTAATGGCTCTTTTAATATTCATCATTTTGATTTATGTTGTTATACCATATATCTTATATGGAAAAACCAGAGATGGCGAATGTGTGGAGAACATCGCGGAGATGTACAGCGGACAGTGTTAGAAGCTTTGAGAACGAGATGGCAGGGCGGACGTTGGCGTGAGAGATTTATATGTTTACTTTCTGTATGCTCCCATAACATGGTCAGCAGAACGAGCTCCGCTGTTGAATTGGTGGTTAAGCTAGCACCAATAATTACATTAAGTTATTGATGGCGATTTTGTCTTTATTAAATGTACTTGCACGGAAAATCAACATGAAAAATGTACCTCCGCAGCGGGAATCGAACTGCGGGTCTCTTGATTACCTGTCAAGCGTGCTACCACTACAACACAGCGGCGAAGTTAAATCTTGCATGTTATATATATGGACAGCTTGTATAGCGTACTCAAGAAATAAGGGAAAATCAGTAATACATTCATGATACATTGTATTATCTGAATTAAAATTAAATGCATTAATACACTTTGTAAGCTATGTTGAACTTTTTTTAAACGTATGGAGCTCTATTATGATACGACAACTAATAAATGTTTTAACTGTTAACATCGTATCGACATTGCAGAG
This sequence comes from Sinonovacula constricta, assembly GCA_007844125.1. NCBI lineage: Eukaryota > Metazoa > Mollusca > Bivalvia > Cardiida > Solecurtidae > Sinonovacula > Sinonovacula constricta. The sequence goes on from CM017570.1 coordinate 16,475,388, forward strand.
CCTTGGATAATAAATGGATGAAGGACATCATGAGGACATTCAACGGGCGAAATGTGGTAAGCACGTACGTCACCCACAGACACTTTGTAGTAGATTGATGTAATTCTAGCAGCATCTTAACTGCAAGGAGCAATGTCCTTAAAGTTCTGGTTATTATCAAACAGCTGTAGACGGGTCTACGTATGATATATATGTTGTTGTTTTTTATTTTATTATAAGTCACAAGTTCTGTCCCTAATTAACTAGAGGCTCAGGTTTCGATTCTGTTCCGCGAAATACCAAAATCGTTATTAATAGTAGCGGTATTGGTATAGCACCCATGCTGTCGCTCAAGAAAATGAAAGGTTAGTTCTATATTTGGTTGGACCGGTATCACTATATTGTGCCAGGATTTGGTTTGATGTTTTTGACATGCTATACAAATTCAAGACAACACTATATCTGCTGTAAGTGGACATCGTCTTCACAATAATGGAATATGTTTGGGGACGATAAAAACAGTAAACATGTCCTTAATTTAAAGTTTTATTTTTAAACTGTTTCAATCTTTGAACTACACTGAACTACATTCGTACATTCAATTCAGATTGAGGGAAGCATGCATGTACCAAAGACAGAATGGAGTACCATACTAGATTGTAAGAACAATTGCTGTCTTGTTATTTAAGCTTTAAAGTGTAATAGTTTTCTATGTATTTAGAATTTCATGTTGATACTGATGGACCCGGAGGGAAAATGAGGATGAGAAGATGTACAGTGTGAGGCAGCGCAGTCTACTTGTGTTGATCTGCTACGACTTCAGGGATTCTTCAGGAATGATCATACAACGCCGGTCTCGTCTACAGATATAAACGTCGATCTATATACTATAACTACTGACAATCTGAACAAGCGGTTGTTTCCTTGTAATAAAGTAGCTAATTTACAGTCTTCAAAAGACATCGTTTCACGCCTAGAGAAAACATGCTCTAATGGCAGCGTTTTACGTCTCAATTGTAATTTGAGCTTGTAATTAAATCCAACATAAAATTTAAAAAAAATTACAAGTTTGAAATGCCAACAAAATCCATAGTCAGGAACACCCATGTCCGATCGAAAGATCGGTATTGCTTTACCTTCGTTTGTCTAAGATATCAACCTGATTACCTGATGACAGATAATTATTAAACACACTTAAATTAATGACGTGAAAGTTTGAACACAATAGGAAGTCTTTTTAAGCAAGCTTTCCACGATGACATTGCTGTCATACAGGCACGTTTTCTTTTAGGATGAAACAACCCTTACACAATGTCAAAAATCAATAACACAACCTTTATTTAAATTTGTGTCGGTCTATCAGTGAAGAATGATGAAGCTTCTCACTGTTACCAGGTTTGTTTTGGGAGTGCTTGGATTCGTTTAATTGACATATCAGCATACATGTTAAATTGTAATGCCATACTCCAAGAGTTGTGGTCCAATTGCTAGGATTGTAATCATCTGAATTGTTTGTGATGCTTTAACCTTTTTTTCGTTGGTAACAGAGAGTAAACGCACGCTATAGCAATATACCAATTATTAATTAAGCAAAATATAATTGTTTCACTTTTTTATACTTTTAGTTTAAATGCGTCTGTAGATGGTTGTTTAGAAACCAGCGAGCATAAACAAAGTCTATAATACAAAATGTTTAACCATGACTTGTTTATTGCATTATATGTAGAAGTAGGTTTATGTGGTTTTGTAAATTATTGCATAAACGATTGGATGTAAGAAAAGTCAGTTCACTGAAATGTGGCAAGTAATTGATAGAAATAAATATTACAAAATAAAAACATACGGTGTTAGTTTGATTGTAAAAAGTGTTACTTTCGTAACAGCTTTATCTATTGTGCATCCATGTAAATATCAATAAAGTTACACGTTTATCTTCTACCATATTATCTACATGTTTTTTTTGTAATTTAAAAAAAAAATGAAATTTGTTAGTGATTCAGATTCATCCACTTGTATGCTTTATTGTATGCAATACTTATGCATCACTTATGTTGTAAAGTTGGTGCATCGCATACTGATATGCCATTATTATCTGTTGACATTTGAACTGGCTAATAGTATATTCATGGATATTTCATATGTGTTGCAGTACAGCAATAAATACATCTTAAAGACATGCCAGTTATTCTTGATGTGAGGTAATTTCCTAACAAGGGGAAGGGTTAAGATAGTCCACGTGAAAACTCCTTGGAACATGATTCATTGCTTAAATTTGAGAATGAATTTAGATGTAGAGCATATTCGTTTTATACAGTACATGGAGTTATAGATTATATATGCATTTGGACACTTCTCCAACATTTTAATATAGCGATTTAGACATATTTCCTGTTTGTTTAGACTCTATGCTGTCGATATGTACATTTAGCACCAATGTTAAACACCGTATGGGATGTTCGTTAAATGTATTATATCATAGTGATGTTAGGTTTTAGGCAATCGATGTAGAAACAATCTTGAACCATTATAGACTGTTATATATGCTCAATGAACATGTTTTCGAAGAAATTATATAAGTAACATATTTTATGGGGCTGTTGCCGGACTTTTTATTTTATTGATTTTTTATAAACATTTTTTATCAAGCATTTAAATGCAGTGGGCTCACTTTAGTAAAAAGCATACCTCCTGTTATAAGAATTTTAATAGGTGAACATTTATTTATTCTGCGCATGTCTTTACCAAGTCAGGTTTCAAAGAGAATTTGTCAAAGTTGTTCATAGGTTCATAAAACACAGACTTACACAATCTACATTGCACATGTTTTTACCATTATAAAGTCCAGCATTTTTAAATGCTAGTGACTTGGGAGGGATATATTGTGCATCTCTAAACTTCAAAACTATATGTAGGCCGCCATGTGCCCAAACATACAAATCAAACATGTTCAAAGAATTAAATTATCATAAAAAGACACAAAACACAACATCATTGAAACAAAGTAGTCACGCTCAAGTGACACAACTACTATAAACACGTTAAATAACTAACTATGGTTATCTCCCTTAGACAAATGTCGGTTTGATATTTACCAAGATGCAATAAACTAGTGTGTGTATGTCAAGTAACCTTGTAAATCGTTTACGCATATGCAATTATGAAAAATAAGAAAAATGTTGGTAAAACTGTCATTTGAGTAGCTATGGATACAGCTGAGGGCATTATGTTTCAGAATTTTCTCATCGCACTTAATACATAGCAATTCTTTTCTGACATTTTATAAATGGTTAGAAGGATGGATGTCTTAAATCAGACCCGTTTTTCTTAAACCTCCTTTACTTTTCATAATTTGATAAATGTGTCAATTTACTTCTTCTATTTAAGTTCATAACATATAACATAATAAATGCAGTGCAGTTATATTATATTGTGTATATATGTTGTAGATATATTGACATTCATTTCTAAATCTTTTGGTCATTTATAGTCCTCGTAGTAATTCATTCTTATAAGTGTTCAGTGTTGATTGTTGGCGAAATAATTCAGAATATATTGAATCAATGTTGATGTGTTGTATGAGATTGAGTCATGTTCAAATTATGCGATGTTTAGAAAAAAACACATTTCCGTCGGACACGATTAACGTATGCGTGTCAATACGTTTTTCCTGCAAGCATTCATTATATATATCAAACATATGCGTGTATACTTCGAGGGAGTGAGAAGTATATTGCAAGTATATTGCAACTGTATTCTGTTGTGTTTGTTTTACACAATAACAATATCTGTTATTTGTTGTGATATGCAGCTGTTGTTTTGTAAACTTTTGTATATATACTAAATTTTAATATTTGTATTAAACGTTAAACAACTGAGATAATGAAGATATAGTATCTTGTATTATTGACTTTATTGTTATTAATTAATTATGTTGTATATAGTATTGCGTTATTATCATTGCTTTATCCCGTATTGTAGTGGGATCGTGAATAACTGTAATGTCTTATCCTTGGTAATCGCTATGCTGTTAATAGAATGTCAATTTGTGCATAAAGTATGTATAAAATATATAGAAGAGTCAGATCTTGTTCTTAGTCTTTTGTCCTGTTTCACAAATGAAGTTTACAATCACATCTTCGGACCGGTTGATAACAATTAATAGTGCTTTGTTAAAAATACTTTTCTTAACTCTTGGTAATCAGGTGTTACTTTTGAATTCAGATATTGATTTGGTTAAGATAGAATCTATTGATGATGAATTTGATACAATACAGGACTATAAAATAGCACTAAAGATTACCCGTCTGTAAATATCAACCGCATATCATTATTTAAAAAAAAGCACATGCATGTCCGATTCGCCGAGCTTAAAACTATAAACATATGACACTTTTCATGTAAAGCAATAACTTTCTCAAATGAGGATTATGTTTTTCACGTTTTCCAGTTGACCTGCTGTACATCGATGCCTCTATTCTCCAGTTCTTCATTTTCTGTTATGGCAAATGTAACGTTAATTATTACATTGTTAATTGTAAAACATATGCTTAAGCTTACTTTGTATCTGCATAAACTCAATTCATTTTAACAATTATTATTATACAAATGATAACTCGCCTTATAATTAGGCATTCTAGAGTGTTAAAATTTAGGTAATGTCGACAAGCGCTTGTGAGACCAACTGACAAGGGCAGATATTGACATCACTACAAAACAAAGTTTGCCCTAATAACACTCCAACAGACCGTGTCGGTTATAAGAACTTTATGCGAATAGGTCATGGTGCTTATATTTTATGTTATATGGTTAGTTATAAGCAGAAACTCTAGCCAAATTATGCAGTAAGATTGAATAAGCAAAATTTAGCGAAATAAAAATAATACCAAAACAAATCACAAAAAAGTTACAAAATGAGCCAAATCATATGAAACTTAGACCAACATCCGTTAGACAAGAAGTGGTATGTATATAAGTTAAAAAAAAACGTTGAGTTTGTTTGAGCATTGCTTTTAAATGAAAAGAGTCTAATCAACTTTAAAAAAAAAAGACTATTTTTAGATTCTCGTTAAAGTTATAAGCATTTTTCTCAACATACCCTCTTATCAAAGTTGCATGATGGTTTTCATGGATACCATTAGTTTTTATCCCAAATTTGTTTATTTTTAGTACATTGGATATTCTGTTTCTAGACACCCTAACGAACATTTTGATATCCATGAGGGTGCGCGGTAACCATATCCAGCTGCCGGAGTATAACTCTCTTTTGTTTTCAAAAGACATTAAAATTGCACAAATGCAAAATGTAATGATAAATATTATCAACGAAAATAATTGTTACATCCGTAAATAATGCAGAAAATGTATTAAGCCTATCTTTGATTATCACAATAAATACCCAATAATTACATGTACAGGGTATATTTAAGGCCAGTGTGTCAATGTCTGATCTCACATATACATAGCTAAGTATGGGGAAATAAAAACATATTAACAACATTTTAAGTTTTCTCATCGGTTATTATATAACCAATGTCATGTGAATGCTTATACAATTGTTGTAATGAAAATCTAAGGTTATCTCCCTTAAAATAGTACTAGCAAACCATTCAATTAAGATCAACTACATAATAGTGTGTACATGTCGGATTTCTCTGTATTTTGTTATAACGCAATATGAGAACACGATGGTGATGACAAAGATGCTGTTGTTGATGCTGCTGATAGAATGTTGTCGCCGGCCACTGCATTTCAAGTATTAGTCATTAAGGCGGACATAAACATGTTCTTCCAAGCAAGAGTAAATATAAAGTTAGCTCAAGAAGACTTGATATATGAGTGCAGTTGCACGATTGAAATATCTATAAATACCGTTCTACAACATTTAAAGCATTATGGCCAAGAAATCCAATCCAAAGTTTTAAGCAAAAACGAACAACGGACGGTATTTGTCCTGTTTTATTACCTTTGTTTCATTGACATCAACGTTATATTTCCTTTTAAATTATTTTAATATCTGTCTTTATACATTCGTAAAAATAAAACATGTGTATACATAAGTTCAAATATTCATAACTCGTCACAGTTATTCTCTGCCTTAACTCATTAACCCGAATGACGCATTAAAGCGGCACGAGAAACAGCCTCCTCATGCCGGGAGACGCCTTATCGCGTCGCATTTTACCTGTGTCTGGCGCCCTGAAAATGTCTCGGCTACTGTCTAACGCCGCGTTAATGCGCGCATCATATATGCTGGTTAAAACTCATGTTTTCAAACACTTTCGAGTCTCGGCCAAGCAAGTGCATCACAGTATCGTAAATGCTAATGTCATCTTAATCTTAATTATCCTTTTTTGTTATTTCATTTATTGTAGCGAGCACCAGAAAAATCGACGACATTTTCTCTGATGCACATTCAATTTAAACATTTCTCGCCTGAAATACGATCGTAAAAGCAGTTTTCGAATGATTAATTTATACTTCGATCTCAGCCAATCAAAAACCTTGTTACATAATATATTGGAATTTCATGTTAACCGGATGTAAACACAATTAATTAATTATGTCGAAACAAACCTTGTAAGTTGTGATATGTAAATATCATAGGAGGTAGCACGAGGTGAATTACCATCAAGGTATGGATAATTTACAATATTAAAGTTGAAATCATCTCTCTTGTCATAGATTTTAGTAGAGACGTTTTCATTGGAAATATTAATCTCAATGTCTAGAAATGCTGTATTTAAATGTCAGTTATTTGCGTTATTAAGGGTAAGGTTTGGAGGGTAAATCAGATGGATCATTTGATAAAAGAAAGGATTATCTATAGTTAGACTATCGTCAAGATAGTGTGACGTTAAATTGAAAGCCTCTATAATGTGGCTTTGGTTTGAAGGGGATAAAGTTAACATGAAACCACGTTCAAAGCAGTATAAAAACAAATCTGCAATTAATGGTGCACAGTTGGTTCCCATAGGAATACCAATTACTTGTCTAAATAAAGTGTCACCGCATTTTATGTAAATATTGTCTAATATAAAACGTATAGCTTCACAAACATCCATGCAAGTCCACATTGTAAACTTTTCTAAGAAAGTGTTGTTAAAAAATGCATTACTTCATGACATGCAATATATAGACGTTTTCTCAATAACAGCAATCAATTTGGTCTTAATTAAATCATGAGGTAAAGAAATGTACAACGTAGAGAAATCGTAAGTATTAACTGCAGAGCTATGAACATTTAAAATACGAAACTTGCCTTAGACTTCTGAAGAATTTTTAATAGACAAAAAATGTTAATTCCTGAATGTTCATACACTTTTTTCACAATATTTAACAACGTGATTGTGAACGGCTGTAAGGCAAGACGTAAGTAGAAATGTGAGTGGTGGTGCTAGAGCTGGCACTAGCTATGAATCGTGACTTGTATGGTGTTTTGTGAAGCTTAGGAATCCAGTACAATGAAGGACGTTTTTCTTGCTTTGATTCTATTTTGATATTGAAATGATGCAATATCTGTTTATGTTTGTCATTGACTGTCTGAAAGTCAAGGTTGGTGCAAGAGTAAGAAATGGTGGTGGATAACTCAGCACTCAGTACATTTTTGTAATATAGTCGTCAGACAAAACATATGTTGTTTGAAGTTTTGGCTGCAGGTACAAGTACAAATTTATCGTGAATATTCTGAAAGGACTGTTTTAGATGTTTTAAGTGATAGAAAGGTTTCTTAGGTAAACAAGAAAGATGGGAGCGGTAGAATTTAACGCGACTTTTTATAATCTAAAAAATGGCTTTCTTCCAAGTATTGATTGCTACTGTATCCGTGTTTTCTCTCTTACATCAACGATCGGCAAACATATTAATTGCATCAGCAATTTCTTTGCAACAAAGGTCAAAGTCTATTTCATCTGGCATTCGATATTTCGGACCCTTAAAGTGTATTTTTCTTAATTTGTAGTCATCGATGATGTTTAGATCCCCATTAATGATATGGCCAGAAGGTAAATAACAGAAAGGTGAAGTTGAACAGTTACAAGAATCTTGAGAAGGGTCATTTAGGTTAAGGTCTGCTACTGTTTGGTTGTTATTAAAAATAACACCTCTAATGGGTTGTTTTGTACTTATAACAAATCATTGGATTTTCTTTGCTTTCGAAGTAACTAGTGATTTTATTGATGATATTTTTGTCCCGAAAGATACTAGGTAAGTCGATAAATTAATCCCTGTATTAATATATTTGATTTTCATGAAATGTCGTTTGTGTTGAGACTGTTTATCTATATGAGGTCTTAAAGCATGGGTAGTATACTTTCGAATGATTGAAGCCACCTCATATAAAGGAGGAGTACGTAAATATATATATGCCTCATTGTCCAAAATAACTAGTGATTTCAAGGGTAGATTTGTAACTGTACAAAGTAAGGCGTGAATACCAGATTTTCCTAAACCTGCGTTTAAGATTATGACTTTTTTCTAATTCCATGAGTTCGGCGTTTGCGCTTGCGCAAAGATAGAATATTAAAGATGTTCGGATTTTAGAAATATTGCCCGCCTAATGAATATTAACATTAAGACCGAGTGGAAATGGAGTCTGAATGTTTGTAATCCAATTAAGTTCGGCACTGTATCTGGCCTGTAATTTAAATCCTTTATTAACATCGCTATCGAAAACAATTTTTGCAAAGGTTTTATGTTTACATATTTTAAAGAATGTCCAGTAGTTAGAAAATGAGTTTAACATCGAATATATAATACAAAACTTAGTTATTTTTTTACATTCAAATCTTAAAAAAATATATATTATTTTAGTTTATAGTCGTTTTTAAACCCGGTATTAATTGTTACATTACTTCAGACCTGTTCCTGTGTGATATCTGTGTGACATAATAAATATGTTATCGAATCCAATCGATGAAGTTACATTACATTAACTGGAAACATTAACAAACCGTTCTTTGCCGTACTGTCGTATTTTTAGTTAATATAACAACAGTCCAAATGCATGAAACTGTAAAAATAACTACGGCTTTGCAGTTGGATTTTAAAAGTGTGTGTCATTTCGATTTCATTACACATTATTTTACACAATCTAATTTGTGATTTACTATGCATACACCACCATATATGTAAAGAGACGCGCACTATATATGAGCAATTTTACAAGCAGTAAAAAAGGTAGAACTTTAGGCTATCGATATATTTGCTCTTTGTTTACATGAGATTTAAATATGACTTTCAGACAACAATATAAACATGTATCTCTGGTGTAAATAAATGCAACATCCTATGGTCAAGGAAGTTCACGGGAAAACACTGTTCCGTTTTGTGAACAACGTTGTTTTCGTAAAACAATAGGGTTAAAATACAATGGTCATCTTCGTGAACATGGTCTGCTGAAGTGAACAATGAGTTAATGTACTAATTGTATGATCTGAATGTCAAGGTCCATTAAAAAATAGTAGCCTGCATGATTACACACTGTGTTTGTCTGTCTGTTTTGTTAACGTATCTACAAACTCTGTAGCATTCGTGTGATTCATGCAGCGAAATAAAAAAAAATACATATTTATATTACATAGGCACATTTGAGGCAATGATAACCATGTTATGTTTACTCATATCCCAAACATGTTATAACGGGAACTAGTTTTGGGTTTGTTTGAAATATAAAGAGAATATTTTATAGTTTCTGAATGTATAATGAAGAACAATTGTTGCAGCCGTTACCAGAAAGCATTGCTGTAAATAGGATACTCAACACTGCAGACATGTGTTATATTTGGCTTTTACTATTTTGACATATTATAAAAAAGAAACATAAACGTAAAGACACAAACTGTTAAATAATCAAAGAAAGCAAGACCTTAGTGGCAACCTACCTGATAATACGCAGGACAAATGTCATTGTTGTTGTTTTTGGCTAGTACATAGTTTAGTAACCATTTGTAACGGCATCTAGTCTTTTTTATTTATGTGCTATAACGAAATACTGTTTTAACCTAAATGTTAACAACTACAGCCACATAGGAGTGTCAGGCGCCCATGTTGATACAGCAGTTCATTATCTGCACATTAACGTTTTCTATTTCTATGCTATTTTATGTTATGCTTAATCAAATTTATATTTTGCCAATGGTCGATATTATACACTGTTTGGCAACGGTCATATGGAAGAAGAGTGATTAGTTAGTAAAGCCAGTTAAAACCAAATATAGTTTAATATTTATAACTACTGTCACTTAATTCTACACCATGCTCTGGCTGGCAATGTTGAAACCAAAGATGACAATGTCCTTTAGCGATGATCTATACACTAAATATATTGGTTGTAAACATATATGGATGTACGTGCACTTGCAACTTTGGTGTTGAAATATTTGCTAGATGGATAACAAATTGCAGGAAATAAATGTTAAGACAACCGACAACGATGTACCCCGCCCGACCCGTCCCTAGAAAATGCAATATAGGGAGATATGTTCTTATGTGTGTCCCAGCAATGTGTATATGCTGTTTATGTCCACATGGAATCAAACTTTGAGGTTCAGATTTGTTTTTACTTGTAAATCAAAACAAACGATTGATGAAAATAACCATTTCTTAGAACAAAACAGTATATAGAAAAGGTGACACTGTGTGAGTTGTGTACACACATGAATCTATTTAATGGCCAGTTTAAATATGGTTATGTATTAAACCTTTTTAAAGCTTTCACTTTACAAAACAATTAATAATTTAGAGAAGCGGCTTAAGAGGATTATGATATTGTTGGTGGGATCTTCTTTGACTGTTTAATGCATACAGAAATATAGCTGCTATCTTACTTACATTAAAAATTCAGTACACAATAGGGGAGACTAATTTTATGTTGAATATACAACAACGTGCTATGAGGTTTTCAACATGTTCCAACATTTGACAAGGTACAGGAAAAAATGCAAATGCATTAATGTTCCTTATTATAAGTTTACTATACCCCACACACCTTTAGAAAACTGCAATTATTTTTTATTCTTCGATAATAAGTTTGTGTTTAACTCTTGAACATAACTAATTTTACCTAAACGTTGAGTGTGAGTGTGTGTTTTCTTACGTAACTGTATTAAGGTGAATTCAAGCGAACACTTTAGATGTTCAAGTAGGTTGTTAACACTATCACTGGAATTTATGCCTTTAAACATGGATACATTGTTTGGAATCACAGATCTGCCATTAGTTCTGCCACGTTAAGGTCAACCCCCACTAACCTGGAGCCAGCCCCGCCCCCTTTAGGTGTTTTCTTAGTAACACTACCGCTATTAGATACGGCACTCGTGTTGCTATGCTGCTGTTGTTTAGTATCTCCAGTTGCCATGGGAATCGTTGAAATATATTTCATCAATTTTCTGCTGTAAATCCTGACTGGGTTTACTTTGAGCCACTGCTGCATAGGACAGCATGCTAGTAGTAACATATTTTACCTCTATAATACACTCTCTATGTCGATTATTAACACAATGTGCGTACATTACGAAGAGCCGGGTGTAGTTTAAAGAAGTATGACGGAGTTATCGCTTGATTGTTGAAATTATTTTATTACATACCGCTGCATTACAATAAAATATACCAAGTATCAGCAATTGTTGTGAGTGTTATAGATTAATGCATTTATTCTACAATTGTATGAGAGATGTCCGAGTCGTACCAAAATGAAGATTTCGCAAATTGCAAGTAATTGTCTACATTTAGCGGTCTGGTTGACTCGTAAGTTTATGTCTCCGCGGCTTTCGTCGTGAACTCTTATTAGAATACATTGCTTGATGATTTACGGAAACAAACTATACATTATATGTGACAACAATATATTTTGACAGCAGTTGTCTACAAATAGCAGGCGCCATTCGTTGGTTTGCTGCTGCCTATCATGATAATTAGAGTCACAAATTCCGGCATGGTGTCATGCTGTTGCTCATAATGACAATTGTTGTCTTGAGATGATGATGATAGTGATGATTATGACGATGATGATGATGATGATGATGATGATGATGATGATGATTGATGATGATGATGATGATGATGATGATGATGATGATGATGATGAACAAACACATATTTCAGATAAGACAGGTGTCAATTTACGGCGAATACAGCACACCTGTGTTACGTATTCTATCTGTGAGGCCTTCATTACGTACGGCTATATTTTATGTTGCAAATTTTGTATTTTTTTTGTGATTTGTAAGGCGCACGGGCACGATGTTAAGTTAAATGATGACTTATATTTGAACACAACTTAAAAGATTAAACAGTTTAAAATGTACAACCTTAGGATAAAACAGTTAAAAGATATATTTTTTTTAAAAAGCAATCTTGTTCTAGAGGTTGCGGAATTTTAATTGAAGTTCGCACAACAACTGTGCTACCATTGACGATTGACGATTTATTAAGTTTAAACTTATCAGTTATCTGCTAACTGCGGTATTAATTTACGATATTTAGATAGAAAGTATAATGTATATTCATCTATCCAAAAAGTGAAATGGTTCCTTCGAACATCACGTACTATTTCCAAAATAGTTTCAATACGTTCATGTAGAAGAAATTGACAACATATTTATTAGCAAAAGGCATACAAAACTGCTTCGATACAATTGGTTGAGTGATCAATAACGGTTTAAACTGCTTTCAGTTCCGTAGGTGGCAAAGTGTCGAAAACATGTCCTTTATGCGGTTAGTTATTATAATACAAATATTATTCCAAGTTATAGTCTATTTTCAAGCTGCTGCTTGCTCTGACGACTTTAGAGTTTATTTAGAAACATATGTACAACACGAAACTATATGGAAAAACACTAAAATTTCATTTAATAAATGTGAATGCCTATTAAGTGCTCCCGCGAATGTGCGTTTTTGTTGTTGTTGTTTTCTGTGTTTTTTTTTTTTTGTTCTTTGTTGTTTTGTTGTTTTTTTTCGCAAGAGAAAGTAATCTGACGCAGTCAGAATAACGTGTTGATTTTTTTCTAGACGTAACGAAACAGTTAAATCAGCCTTTTGGCTACTAAAATCAGTATTAGTGGAGTACAAAACAAGGCGCTAAAAGTTTAAATGGTAAGGATAACTTCCCGAGCACTTTGGTAATTGCTACCAATACAACTTGTAACTTGCAGGCAACATTATGTCTTTGACCTAGGGATAGTTTGATCCGCACTTTAAATTGTTGCTTTAAACGTTGTTGTTGTACTGAACTCACTCGTCAATTTTATTAGCAGAAGACTATGGAAAAAAAAAAATAAATTGCTGTTTTCGTTTGTAATTGTCCCATTATTTGAATGTTCGAAAATTCGCTGTCATCCCACGCGTTTCAAACTGTCGTAAAAATAATCTTAAAAAAATGTACAGAGCTTTACTCGCTTTTAAGCGGAAATGACGACATTACGAAGGACAGTCATTAAACACATTGTTCATCATGTTTATGTATGCGAAGGCCTTCGATATACTTTAATTTATATTGTTATTTGCAAACAATTAAGTAAACCCATGACTAGCATAGTATGTGAACAGGGTCCTTTCCTGGGCCTATGGGACCTAAAAGGCTACCATGTGACTTTCATCGTTGACATTTTAACAATACATAATATGCTATGACTAATAGTGCTATGAGACATCACAATGCTATGAGCAAACGACTATTTGATTGTTTAATTTTAATATATCTTTAAGAAACAACTTACACCATCAGCGACCAAGTCATGATTTATCTGCAGTCTGGAATCAAAAATCGTTTCATATATTTTTTTCTAAACCCGAAAGCTTATTATAACAGCAGTTTAGCTCTTTTAAAGACATAAACATTAGAACACAATTGCAAATGGGCTAATTAATTGTTTGTTTTGCTATTAAAATTGCATGCAACTATTGGTCACGTTCTGTTCACGTGCATCTTTTTCTGATTTAATACATAAATTTAACTGTTTGTTGCTTGTTTACTTGATGATATAGTTTGTACTTACGTCACATCCTAAGAACTAAAACATGATAACACTTTGTTTAAGCACTTAAAAGGGTTCTGACGATTCTAAAAGGTACATTATTATTTAATTTGCTTTTCAAAATATGATATGCCCGACTCTTTGTTTTCTGTTGATTGTTCTATCAATGGAAGTTAAATTAAGGTAACCATATGGAAAAGTTGGTCATAAAATATACAATTATCATTCCAATGATTTTATTTGGATTACAAGACACTTCTGAAAACAAAGTATAGTTAACCTTGTACGGTGATCTTATTAAGTGAACAAGTCACAACACTGACTTTGCTGAATATGGTAGCTGATGACCGATAGTTACATGCAATTTTAATAGGAAAACAAACAATTAATTAGCTGAATAATATCGATGTAAACAACGAATGCATGGGTGGCATATAATGTCTAAACTTTCTGTCAGTTTTCATTATAATAATATTTGCATAACAACACATAAGTGAAAACAGTTTCTAAGTGAAGCAGATTGTAACATTAATATGCATACAGCATGAATACGTGTTGTGTGTGAAATGATAGGGGAAAACTATGTAGATAAGTTAAAGAGAACTTGATGAGTTCGTTGTTTATATAGGCGTATCATCGACTGAGTTAAAATGTCATGACTCATTATACTTAAAACCAGAAACCCAATACATTGCATCTGGATATTCCTAACTGGTACATCTATTTTCTGTAGGCACCGTGACTTCTTTAATATTGCACGAGTATGACTAAGAAGAGCGGTATACTATCATTGATGTATTTGTTATTGTACCTGTAGCTTTAATAGAAAAGGCGTGCTGTTTTTCTCCAGATTTCTACTGAGGGGTCAAATCATGTATGTTTGTATATATGTCTGTATTTCACTGCCTCTAAAACACATTTTATGAAGCATCTTGTGACAAATACAGTGTTTTCCCCTGTTGTTACAGTCCATGGACTCATCACCAAGCACACATGATAACATTCGTTTACCAAATCGGTAACATACCTATCGTTAAATTCACCACTAAATGTTTTAAATTGAGTTCAGTGGATCTGTCATCTGTATCTTAATAATAATTAAAACTTAAACAAACCTAACTAAAATCCGCTTGCCGTATTATATATGTGCTTATGTCACACCTTTACGTTAGTGTGCAGCCCAGTTTGTACGAATGGTTAAAATTACAAACGGGGAGCAATTTCAGGTTCAGATCATTCGGTGAATCACAAAATAATATGCCAATTAATTAAAACATGTTGTTCTGTATATTTTGAATATAATACACAGGATCGTTAAAAGTTCAGTTAGGATTGTCATAGACACGTTCACTTGTTGGGGTGAGGTAGATAGTTGGGTTGGCATTGTCGTGGCTCGTCATACAGTGGGAAGTGCTCAGTCCATCCTCGACCTCCCGATTCAGCCCTTTCGTAGTGGTACATCTGGAAGGTACAACGAGAATTGTCAAAAGGTAGATTGTTTGATGCTATATTCGAACTTATACAAAGTTACACATTAAGATAGATGGGACAAGGAAAACTTATAGTAGGGTCAAAATGAAGACACACAAGCACACATAATGAATCCGACAAATAGAGAAAAGAAATACAAGAAAACATTAAAGTGCGCATTAAACGTGAAGATGTCAATACAATACAATGGGACCATTCATACATATGTAGGCATGACTGAATTCGGGACAATGAACGGGGGAAAACAGGAAATCAAAACAATCAGCATTAAAAAAGAAGATGACTCACAGAAACCTAGCAATGAAACGTAACAGGAAGTATATAGAGGCTGAGTTGAACAGAAGTTCTCGATTAAAAAAATAATAATGCTGACACATATAACGAATGTAATCTAACTAGTGTCTTAATCATCGTTACACCGAACGAGTTCATGTTGAAATCCTATCAGAAATTACATAAGGTTTATTACAGTACAGCTCTAGCTATTTAAGATGCAATGGAAACAATTAGAGAATGTGTCAAATAATTAAGGGTGCTTTACAATGTATAATAATACATGAACCTTGACTGAACAATTATTGTAACATGCGGTTACCTCTAAGCAGCAACAGGTAATTCCATAAAACATCAACGGCAACAACAACAACATTAACAACAACAACAAAACAACAACAACAACACAACGAAATTGAAAAAATAACACTTTCTGTAAACTTTAATCATTAAACTGTTTTGCAATGGTCTTTTCCGGTGCACCTTTATCATTCGCCCATGAAAACAAACACGAATCAACAATCAGGCTCGTTTTACTCGTATTTCGGGTATTACGATAAAGATAAAATAGCAATTCACAATCACTTTAATTTAGTTCCAATCTAATTTTGCAAGAAAACAATCCTTTAAGTGAACTACATAAATACAAACAAGTAAAGCAAAACAGTTACTACCGTTTTAACTTACATTTGCAAGAATGTTCCTTAAAAATCGCAAACATACAATAATTGCGAATGACTTTATTAAATTGTACACTCATATCCTAATGCGCTGTTTTTTTGCAAACACAGTTGTTAAAAATCGTAAATATCTGTATCAGTATAATAATGTGCCACAACATATCATAGCATACATGTTTCATCTGAAGCAAAGAATCGAAAGACCAGTGTGTGATGCTTTTATGTAAAAATGTATTGCATTTAAACGTCGGCTTTACTAAATCAACTGAAAATAACAATTCTACAAAAACACATGCTTAACTTTATTTTGACTTGTATATTAAACTTGTCAGCTCGAACAGAATGAGCACAGTTTATATTCATGAAAAATGCAGGCTCATCCATCAATACAATACAGTTGAATGTCCAATATTACCTATACTTATCAGAATACGGCCATCTTCTATACAAGTAAACCACAGTCACAATCATCAATACACTAATAACTACAGTCAGCACAAGAACAAACACGGCGATAGGCATTGAGTAGTCTGGAAAAGAAAGTGTCCCTGAATTAAAAAAGAGCATGGTTAAAACAAAGTTTTATTCATCACAATTGATGCGAATTAAATCAACACAATTAAATGTATTTTTCGATAAGGGAGAATTGCGGAAATAACTAGATAGAACCAGCGACATCTGTCAGCCCATCTGCTTCGTTGTCTAGATTGAGAAAAGAAATGTTTACCACCATTTATCAAACGTGTTATGAGTTTCTTTGTTAGTACTGTTTATATTAAGATCATTAACAACGTTAACATTGTACAAACGACATTGCATTTCTTTTTTTGCCTAAATTCAATGATGTGTTGATCGTTGAACAGTCACAATCAACGGTTTACAGTTAATGGAAGACAAACTGAACATTACAACACTCTATACGGCTAGACCTTCCACATTAGATATACTGTACATACACACTTTTCTAATTAAACACTGCAGGTGCTTGGTTGCTATTTTATATCTGTCCGTCATAAGTAGAAATAGGATGAACTTCAACTTTACCAAGCGTTACCACTTAATTTATTTCGTGTAAGCGTAAACGTCAATAAGCGCCACTCTATAAATAAAATCAACCAATCCAGACATACCTTCTAAGGCCGGTTCACGGTCTGAAAGAAATGATGAAATTGCATTGGTAAAGCATGTAAACACTGTCGAAAAGTGACAAACAATAAAGTCATTTGGGGAAAAACACCAACATTGCTAATTAAAATAAATAACAAACTGACAAACATTGGTATCAGTATAACGAAATAGACATTATAGAGACAAACACTTGTCACAAACACTGCGACTTTTCTCACAAAAGTATTTCATAAAGTCTCAACATGCGTGTACCTTTCAATATGATGTGTTTCATCAACCTAATGACAAGGTTCGTTCTTTAAACAAAATGCAAATAGTATGTATGTGTTATATTTCTACCGGTTCCTATTTGACATTATGGTTTTCCAGCAATGGACACATCAGTGTCATATATTCAGTGCTGTTGTTATATCTTATATTTCACAATCAAATATTTCATTGCTTTAACCGTAGTTTATGTTCTGGATTAGGAAGATATGAAGGAGTAATTACAAAACCTTAGCATTGGTTGAGGAATGTCTGATAAGGTGAAAAATGCTAACATGCATGCAAGTTTAATCCGTATTTTAGTGGGAAGAGCTCCTCATTGCAGTTGACAGGTTTGTATGTTGTTCTCACATGACATATCTGTCATTTATTCATGTTACTCTGAGGTTTAAAGCTTGAAATCAAACATTCACTTTCAGAAAAAAAATACAATAATTGTTGCCTACAGTCTAAGTCAGGTTTGCAAATGTAAATTCTAAAATTGTCAATGATATCTACTAATGCTAACTTAAATAAGAACCGTTGGTCAGGCAAAGTACAAAGGCAATCGTTAATTGAACGCTCATTTTGATATAATTTGAGGTGACACCGTGTAAAATAGTTTATTATTTATCAAATCGCATTACTGGAGTGATGAAATAGTGCTAATGAGTAACACAAAATCTAACTGTTGGTTGACAATAGTGGCTCATATCGTATCCAGTTTAACTCAAGCGTTACCTTGGAAACAATCGATATATTCACTGCTTGTTATGTTTTCTTCTGTTATTGATGATGGGTTGGAAATGCTGGCTATTGTTGTGTTCTATGTTAATTTAGTACAAATTGTTAAGATATGGACACATAACTAGTAAAGGAGCTGAATAAAAATTAAATATGCAGCACATTTGACTTTAATTTGTAAATATTTGCAATTAACAGTCATTTGCCGTTAAGCGGTTTAACAATTACTGCACATAGATGCACGTATCTACATGCGCAACTCTGTTTGTGATCATACATCACTCTCCAAATTAGCAGTAAAACGACGAGATATACAAATACAACAGCCACTGTAGTTAGGGTTGAACGACCTGTAAAAGAGTGTTCACCCTTTAAAGCCGCCGTTTTGTTTTACCAGTCATACCGATTCCACTATGCTGATCTTCACAGTGACAAAACAACTGCAAAACACATTACCATGAGCTGCAGCAGCAACACACACAGCACATATCATTTGCTCCTCATCTTTATAAAACGTTTAACAATTCCAATGAAAGGCAAAGTACATTTCCAAATAGAATACTAATAAATCAAAGCAAAACACAGCGACAACAAACACAGTGTTAAAAATGTGTTTCAATCTTGTTTTAACTAGTAATTTTATTTAAAACGTATTGTTTTTAATGTGAAAGTACGAACATGGTTTGATATGTAAATAAGGTAAAAACAATCTGGATTTTGAACTGTTCTTTAAAAAAATGTTAAAACGATACACGTATTGTATACACATTTCCAATTTCATTATCTGGTAAACTACATTTCTGGCATCCTACCTTCTGGAGAATTCGCAATCACGTCATGTTCTGAAACAAATGATCAAACTCAGCAATACAAAGCTGCACAAACAAGAATTATTAGAATAAATCAAATGACAATATGACAAATATCACAAAAATAATCCAAACATGTATAGTATTACCAATGCATGTTGTAGTGGACCCTTAACATAGTTGACAATAGGGTACGTAGAGAAAAAACTATTTTAGATTCAAATTCATTATACATTTTGACGTATAACTGTAGAAAGGGGGCAATGTCGTGACAGGATTACAACATCTTACAATATGACACATGATACATGACAATAAAATATATATAAAAACAGAATAGTTATATAAACTGAGGCTGTCAGTCGACAGAAAACAGCATACCATATACCTGCTAATTTGTATGTATACTTTAAAATGAATGTAGATTGTTAATATTTAAAAAGGTAACTGTGAGGTTACAATTTAAAAAAAACATGTATACACTATTTTGACAGACTTCAAATAATGCTTATTAGTAGTTACTTATCGTGTCTGTTATTGATTTGTGCACGATTATGTTAACACACCTCTAATGTTGTATTTGATTGTAAACATTACTTTGGTTAACTGACGTCAGATATGGACTGAAGTTCCAGTATTACCTTGTGAACATTCAATGTGCTCTTGAAGACTGCTATTCGTGATATTTGCTGTTATCATTAAACACGACTGTTGTGTATTTCTATCATTGGCACAAGTTTGTTTACACAACGTATGATCAGCAGCCGCAGCCTGTATCTTCATCGTTTGGCTTTGTCTTTCCGGTTCACATTCGATGCTGCACCGTTCGTGTCGAACACACATGTCATCTTCAGCTGTTCCGTTAAAACAGTTATTCGAGGTCGCGGCACAGTCAATACAATATTCTTTGGTCGTGCATAAATACCTACGTCCAACTTTTATTTTAAAGCAGCTTGGTTGTTTTTCTTTTGTGTTCTCATGTGAAAACCCGCATATTTGGTAAGGCTTAGACACCACAATATACGGCATAGTATAACACTTCCGAAAACACTTCCCTTGGAATGGACCCAGGTACATGTTGTGACACTCCATACAGTGTGTGGCATTGGCACAGCTTATACACTCGCCAGGGCACTGCATACATCTACCACCGTGCCAGTGGTAGCCGTGTTTACACTGAAGACAATGTCCAGTAGACTGATTACAGATTCCACCAGCACATGCGTCTGGACATGTCTGAGAGCAAGCTGGACCATACGAATTGTTTATGCAGGTGGCACAGTTTGACATATTACTACACACACCGCAGTTCTCAGGGCACAACAAACATGCTTTGCGATCATCGGAGGCAAATTGACCGTCATCACACCCGAATGTACAGTGGCCGTATTGTTGGTGACATCCACCTGATGGGCAGTTTTGTGGACATGATATATTGCAAACGACGCCGTAGAAGCCACCATTACAATTGGTACAGTTTTTGTCTGACACGCAGGCTGTACAATTTCCGGGACATTCGAGGCACGTTGTTTCATTAAATGAGTATTCGTTATCTTTACAGAGTACACAGCTCACCTGTAAGTACTGAACTGTAAAAATATGTTTATGACATCCAAATGTTTTAAACTAGAAAGTATCTTCAAACAAGTGGTAATATCCCGAAACTAATTCAATTTGAGTATTACTATAAAATGTCAATATTAATGATACTACTACTACTACTACTGCTACTACTACTACTACTACTACTACTACTACTACTACTACTACTACTACTACTAATAATAATAATAATAATAATAATAATAATAATAATAATAACAATAATGATAATAATAATAATAAGAAGTAGTAGTAGTAGTAGTAGTAGTAGTAGTAGTAGTAGTAGTAGTAGTAGTAGTAGTAGTATAATAGTGGTAGTAGTAATCTTAGTAGTTGTAGTAGAAGTAGTAGTAATAGTAGTAGTGGTGGAAGCAGGAGCAGTACTACCAGAAGTAGTAGTTGGTGTTGTAGAAGTAGTAGTATGTGTAGTAGTGTAGTATTCGGAACAGTCTACGACATTTGTGCAAGTTGAAAGAACATTTAAAAATTGTAATTGCATACGTACCGCAAAGTAAGTAAACACCAACCAGTATTTTAAAAATCATATTTGATATGAATGTTGTTATCTGTTTTAATCCCTTCACGATTCACTTCGATTGCTAATAATGCATCGTAGACGGCCGTCATCCATTATAATTCTGTATAGTTCACCGAAAAGTGAAGTTGTCAACTGTGAGCCAATGGACTGTTTGTTATGTTTTTCGCAAAATATATGATATTTTTTTTTCTTGCTTCAATTGCTTTCCTTGTTTCAAAAAACTTCAGAACAATAAAAGGAAGATTAAAATCAGATGCATTAAAAACAATGGTAGGCATTTATAAAATTGTATTATCAAACAATGTACGAGAATGTCTGCATATTGTGAACGTTTGAGTTTATTTGCACGAAAGCACGTACTCATTTTATTTTTAGTTTATTTACAAACAGTTATAACTGCTAGGCTATATATAGGCGTTTTTTTTTATTAAGATGACAGCAATATGTTTTATAGTTGTCCAGTATTTTTATAATTAACAAATATGTCCCTATATCACTGCAAGCATACACTTGACTAACACTCTTAATTCATTACTATCATTAGGAGATTCGATAAAAGTAGCCGCAATTGCAATGGTCAGTTAAGCCAGCGTTTCGGTTACAGTTTAAAGGATAAGCAACAACAAAATAAAAATTTAACTCACAACAGATGACTAAAATGTTTAGGAAATGCATCGCATTTTAAATAAATGCACGTTTTCCTCTTTAACAGTTATACCTAAAGGAGAGATTGCTGCAATAAACCTACTCTGTTTGTGTGAGACAATGTTCAATACCTGGTTAAAACTACCAAACTTACTTCGAATTGCACGTGTTTTGTACATTGATAGTCCATGCTAATAAGTATTAAATACAGCGAATCTATTCATGATCATCATAGAGCCACAATAGGTAATTAGCACTGCCTATATTATGTTGATTAAAATGAAATGAACTACTGCATTTAATAATGAGAAAACAGGATAAAGTTACAGAGATTTTCCTCAATCAAAACTTGCAAATTGCAAAACTTGCACAACATTTAACATTGCCTTAAGTGTTGTTTGTCTGTTGTTGTTTCATTCTCGATGCCCTTTATCCTTGAAGTACATAGTCTGTTTTTCTTCCATTTAAAAAAAATAATTATTAACATGGTAAATCGATTATTTTTAACATAAAACATGACATGAAGGGGAACAGTACAAGCACGTCAAATTTAAACACATAGTGCGTTGTTATAATGTATAGAGTGAGCAACCGTGTAAGACGAGTGGATTTAACTACACTTTTAAGGCATTCAGTTCTGCTCCCGACACACTTCAACTTCAGTTTTTCATGAAGGACATTTATCTCGAAGGGTTGCAACAAGACTACATTCCACATTATCATTATTACCATCGTCTACAAGATTTCAAATTCAGGTTAAGACGCTCCTATGATCTTGGGACCATTACGCTATGACACAACTATGGATTAATGTAACAGAAATTGCTTTGCGAAATATATGAGCAGTTCCAAGAACTATAATAAAGATGAAAGTCCGCATCTTTAGGACTGTTTACAGTTTGTTGCAGACAACTCCGCAGGTAAGTCTGTGAATCACAAGCCTACATGAACAATACGATATCCTCAAGTTGTAACAAGTCCACGATGTTCCATATGCTGAGTACGAAGAACATTTTCATAATTGAGCAACAAAGGACTTTATCAACATGATAGTAGGTCAATGGTATAGCTGTATATGACGATGTGTACCTGCATGTAGCAAGTGTCAAGACAGAGACTAGAGGGACGTTGCAAACTGAGATTACCGATATTCCAGATAATGACTCTTGTCCAGAACATGGACATCTCTGCCCTTACAGCGCTAATGCAGCGCTTATACATGTGTAAAGTAGATAATGTATAATGTATAATACTTTGCCTTTGTTAAATGGAGTATTGCATTTCATTTTATAGTCAGTGCTAATAACCTACTGTGGCTCTATGTTGATGATAACATGTTTCGCTGAATTCAATACTTATGAAATACACGGCAATAGATCGAAATAAAGTGGATGTCTCTGACTAAAAAACAGCGGTCGTGATACACGATTATTTTATTCAGTATTTAATCGTCGAAACACATGAAATTCTAAGTAAGTTTTAGTTTTAACCAGGTATTGGAAATTGTTTTGCACAAACAGAGACAGGGTTATTGCAGCAATCTCTCCTTTATGTATAATTGTTAAAGAGGAAAACGTGCATTTATTTGACATAGAATGCAGGTTCTTAAACATTGGAAACATGTGTTGTGAGTTAAATTGTACTTTGTTGTTGGTTATCCTTTAAAATAAAATGTGAGCGTTGTTAAATTGAACTGACATGTTGGCTAAACTGAACATTGCACTTGCGGCTTCTTAAATTGCATCTCCACATGATTGCATTGATTGAAGAATGTTAGTCAAATATTTGCTTGCAGTGATGTAGGGACTTTTTTGTTAATTATAAACATTCTGGAAAACAATTAATGATATTACTTTCTTCTTGTTTTAAAAATAGCCCATATATTAGCTTACTAGCCATTACTGTTGGTCAAAACACATTGTGAGAGAGAAAAAACTAATTAAAACGGGAGAAAAATCGCACTTGTTTGTGGTTTTGATTTCGATTCCTGTTCCTAAACAATATACCAGACACAATGAGCACGTGTGTTCGTGCAAATAAAGTCAAACTTCCACCATGTGCAGTCTCTCTGATACATTGTTTAATGATAAAATATTATAAATGCATACCATAGTGTTTCATCTGACTTTAATCTTCATGTGCTTGTCTTGAAGTTAGTAGAAACAAGGAAAAACCTGAACAAAATCAAGGAATTATAATATATCTGTTTCTCTAATCATAGCGAACACTTCATTGGCTCACCGTTGACAACTTAACTATTCAGTTAACTCCATAATTATACAACAGAAGTGTAAGGGGTTCCATTTGTCCACGATTCAGTATTAGCAATCGAAGTGAAACGAGAAAGGATTGATAATACTTACACATTTCATATCAAATATGATTTTTAAATAACATTTTGTATTTACTTACTTTGCGGTACGTATGTAGTTACAATTTTGATATGTGTTTTCAACTTACATACATCTCGTAGACTGTTAAGATACTAGTTGCGTCTGCTGTTACGAATATTATACTACTACAAATACTACTACAACTACCACTACTACTACTTCTAAAAGTTACTACTTCTACCACACCTACGATAACTACTACTACATCAACAACAAAAACAACAACAACTAATATTACTACTATTACATCTAATACTACTACTGGCGTGCCCATGGCGTAGTGGTAGAATCACCGACTTGTTAATCCTCTGACCGCCTCCTACTACTACAACAATGAATACTAGTAATTGTGCTGTTTTGTGTACTATTACTTCTAGCAATATTGCTATTACAACTACTAAAATGGTTAGTTTGCTATCACCATTACTGTTGTTATTAATTGAACTTTTGCTGTTGTTGTTGTTCTTCTTCTTCTTCTTCTTCGTCTTCGTCTTCTTCTTCTTATTTATACAGTATAAATATTATTATTCGCCGCATTATTGTCATCATCAGCATCGTCATCATCATTAATGTTCACATCTCCATATATTATTTCTTCAATTTAATTATTGTATGTATATTGCCTCATTTTGAAGAACAGCCTTTTTAGTGTAAACTTATTGGATGTTTACCTATACTACTTATCTGATAAGACCTTGATAAAACCTTGTGTTATAAATGTAATTATTTCCATAAACGTCTTTTTTTTACAGTTGAGCTGTGCAACCTGTTAAGAAAAAAAATACTCATATAACGAAACACTATGCCTCGACTGTCCTAGCAATTGTACAGCATGCGTGTCAGTCAAAAACTGTACCAATTGTAATAATGGCTTCTAGGGCGAAGTTTGCAATACACCATGTCAACAAAACTGATCATCAGGTGGATGCCACCAAAGACACGGCCACTGTACATATGGTTGTAAGGATGGTCGATGTGCCTCCGATGATCGCGCACATTGTTTTCCATGCCCCGAGAACTGTGCTGTGTGTAGTAATGTGTCACCCTGTGCCACCTGCGTAAACAATTCTTATGGTTCAACTTGCTCTCAGACATGTACAGATTCATGTGATGGAGGAATATGTAATCAGTCTACTGGACATTGTCTTCAGTGAAAACACGGCGACCACTGGCATGGTGGTCTATGTCTGCAGTGCCCTGGCGAGTGTATAAGCTGTGCCAATGCCACACACTGTATTGAGTGCCAGAACATGCACCTGGGCCCATTCCAAGGGAAGTGTTTTGACCCGACCTGGAATAAATGTTCTAATAGAACAGCTGATGATCGCATGTGCGTTGAATACGAACGGTGTAACATAGAATGTAAACCGGAAAACCAAGGTCAAGACAGAGAGGCTGCGGCTGCTGATCATGCTCTTTGTAAACAGATGTTTTCGATTTATTATGCCAGTGATAGCAAGACACAACCGTTGTGTCTACTGACAACAGCAAATTTCACGACTAGCAGTCTTCAAGAGCACGTACACATTGAATGTTCACAAGGTAACACTGTAATTTCAGTCCATACTAACGTCATTGAACCACAGTAAAGTTTACAATGCAATACAATATTAGAGGTTTTGTTGCACAGTATATTGCACAATCAATAGCAGACTCGAGAAGCAGATACTGATAAACAATATTTGAAGTCTATCAAAATAGTGTTATTTAAATTGTTAACCGCACAGTTTCTTCTTTAAATATTGACATTATACATTCATTTTAAAGTATAACTAACAATAAGCAGGCATATGGTATGTTGTTTGCTGTCGAATGACATGCTCAGTGCATATAGCTATTATTTAGATATATATTTTATTGTCATGTATCATGTGTCATATTGTCATATGTTGTAATCCTATAGCGACATTGCCCCCTTTCTACAGTTATAGGTCAAATGTATAATGAATCTGAAACTAAAACAGTTTTCTTCCAACGTACACTGGTAAAACCTTACATGTTTGGATCTTTGATGTGATATTTGTCATAATGTCAATTGAATATGTATACTTATATACGAAATATGGCATATTTCATTGTAATACTTTCTTGTTTGTGCAGCTTTGTATAGCTGAGTTCGGTCATTTGTTTTTAAACCTGGAGTGATTGCGAATTCTCCAAAATGTAGGATGCCAGAAATGTATTTTTTCTGATAATGAAAGAGGACATGTTTATACAATACGTGTATCGTTTAAACATTTTTTAAAGAACAGTACAAGATCCAGAATTTGCGTTGTTTTTTACGTTATTTACATATCAAACCATGTGTGTACTTTTACATTGAAAACCATGCTTATTAACTAAAATCACTTGTTAAAATAAGATTGAAAAGCAATTTTAACCGTGTGTTTGTTGACGCTGTGTTTATTATTGATGTATTCTTATTCTATTTGGAAATTTTCTTTGCCTTTCGTTGGGTGCGTTGAACGTTTTATGGAAACGTTTTGTCACTTTTCATTATTACAATGGTGTTTTTTTTCAAATGACTTCATTGTATGTCACTTATCGACTGGGTTTACAATTTTTACCAATGCAATTTCATCATTTCTTTCAGTCCGTGAGCCGGCCTTAGAAGGTATGTCTGCATTAGTTTATTTTATTCACAGTGTGGTGAGGCATTGCTTTCGTTTACACTTACACGAACTAAATTAAGTGGTAAACGCTTGGTAAAATTGTAGTTCATACTATTTCTGCTTATGACAGACTGATATACAATAGCGAGAAAGAGTGTATGTACAATGTATCTAGTGTGGAATAGCAACACGGGTCTAGCCGTATAGATTTTTGTAATGCTTAAATTGTCGTCCATTAAATGTAAACCATTGATTGTAACTGTTCAACGATCAACACATCATTGCATTCAGGCAAACAAATAATAGCAATATCGTGTTTACAATTTTAAGGTTGTCAATGATCTAAATCTAAATCTCACTAACAAAATAAATCATTAAACCTTTGATAAAAAGCAGTAAACATCTATTTTCTCATTCTAGACAACGAAACAGATGGACTGACAGATGTCGGTTTTTCTGTCTAGGTATTTTCGCCATTCTCTCTAATCGAAAATACATTTAACTCGCCTAAATTGTGTTGAATAAGCTATGTTTTAACCATTATGTTATTTTTCTTAATTAAAGGATAATTTTAACAACATATAACGCATATGGATATGAGTGTAAAATTTAATAAAGTCATGCGCAATTATTGTATGTTTGCGATTTATAAGGAACTGTCTCTTGCAAATGTAAGTTGAAACGGTAGTAACAGTGTTGCTTTACTTGTTGTGTTGATGTACTTCAATTAAAGGATATTTTTTCTTGCAATAGTAGATTAATTAAATTAACTAAATTAAAGTGATTGTGCATTGCAATGTTAAATTTAACGTAGTACACGACATATAAGTAAAACTAGCCAGATTGTTGATTTGTGTTTGTCTTCTTGGCAAATGATAATGTTGCACCAGAAAAGACCATGGCAAACCCGTTAATGGCTACCCGGCACGATTGAAATGATTTAAGTTCACAGAATGTGTTGTGTTTTTTTAGTTCTGTTTGATTATGCAATTGTTGTTGTTATTTTTTTTGTCGTTGTTGTTGTTGTTGTTGTTGTTGTTTTATGGAATTGCCAGTTGCTGCTAAGAGGTAGCCGCATGTTACAGGAATTGTTCAGTCAAGGTTAACCTAGTATTCTACATTAAGATGCACTGTTATTTAAATTGGCACGTTCTCTATTCGTTTCCATTATATATTAAATAGCTAGAGCTGTACTGTAATACACCTTATGCAATTTTTGATAGGATTAGAACATGAACCCATTCGGTGTACCAACAATTAAGACACTATTTTGATTAAAACTCGTTCGGTGAACAAATAATTAAGACACTCTTTTGATTAAAACTCGTTCGGTGTATCAATAATTTAGACACTCTTTTGATTAAAACTCGTTCGGTGTATCAATAATTTAGACACTATTTAGATTACGGTCTTCATATGTGTGAGCATTATTTTTTTTTAACTCAGCCTTTATATTGTTTTTGTTCATTGCTAGGTTTCCGTGCGTCATCTCCGTTGTTCGTTGTTTTCTCTATTTATCGGATTCACTCCGTGCGCGTTGTGTGTCTTCATTTCAATCCTTCTTTCTTTACTTGCTCGATCTTAATATGTCACCTTATATTTTCTAGTGTCGGGTAAACTTATTGTTAATGTTAGAACATAACAATAAACATTCTACCTTTTGGCATACTCTTGTTGTATCTTCCAGATGTACCACTAAGATAAGACTGGTTTGGGAGGTCGAGGAAGGACTGAGCACGACCCTTTGTGTGACGAGCCTTGACACTGCCACCCCTAGTATCTACCTCACACCCACAAGTGAACGTGTCTACGACAAACCTAACTGAACTTCTAACGAACCAGCATATTAGGTTCAATATATACGGTACAACCTGTTTTCATTACTTGGAATATTTATTGTGTGGTTCACGATACGATCTGGACGTGAAATTGTTCCGCTTTTGTAATTTTAGCCAATCGTCCATATTACACAATCTGCGCCGCACACAACGTAAAAGTTTGACATAAGCAAATGTTTAATACGGCGTGCGGATTGTAGTTTGTATAAGGTACACGTTTACACAATGTCACATTCATTTACAAGCTACGGATTTAATAACTGGAATCTTAAGCTGACTTACTTAAGCAAAAAAAAAAAAAAAGAAAAAAAAGAATAACAATACAAATACATTGATCGACATACTCAATTTCGAGGATTTTTTGTATCATACAGTATATGATAATTTAACGCTAGGTAGAGTCTTGTGTCAACATAAATTAATGTCTTTTAACAACATGATGCACTTAGAGATTTACGTTTAGAAACAATATTAAACATTGTCAACTCTGTGTATTGTTTGAATAAAAGCAAATCTAATATGAACACGCGAGGTTTGGACTGATTTAAATTAAACTTAGCATTTATATATTTTAAACAGAAGATGTTGTTTTGTGTGTTTTAATCAACAGATGTGTATCAATGTTTCATCTTTGAACATACACAGTTACTTATAACTAGCAATTAATTGTATAAAAGTGAAGCAATTTGCATATCCAGCATGCATACTAGGACTCTGATGCGTGTTTTATCTTAAAAATAGACAGCATAACATCACTTCAAAAGGATCACCAGTAGTCTTATGAAAAATGTTACTCTTTTTAATGAAAATTAGTTCAAATATAAATGTGTACGCTTTAATGCATGACAATATTATATCAAGCACTTATCATTTTGGATTGTTTAATGATTAATTATTATTTAGATAAAGATAGCAGATCTACTCAACTTAATGCTTAACATTTAGTGGTGAATTTTACTATCGTTATGTTACCGAGTTGGTTTACGAATGGTATCATGCGTACGTGTTGATGATTCCATAGACTGTAACAACTGAAGAAAAAACAACAACACTATCTATATCACAAAAAATTGCATGGTTCATAAATTATGTTTTTAGAGGCCTGAAATACAGGCATATATACAAGCATACATTATTTGACCCCTCAGTAGATGTCGTGATAATATAAGTGCAACTTCTGGAGAAAAAACGCCACGCGTTTTTAGACAAAAGCTTCAGGAACAATAACTTATACACCCATGATAGTATGCCACACGTCTTAGTCATGATCGTCCAATATTAAAGATGTCATGTTGCCTATATAAAATATATGTAACAGTTAGAGAGAGTACTTCCATTGATGCTTAAAATAAGCTGCATGTTTGCCTTCTAATTTGTGTTAATCTCATATTAAAACTCACAGTTGTCCTTATAGTGTCTAATTTGTCCAAATCAAACCTTACCGTACGGAACTTGTGTGTGCCACCTTTATAGTACATAGATAACTAAGTATTTTTATACTGCAGTGCTTTTGATTAGCAATTTTAACATACATATTTAGTCTTTATTTTCGGGTATTCTAGAATTTAATGGTCCATAAAATGCTTATTAATTGAATTATATGCTATGCTGACAGTTGATCTTCATCCATTTTATCCGTTGCAGTCTAGTAACAATGTCTTTAAACATATACACTAGATTAACTTCGTCCAGTTTAATAACCCTCTAGAGTAAAACATATAGATGAACGTACTTTGAAACATACATACTTAATTGTTAGACCTTGTGAGCAAATGTTAAGTTTAATTTGGATATTATATAGGTTTGGAAAAGTAATTAAGTAAGATTCTATATTGCGATTGCTTGCACTTCTATAGAATTTTAAACAGTTACATTGATGACCGCGCCTGTGTTTTCTTATATGTAGGAACTAAAATGGAATACAGTAAATTTAAACAACATGTTAAACACGAAGATAATAATTGAAGAATGTATTGACAATTGTATGTATGTGAAATGCTTAAACATATATTATTTTGTATTTGTTCATTTTTTGTTGTTTTGTTTTTTTCAGATAAGGCACTCGGCAATTAAATCCTTGACGATGATATGATTTTTGAAGAAATGGATTCAATAATCTCAGTATAAATAGTTGTCCTTAAAACAGTTTATGTCATGTGATATAATTATAGTGTTCCTGTTTCTTTTTGACGACGTTTTTATCGCTTGTATGAAGTGCTCGTTTTTATATTTGTACGTTTTTGTGCATCAACTTTTCTTTAATCGGGTGATCTAAAGGAATATCGCATTGTTACCTATTGACAAAAAAAAACAAACAATTTAAACTTATTTAGGGACATTGCATTGATTAGACTGAAAAGAAAACCGTGTACTCTATAATGACATATAGTCTTATACACTGTTAAATCATGTCGTGTTCTTGCTGGGCGTTAACTGTTGGGTTTCCTCATTTTGTTAAATGACTCATTACAGATTTGTTCTTACATCTATATTTGGCTTGCATGTGAATACCTTTGTCCTGTGCCTTTTTCAAATATCTGTACATGTTGCAATGCCTATAGTGCTCGGCCACTTATATTCGTTAAAAGACGTTAACGACGTGCGCGTTTAGGGGATCTGGCCGTAATTTCCTACAAAGAAGCCTTTCTGTCACAAGTCACAAGCCGCCCTTGCGTTCCTAATACCTCGGCCGTCGATTAAACACTGCCGTGGTTTTCTTTTCAAATTTTCCGCGCTACCAGTACGATTAATTTTTTCACAATATAATCCACTGTAGATCTAGGAATATCCAATAGATCACTAATAGCACTGATCCGTTTACCCTGTTGGTAAATTTTTACAATGATCGATTTGACACTAGGGGTCAATTCACGCCTCTTTCGAACCATGTTTAAGAAAATGTCAGACGCTAAATTGTTTACAAACAGACGACACAAATTTACATGTTCATCGATTCCTGGAACTGTGATCTAGTTTTAGACATAATGACGTAACATTCAGTACACTCAGTTGTCTATAATTAGCTTTCAAATAGAGCGCCTAACTTGAGTGTCGCGATCACGTAACGCAAATAACGAATATAAGTGGCCACGTACTGTATATTCTTATCAGCGAACCTGAGATGCGCCGTTGTTTAGAAAATAATGCGTTATTGCCTGTGTCTTTCTCTACCGTTAATAACCTACTGTCTCTTTAACTGAATGTTTCGTTACAGTGTGTCACGCGGATTGAATGTTGTGCCTTGGTTATGTGAGTTTCTTGTCACCAGACTTCTACTGCAAATCGACACTGGTTAAAATGACATTATGGCAAAGATATTGACTGCCGTTTGTTCATGTTATTAATATACGCGAATGTATACGTCGTAGTATGCGGTGTATACAGTCAACTCTTTCATCGAAGAAAAAACATGATTTGGTTAAAATTATATCGTGCTATTATTTCTTTGGCACCCTAAGAGTAGTCAAGTTCATGTCGGCAAAGACTCCACTTCCATCCATTCATCCATCCATCCATCCATCTATCCATTCATTCATCCATCCATCCAACCATACATACATAAATACATAAATACATCCATCCATCCAGGTACTACACCCACTCCAAAGTTCGACGAGACAATACCATTTCTCACCAAGCGTGCATCGTGCCCCAAGTGCTGAAAGTTTGTACGACAGAGCAAACGGTTCACAGTTTGTTGTCGGCAATCGAATGTATAACATCGCAAGAAATACGCAACACATGTATGATATATCCGACAAAATATTCCATGCGGCAATTTGTTTTACATGTGTGCCAGATAATCGAGAGTTTAATAAAATTTGTCCTACATTACCTGAACAAGCAGACGATACATATGACACGGCATTTAATTCAAAGTCTCAAACAAATAATGAACGCATGAATACGTCGCCAGTGAGTCCATCAAATATATCAGATGGTGATGGTGAAATGGACGACGAAGTTCTGTTCTACCAGTCAGCACCTATACCTTCGATGCGTTCAGCGATTACATATACTGCAGAGAACTCAGCCTAAGGAATGACACCTTTCGATTGGACAGAAGCCCGGACAATTCAACTTGTATTAGTTTGGCAATTTAGATGTAGCGATAATATCTTGATATTAGAGGTTTAAACGTTGAAATGTATTTGTAAATGAAATGTTGCGATTTTAAACTTGAGGAGTGAAACATTGTATCTTAAAACGCACATTTTCAAATGTTAGATCACAGTTTGAATTTGAGGTTTTGAATTGTATATTGCAAATAATAGTCTAAACGTTTGTCCCGTTAAATAAATGCGGATATTATGGTAGCCTGATGTTGATAAGGCTCGTGCATTAATGGTGAAGTGCACAACTGCATGATGATATACAACGAGGCTTCTTGCAAATCGTTATTGTTTCGTTGGTAGGATGCAGGATTATGTAAATGGTATTTTTATCTTTCCGTGTGCTATATGATATGTGTTTAATATCGACTGTGTGTAAATTGTAACTGTAGCGTGGTGCAATTTGTGATTTGCATATTCATGATGTATAATTTGTTGATGCAACATGACATGGGCTATATCATACCTGAGTAGTATTTACTTTCCGGCTTCCTTGAGGTGAGGTTGCAATTGCATCATGAACTTTGTAAATTGATATATTTTGTATAAAGATTAAATGTAGTTGGTAATCATTATCGGCCATGATTTTTCCTGTAGCACCTTTTTTGACTGTGTTCATAATGCCTTTCCGGTTACTGCTAACTGCATTGCTTCGAGTTGACAGTGCGTCTGTCAGTGTCTCATTGTATCAGATAATTTCAATTAAAACGTATGCAACTAAGGAGAAGACCCGCACGTGGAACTAAAGCAGACTAACAGTTTTAGGACAGAAATTGATATTTATGTCATATTGTCTCTTGGCAATATTGCGCCATCAAAAATTGGCTGAACCTTTTGATTGCTCATATATGTTCAAACTATTTTTAACACGGCCAAATGCATGTTGGCCTAGATTATAAATATGTGAGATAAAGTAGCTGCAAAAAAAGCAATTGAAAAAATGTATTTATGTAATCGCCAAAATGTTTTGTTAGTAACTTAGAAACAAACCGAACCCAATAATTTGGTTGAACGTCTGTTTGTACTGTTTTAATTAATGCATTTCGATGTAAAGATGTGACTGTATAAATGTATCTCGGGTCTAAACGAAACAAGCATTTAACACACTTACTGAGCAAGGGACTGTCACTAAGCATTCTGATTCAGGTCTTAGCTGTTATTGCTATCTGCTGTTAATACTGTGTGCATAGCATAGTTATTACAACTTATGGAGAATTACATGGATTGAGAAATAAAGAGTCGGAAACTATAAACATACCGTAGGCAGTAGTTCTAAACTTAAACAACAGAAAGAAATTCACCACCCTCCGCCCACTATAACAAAAATAAAAATTCTGTTGGAAGAAAACTGCACAAAAGACGACATATTTAATTAAGACCAGTCAGGTGAGCTCTAGGACATGTTTATTCAAGTAGATTATTTTCGTTGCTTGAGTTGCATTTCAGAAACATTGAAGGAAGTGTTTGGTTAGAGATGTCAACCCGGGTTAAGCACCACAGTCTGTCCATTTTGGCCGTTCTTAAGCGGTAGCTGTAAAGTTTCTATATTTGTTTAGTAACTCTTGACACGTTTGTTTGTACATTTCCCTTACACGTCGGTGCTTTTGTCCGGTGACATTTCAAATAGTTGCATATCTTCCAATGCTCATTGGACTGTCACATCTATGACAGAAAAGGTACGAGCACATGTAAACGATAATACTTATCACAACAGTACTCGATACTAATATACCTGTTCTAACAAATGCATTGCATTGATATTAGAAGAAATATGGCAAGTGTTTAATATGACCATTATTGTTTTGATGTGTGCTTAACCTTGTTTTAATTGAAAATATGTCTGTAAACCCAAAATGCCTTTCTTCCAAATGTGAAAGTTTTTATTAATGTGATGTATTATTAGTAAAGTACGTGTATACACATTAATTAACGACCACGCGTTCATTCTGTTCTTTCCAGTTATAGTTTAGTTTGTTACTGTTGTTTGCAAGTTAAAGAATTTTAGACGCTCCCTGTGACCGGTCTTAATATGCCCTGCGGTTGTGATGTGACGGACTTGTATTGACTTGCTTTAACCAGCCATCTACGCCATTTGTAAATGATAGGGAATTTTCATGAACAGGGTAAATAATTATACCGACCTTATTCCTCTGTCACGTGCAAGCCTATGTTGTAATAAGCCAGTTTAATTATCCACTTCTTGATTAGAATGGCAATCGTATAAATAACTTTTTCTCCACCGATGACCACGAAAGCAGTAGACGTGTCTCATTTTTACTTTCCTGTTTCGTAACCCAAGTGTCGTTTTAAGGGATCTGATTTATTGTTTTCTTACTTAAAATAAGAAATGTACGTTAATTTGGAAAACAAAACTCGAAGAATTTTCTTAAATTTAATAGTTTTATGAATGAAATTTAAGTACATTTCTTATATCTAAGACAATATTTCAAAAGGTAGGAACATTTCTTGGTTTACCTTAGACAAAAAAAGTATTTATAAATACGAGCCTTGGCACAATCTGGAAACGCCTCAATGTGACAATTATACTAAATTCAAACTTTTAGTGTCCAAATGATAAATGTTGGTATTAGTAAACTTATCAAACTTTAACTATGTAATCTGCTTAATCCTATATCTATCTATACAGCAACATGCTACTGGCTGCCTGGTATAAATCCAAGTTAATTATGGGTATCATCTCTGTAACTACCCATCGTTTCTGTCATAAATGTGCATTTGGGGACGTTTAGTTGATATCAACTGAAACAGTTTTCAAAGATGTAGTCGTAATAAGAGGAAACACGTTTGTGATTAAGAAGCCACTATATAAACTATTTAACCGTCAAATAATGTTTTAGCCTTTACAAGAATAATAATTAAGTTAAATATGAGTTGACTAGTATGCATTTACGTATGATTTCTAGTAATATGTATAAAATATTTGTAACATCGAACCTCATTTGCACAATAGCACTCAGTTTAAACTTCGTTTGTATACATCAAAGTGTTCATTTAATGTTTATGCAATATTCAAAGAATGCATCGTTGTTTGAAGAGTGTAATAGACTTGCTATCCTTAAAGGTTATTACCAATTTATCTACCTATTCAAGTATGTGTGTTTTTGAATATCGCTGTTAGATCGTCGCATGTATTAAAGTGTTGTTTGCAAAAAAGTTGATATGTGTGTTTATGAATTAACCTGTCTACTCATGTGGATACATTTTTTAAAGTGTATGTCTCAGAAAGAAATAACATCCATAAATGACAGACACCGAGACAAAAATAATATCTGTTTCCGGCATGGAGCGGTCAATTAGAAAACGTAACAATTGAGCTGCTTAACTTTCTTACAATTCCAACATCACACTTCCTTATGTTCAAATTGCATTTGCATTGTTAGGGCTGAAATGTTTTGCTCTATATGTTTTATTAATAAGTTAGCTTCTTAAATAGCTTATCGATATATAATATAGTTAAGAAATATACAGGCAGATGTATATATAATAAGCGTAGATTCTGAATGCGATAAAGTAAGCGATGCATTTTTATGTTATCTCCAAGACAAGTATAAGTAAGTAAAACAATTCATTGTTGGTGGCCTGGGTTCATTGATAACACGTTCTTTCAAGGTTACCTTCAATGTTATTCTTCAAAATAACTCTTGTTTTAATGATTATCCATCGGCTACAAATGGCCAAATGTAAATGCACTTTCTCTTAGATGGAACTCTTCAAGTATAAGAAAAACAATTACAAAATGACCATCAGCACATGGAACGTCTAATGTTCCCATATGTAAAACAATAAGTTCGCTATTTTTTGCAATTCTTAATCACAGGAAATGCCGGTGATATATCGTAATGGTGTGACGCACCAATTAAAAAACTTAAATATCCTTCAAGTCTAGTTGGTATATGCTCATGTACTTAACAAGATAGTAATTAACTGTAAAACAACTAAGGTCTTCATTATTTTGTAATTCGGAAAATAATCTAAATAACTGAGATTAATTTAAACTTTGCTTAATACATGGTGAATTATGTAAAGGAAAGGAAGGAAAAGGGAGGTAAAATGTATAGCTTTTAGATATACAATGCACTTGAGATATAAAATGTCATTAAGCAAACTTCATAAATAGACTATTTGTCCCAGCACGGAAGATCAGTAAAAAGTAAGCTTAAACGATCATTGTTTTAAAGTATGTAATATAATTATTTGTGTTTTTTTACACAATATAACATATTTCTAAATGATGTATGCTATTTCTCTCAGTTTTTGTTCAAGTCATCGCACACATTAAAAAGGTTACTTAGTCGTTTATAGATTTCGAATGGTTGATATGCTGCAGACACGGCTACTTCAACAATGACATCAGGTAAAGCACTTGGTAAAAATCAAGGTTTTATTTTAATAAATAGACCAGGACAATATGACCAAATAAGATCCATCATGGCCTCCTTGTTTACTTACCTTCGTTAACGATGTGTTTTCTGGGCGGGCGAGTATCCACCCTGACATATGTGGGGGTGGTGTGATGTCCATCACGAGGGTACATGTTCAACATGTCTACTCTGTCATATGTCTCCAGGGTAATTATCTATATATACATAATTTACCTGGGTGTAGGGGAGGTATCTACATATATAGTATATCTCCGCCATGTCATATATGTTGGGGGTAATTGACTTCCATGATGAAGCTTGTGTTTACATTTTACTGATGGGAAAATAGTATTCATCATTGGGTATACGTCAATATAAACGCACACGCCGATCTTCCTTAGACGCACTCAGTGGGTGCATCAAACTTCTCCTCATAAATTTTGCTGTGAATATATAAGAAAACAAGGTTTAGATTGTTTTAGCCGACATTTCTCTTCTGTGTGTTTCTGTATTTGCTTATGGTTTAATTTGTTTATTTTTACTGCAGTTATCTTAATTTGCATTGTTTCTTGGTTATGCTGGCAAAGAGAAAGAAAATACTATGTCAATAAGACTTACTGAATTTGTAATCTCTTCAATGTTGGTGTGAGTCCCATTAAGTGCAAATACGACCAGATGTCTGCAATCGGCTTACTGTCTTAAGTTATGCCTAGAAAAGTAAATATAACTTTTATACATATGCTAAAGCTTTTTGTCACCAAAACAATACGCGTGTAAGTTTTATGTACACATCTACTATCAATTTTACCAACATGTTCATTATTTATGAACATAACAAGTTATAAATATACAGGTCCTGTTTTAATAAATAACTCATTTAAATAAACCATTCATAAAATATTCTTATTACACGATAATTTAACCTTGAATAATAATTTCCCGAATTTCTGGTCTATGCCTGTCTTTCTTGGTCATTGTTGGTCATTACAATGATTATTCGTAGCGATATTGTGTTGTATATATGCTCACAAACTTTGAATGTACTGAGCCAAGTATGTCCTCCAGGGCGTATATAAGTCATTATTACTGGTTATTAATTGTAGACATATGTAAAACCGTATAAAATGTATCTCTATGAATCTCATAACACACCAATTTCAGTCAGAAACAAATTGAACAAGGTATATGTCTGTAAATTCATATTTGGCACAGTTTACATCAGCACCGTTTGACCGACTGTCAAGAAATTTAAAACGAATGGAAAAAGCTCAGCTACAATTCAATATGCGTGGAAATTATTTTGTACACCAATCCCGAATTGTCAACTAATATTAAAACCAAATATTAAGTGCACAGGCACAAAATACATAGTTACCATAAACATTTAAACAAAACAGTTTAAATCCTAACAAAACATGATTGACGAAGAAAGCTTCTATTAAATTATTTCTGTGTAAGTCTGTGATAATTAGTGCAGTCTGCCCAGGCATACGAATTGTTGTTGTCATGTAATATAAAAAAAAGAATCATCAATTGTTATTTTTTTGTGATTTTTGTCACAGTGTTTACGTTTATTGTTGTTAGCTAAAGTGGTTGTTGTTATGAAACAAAAGAAACTAATTATTATCGCCTCCCAAAGTTGTGATACCACTCCATAGATATTTCGAAAGTTATAATATACTTGTCACTAAGAACGGCGCTTAATGACAAACAAACTCAAGGGATGCAACTACAATATATAAATGTCGATTGAAATATATTACTAAGTGCAGACTAATGTGGCAATATCGTATTCCCTTGTACTATGTTTGTGTATGGGTACTCATGATAATAAAGGGTATACATACTAGTGTATAAATAAAATAATATGTCATTTTATTACGTATAGATACAGTCGAGGCTATTTTTTTTAAAAAAAAAACGTCTTAACTGATTAGTAAAAACAATTAATTTCTTACAATTTGTAAGGGGTTAGAGTGGTGTACATTAAATGTTCTAAAGCCCCCACGAATGCTCCATAATTTGATGCTGCGTAATTAGCTTCACCTGTTTACAAAATGGATTTATTTATCACAACACTTTTCTTGACATCAGTGTATATTGGTTTCTTTTTATATTTATATGAAACTGATGTTAGATAATTTTATGGATATATGCTGTTGACTTTCAACTTCCCGTAGCACAAATTAAGGAAATGAAGGTTTGAGCTTAATGTAAATCACGCTTTTCAGGATGACGTAGCTTTCATATAGGCACATTTTCTCTTAAGGTAACGCATCACTTACTGACTGATAACAAACAGAAATGCACCCTTTTTTAACGTTGTTTCCGACTGAAACACGGAAAGGCGTCTCACGGTATTCATATTTTTTTTGGTTGTTCTTTGATTCATTATATTGACATACCAACATATAGGTTACACGCTGGTGCCATACTCCAAGACTTGTTGATTCTTATTGCTAGGATAGTAATCATCTGATTTTGTTTCATGCTTTAACTTTTCTTTATGCAAACAACCGGGAGAGACATGCTATTGGAACAGACAAAATAATGCATATTATTGATATAAGTGTTAACCTTTTTGGAACTTAAGTTTAAACGTGTTCGTAGAGAGTTCTTCTGAAATCTGGAGAGCATCAACAATCCGTATTTAACCATGAATCATTCAGTGCATATTATGAAAACTGAGCATAATATGGTTATACAAATTCTTACATGCAAGTAACGTTGGTTCATTTAATAGTTGCTATTATTTAATGGAAATAACTATTACGAAATCAAAACAATTGGACTTAGAGTGTCATTGGAAAATGGACTACTGTACTACACAGCATCTTCATTTATTGTGCATCTATGTAAACTTTGATAAAATCACAATAGTTTCGTATTACCTTAAAGAATGTGATAATTATTTGTTAGAATGTGATTAATTACAATGTCTCTGCTTCTTTGTATTCGTATATGAATAGTTTTATTGTACAGTTCGTGCATCGCATAATTCTATACCAATAATATCGGCAGATATCTGAACTGCCACATGGTATATGCACGTATGATTTATGCACGGATTTTAGTATTTTTTTTATATTCATGCAGTAAAAACAATCGATATATATATATATATATATATATATATATATATCTATCTATATATATATATATATATATATATATATATATATATATATATATATATATATATATATATATATATATATATATATATTTTAAAGTCGTTCATGTTATCGCGTCAGTCATTATTTATGTAGGACATCTTACGATGTCAGCATGGTAAATATATTCAACGTGCAAACAACTTTGCACATAACATATTGCTTAAAGTTGACAATATATTTATATGTAAAGCACATTAACTTTTACCAGTTTACACCTTTAGTTTTACTGTATATAAAACAATAGCGCGACTGAAGACATGTGATTTAGATATCCATGCCTTTTGTATTTTAGCGAAATGCTTTTTACATGCAAATTTATGTGAAATTCATGAAAGTTATACTATCATAATTGTATTTATTGTTACTGTATCGAGGAAGTGTTGTGCATTCATAGAATATGTGTAAAGTTGCTAATTGCAAATGATTTTGTTAAAATTGTTTAAATTTCATTGGACTGCTACCGTAATTACTGAGTGTAAATGAGTGGCCTTTATATGGATGAACATATTACTTTATGATCATGCATTAAAAACAGAGGGTTTAAATCAATAAAACAGCATACTTGATGCTATTATATAGCTATATGAACATATTTTATTGTGTACTTGTCTTGACCAAAGCCTTTTTTGCAAGCTAGGATGGTCAAAGCTTTGTATAGTTCAATAACATTCACAAAACTGCGGCAATAGCGACCCATATGTAATAAATCGCTTTAATAATATTGTGTTATTCAAAAGCTGCTATTGCTTACTTATTATGCGAGTTTGTAGATGAACAACTTTTATGAACAATTTTGTTTGGAATAGCCAATGAAATATACATCATTTTGGTATCTTTGATAGTATTCATGCACAAGTCACGTGCCGTCTGAAGATAATCAAATTAAATATGTGAAAAATATTAACCAGCGTTATCTTACTTAGACTCATGGTTATTAGAATTAATAATATGACGAAAAAAAGAAATACAAGAAATAAAAATAAGATTGAAAGATTGAGTGTCCTTATTTGTCTTTGTACATGGATGGTAGTGAGATCAACCTTATTAATTATAATAATCTAATAGAAATTAAGGACATACATTAGTTAACAAACTCATCAACATTATCGTTATTCATCTTGATTAAATAACGATCAAAGAAACGTTGATATTTGACTAATTGTATAGCAAAACTTTTTCAGATAATGCTATGGCAGGCTGGCGTGAAGAAACGAAATAATACCCCCCCCCCCCCCCACACACACACACACACTCATACCCACACCTTCAATTAAGGCAAATAGCTATAATAGCTGCCGCTGTCTGAAGAAAACAAATATTAAAGTCGTACATTTTATCTTAGTGTTTTATTCCTGAATTAAGTTAACTTTTATAAACTTTTGTTGCTAGCAAGTAATAGTATATAAAACATGTAAATGGAATATGCAGATTGTACTAAAGCATATAGCAGAATGTTAACCAAGGAATTCGATGCTTACATATTTGTTTTAAACAATAGGATACAGATGTTTTATGGTTTAACTATTTGAGCGCGACTACAACAGAAATACAATTAGTATAAAAATAAAGTTAGCAATATAACAAGACGTTCCTTTTCTTACCAATTACTGAAGATGCTTCATAAATGTACCATTCGCTGCTATAATAATGGATGTGTTTACACTTTAAGAATTAATAGACTGTGCTTTTTTAAAAGAGAAGTCAAGGTGGGTGTTTTGATGTTGACAACAAATGTGGGGCGTATGTCTTGTACAACAAAAAATGTCTTTAGTTAATTATTCACAATTGACATGATTTATTTAACCTTTTTGTATAGTTCATTAAATATTTAATGAAACTGCTTGTGTAATTACTTAGTTTTAATTATTTTAAATTAGGTTTATATATATTTTATTATTCGATTTTAGAGCGCTTAATTAACAAAGCAGCATACTGACTGCTACTACTACTTTATTGTTTGAATTTGCAGTCCTTGGATATTTGTCTTGACCACTTCTGGTTTTAAGTCCAAAGTCTTGTGTAGGTTTATAATATATACAACCACAAGATCATACTCATCTCAACTTGGTCGCATGAAGACTGAATAATTGTTACTGGTATAATGTGAGAATAACCTTTTAATTTAGTTTGTTCCAAGTTACAAAGGTTCTATTGGAAACGTACAAAAATAGTGTTGACATTTTAAAAATGAAAGATGTGATTTTTCACCAACAAGAAAACTTGAAGCCGTTCGATGGTCTACAATTAAAACTACGGCACAATGTAATGATTGTACCTTAATTATTTACCATATTTGTTTATTTACTTAACGATATGGTAAGCAGTATTTCTTTCAGGTGTCCATGTTCGATAATAAATAAATGTACATTACAAAGAACAAAAAATGCTGTCAGAACTTACCATGTCTTTATCCGCACACTAACTGTGTTAAAAAAAGATAACATAGGCGCGAACAAATGTTTGACAAATTAGGCACACTAAAGGGAATAAAAAAATGCTACAACTCATTCAGGGGAAACAACTGCAACAGCAATGACTGTTAAGTGAAATAAATTATATTATCTCCCTTAGAATACGTCTCGCATGACCTTTACAGAAATGCACTTAACTAGTGTGTCAATGTTTGATTACCCTGTACATCGTTTATGCATAGATATTAATGATAAATAAGAATTATATTGCGTCTAAATATTAGTTCGTATTGTCAAATTCAATTGTAATAGGAATGTGGATATGGGTATTTATAATTTCTTCTTCTTTTCTTCTTTCCACGGTTCACGAAAACACATCTGCAAACCTGCTCGATAGTGCATATACTAGGTACTCTTCAGTTACGATGATATATTAAAAGGGTCGTATATATGTTAGCACACATAAAATGCCTAATTTAATTACAAAAACATGTACAACTATATTGCCACTTACCGTGCTTTTTCACTTATAAGACTTTCCGCTTATAAGACGGGCTTCCTACTTCACTTGGGAAATTGCCGGTTTTTGCTTCGACCCTCTCATATGACGAGGCGAAAAAATGAACAGAAGCGTCGGCCAGTCATGCTGTCTCAACA
Source organism: Sinonovacula constricta (assembly GCA_007844125.1). Classification (NCBI taxonomy): domain Eukaryota; kingdom Metazoa; phylum Mollusca; class Bivalvia; order Cardiida; family Solecurtidae; genus Sinonovacula; species Sinonovacula constricta. The sequence goes on from CM017570.1 coordinate 16,519,074, forward strand.
AAAGGGTTAATTGGTTAACAGTGACTGTAATTTTCACAAGTTGCTGTTTAAAAAAAATACATCGTTTACACCCTCTCTGTCAAACTGCTCCGATCGATACCACCTGGACAACAGTTTACTTATCTCAGAGTCAGTCAACTTGACCTATGAAATGAGGCATGTAAGTACAGAAAGACCAAGAAAATTACAGCTTGGTGGATCTGGCAGACTGAACTTGATCTTTACCTATGGATAATAAGCCGTGTTTCACCCAGAACACATAGAAATGTAGGTGAAAGTTAATCGTTGATTGACAGACTTTACAGGCCATTTAAGGTAAGTTATCAGCGGGATATAGTTATTTTTCAAGTTTAACATTGTATTGGCGCAAACATCCAACGTTTATTGTCAGATAATGACGGTACGTCGGGCCATTGCATAACCGCTTACAAGTGTATGCGGTATGTTTTCGCCCTAAAACATCGAGAACACTTTTTGCCAGGTCACTAGACCCCGTCTGCAAGACGTGCCCAACACTTTGCACATTGCATTTTGAGGCAAATTTCCCGTCTTATAAGTGAGAAAATATGGTATATAAATTTCGACTAAGATTATTCAAATATAATATTATCAACATACTGTTTGCATTATATTACAGCAATGCTTTCATTTTGCACATGTCGACTTATAGCATACCGTAGCTTTGTGTTCTACCCTGTACAAAATCCTTCTCAAGTGAGGAATAGTAATACGTGTGTTACATTTAGCTAGCATGTGATACCTTGATAAGTGCCTTTTGATTGTCATTGCCATATTTTCGTAGTATTCAAGGATTGCAGCTCGCCTGCTCTGCATACGTGGTCCTGTTAAATCATACTTTATAACTTCATTCGGCCAGCAAAACTCGTATCCTTGTGTTAGAAAATCTCAACATATCAGATTAGATGGTTAAACGTAACTAAACTGTACGTTAACTTTGCTATGTAATATTAATAACTCACCTGACAATTATATAACATACCAGTATTCCTGAATTATGCCTTCATAACCGCAATTAAATGACTGACAAACATTCAAACAAATATCCATGGTACGTATAACATGTTACAATACACATTAAAACCACTTAATCAGCAAATTAATACTTGCATATAATTGTAACATAACTGCTTTAGTTGAACCACTGGCGCATCGAAGTCGGATAGCTGGATGCATGCATCATTATATTAATGAGTTCTCCTCTATCCGACGGGTGACTCTTGCACGGCGAGGGACAATGATACATGGAATTTAAATTGAGTCCGTGTAATGTAGTTCCGTTTAATATACTTTTCTATAAAGCAACGATATTTACATGATTGTTTTGCTTTGCTACATATTGTTCTAAAATTGGTGTATTCGGCAATGCAATTTTCAAGACAATGTGTTTGCTTTATTTTGTTGCCAAGGATGACATGATTACTTATCACTTATAAATAGCTTAGTCAGAACATAAACAAGATTATCAATAAGTACAATTGCCAAGTGTTGTCGAAAGCAATGCAACATCGGCATATTCAATCACAATGTATATATATGGAAAATGTACGTCAATGATGTATAAAGTCGGCAAACTAAAATTAGCAAATGTCCACCTCTTGAACATATATGTTTGTCACGTTATGAAAAACTATGCGTAGCACCGTCAACATATAAAAATAACAATAATTCATTTATGTATAACATCGTCAAAATGTAATTACGGGCTATGCATAACAGAGCTATATAACAGCTAACCTCATGATAAAAAATATACTAAACATCTTCGTTTCATTCCGTCAAAAAATCAAGATGTGTCAGCTAAATGCCAATATAAAGAAAAAAACGCTATTAAAATTAAACTACTCAATACTAAAATTACTCGTATTGAAGTATATTCATATCAGTTCATATGTAACTATGTGCTGATCAATCCGTCAAAATATTTATATTAGGATTCAAAATAAAGTCTACATTTTATTTTCAAAATATCCATATTGATGTTCAGCGTTTAAAGACAAAAAGGAATGGTAAGTGAAGTTGCAATAAGGGATCCAATGTGTACAGAATTAAAAATTTGGTTTCTTAAAACTATAATGATTATACGGTTGAATTATGATGAATGACGTTAGCATCATGATATTGATGATACATTATGATAATGTAAAAAAAATCAAGAAAATGCTTCTGTTGCTTATAATGTTAATGATCAGGATGGAGTAGTAGTAGTAGGAGTAGAAGTAGTCGAAGTAGTGTATGATAGTTGTGAAATAAGTTATTTCTATTATTGTTGTTGTTGTTGTGAATGCTTAAATTATGTTAGGTTATGTTTTTTTTGTGATTATTATTATTATTATTATTATTATTATTAGTAGTAGTAGTAGTAGTAGTAGTAGTAGTAGTATTAGTAGTAGTAGTAGTAGTAGAAGTAGTAGTAGTAGTAGTAGCAGTAGTAGAAGAAGTAGTAGTAGTAGTAGTAGTAGTAGTAGTAGTAGTAGTAGTAGTAGTAGTAGTAGTAGAAGTAGTAGTAGTAGTAGTAGTAGTAGTAGTAGAAGTAGTAGTAGTAGTAGTAGTAGTAGTAGTAGTAGTAGTAGTAGTAGTAGTAGAAGTAGCAGTATTGTATGATAGTTGTAGAACAACTTATTACTATTGTTGTTGTTGTGAATGTTTTAATTATGCTCGGTTATGTGGTACAAGTGTAAAACAATGCAAAGGTACGCCAACAAAATGCTTACAAACATGAAAACACATACATGTTTATGCCATCTTAGTAGCACTTAGAGTCTGCTTTTAAGTAGTGTAACCATGCTCGTTCCAATAAACTTGACCCTTTTAAATAATACTAAAATGACAAGTTTTAGATAATAATGGTTGTATTCAGAAAGTTCTGATTGGTTGAGAACAATGACTCAAAACAGTTTGACCGGATACAAGAAATATCCAACCAAGTCAGTATGCGGAAAGAAATGTGAAGCTGTTGTGTCGGTCACACCGAACCATTGTTGAAGCCTTCTGCTCCATTGTATTGTGGGCATTTATAGACGACAGTTGATGCAAATTACCATTATTGACAAAAACGACACAATATGATCATTGTTTTAAGCAGACAAAAATGCTCGATTCAAGTCGATCCGTTTGAATAAATGCTCATTTTATATATTGTTTTTTTAAGTCAAAGTTAAAAACAAAAGCAACAACAAAATAACGACAATAACACAACCAACAATAACATACAAACAGTATATGTACACAGTTTTATTGTCGATATCATCTCGGGCCGTCTACTTCAGAAGTAGAAGAAACATACGTGTCAAGGAGAACCCGACATTCATTTTCACTTTTGAGTTTCATTTTCTCAGGAACGAAGAGTTCTGCAGGTTGCCTCTCACATAGTTTTAGAAAGCACCTTGCTAAACAATTAAGAGTCTAGACGGGCTGTCCTTGCAAACTGTAACGCCCATGGCTTTTCGTCAAAGGAGTATGCGAATTGCGCTTCTGACATAAATTACTATGGAAAATATGTTATCACAGAAGAGGTCCGCGTGACCCTTGTTCAAGTTAATGTGTTTATGCACAGCTATAGTATATATTATCTTTTGACCTCATGAAAAAAGCAATATACCAATAAGACGATCACATCAAGAGAAATGTTTTGAGGAAAGATCGAGTAGATATGTAGACTAGACAACAGATGAACCTATTATTTTTAGTTGTAATTGTCTTGCTAACATGGAGTTATTGATGTATGTAGTTAATGACGATAGCAGAGTAATCTAAATGATTGACCACTGATCATGAAACAGCAATGTGACTTGTAATTAAACAAACTGCAGTACTTAATGATATGTGTTTTCCCTCTAAACACGTGTATACAGTTAACTTTTGTTTTTCATTAAAATCACTTAACATTGAAAGGGGGTCTCATTTTCTATAACCGTGTGATTTCATAACAATAAAACAGGACGGTTCCTTTCAACGGAAATCAATAAGGATTGTTCGACCAATCCATAAGTATAAGGTAAAAAAGAGAAGTTAAAAAATCTTTTTCGTTTGTAATAGTATACAGATTAACGTAAGACTATTGTAAAAGGCACGACGTTATGTATGTCAGTAGAACTTATAACCTATAACACAATTAATAGTTAAGATGAGAAAACTACAGCAAAATAAACCAAATTTTCGGCTTATATGTTCCAATAACTTCCAAATTGGTATTCTACAATTTGCATATTTTATATACATGTGATGATTTTATAAGTTTATATAATTGCATTGTTGCAGTATTTAAAGGAGCAGTTTAAATATCACAAAGGCAAAACCAACGTTTAATTAAAAAAAACTACAACAAATACCTCAATCGAAAGGAAATTTCAACAATACTCGAAATTAATTAAATTGTATATGTATAGACACATTTATAATTTGAGTATTGTGAAATTCCACCAACCTTCTGATGGTGATTCATGCAAGCGATCAGTACTAATGCATCCCTAGATAACGGCTTAGTCTAGACATAGTTTATGCCGTTGAATTGGCAGTCAACTGAAGGACCCACTGGTGTACTTCAACAATGTTTAACTGGTCACTGCATCGCTCATTTCATGTGTGTCTCTTAAACAAATTAAAAATAGCTATGCCACATCAGGAGGAGCACCGGAAGCACATGAATCGGAAGAAATTATGGACAATGACACACAATTTACAACGAACACAGTTACGCGTGTAAGAACGTTAATTCATACAAAGCTTACAATCGTTCACGAGTCTCTAGGGACAGTTTTAGAAATGGGCCTAAAGTTATGACTCTGAGTATAAGTCACTCACCCCTTACCAATACAATGACGTTTTAAAAAACAGCCCAAGTCTACAGTTCAGTCTGGCAATGCCTACTTCCAAATTACAAATGCAATCTAAAAACACACATATATCTTAACACGAGTTGGCATATGTTGCACGCACTGGTCTGTGCCAAAGTTACAGTTTACGAACAGTATAAACTTGCAATTTTATCTACATCTTATTGATTTGTGTGCATTTAACATGACACATCTATAATCACCATTGTGATGTTAACACTATACCTTTCAATTTTTACAATACAATGTTCAAACCTCTAAGCTACAATAATGTCATCTCATCTGGCTCGACACATTTACACAAGCTGTATCCATCTTCATTGGCGCTGTCAGGTAGTAGGTTTCTGACATTTTGGAAGCCAAACTATCTTCAGAGTTATCTTCCATATCCGCAATCTCTGTATACAACGGCACTCGGGTTGATTGGTCGAAATCAACGAGGTCGTATTGATCCTCGCTTATGTAAAACGCCTGTGATTGAAGGGTTGGCGTGTAATTGTTACGGTCTTGTACTACAACATCGAAACAATGTTCCGTGTCGTCCGTATCGGCTTGTTCTTAATGACAATGCAACTTTGCAACAGATGGGGCATGGCAGGGCTAGCAATTTAATCGTCAATATAGCAGATGGTACGATATTATATTTTGTCTCTTTAAAGTAACACGTAAAATAAGAAGAAACACGAAAGCATGTTTAGAAAACAATGGTTATCATGTACTAAGAATCCACAAGCGTGTAACTAACGATAACCATACACTCTTAGAAAAACAGTGAAAGTAAAACACGGAGTGGAAAACACTACTGGAATTAAAATAAATTCCGAGTCAAATTAGGATTAAATCTATTGCACTTAGTTATAAACCTACCTCCTCCTCTGTCGATGAGGCACTTTTCCAGTCAACAGTACAGCGTCTACACAGCCCACAACAACAACAATAACACCGATCACGATTGAATAGTCTCAAAGGGAAACATCTCTCAGGTGTTAACTATTAATACTACTCAAGCAAGATGGACAATAAACATTACCTGTGTTGATTTATGAATAAAGACCACGGTCAGCAATTTATCAGAATCTTCCAAGCAACAAAGGTTACATGGAATCTTGCCCAAAAGGAAGTTTCGCCGGTGGCTTTAACGATATCAAAGTACTGTCATTCGGTTTATTATAGAAAGTGGCCCCATTAGCATTTACAGAAACATATTTTTTTCTTTACTAAATTTCAGAAAAACTTATTTCAGAGTTTTATGTAAAGGTAAATAAAGATAACATAGTTAAAAAAGAAACTTAAATGTTCTATTTTAAATCAAATAATTGTACAGAGGCCAACCTTCTGATGAAATAACGAGAACTGTTTTTGAGCAATCCTGGCCGTAGAAACCGTTTCGGCATGTGAAACAGTTTGAAGTAGAGCTGCACAATAGACACGTCCGCGGGCATCCAAAACATCCATGAAAGTCCTCAGAGCCAAACTGGCCGTTCGGACACCCATACGTACAGTGTCCGTGTTGTAGGTGACCTTCGTCGATGAACAGTTTTGTAGACATGGAGTCTTGCAAAGATCGCCATAGAAACCATTAGTTCATCGTGTACAGTTTCTGTCTGGCACGCATGCTGCACACTTTGGAGGACAAGGAACACACGTAGTTGAGTTGTAATAGCTATTTTCCCGACATGATGAATTATTCAAGGCCATGTTTTCAACTGAAAAAATGTGGGGATTGTCAAACCACTTTTTGGTCTAATTGTTTTGGAAGTTAATATGGAAGATATGTTAAACAGTCAGAAATAATGTTGTTCAACCACAACCACAGACAGAATGGTATTTAAAAGGAAATGTATCTACAGCGCGTGTCATAAATGCTTACTCGTTCTCAATGGTGACGTTCTGCTAAAGAAATGATGTTATTTCATTTACTTGGATTTTTTTGTGTGAGATCTTCAGGAATGAAGACAAACCTGTAATACACCACCAGCAGAATACACCGTTTTAAGTTTGTTTAAATTTAAAAAAAAGGTCAGTTTCCCAATGGGAAAACACGGTTAACAGATGGGGAAAGTTCATTCGTCATATCGATGATGGTGGATGGCTACCAAGCGTCTAATGATTGCCGGATGCTTGGTAAAAGTAAATCTAGAATAAGGCGGTATTCGGCAAGAATATCTATTGAGCATAAACAACGAAGTTGGCGTCGCAATATTGTGGCTAACTGTGCAAGACGAAGATCTTTTTAACTGATTGTAAATTTGACTACACCTATGGAATTTCAGCGAATTATAACCGCAAATATTTACTAATGTGAACAGTACATAGACATTGAATTTTCTGTGATTTAAACGAATTTCAGTAGAAAGTGGAGTACAATTCCGCATGCAAACAAGGGAAATAGAGTGTCCTACTGCATTACAAAATTATCACCGAAAGCTGAGTGAGTGAGTCGGAAAATATTATCAATGTCGTTAATGACAATAAGTCACAAATTTAAAGGATTGTAGTCAGCCGAAGATCTGGTGTAATATATAAAGAGAGAGAGAGAGAGAGAGAGAGAGAGAGAGAGAGAGAGAGAGAGAGAAACATAGTCATGAGAGTATTTAAAGCAAAATTAACTATGTCATTAAATCTTGTGTGCTGTCCATACATATAAAAAGCTGTATTTAATGATGTAAACTATCCAACAACGGGAACTCTTATTTATAAAGTTGCCTACTGGAACAAGAATATCATTGGAAATAAACTGCAATAGTTAACAACGTATGTATTGTCCTACCTGTATGAACATTGTGTCTGCAATGCAATTAAGGGTGCATTATATCCTCAGCTGGATGATGAATTGAATGATTTAAGTTCATTCCTAATACAAAATAGGAAACAGGGTATGCGCAGACTGTAATATATCGCTGTGAATTAAAACCGACAATGAACCAGATCTAGAACCAATTACTGTCAATGTTTACTTTTATCTGAACATTGACTGCATGTCGACAGCACAAACGTAATAACACATTTGCAATTTAAGAAAGTGTTACATGTAATTTTTCGCATAGCAAATCCTAAAATAACACTGCACCCATCGTAATTAATTCATATGCACACGTAATTAATGGGTTCTATAAAACTGTGTTACATAACATAGGAAATGGCGTCTAAAAAGTAAAGGTCACTCGTCACTGATTGTATCAGGAAACATAACAAGTGACACGTCAATATAAATCATTGCAATTGTAGAGAACAACCCCGTGATATCGTTTCAGTTTGAGTTAATATCGCATTTATATCCTCGACAATTATTGGACGTGGTCCATTTACACCTCTGCCTTCAGTAACTCGTCAACGCGCCGCTCAGTTTCATTTTCTATCATATAGTTCCCTAATTGTATGATACTTTACGAAAAATCACGCGCCTATACCTCGATCAATAGATACAGTAAACGGTAGCCAGAATATTGTCTTTTAACTTTAGAGTTGATGCCATTTGTAAAAAAAATACACTTTGTCTTACACGACATTTCAACCAAACGAGCGTAACTAAGAATGGCCGACTGTGTTAGCGTCTGAAATGCACTGGCTAAATGCATTCTGCGTTCATGTTTAGCAACTTTTTTCGTAGACATATGTGTCTAGTTTCTGTTGTATTATTGTTTTATTACACATAGTACGTGATGGATGTCCTACTCGGCAGACTTCATTAATGTGGCAGCATTCCAAGTTACATGTTTGATAGTTTATCTGAATTACATAACAATCAAGGGCCCGACGGAATAGGAGTTGTTCAAACTTGTACTTTTCAGATTTTAGATAGCATAAATATGGAATGTGTCCGATTGATACTTTGCGGACAGCAACATACAACGTTTAAAGTAAAATCGTTTGACGCTGTAAGCCACCCATGAATCATTAGGCTAGAGTATGCTGACACTGCGGGACACTTACTATGACGTTTTAGGTAATATGGCCACAGAAAAATATCCTACCACCGTGTGTAACGAGTCGCATAGATGATACATATCGTTGTTTATTCTCTGTTTGAATCTCAATGAAAAAAACATTTTTTACAATTATATCTTTTATTACAATTGAGTCTTGATGGATGGATACAATACCTTCTTGGTTAAAAAATAAGGTTATTTTTTACTTTATCCGTACAGAGGTATTATGTGAAGTGCAGTATGTCCAGTTCTGTCTCTCTATAGTCATGCCTAAGTGCTATAAGTACACGCAGAAAAAAGCAAAGAAAGAACTAAAACAAGATTAACTTTAAAAAAAACACAACATTATTTGTCATAAACTGTCTGGTATGAGCAAAACTAAATTAAGAGTCAATGTTTTCTTTGTACAGTTGTCGCGACAAGATGTCTGCATGCACAAGGGCTGCCATGTGGCTACTCTATCTCTCAGGGGTCCTTCAGAATGGCCAAGGTAAGCTGTCACTTCAAATTCCATAACAGTGTGTTGGCTAACTCTAGTTACCATGCACAATTTACCACAAAATCATGTTTTAAATTCACTTGTCATTCGTCTCGTTCAGTCAATGTGATGTATGGAAGCTACAGCTTAACAAAAACATTGCAAAAAACTGAGTTATTAAAAAAAACAATACAAAATTCAGGAAGTAAACTCTAAGATAATGTGCAGTCATTGCAAGTTTATTTAAGCTTAGTAGCGTTATGGAAAAATACATTTGGGAAAAATGCTCATTTTATTAAAGAGGCTACTGCCATTAGAAATGGTAGTATGTCCACTTAATCGAACTTAAACGTCCTTATTGGAACAATCCGTAGACAATAACAGTTCGAGTGGGTTGCTTCGGCAAGTTAATAGTTCTTAAACAGAGGAATTTATACAATAACAAAGTCCTCTAGACGACGTAATAAACGCACTACCTAATGTCGTCTTAGCGTAAGTATACAGTAACAGTGTTTGACTTAAAACATAATGTTTATAAAGTGACTACTTCTTTCTCTCTTCGCTTGTTTGTACTCCTAAATCTCACAGCGAAAGTGTTCGAGTCCTGATAGGGGCAATAACTTTCATGTGAGGTTTTTTTTCTAGCTAACTTGCAGTACACTGGCAGTTCTACAAGTTATTGTGTGTTTGTCTTGCATACAAGATAGCAATTGATTTACTGTATCAATTGGGGGAATAGTATTGATTACAGAAAAAAATGGTGACATCAACAACGGACAAGTTTACTTCCGTTTCAATTTCGCTGCACAGAATTGCATTCACTACTGCATGGGTATTCTTAAAATTAAAACACGTCATGCAAGTAAAGAAGCTTAAAGAAAACCCAGCATACGTTTACTCATTGCAAACTTGTTTGAAATAGTATCAGCTACTTGCTCGGTCGAACTTTCACCGACGCGTCTTCCGCCAAAAATACACGTCACATAAACACACATATATTAGCGACGTTTGCATCAGTATTCAAGGAAAAAATAGAGTACTCACCATTTTTATAATATAACACACAACAGTGTTTCATATCGGATAAACATATAATACACATCTGAAAACTTTACTCAGGTTTAAGAACAGGTTCTACACAGCAATAATATTGGTGGTACTGGTAAGTCCTTACATGTATTTAAAACATTGTTAGATTAATCAGTTGTTCATCCTGTAACTTGAGCATAACTTTACTTGCGAAATAATCAAAACAAATACAGTACGCGTACATGTGTTGATTTTATGTCAAACATTGTTGGTTCAAGTTTAACCGCTTATTTTAGCGTAACGTAATCACAGCATGTGGACCTAGAATCATAGATCGCGTCACATATCCTATGTTTTGACATCAAGTATGGAAAATCGGACTCTATGAACCCGTTTCCTGTTTCGGACAATACATGATGAAACACACAACAACATTATCTCCAAGAAGAAAAACTCTAACTTCATCTGTGCCGATTCCTGCAGCCAATAATACCATGCCCGTATGAACATTGTTCAATAAATGACATGGACATTTACTTGAACACATATAATTCCGTAATACCAGATAGTCCGCTCAATAAACAGTTTACACGCATACATATAGACGGCAGTCGAGCATAACAAATTAAAATGGCAAACATAAGAGTTATTTTGCGTGGAAAAGGGAATAAGACAGCGTCCTATGAGCATTGCAGCATATACCACAATTTTAAAAGGGACAGGACGAGGGTATTTCCATACAAGCTAAAGGTAACGTTAAAACACAGCTTTGGCGAGTCATTAAACATAAGCCAACCGTAACCGCCCTGGGACGCTCAATTTGCAAAAGGAACCGACTGGGTTAATTAAACCGGTTTTACTCAGACCATTACAACATATACCGTAAATCCCAGGGCACAGCAATACATGTGAACAGCACAGTTCTGTATTAAGACACACTTGGCCATATACAGACATAAGGTTGGTTATGTATAAGTTCAGCGTGTGTACATTTATCACATGAAATAGTTATGCAGTTGTTGTTGTTTACAAATTATCTGCAACAAAAAATGTTTCTTATTGTTAGTGCGTTCGGATTAGAAGCTTAGAACTGAATTATCGGTGCATGCTTACGTTTGCTTTATTGTTTAAGTTCGTTGTTGACGGAAACTAGAGTAACTCTTGCTCCAGTTGTAATGAACATTTATTGTGACTTTTATCAGCGATACGTTCGACACTCGCAGCGAAATATACTGATTAACGGTAGGTGGGGAAGAATGCAGTTTTAATGTATAGTGGTATTTGTATGAGTAGGATTGTCAATATATTCAACTTAGCAGCGGAAACAATGCCACTTTAAAATGCATTATTGTTGACACCCTCCTACAATCAAGAGTTTACTCAGCGTTGCAGTTGTACTTCAACTAGAATTCAAGATCGTCTAAAATGATACTTCCATGAGGTGGTTTATCGCGTAGAAAGTCAGGCTAGGAAACATAGTTATATTCCGAAAGCAGTCCGTACAATTGTGTAGTTTTCGGTTAGTGTCTGTTTGCTGCTTTGTTAAGTTAACCATCGACATTATTACAATGGAATCCTATTTAAGTATACATTAATTAGTTATTTGCTACATTACCTTAACCATCTCACACATTATATGATGTTCAATTCAAACGTGACACAGAAACACTTTTCGGAGAAGTGTCCTCCCCTTTGATGAAGGTTGAACTTGTTGATTCCACCTATCGATTAAGCCCATCAACGTTTTGTAACAAGCAAAACAATTGATACTTAATTAAGTTATAACTTTTGCACTCGCAATGTGCATGCAAGTGTAATAATGTTTCATTGTAAATGTATATATTATATAAGCCAGGTATTATTGTATGATGTATTTCTTAACTGTCATCTGAAACGACTGTATTGCATCTTGTTAGTGTGTTATGAATGGAGAAACATCCCGTTTCTTTAAGGTTTATAAACAAGGCTAAACTTCATTTTCAAAGTAAGCGATAATTTAACAATATAATCAACGAGACAAGTGGCTTATCGTTCGCCCGTATGTTTATTTGAATGGCAGATGAGTCTTTTTGTGTCTTAACACTGCGCACTTCAAAATATGACATTTCTCTAGTATACCAATTAACTGGACCTTTTGGAGTGTTGCTTGATGTATAGTTTCATACATGAAATGCCATTCGGCTCGTCTTCTTCCTTTGATGTTGACACATTGTTTATTACTTGTAGAGCAATTGCGTGTAAGTATGCGGTTTCTGAATAACGATCGCAAATTCATATAAGAATATATAAAGATGTCAACTTATACACATACTTTAAGGGTTAGTTTGGGAACATGAAAGATGCACGCATAATTCTGACAGAACAAAAACGGAATTGCCAGATATATCATAACATATTGAAACTAATCAATATTGTCACATACGATTTGGCTAAAGTAACCTAAAGCCCATGCAAAGCAAACAGAGTCATAGTAGGAAGTCGCATCTTTTTATTTGTCTCTTGTCGTTGGAAAAAAATCACAGGAAAAAGAAAGAACAAAAACACAACAGTCAAGAAGATGCCTTACGACCTGCAGTAGAGGCTGATTGGTTTCGATAAAGCATTTACCATAGGTGTTTGGAAATGTATTATTAGCGGATAATTGTACGATTATGGGGCGGAAGTACAAGTTTCTGTCATTGTCATTGTAGCACAGAGAATTAACTATGTAAACATGATTTCTATGGAATATATATGTACATTGATAACAATAATGAAAATGTACAAACCATATTAAAATAACTTGTATGCGTGATTTTATTTCGGCAGCAGTCATTATAGGATGTCCCATATTCCGGTAAATGTCAAATGGAACTTGCCATGAACTCCCTGACAACTGTAGAGTATTTGTCTCTGACACCAACTGTACCTTGTGTCAAAAGGGGTTCTACGGCCTTGTCTGTGAGGTGTGTGGAAGGGTGTACAGGGACAGGCCACTAGTTATTCGGACACTGTACCCACGGTTGTCCGGATGGAGAGTACCCAGCAGAAGGTAATGGCTCTCGATTATGCCCACTAAATTGCTCGTTATGCGAATCCCAGTCGAAATGCATTTTGTGTGAAGCTGGTCACTTTGATGAAGACTGTCAAGAAAGATGTCCTGAACAGTGCACTGCATGCAACAAAACTACTGGACAATGCTTAGAGTGCAAAGACTCGTACTTTAGGTTCAATGGACAGTGTAATAGTTGTCCGCCAGGTTGTAGACGGTCGGTGTGGCATCTGGCAGGACTCGGATACCAACATTTGTCATCTTCATTCTGAGAGTCACAGTTGTACATCAAGCGGTATTTGCATCCAGACAATTGACTGCCATTAATCGATCCAATGCAGGTTACAACTTATTATTGTGATCTGCACACATTCGAAAACACGACAAAAGAAGACTTTAGACAGGAACAAGGTATACACTTTTTTTGTTTGGAGAACAACTGGTTTTGGTTAAATCGTTTATTAGAACGTTTGGACGAAATATTTTATTCTGACTTAATCAAAATATTCAGTGACACTTAACTACCCACTCTTGAGATGACGTTACATCGTCGACCGGGTAGTCCGCTCTGAGTTCGAGATCTGATTACTTTTGGGCATATTCATTCATTTTGAAGACATGAACGTTAGGCCCGCATTGTTTAAGTTTTTATACTGATTGACAGTACATGTTGTTGTTGTTTTTAACTCATCTTAACTTACACTAATGAATAAGTGTGTGCCTATAGTGTTAATGAATTCCTCGAAAACATGAACAGCTATAATGTATAAATCAAAACTGGAACCGAGATATAATACAATGAAATAAAGTAAACGATGTATATCACAACACATTAAAATCACCACCTCGTATCTAACATCGATTTGTGGCACACAGGCAACACGGCTCCCACCAAGGCCAGTCCACAGTTTAATGTATTCGGACTTGTCTACGTGATATTTCTACTGCATATTATTGTAATGGCATTGTATTGTTTCACCTTCAGCCTTGTCTGTGTCGGTAGCTACTTTTTAGCTTTGTGTGTGTGTGTGTGTATTGTTTGTTTGTTTGTTGTTGTTGTTGTTGTTGTTGTTTTTGTCGAACTATTAGACCCGTTTTTCTTATGTCTTCGTATCCTTACTTCATTTCTATTAATGTGTTCATGTGTATCATTATGAATTACATGGATTTCATAGCCTTAGGCACTATGTATTAAGTTCTATTTAGTTAAGCTAATTGTTTACTGAAGCTGTATATCCCACAGGTTTTCTTATTTTTTTCATACCTTTAAGTAAGTTTAGTTTGAAATGTTACATGAACATGTGATGCAATCAGACCTAATGGCATCAATGTATAAACATACGGACTTGATATTTATGATCATGGAACATGCGTTTACTTCTCTGAATAATCTAAAGCTGATTACTAAATATTAATTATATTGCACACATGTATATTTATAATCATATTGAAATCTATACACCTAACACACAACTCACGTGTTTGTTAAAACCATCGGAACTCATACAGATGCTAACTGATAATTGTTTGAAAGCAGTGCTCTCATAAAGTATAATACTATACATACAACAGTGATTTACACGACACCGTGCTGTAGTCATTGCTGTACAAAACTGCCAAACAGAAGGTCACATAAGGGAATCCTACTGAAACAATTCGTACAATTCTTAAATCCAAATTGTAAATTAACAACGACAACAAAAACAACAATTATATATTAATTCGATTTAAAGACATTTTCTGAAAATGTATTCAGTCAAAACATGTTAACGTGCCAACAATACATGGTGCAGTCAGATAGACAGAAATGTATTTTTTACGTCTCTCATATGACTCCAATATTACGTAAAGCAAAGTCAGGAAAACGTTCAACCAAACAATATGCAGTGCTACGGGAGACGAGTACATGTATTTACAATGGATGGAAACAATAACATCATAACAGATACCTGGTGAGAGGTACCTTGTATAAACATACAACACTAGTAACTTGCATGCACGGTAATTTTTAACAGCTTGATATTATTTGTTTATACAAAATATCATGTGTATTTCCAAAAAATGGCTAGGTGTTTTTTGCACTAGTAACTGTTATTAAACTGCCTCAAATTTAGGGCACTTATAGTCTACTTTTGAAAGCGCATGGGTTTCAAAAGGATAGTGGCTATTATGTTTCTTATCGATATAAGCAGACATGCAAAAACAATGAATAAAGACGTAAAGCAAAAAACATATAACTGAACAAGAAAAAAACAATACACTTACATAATTTTGTGGTAACAACCGTCATTCTTGCTAGTTGTCAAAACAACTATGTGTGTTTAAAACACAGTAACTAAACTGCGTATATTAATAATAAGTACAATAAATTTACATGGTTGACATTATATGATAATGTATGTATTACTAATTTACTTGTTGGTGGGACGATCAACCCAAACAAACAAACAAACTAATTTACTAAAAAATATCTACTATGTGTTGACTGTCATTAACGGGTAAACTGGAGGGTTTGTAACACAGGTTGCAAGTAGTCCATGGCGTATTTCATTATATAACGGACAGTTCAAGAATATATCAATTTGGTACCGTGAACCCATGTCCTATCAAATACCGCTGTACATTTAGTAAGTCATATGCGACCATTCCGATTGGCTTGTCAAAGACGTACCTTGGCATAAATGTAATCGCGTTTTAGCGGTAGTGTCATTTACCTGTCGGCGAAGGATACGGCCTCACCAATATAGATCTGTAGAGACCTACGACAGAAATGATGACAGCTGTTATTACCAAATCTATGTAAGTGCATGTTTTTCTTGTTCAGTTATATGTGTATAACTTAAATCCCCCGAATCTGACTATTATGATTGCAAATACACTGACACTAGATTACGTGTTTATGAAATTGTGTATGCCTCTGCTTTAGTATCGATTGTCTTACTTTAATGTGGACTCTACTTTTAAAAAAAACGCGAGACAACTATCACCATACGATTCTAAAAAAGAATGTCAAAAAACAATAGTCACTTATTAATGTATACGTACTAGCCTGTGAACTAGCTGCGAATGTTTTGTGTTGACGTTTTAGGTGTAACTATATGCAATTACCCTCAGGTTGACAATAGCTGCAAGGGCAACTTAGCACTATCTAAATAGACGCCGTTATGCAGTGCTTATCAACCAAATGAATTGAGAGGAATGATTATTTAAAAACAACAACTTTTGAATGCAACTTATGATGAAATATTGCTTTTAATTTTCATTAATTATTTGTATTTTCTGCTCATATCGACAAGAAGCGTAATAACCATTATCCTTTCGAAACCAATGCATTTTCTAAAGCAGACTATACGTTCCCTATATTTGAGACAGTTAAATAACAGTTTTGCAGAGCGTACTTGAGAGAAGATATTTATATATCCCGATTGTATTTGCCTTAAGAATTAATCCGGATGTTACAGCGTTGTGAAACAGTGTTGCTTCTACATCTATCTTGCCCCTTGCGCATTAATTTATACACACTTTAAACTAGGTTCTAATTACAACATGGTACTGTCCAAATAATAACAATATGAATACGTGAGTTAAGAAGTCGTTATTGTGTTTCCATGTCCCACTCGTTTAACGACATTCTTCACATAACTGCAGGTAAATGTTTATTACAAAATAACAACAATTACGATTTGGAAGAGGCAATACATAGAAAAAACTCCAATAACAGTTTACCCCGATCCAGTTATTAATATCGCAGCCTTCTCCCCCACACACATGCACGCATTGCTTGTCCCGGTATGAAATGTCATTTCAACATACAGACTTAAATGCAGATACGATAAGATCAACATCAGTGCTTACCTGTACAGAAAGTAAACACTTCAAGATGACGTCTTTAAGAACTTACCATACATTTTACTCATTCCGAATCCTCTTTGCTTTAATAAGGGACTTAAAATGGACTGCGTACACCACCTATTTATCACATATCTTTTATAGCAACGACGCCCACCTATCTGTAACATAACATACGTGCCTTTGATTGCAGACAGTGATTGTTTGGCCGCCTGCCAATAATCAAGCTCGCCCTATGCGTGGATTGTAAAACATACTATAACTGGACGAGATTCACAACGTCATCTATTTCATTCATACCGTAGTCAAGGATGTTTAATCAATTTAGTTTCATACACACTCATTTAAAGCAAGAAACATCCATTAATGGTGTTTAATACCCGAATATCCTCACATGTACTGGTATTACATACTTGACATAGATGAAATAGAAATATGATACGATACATATACCATATATCGGTATAATTTGCATATTTAACACTTGTTTCATAGCTGTACATGCACGGCTACTTGAAATCGGAGATAAGCAGACACCTGGCTTAATTTCCTAGCTTGTAGCACACGTACTAATATGTATCACTGGACCTAATTAGTGGAGTGGCCTCAACATTTAACTGAGCAGTTGTTTCTGTCCTGAGTTGTGTTTTTGTTTGTGTATTTGTTGTTGTTTTTATGTTTGTGTTTTGTTTTTGTCTTGGTTTGCTTTTTTGTTGACTTTGTCGTTGTGTTTCTTCTTATTTGTCGTTGTGGGAGCAATTTAAAGAATACATATTTAACAAAATATAATGCACGCCCTCATAAGTTTTGAAGTAAACGTGTGCCTGTCTCATTCAGCATTTAAAAGGTCACCCATATACGTGTATTGGAAAAACAATCTTAAGCGTGAAAAGAAACAGTATCATTAAAATGCGCATAGATAAGTAAAGTTTGAATGAACGAGACACAAAGAATCAGCTGTCACGAAGCTGGATGAGGATTTAAACGTTTTAAAACAGAACAAGAAACCGTATTGCATCTGTTTAGTGATATTGAGGCTGTAAGTTTCACCAAGAACACGTGGTGGCCGTGATAACTTGTCCATGTAACTGATTATTTAAACAATATCCTGGATACAAGTGTAACATAGGGAGAAAAATGTGCAGCCATTGTAGGGTAATTCATGCACTAGTTATATGGTGTCGGATAAGTAGCGCGCACTATGCTATGTATTTATGTTTTATACGTGCCTGTTTAATCTGACTGGCATGTCAAGTTTGGCAGAGATTAAGTACTACGTTGGACTATGATATTTATATCAAATTCGAATTGTCATAAAGCAAGTCCAACGTTTGCTGCAATTGACTTTACTATTCTTAGTAAAATTAGTGTAGTAAAAATGGCCAATTTAGCAAGCAAGTGTGCTGTTCTTAAATGCAAGTTCAAAACAATAACCCTGAACACCGCGCGGTATTTGTAACGCGTTATTTAACTATACATTTAGTATTTAAACATAATATTAATGTAAACTGACAATCACATGTCGGCCATCGTTATCTGACTTCATTTGGTTATTGAAGTCAATGAACATAGAGTTAATGTCGGAACAGAAACAGCTGTGTCCTGGGATTACTTGTTAACTATATTTCCTATGCGATTCGCATATAAAGCACTGACTATATGATATTCACAGTAAAACATTATAAATCTTCAATGACAGTCTGCTGATTGACAAACTCTGTGATTTTTATAGAAAAATAATGAATTAACAAACTCAATGGTTAGTTGTAACGTCAAGTTCTGGTTTGTGCTTGACACCTCGTATACAAAGGATTGGAATTTGATTCATGCATGCGCCGCGGAAGTAATTTGAACAGTAGATCATGTGATCTCTGTGTTACGGGCGAATCAGAACATGCGTTCAATAGATAACCACTCATATTGTAAACACGTATTAATTATAGCCAATACAACACGCATACATGTCTGGTGGTGTATTTGTGTTATCGTCAACCGTTGTTGAATATTAACAAGAATATCGATATAGAGATTGATCTTCATTGAGGTAGACACTAATTTCATAGCAAATCTTGACGCACCAAAGGAGGAATTGCCATATATATTTAAAATAGAAATGGGAATTCTCGTCACCGAATATAAACTTAAACTAATGCTACAACAATATAACTATGTGCATATTACAAGCATGTCTTTAAGCAATACAACACAACTTCTTACGCACACTTTTGTCGCGTGACCATATACATAACAGGTTGCGGTATACCACAATATACTAATTGTATGCATTTCCTGTAGTAAACGCAGTTGTCACTGTTGTGAAGATTGGAGTTTTATCAAACCTAAAATTATCAAATTTAAACATGGTTCGCCTACTGTCACAAGTATTTTCATACTCGCAGGCAGCAGTAGCTGGAAAGCATCAACGATTGTCGCCGAGGTCCTGTTAAACCATCGAACAGTATTGCCTAACACGAAATGGATCAATACTGCATATAAGTGTGTGTTTTTTTATAATATTGACAATATCTTCAAATCGTCCTGGCATACACGTATATGCAATAACGTTTTGTCATTGGACCCATTGGATAAAGGTCCGAATATCGACACCTGTATCACGAGTATATAGCATGATACATGTCTTGTACATCGTTGATCGTCGTAACAAGTACAAGTCAAATTAAACTAACCAAACATATGCAAGGAGCAGTTAATCGTTTGTCCACACTTTAAAATAAAATCGAATTTAAATCTGATGTCTACATTGTTTAATGCTGACAGAAATTCGAACTTCTCGAGGTTATAATACAAAATAACATACAACGTTTTTTCCCCAGGAAATATTACATGTAGACGCCGTGCTAAACCACGAAATACAACTATTATTGCTACAGCGTGTTGCATTACTTGATTATAGTAAAATCATAATGACACATAGAATATATATGGATAAGAGGTAAACATCATTTGCATGGAAATACACTTGACAGGTATCAGTTTGTTATATGAAATTAACATCACATTTAGAAAATGATATTGAATACTTTAAAATGTCACTTATCATCTTCAAATAACTGGAATAACTGGTGCAATCTTGTTGGATAACACACGTGAACGTAATTTAACTCTTTGTTCTGTCATGCTTTTCCGTTTGTATGAACAGTCTTTCTTAAATATGGTTTACCTATACACATGTTTACTGCCGTAAACGGAGAAAGAGGATTGGAACGTGTGTATGTGTAACCTTTTAGTCATGTTAATTATTATTCTAGCTGTGTCAACGCGTATGTGCAAGTGAAGTCGGCGTAGTGAAAATGATTCAAATGTGATTGTGTAACCGTACACATGTTCATATTGCACTATCACTATGTTGTATTTGAATATGTTCCTGTCTAGGTAATTATTGTCTAGTTGTTTTGTTTGTTGTGTTTATCGTCCCACCAACAGTATTTTAGTAATCTGGAGACAGTGTCGACTTCAATCAGATACAGAGCTGCCTTCCCCTTGTAAATCATGCTGTAAACACCTGGAATAACATCACACCCAGTCTCATTATCTTGATACCGGGCCAACAAATCGTGCAACTACTTTTATATTTGAGCGTTAAAAGGGTAGCTTTGCGACTACCATGTTTACGACTTTAATGTGGCGCGGCGATGGTTCGAAACAGAGGTCTCCAGTACCTGATTGCGCTACCAGGTGAGGTCTGTTTAGTTGCCAATGTGGTATTGCGTATATTATCTATGCGGAATGAAGGGTGTTAATGACAGGGCCCGTTGATTTCATCCATCACAACTGTGCGTACATCTTGACTTTTGTCATATAGTATAGTAAACTGTCAGACTCAAACACTTAGTAAATGGTAGACCTGTCCAATATATATATAATATTGTACACGGTCAGTCTCAAACACTGATATACCATTCCAACACAAAAGGGCATGTACTTTAAGCTTTTGGTATTGTTTGTGAGCTATTGGTTTAGACCCAAAAAGAGCTGTCAAAATGAGAAAATAAGTGGATTTATTTGGATATAAGAGTTAAAACTGTCCGACTAAATTGTCTGTCGTTGTTGAGTCGGTATCAGGTGAAAATGTGACCTTCTGATTATGTTGATTAAGGCAGATCCAGACATGGTGAAATACAAACAGGCTAAAATGGATCAATATCTGCAAGCGGATAGAACTACGCATAATTGATAGATGTTTTTCTCTTGTTTAATCAGTTTTTTTCCTATTTTAATGTGTGAACACTGAGCACAGCGTCTATTATATGCTAGTCCTATTTATATCAACGTATATTCCCCTACCGTAAATAAGATGGACGCGATGGGTGCAAATTAAAATATGTTTAAAGCGTAGATCAATGATCCCCTCTATATTATTTAACTCCGAAATTTCCACTGGATGATACTTGTTGGATACCGTTCGTGCGAGTTAACTTTAAAAAGACACGTCAAGAGACGACTGGCTAAAGAAATAGAGGCCAATATGGTCATACAGTTAATTGCGCCCGATACCTCGTCGTCATAGTGTGGGGTCGAACAGCAATGCGTCCCACAGTAATGCCTTAAGTTGTAGTTTTGTGTTGGAATTGCCAAGTGGAAATGACCTGCATGTGCCTACTGGTCGTTCGCATTTTGTTCACTTGCCATACAGGTCAGTCAAGAGCCCTTCTGAAGCCAAGAATATCTGATGCTGCGTGTCAATGTGCCAAGTGAAAGCTAACTGAATAAGATGTAAACAATAATTATGTTTTGTTGCAGACTGTGTTTTGTTCAAAAAGGGCATCTGTTACGTTAGCAATATTTTGTTGTTCCACATATTCCATTGCAGTGTGCTAAAGTTGCGTTAATAAATAACGTGGACATACATTACAAGAACCACCCCTAAAATAAGATTTTCGCTTGCGGTGACATTAATTTAAAGTCCGTTGCTCGTCTATTTTACTTGTTTACAAAGTAACAGAGTTGTCATTGGTAATTGGTCGGTACAGAGTTTTAAGTGAGCGGTTTTCTTCAGCCATTTATTTAGTGAATTATACAGTAAGGAAAGCAAACCTCACACAGTTTTGAAAATCTTGACGTTTCTTTTTTGGACACTAGAGACGTCACTGAGTGAGAGATGCAATAATTTACAACGACATGCACTGTTTTACTTATGCTCATAGTTATAATCATAAGCTAAATTCGTGGAAGTCTGCGGGGCTATCAAGAATTTTACAAACGTGTCGTTCGTACGCGATTATGATTCGAACAATGTCGGAAGAACTCAACCACAAACAGCCATTTGGATCGATCGTTATTGGTGTCTAAGCTACGGTCTAATATGCACACAATTTAAAACACTTGGAAGCCTGATAGTTCCGCATGATTGTATTTTCCTTAGTTTTTGTGATTTCGATCTAATCTGTATCTGTACTGTAATTATAAATTTAAGTTTAGTATAGTATACTTTAGGTAATTGAATTTGTACAGCTTTTTTAGCCCTGTAAATTTCAAAAGAATACAAATGTATGTACCCCTGCAATATGTTATGTTTTAACTTTTAAACAACAACTCATAGTAAAATAAGTAACATAAGCACTAACAAAAATGTTACTTACCCGTCCTTATAATAGCATAACTATTGTTCTCAATAGTGTAAAGCGATCGAATAGTTTATATACAAGCGGTTTATAGAAGTACATCTAAAAAGGCTGGAACAGTGCCAGAATGATTGCGCCCCAGTCAATGGATATCGATGTTGGAAATGGCAATGTATACTCGTACAGGAATGCGAGTGGCTAAGAATTTAAACGGTTAAACAAATATAATAAAATATATTGCATTTGTAAATTAACACAACGGTTGAATACTGGAATGTAGACGTGTAGGCCAAATTTTAAGAAAACCGCCATTCAATTTTGAATTGATGGACATGTTTTTTGTATGCTAAAAATGGTATTAAATGTGTTTCCTTTTTAGAAATAAGCAAAGTCCGTCAATTATGTTTTATCCTCTTTAGGAGAAGTGTTTTGCTTTTGAGTATCATTTGGAAACAGTATATAGCATTAGACAAACCAAGCAAAGTTGTTGCTTGATGGGTTTGACTGAAGCTATCACTGTGCTAAAACAATAAATCAATACATGCTTGAAAGATATTGGTAATTACGGTGACGCTTAATACACATGTAGTTTGAGGCCGTGGTCGGCGAGTGTACACGCGATAACAAAACACTGATAAGTACAAGTGCAGAAAAAGTAACCCCTTCAATATCCTAAATAAACAACTTCCTTTTCCAAACGAGAATAACAATTGCAAATACGCATCTTAGTGGTATTAACTTGAAGGTTTAGGTATAACTGGCTGTAGGAGTATCACTCAAGTGAGGTCATACAGTCGATGTGGCCACAATGTGACATCTATATAACGTGTTTAAATTGTTGAATGGGTATGTTAGAACATCTTTCCATTTTCTGTTCTGCATTATAGCAGCAGACAGTGGCAGACCTTTCACGAACAGAATCAAGGCGACTTTAATTACAACCTTATGTTTAATATACTATTTGTAGCGCTATGAAATTATTTGATTGAAACTTTCGACTAGGACTACCAAGCAATCACGGCCAGCTGTATCAGTTTATCCACATTTTTGCTGTTGTTATGACACATTTTATGTTTTGTAGGGACCATTTATTATCATCATAGCAACGGCCAGCGTTTTGGTGTAGGAAGACTCCACACGCAAGACTTGATAAAACCACCGGCACACCGCAAGTCAGCTTAAATATCTTCTGATATTAAATCCTTCGCCCCGGCGGGGACTCGAACCCACGCGGTGAGAGGCTAAGCAATCCGATGATTTACAAATCGGGGACACTACAACTACGCCACGGACGCCTTACACATTATACGTTTATTTAAATACACAAATCATATTGACATGAAATGTTTGCACCAGCGTTTACAAACGCAAAGAATGTCATCCATAAATAAACCCTGGCAGTGATTTAACGTACATCGCTGTTGGTCGTTTGAATGATATATTTCATTGACAATGTACATGTATAACTTATGGGTGCGTTTTATCGAAAATCTAAACATCGTCATTTTTTTTCTTAAGAACGGCTTTCCTGTTTAAGAGCGGTCCATTAATATTTCGGAAATCGCTCTTAAGTCTTGAGAGTGTTGTTTATCGATTTGCTACCATTATCACTTACAACAGTTTGTTGACACGCACTTAGGTGAAGACCGAAATTTAAGAACGTGTTCCAATCGCTCTAAAAACCGTTATACACAATCGCACCAATTTCAAAAAAGATTGTGTCGTTATTTTTGGATTTTCTTGCATAGTCTTCTTCTTCATCATCTTCCTTTTTCACGATTATGACTAAAGGGCATTGGTGTAGGTGATGTTCATTGTTACGACACTGAAAAAAAGTTCATGTCAGAAAGACATAAGTCTTGTCGGTCGTTGACAGTTTGCAGCATTTTTGCAGACGTTAACAAGAACAAGGGTCAGATATTGTACCTGTATTAGATATAGGCACATTGCCGGCTATCACCTTTTATGTTTAAACATGTTTTAATCTATTCTTGACAAAAGTGTCGAGAGTATAAATCCGGATATGAAATCAAAAGGAAACTATTGACGATAATCCGTACAGATATATGATCAAAATGAAATTACTGATGATAATCCGTACAGATATATGTTCAAAAGGAAATCATTTACGATAATCCGTATAAACGATCAAAGAGAATCTATTGACGATAATCCATATTAACGATCAATGAGATAATACTAACGATAAGCCATATAAACGATCAAAGGGTAACTATTGACGATAATCCATTTAAACGATCAAAAAGAAACTATTGACGATAATCCATATAAATGATCAAAGTGAAACTATGGTCGATGATTCATACAGATAAATAATCAAAAGGGAACTACTGACGATAATTAATATAAACGATCAAAAGAAAACTGCTGACGATAATCCATATTAACGATCAAACAGAAACTATTGATGATAATCCATGTAAACAATCAAGGAGAAACTATTGCTGATATTCCATACACACGATCAACAGAAAGATACTTGCGATTATCCATATTTAGGATCAATGAGAAACTATTGACGATAATCCATATAAACGATCAAAACGGAACTATTGACGATAATCCATATAAACGATCAAAACGGAACTATTGACGATAATCCATATAAACGATCAAAAGGAAACTATTGACGATAACCCATATAAACGATCAAAACGGAACTATTGGCGATAATCCATAGAGATAAACGATCAAAAGGAAACTATTGACGACAATAATAATCGACTGACATAAATGATCAAAAGGAAAATATTGACTACGAACTGTTTGTGGATTAGACTACTATTCAACGAATGTATGATAAGTGAGAGAATCAGTATAAATATTATTACGACTACTATAATAATGTTGGACAATCTTCACAAAAAATGGATGCTAGACAATGTATTTGACAGACTAATCATGACAAATCTCATTTGTGCCCAGATCATCTACATAAAATGAGATTATTAAAGATATAATTATTTTTAAAAGTAATAACATATCTCTGATTTCAAGTTAGTATATGTTGATGTAAAGCGTGATTTATTTAGTGTATATAAAATTAAAGTTATAGCTGAAGCATGAACGTGCACTGGACAGACATCCTCAAGATTTAGATCAGAGAATTTCCCATAGCCATCTTAGGGACCGAATTTAGTGTTAAGTATTGAATCCTCCTTAAACAATGACAATACAGAACAAATATTACAAGAAAATGTTGATTGTTTTCAAACGTGCATTTTTTTTTTCTCAATATAATTAGTATAATAGTGTAACAGTACACGATTTTTTTCACGGATAACATGCATTATATACAAACGCCAACGGGATATTACTATGGAATACAAAGCTTAATTATATACAACTTTATACTTAGTAAATAGTGTGCGTTAAGTAATAAGTAACAGTTAAGATGAGACCAACAATCAGGCTGCTTGCCCCTTGGCCCCGTCATTACAGACGTTACTTCAACACCTGGCCACTTCATGGACGGCACTGAAGGAACAAGTGTAGTACAATAGGAGATGAAAACGCCGAAACATCAATGAAGTAAAATCGACATTTAGGCATACAATCAATTGTGTGAGCTGATTATAAGACAAACAATATCATAAATGGTGTGACAATTATGCTATTATAGGTATTTTTTGTCATATAACTATACTTATATGAAACAACGTCATATATACTTGTTAATGCCAATAAACGTATACGTCTGCAGATCAGATGCATAATGTATAGGCAAATAAATTATGGCAAAATAAACTATTGAGACAAGTTTGTATTGACAAATTTGCTTGCAAAGGGACATAGCGCAATGATTACACTTGCAATATCTTGGTAATTTGCCCTAGTGGCATATTTACGGACAAGCTTGCAACATTATGCTACCGTTAGAGGTATCATTACCAATTCTTGTTAGAACCACAGACGTACTACAAGTAAGCTAAACATCCATCTTACTTAAGACGATATATGCATTTTCCAATCTGCAGTTTCTTTTCGACAATTGGGATCTGCCGGGATTTTTGCCGATGCTGAGCAGCGACATTTCTATTATTATAACACAGGGGCACTTATGAGGTGGCCAAGGACTGAACCCGGTCAATCCATTATACTGAGACAGACGAGTCAGACATAATGATGTCCTCTTAGCCCCGTTCGTTAGGAGGCAAGCCAATACTACCAACCTTAAAGTATTGGGTTTGCTCCCGCCGGGGTTTGAACCCGCAACCTCCCCATCCGCCAGTCGATGCTCTACCGCTTGAGCTATTGCGACCGGTTTAAACAATTGTATAAGTTCTCAGTAGGCTAAAGCAAACGGTACATACATCTCTGAATGACAGTTGTTTTGTTTCAATTTATCGATAAGAGTGTGATATTCAATCTTCTATCACTGAATGTATCGGCCTCAATGTAAATGCAATGTAATGAGGATCATTTAAAAAAAAAACTAAGTATCTGTATGCATCTTTTATCTGGTAATATAATAACCATTGAAAAATATTTGTAGCAAAGAAAACAGACCGATACACAATTAATATTGTTTATATTGTTTACGCCTTTTGGGCCCCTCGCTGTACACCTTCAACACACACCTCCATTGTCTTTCTAGAAAAGTACTTCGCGAAAAAGGTTTTGTTGATGGCTAATCTTTACTAATGCAATGACTTTTCAAAACTTTTTAAGACTGACTGATGGCCTTTTTCACCATTGGAGTCATTGTGTCAGGTTCTGCCTCAGGTAATTTTTCAGATAACGATGGCTGTCCTGTTTCATCGCTGTGCATCGCTGATAATATCTTCTTCACTGTCAGTCCCTTCCTTCTAATGGTCTGTAAAAATGCGTAGTACCACTTCCAGCGGAACACCCTGAAGATGCAATCGTAAAGGACATTCAATAAAATGTTCAGGGTATTGATAAATTATTACAGTGCTACAATTTGTAACTTGTGGTGTATAGTTTCGGCATCTCAGTCAACCAAAATAATAGTCGTGTGTGGAATCTTGTCAAGTCGGAATGCATACCAGCTGACTTGTAAGTGATATGCTGTCCAGCGAAAGATCGTTGTCTAAGATAATCTCATTGACCATCAATCGGTTTTATGGTTACAGTGTTTGCTGTTGTTTGTTTTTAGTTGCATATTGTTTTTTTTTATTATTATTTTATTTGTTTTTTTTTTTTGGCGGGGAGGGTGTTGTTGTTTTTGTTTTGTTTTTGTTTTTTGTTGTTGTTTTGTTGTTACATCGTACTGACACAATTATGGTTATATTGGCGACGTCCAGCTTATTATTGTTGGAGGAAGACCCAAGATTTACGTCTGGGTAGAACCACCGGCGCATCAAAGGTTAGCTGGAAAACCTCCCCACATGAATGTTCTTGCCCTAGCCGGGAATCGAACCCACGCGTCGAGAGGCTGAAGTGATTCAAGTCAGGAACAAAATGATTGTAACGCTTTATATTATCAACTCCTAGTTAACTAATATATTATGATATGATCTGCGAAATGATTGCAGGTAAAGGAAACTGATTGAGCCTCATCATTCCATTACAACTTGTCCTGTAGCATTTGACCAGAATGCAAAATGTTTTCCAGTCATGAGACTAAAGGGACTTGATTCAAGTCTTAGGTATATTTATATCGCATAAAGTCAAAACCATTCAGACGAGTTGGTAAGGTCTTAAAGCGATGTAAGTGAAATAAAATTGTAAGTGCGATAAAGTACTTACCACATGATGATGACTATGGCTATAATTATGAGGAAAACCACAACTGCGATGATGATAGACGTCAGTGGACTTTCAGTGGAATTATGTTTCATCACTACGAATACAAGTGAAAAAGTAAAGTCAGCAAATAAATAAAGTGTGTATACAATTTTAACCAGTAAAGCAACTGAAAACAATGAAATGTGTGATTAAAAATACGAAAAAAACACGTTTAAGTAAATAGCATACCAGACAGTGTTAGTAAACATGCAGTTAAACTGTAGTTATTAAATAATGCAAAGTAAAATAAACTCCTTCATCCAAACTTTCTTATACACGATTTAAGCTAACCTATATGCTCTCAAAACAAAGAAAAGTACCTACCTTGTGCCTGGCTGCAGTCAGTTTTTGTCGTGTTTTCGAATGCGTGTAGATCAATTAAGTAGGTATCGTTCATACATAATAGGTTGTAACTTGTATTGCCTTTGACCTGTACGGTGCAGTTTGCCTCACATCCATAAACACTTAGTAATTGTTTACATCTATGCTTGCATTCATACTGCCTGACAGTTGAACATGATGCCTGTTCGTACTGTCCATCAATACATCGGACTGAGTAAGGACAGCCAATAGCCTTGATGCAATTACCGCTTGACGTGCAACTGTGACTCTCAGATTGTAGATGACAGATGTTGGTATCCGTGTCCTGCCAGATGCCACAACTACCGTCTTCGTATGGAATGTTATACGTTATTATACCACTACTTGGACACATATAAACACATCGACCAAAGACTGGACCGTGAAATTCCTTCTTACATGACTGGCAATTGTCGGTAGTGTTGCAAAATCTACACCCATATGGGCAAATCTTACACAGCCGATCATGTTTGAAATATGAGTCCTTACACTGGGTGCAAGTGCTGATAGAGTCACATGATCTACAACCTTGCGGGCAACTTGTACACTGTCCATTTAGCTTAAAGTACGAGTCGTTGCACTGTAAGCATTGTCCAGTAGCTTTGTTGCATGCAGTGCAATGTTCAGGACATCTTCCTTGACAGTCTTCACCAAAGTGGCCAGCTTCACACAGAACGCATTTCGACTGGGATTCGCATAATGAGCAATTTAGCGGACATAGTAGACAGCCAGTACCTTCTGCTGGGTAATGTCCGTCCGGGCAACCGTGGGTACAGTGTCCGAATAACTTGTGGCATGTCCCTGTACAACCTTTCCCACACCCGTTCTCACAGACAGGGCCGTAGAACCCCCTTCGACACAATGTACAATTGGTGTCAGAGACACATACTCTACATTTATCGGGGCATTCGTGACACGTTCCATTTGACATGTACATAAAACTGGGACATCCGACAATGACCGCTGCTGGAATTAAAACACGTATTTTTTATTTTTTTTTATTTTGTACATTTTTAGTATTGGTACAATCGGACATATATGGATTGTTTTTTAATGACAGTTACCCGAAACATGAAGACAGTGTTAATGTTCCCATCGAAAGCATGTTTACATAGTTTATTCTTTGTGCTACAATAGCAATGACATAAACTCGTATTTTCTTTACTGTTGTGTTTTTGTTATTTCTTTTTACTTTGTTTATATTTTCCAATGACAAGAGACAAATAAAAAAAAGATGCGACTTCCTACAATGGCTCTGTTTTTTTGTTGTTGTTTTTTTGGCTACCTTAGCCAAATTGTATGTGGCAATATCGATTAGTTTCAATATGTTAAGATATATTTTACCAAGGCGTATATGCCAAGTATTTTTATGTTCTGTAATCAGGTTTGTAGCTTTCTTTCAAAACATATATATCATGGAGAAAATGAGCGTATTTAAGTTAGCAACATACGGTCACCAATTTCGCTTCACCCTTAAAGTATGCGTAGAAGTTTGGCGTCTGTATGTATTCTTATATAAATTTGCAATCGTTATATAAATTCCACTCCCGCATACGCACATACAATTGCTCTACAAGTAAAAGATAATGGCTCAACGGCAAAGGAAGAAGACGAGTCGAATAGTAATTCATATATGAAACAACAACAACAACAACAGCAACAACAAAAAGAAAACAAAAGAAACAGGACTCAAAGAGATCCAGCGAGTTCTTACATTTGAAAAATTACATATTTTAAAGGGTACCGTGTATGGACAGAAGAAAGGCACATCTGCCATTGAAATAAGCATAGTGATTAGCCACTTGATTTTGGATTATATTGTTGTTAAATTATCGCTTACTTTAAAGGTGAAAATTTACTTTTTTTGAAAAGCCTTAAAGCAACGTAATGTTTCTACATTCATAACACATTAACGAGAAACAAAAGTCATTTCAGATGACATTAAATAAATGCATCATAAAGTAATAGCTGGCTAATATAAACACTTGCAATGAAACATTATTACACTCGCATCTACATTGCGAGTGCAAACTTCAGGACTAAAGGACTAAATTCAGTAGTCAATGTGTTGCTTGTTACAAAACGTTGATAAGCATAATCGATATGCGGAATCAACATGCTCCACCGACAATAAAGGAGGGTGTGTGTGTGTGGGGGGGGGGGGGGGGGGGGGGGCTCTCTGAAAATGGTTGCTGTGTCACGTTGGAAATGAACATCATATCTTGGGTAAGATGGTTAAAATAATAGAGCCAATCATTAATTAATATATATTTAAATAGGATTCCATTGTAATAAAATAATTGGCTAACGTAACACAGCAGCAAACAGACACTTACCTAAAAATGTACAAGTGTATGGTTTTCTTTCGAGAAATAACTATGTTTTCTATCCTGAAGTTCTATGAAATAAGACACCGCAGGGAAATATCATTTTTAGGCGATCTTGAAATTCAGGTTTCCCTTTCTAAAGCCATGATCAAAATGGCAGTCATGTTAATTGAAATCAAACAATACATACTACCCTTGCGATTAACATAATTGACACAGCAACGTTGAGTCAATTGTTGCTTGGAGGATGTTGTTTACATTACTGCATTTAAGAGTTTGATTGTTTCCAGTGATGAGTTGAAAAATGTTCCAATCCTTGTCATGAAAATACCACAACACATTAAAACTCCATTGTTTCTCACCTACCATTACCAGTGACGTAGTCTAAATACTAGTTCAAATGAAAAAGTAAACATCAAATATGTGACAATATGTGAAGCAGGATAGAAGATTGTACAAAGCCCTTATTTGATTTGTAATATTAGTTTCATTAGTGTATATTCGCTGCGTGTGTCCAACGTATCGCTTATATCACTATAATTGTTCATTACAACTCTATCAAGAGGTAACTTCCGTGAACTATGAACTTAAAATTGAATTGGAAACTTAAAATGAAAGCACTGACAATCAGAGCGAAAACAAATATGCTGGCGGTACGTACGTTGAATAACCAGCGATCGATCATTACGATGTCTCTCACTGCTTAATTATCAACTAAATCCCCGTATAGATTTTAATTAAAGGCGTGTTTGCACAGCATTAAGGCAATTTGGTAGCAGACAATTCATAAAGACCAACAACCAAATAACTACTACAATTGATAGCTGTACAAACATTGATCTCATACAGAACATATCTTATACCTGTAAATAGCCACGTGTGTCTAACTAGCGCGTTTAAAGACAAAACTATGTTGTTCATATGTCTTGCTGTGCCTTTGGAAATTTCGGTATACGTTGCAATGTTTTGAGTAAAACCGGTAACATTACCCTAGTCGGTTCCCTTTGACATAAGCCGTTCCAAGGCGGTTACAGTTGGCTTTTGTTTAATGACTTGCCATAGCTGTGGTTTAACGTTATCTTTACCTTGCATGGCAATACCTTCGTCCAATCCATTTTCAAATTGTGGTATATGCTGCAATGCTCATAGGACACTGTCATATTTTCCTTTCCACGCAAAATTCCCTATGCTTGACGTTTTAATTATTGGCCGCGACTGCCGTGTATATGCATGTGTGTGAACTAATCATTGCGTGGGTTATCTGTTATGTCAGTTCTTTCACTTAAAACGATATAATTTAGTCGCATCTTTCCCTCCGGAATTAATGGAGTTTCTTACTTCGCTGACGTTGGTCGTTTCCGGTCAACGTTTCCCTTATTATCATCACCTCCTTGACCATTACCATCATATGAATCTGACGTTTTTTTGTTAAAATTACGATAATTACATTGTACAGAGTGTTTATTTCCTCTTGTTATTTTAAAAGCAGATACGTGTTTGAGTTAATGTCCATGTCATATATTGAACATTGTTCATATGGGCATGTTACTATTGTCTGTAGTCATCAGCACAGATGAGATTGCATTGATAAATCTTAGAGATAACGTTGCTGTGTGTTGTATCATGTATTGTCCGAAAAAGGGAACGGGTTTGTAGAGTCCGACTTTCCATAATGGATGTCAAAACATAGAATATGTGACGCAATCTGTGATTCTGGGTCCATATGCGGTGATGACGTTACGCTAAAATAAGCGGTTTAACTTTAAACAGCCATATTTGGCATTACAACACCACATGTGCGCGTGTGATGTTTTTTTTTTTTATTGTTACGCAAGTAAAGATATACTCAATTTACAAAATGAGCAACTTATTGATTTAACAATGTTGTTAATACATGTAAGGTCTTACCAATTCCACCAATACATATTCTTAAACTTGAGAACAGTGTTTAGACGTGTATTATAGGCTTATCTGAAATAACGAATATAGTGTATATGCTTATCTGAAATAACGAATATAGTGTATTATATTATAAAAAAGAATACTCTTCTTTTACCAGTTTACTAACGATGCAACGCCACTAATATATATGTGTTTATTTGACCTATTTTTTAGAAGAAACGCGTCGGTGAAAGTTCGACAGAACAAGAAAACGTTACTACTTAAAACAAGTTTGCAATGAGTAAACACATGGTAGGTTTTCTTGAAGCTTCTATTATTGCATGGCGTGTTTTAATTTTAAGAAAGCCAATGCAGTAATGAATGGAATTTTGTTAAACGAAATTCAAACCGGGGGTAAACATGCCCGCTGTTGATATGCCACCATATTTTAAGTAATCAATATTGTTCCATTACATAACCTAGTAAATTCATTTCTATTTTGAATGTAAGAAGGAAACACGATCACGTGTAGAACAGCCAGTGCACCGCAAGGTAGCTAGAAAACCTTCTCACTTTCGGTGAGAGATTGAGGAGTACAAACCTGGCGACTCTAACACGTCGGCTAAATGCAACAACAACACATTTCATTATATATAAGTACAACATTATTATATTTAAACACAACTTAATTTCATAAATCCAATATGGTTTTTGTAGGTTGTGTTACAATTAAGACACACCTATTAAGTAACACATAGCCCTCGTTTTATCAATTTTCCCGGTCTTAGAAAAAAAAATAAGAGCACAGATATTTACGTCCAAGTCATAAATGCGTGTTATCAATCAAGGCTTAAATCACTGTGTCTTACGATCCGGTCTTGAATGGTGTATCACAGTCTATTTCCACAACTACATTTGGCTGCGACTTCTTTCATTAAACGTTCGGACTTAACTTATACGCCCGACTTAAGATAAGACCCTATTTATGACCGTTGATAAAACAGGGGCATAGTGTTTCCATTTGTCGTAAATCTTTCAACCCAATTAGTACAAGACTTATATTATTTGTATCCGGTATATTTTACAGAGATACCTAAACAGTTAAAAGAAGTAATCACTTTAAAACAGAGAAATGTGCTGCAGGACCACAGTTTCTACTATGCACAACAAGTGATCCATCTTAACTAGACATAACACGATGGTCCACAATGTTAATCCTGCAGACGTGCGACAGATTTGGAATATGCCTTGATGGATCAGGAAAGTGTTTACTATGTAAAAAATACATTCCCTTACCTACTTTTTAGTATATAGTGGAGCCTGAATCAAATAATAAATTTTGCAGGAGTCATATAACTTAGTGAAAAAAGTCGAACACTGTTAACAGACTGACAGATAAAATTCTAGTGTAAAATTAGAGTTTACCAAGTATGTTTTTGTAACGTAGTTGTAGTATGGCATGTAATACTTCCTCTATTACATATATTTCAGGAAATCAGGTAGAGTAACTACTACATGCGCGTGTGGATAGAAGATAGGCCAACAATGTGTTGTACATGAGGCACCAACAATTTGATCACCATGGATATTGGGAGAATAAGATCGATCGCCACATGGACTAATGTTGTTCACAAAACAAAACCAAATGTTGTCATTGGTTAAGTGTTGTCTGTAGTGAATATTCTGGATATTGGTAGAGCGGTACAAGCACTGAGGGCGCGCACGTGGCCGAGCGGTTAAAAACACTGACGTGTAGCTCCTCAGCCCTTACCACATCTGTTCGTGTCAAGGTCAGGACGATACAATTCTTGTGGGTGGATTTCCACCTAACCTGCGGTGCGCCAATGTTTCTACCCACGCATAATTATAACGTTTTCCTCCACCAATTATTAGCTGGACGTCACAGAAAACCGCACCAGCAACACAACAAACACACAACCACGCCACCATCCCTCCTCTCAAAAATATAAATAAACGACTAGATAAATACATCAATAGGAAATGGCATGTGACATAGTTTTTCTTCGGCTAAATTTCGTTAATTTCTTTAATATCTAAAGCATGTACAGCAGTGTTTAAAAAATGAAGTAACTCTAATCTTATGCTTAAACGCCATTAGGTAGTTTGTATATTATGCCGTCTAGAGGACATTTTTATTCTATATATTCCTCTTTTTAAGGACTATTTACTTGCCAAAGCAACCCACTCGGACCTTTCCTGTACGGATTGTTCCAATAAAGAATATATCGAAGTTTAGAGACGTTAAATTTTGATTAATTGGACAAACTACCACTTCTGATGACAGTTACGTCTGTAATCAATCACACGTGCAACTTGCCCAAATGTCTATTTCACTAACGCTACAAAACATGCACAAACGTTGTCGCATTTACACAACTAATTCACACCATTATTGTTAATTGCAGTATCTTCTTAGATGTATGCCTGCATGTCCAGTATCTTGTTTTTTGTTAGAACAAAAGGCAGAAAACAATGATTGTAAATTATCTTAGAGTTCAATTTATGTTTTATTGCATTGGTTTACCTTATACATAACTCAACTCATTTCAAAGTTTGTATTAAGTAGTAGCCTCCATACACCACACCGAGTTAACGAGACGAATGACAACTGTATGAAAAAACAACAACATGATTTTGTCGTTAATAATGCTTGGTAACAAAACTTAGCCAACTAACTGTTATATAGTTTGAGGTAACAGCTTACCTTGGCCATTCTGAAGAACAATTGAGAGAAATAGTAGACTCATGAGAGCCATTGTGCATGCCGACATCTTAGCGCGACACCTGTACACAGACAACAATGTATCTGAAATATATTAAGATATACATTTTTACCAGACAGATTAAGACAAAAACTGTTAATATTTTTATTTTAAGAGCAGTGGATCTTAATTCCGTCTTTGTTGTTTTCTACGTGTACTTATAACAATTATATATGACTATAAATGCTGGCTAAATGTAAATTAATAGAGCCAATACATCACGGGTATCACTGAGAGACAGAACTTTAAATACTGCACTTCACATAATACATCTATACGGATCAAATGTCTTGTGAATGTGTCTTTGTTCTTATTAAACGTAAATGACATAACCCAATAGTCATATATATCGATAAACAGTCACTTTTGTTAATTGACAAAACATGAATTTATTTACAGTAATATTTCAAAACCGTAAGAAACGCATTAGTATTAAAATGTATGTTGTCTATTTCATTTACTGCTTTAAGTTATTGCTCATTCCAACAGTGATGGATTTATCGTATTCTTGTATGAATACTTTACGAAGAGTCATATATACGTATGCCAGTTTATTCAGAAGTGTTTATGCCACGCCACCATCATCAACTGGTATTACAGGTAGGATAATAACGAGTATATCACTACGTGGCAGGTAGCAATCAATTGAGCAATACAGACCTAGCGACTATTAAATACTCGTTATAATGAGCCTTCCGAAGATGTTATTTAAGCATGCGTCTGCATTGTATCTCTAAATATATGTTGAATTACAGGTGTGTAGGTTACATAACTTAATATGTATTGTTATATTTAGTCACAGACATGTTTTAGCTTCACTTCAACAAGGTTTTCTATTTATCACTTAAGTTTCGATTGTGTAGATCTGGTTGTACATATTCGTTTTCATAGGGGACCAAAAGGAGAATAAGCAACAGTATGTGTTATCCATGCGACTCTTAACACACCGTAATAGAGGTTTCTTTGGCCCTATTCTCTAAAACGTCATAGTACGTGCCCCGCCGTGTCAGCACACTCTAACTTAATGATACATGGGTGGCTTACAGAGTGAAACGATTTTACTTTAAACGTTGTATATTGTTGACCGCATATTATTAATCGTGTATCCATAATGCTACTTCAAATCTGAAAAGTGCATGTTTGAACAACTCTTATTCGGTCGGGCACTTGTACTTTATGCCATTCAGACAAACTAACAAGCATGTAAACAGGAGTGATGCAACTTAGAATGCTACATGAATAAAGTCCGCCGAGTAGGAAATCATTCACGTACTCTGCGTAAAAAGAACAAGAACAACACAGAACAGAAACTAGACATACATTTCTAAAAATATGTTGCTAAACATGAAAGCATAATGCATATAGCCAGTGAATTTAAGACGATAGCACATGCGGACATTCATAGTCGAGTTAATTTAGTTGTAATGTCCTGTAAGATGATGTGTATTTTTCAAATTAGCATCAACTCTAACGTTACAGTAAAAAATGAGGCTACCGTTATCTGTACATATTGATCAAGGAAATGTCATCTGTATTCATGTATCAGTACACTTTTGGTATTATTGGCCGATTCGCTTGCATTCTGTATCATCTTAGGTCGACCTTTGCATGTTGAATGACAACGCTACTAATACCCCGCCGTTTTAAATAGCGAACCATTTACGAACGAATACACGGGAATGGTCTGCATTTTGTTATATTGTACCGGACGTGTTATGTGTTTGTGTTGTTGTTGACGGTGTTGTGTTTGTTGTTATATTCATGCACCCCCGCCCGCACCCTTTCGTTTAACATCAGAGTAGATGCATTCAAAAGTATGAATGATAAACTGTCTAACTGTTTAGCTTAGTTTAAAGAAATGATAGCATCCTGTACATGCATTAAGTAGTATTTCCATCGTTCGCACAGGCGTTATCCTCAATATTATGTGTATGCAAGCAAATCATTTACAGCAACGATCAGTGAATACTTTTTGTTGTTGTCTGCTTCATAATATTTACATGTTAATATTAGTAGTAGAAATAGTAGTAGTAGTTGTTGTTGTTGTAGTACTAGTAGTGGTAGTACTGATGATCGCTCCCCTAGTCGCGACTTGGTCTAGGTGTGACCAGGTACCCAAAATAATCGTTTGTTTGCACAGCTTCGGTTAAAACTCTAGTGGTCGCATACCCTCTGTCGAGGGTGTATGTGCCAATCTATAGGTTAAAGTATGTTAATTGGTACACACTTTGAACTCATAAACCAGAGTGAAATTAGGTACATTTTAAAGACATACAACACGTACAGGAAAACGCAGAGATAGAGCATTAAAACCGTCCCTCAGCAACAAAATTTCTGATGTTGCCTCGCAATCTAGAGAATTTTCAAAGAGTGTTTAATGAAACATTAAGAATAAGCTCTGCAATAAAGTATGTTAAGGTGTAATATAATTAAATGCTATGACAGTATTTAAAATAAAATAGTTCTCACTAGCAAGAGAATCGACAAAGTGTAGTCTTACAATTTAAACCCACGTTCACTATGCAATTTTCGAAACATGTGAAAACCGTAAACCGTAAAGCACAGGCACGGCTATTGTATATATAGTTAATTAGAAATATCGAGTTTTTTTTAAATAATCGACGGTGTGCGAATCGTTGTGTACTGATGGTTGCAATTGAATTAAACATAAACACTGCCATCTCGAATTTGGTCAGTGGTTTATTTTGAAAAAAAGTTGCGGATGGAAATAAAGTAATGTAAACCAACAATATCTAGCGGAATGCATCGATTGCTATTTCATTAAAGGGCAAGCCGCAGTTTTCTTCTGATACAAATTAGTAACACTGAACAGTATTACATGACTCAGATCAAAATTGATCTGACTCAGCAACGTGTAATTCTAACCAGTTGTATACTTGTGTGAGTCAGGCTATACCCCTGCTATTAGATGCGACTTTTGGTATGATCAAATGCTTAGCCTCCCGAACCTGAAATCGACGCTCTACTTAGTGCGCTGCCATGTCTGTATTCACCGTTGTATGATCTAAGTTTCCTGGTTTAAGGTGTTTTACATGCGTATACATGTTGCATACCTGCATCTGACTGCTGTCTGTTTTACACCGTTATCTTTATAGGTGGACAAATTGTTGTTGATGCTTTCCATTAAGGGTAAGTTATCAATGCGGAGATACGATAATATGTTAAGTGCATGGCAAGATGGTCGCTGTACGGGAACTTCGGGGTGTACTAGAACATGCGATAGCATACTATGGGCACGGATATGAAAGTGGATATAATAAGTTTTCATAGCGCGTGGCGGTAAATAAATACACGACTATGGGTGAAACAAGTAACAAACCAGTTAATAACATGCCTGATTAGATTAGACGGTGTATCAGGTAAGCAGATCGCGTGTTAAATACCTGACCTGATTAAGACAAACTATCATGTGCCATCATTCTGTAAACTCCTTTTGAACTTGTCATGAATCGTTGGCAAAGATATTAGTTAGAACTTGCATTAAGTTAGTCCATCGAATGGGTGTGCTAAACAATTCAAACAGTGAAACATAAACCTTGGAACAAACCATGCTGAAGGGCATAGATCTTGGAGAATCCCCTGACTAGAGGAAGATGCTACAGAAAGACATTTCAGAAAATTAAAGTTGATACTTAGATTGTGCGTGTAGTACACCACAACTTCGTAAAACAAACCACACAACATATCCAGATGGTGCAATTTGTTAAACGTGTGCATAATTTAGTACATATTTTAATGAAAATCACGACACCACGCACTCTCAAATCTAGGTGGCATTAGCAAATGCATGCATTTCGTAATAAACGTAGTTGTTCATTGGCCATAGCAGTAAAACAATAAGGATATTGTTGTATGCAGTAGTACATCAGCGTTTAAGGTTACGCTAGTCAGGTTAAGGGTTGTTTACTGTTGTGGTTTTGATGACGTAGCATTCGCGTAACTGCTCGAAGAAAAGGTTCATTTTAGAAAGTGCAGTTGTTTATTTTTAACTGATTTTCGAGAATGTTCTGGGTACGTGAATGTTCTGGAAATTCTTTGGGTATATATAAGGACGTGTTTGCTGAATTGAAGTGAAGTTTGGAAGTTTAGAAGTTTGAATAAAAAGTTTTGCTTTAGAGATTGGACATATAATTTGGATATACTTGCAGCTTATATCTACAAATTGTCTGTGTTGGAACTTACGCGGACTTACTATATTCTACAGTGACATAAATATTAAAGTGTTGAATTCGGATTATATAATTAATTCGTGTATTGTTCTACCTTTGTGTTATTTCAACTGTGCTTATCTGCGAGGCCATTCTACCAATAACTCTTCATGAATATTCGACGTTGGATTATTAATTGGACTATTAAAGGGACACCTTCTAAAGGGACAAACTGTAAGCTAACATTTATTTTGATTTATGAAATTTTGTCTCATTTATTTTTTGTTGTTTTATTACGCCATAGATTTAGTGGTTTATTAAAATAAAACATTATTGTACTAGTTTGTTGCTGGCTTGTTCTTTATGTTACACCAGTTCGTCGTTTAGTAAACATGCCACTTTATAAATAAACTTATATAGCGCGTCGGGTCGTAACAATGTCATGTTCGTATTTGTTACACGTTTAATCGAAGA
The DNA here is from genome assembly GCA_007844125.1 of Sinonovacula constricta. Lineage (NCBI taxonomy): Eukaryota > Metazoa > Mollusca > Bivalvia > Cardiida > Solecurtidae > Sinonovacula > Sinonovacula constricta. The sequence continues at coordinate 16,559,591 of CM017570.1, forward strand.
TCTACATAGAACTGTATATGTTGATCTAGTCGCTAAGAACACTTTTATATTTTGCAAAACCAACTACGAAACGGTTAACTACAACAACAACAACAGCAACAGCAACATTCACATTTGAGATACATGTAATAAGGACATGTTTTTGGCTAGTTAAACATTACAAGGTTTACCATTAATGTCAAAGACACATTACATTTCTTCTTCCGTGACATGCGTCTTCATTTTTTATTAGAATTCACTAAATTTGTCAGTTTTAGGAAAGCGGCACGACCGTGTGTTATTATATAAACAACGCTCAAATTTGCCTTAACGGAGGTGGTGAAGGATGTACACCTGGCCAACGTTTGCTCATAAAAGCCACTCACAATTTAAGTCAGGTAACTTAAGGATGTGCAAAGGGTCACGTATGGCCATTATAAGCAGCACACTATTTAGGTCAGGTAACTAAATGATATACAACGAGTCATGTATGAAAATTATAAGTGCCGTATGGCCATTATAAGTCGCTTACCATTTAAATTAGGTATAAAGGATGAACAAAGAGTCACATATGCCCACTATAAGCCGCACACCATTCAAATCAGGCAACTTAATTTTGTAAAAAGGATCATGCATGCCCATTATAACAGCACACTACTTTAGTAAGTAACTAACGGGTGTAGACAGGGCCACGTACGGCTAGACTACGCCACATACCATTTACGTCATGTAAGCTAAGGGTGTACAAATGGTATGTGATCTCATGATCTCCGATATAAGCCACGGACCATTTCCACCAGGTAACTGAAATATGCACAAATAATCACGTATTGCAATTATAAGCTGCACACTATCACGGTCAGATAACGAAACGATGTACAGTGGGTCCCATATGGTCATTATCAGACGCACACTATTGAAGTCAGGTTACCAAATGATGTACAGAGGATCACGTCTTGCCATTATAAACCGTACACCATTTAATCCAATTATCTAAAGGATGTACAAGGGAACACGTATGACCATTCTAAGTCGCACACTATTTAGGTCAGGTAACTAAAGGGTGTACACAAGGAAGTGTATGGCCATTATAAGCTGTTATAAGCCGCACGACATTTAAGTCAGGTAACTTAAAGATGTACAAAGGGTCTTCTATGACCGTTATAAGCCGCACACCATTTAAATCAGGTAACTAAAATATGCACAAAGGGTCTTGTATGACAATGATAACACTCACGCCATTTAATAAAGGCAACTGAAGGATGTACAAAGTGTCACGTATTGCCATTATAAGCTGCATACCATTTATGTCAGGTAACCAAAAAATGTACAAACGGTCGTGTGTGGCCAATATAAGGTACAATCCATTCAAGTCAGGTAACTAAAGAATGTACAAAGTATCTCGAATTGCATTGAATAAAGATGGTATGCACTGAGCAAGTTTGTTTCCGCAGACGCCTGTTCTACAAACTTCTTTTGCTTAAAAAATAAACATCCTTTGACATCAGGCGGTCTTAATTGAAGTTATCAACAATATGCATAGTTGAGAGTTAGATTACCTTAACAACACTGTTCATAGTTTTTACTCACAGAAAACACGTTTAGACACGACACACTTCAATCACTCATTTAAATGTATAATAAGTAGCAGGTAGACTATAAACCATTGGTAAACACATGCAAATTATATGGAAACAGTTAAATTTAAATTTAGAATTTAATATTTAGGTTAAGAAATACTTCATTACTGTTTAAGTTATGAATTTCAACGGTTAACCGGATACTTGTATATCAATTTGCAGTTAACCGCATTAAATACACATAAATGTGGAAAGAAACATTATCAATTGTAAGTCTGTGTTAAATTCATTATATAAAAACAAACTCAAACAATTGTTGACAGCATTAGTGAAATAAATATATCATAGAATCAAAATTGGATCAATCAAATAAATAACTCAGCTAACTTAGACTAGACAAGATAGAAACTATGACATGCATCATATTATATTTTATTACACACGACCAAAATATGGACATATTTCACTCCTTCTTAAATTGGATAAACCAAAACCAAACCAAAGCTTGCCTTAATTTCAACAGGAACTTATTTGCTAATGTTTCATCCGCGACTCGAGGTTTAATAACATGGAAACACATTGGAACATTTTCAATTTTAGTGGATCTACATACATGTTCATAGATTACTCACAATGATCAAGTGTGTAATACTGGTCCAAATCCTTAGCTTATCAGTACCCAGGCTGCATGTACAGGTGATATCCGACAATGTTTTCATTGCAAATACACGTCACGACAATAAACCACTACCTTTAGTCATTTTAGAATGACAAGTAGGGCCTTGTTTAAGTTAAGACGATTTAGTAAAGCATTCGAAAGTTTTAGTATAGTATTCATTGGCAATACAACGTAAGTCATGAACATGCAATATTAGTTTCCATCATTGTCTTATCCATTTTAAGACGATACGCGGTGTCCTGCTAAATATCCTCTTGTGTGTGTGGGTGTGTGTGCGTGTGTATTTGTGGAGGCTTGATCATTGATAATGTATCATTTGTTGCCGAATGATCTATTTTGATATCTTCCACCAAATTCACACATTTTTTTTTTGTAAAACTAACAACCAGTCTGACTAAGCGCAAGTACTCGGATACCTTTCCTTTGCCAAGTATGTATGTAATTATTTATTTCTGTTTGATTTAAAAATAGATTTCGAGAAAAATATACTATTAACTCAATGAAAAGGCATATACTTTAATGTTTGTATTTAATACGGCATAATAACTCAATTCCGGTATCCGTACAACACTTATAATTCCATGTCGACGATATATAGGGCTGAATAACTCCATGTCGGTAATCTAGAGTCCCAAGTCGGCAATACATGAGGCATATAAACTGTAAAAAACACATCATGTCGGCAATAAATAAGGCCTAACCGCTAAATATCCGTTGCTTATACGACATTATAACTTCACGTAGGAGGTTTATGCGGCCTAAAAGGTGTTGGTCATTTATATATCTGTATGACTCTATGACAGAAATATACAGCGACAACAGTTCATTTTGCTAACTCATACGACCATATGCCTCAATATCGATAGAGTAAAATATCTAAAACACCATGTGGTCACAATGACGAATATGAAATATGTATTATCAATGTAGGCGATAAAAATCTCACACAGATAAACACGTATTGAATTAAACCGCTGCTCTGCGATTATAAAAGGTGTATGTATGTATGTATGTATGTATGTATGTATGTATGTATGTATGTATGTATGTATGTATGTATGTATGTATGTATGTATGTATGTATGTATGTATGTATGTATGTATGTATGTAAGTATGTATGTATGTATGCTTGGGCTGATTTACAGTCAGGAACACATTCGAGCATAATAGAAGAACATGTAAGTATGCCAATTCCATTTCAGTAACTTTATGTCGATTTAATGTGCATACTGATAGGTGAGTTCATCAGTCATCTTTCCCACAGGGTACTTTCTTTTAGCGTCTAAATTGAATGAATAATACAATACATATTGTATGGACATATTTACTTGTTCAGATTTATTTACAGTTGCATACTCGTAATTTCAAGAACAGCATTAACGTGATGGATTCGTAACTGTTCTGCTCTGTTTGTTTGTCCTTCAAACTGCTTAGAAGGATTACGGTAACAGACAACCTGCGCGTAGGTGTTTAACAGATTCTATCAATCGTGTGTTACGATTATGTTCATCACATTCTGGAAGGAGACGCTCAATGTATCGCACAATCGGAAATTTCTCATTTTGAGCGGAAATCAGAGATTTTCGGAGAAAAAAAATACTACTTACTGACGTGAAGTCAACCGGTACAGTCGGGCAGCAGGATATGGTTACCGCGCACCGCCCCTCCCCCCCCCCCCCCCAACCGCCCCACTTAGACGTTTTTTCATGGCAACTTACTTTACTTGCTAAAAGCTGGTTCGAATTATTCACAAACGTTTGTCGGAAACGGCAACGGTCGAGATAAATAAATTGTAAAACACACATGTCCCGTATATTTAGCAATCGCGTTCATGTCCAGATAACTGAGTTGACGACTTTCAAGCATCGTTTTTTTGGACCGAATTTAAATTTAGTATGCTTAATTATAATTAATAAAGCATGTTCGATATAAGTATGACCGGCTTATGATGTTGATGTTGAAATGTTATTAAGATAACTACATATAGAAATATAGGTGGCCGTGTCTTCATAACCAAGGCTGACTTGTGCTACAAATATATAGGTATCTGCTGTATGCTGATGTGTATATCTTTTAAGAAGAGTAATTTAACAAATTCATGAGCAAATTGTTATTTTTAGTCATCATACATGTTAGTCAAGCATGACATTCCTAATTGCTTTTCATAAATATATTTTTAATTCGTTATACTAGTAAACAAAAATGAGCATTAAGCATCATTTCTTCTTCTATACATAATCTGCAGCCGTTATACTTCAATGGAGTTGAATAATGTCGACATGCATTTTTTTATAGATTTATCACAAGCTTTCCTAATTGTTAAGCGGCAAAACCACGCTGGTGATGATTGTGTTGATGATTCACGCTTGTATATTCTCAATAATTAAACTGATATCTCTTTGACAATGGTGTCGCTTCTTACATAACTGTTATAAATATGTTGAAAGGGCTTACTTGATAAAAGTTTAATTTACACTACTTAATCAATAAAAGCAATAACGAGCAATATAGCATTTCCAAGCTTACTTTCATTAGTTTTCATTACATAACATAACATCAAAATGCTCTCGTCTATTTATTATAAATATAACTTGTAGTGCATACTACTCTTCAAATAACTTTATCGATAGTTTATCAAAAGTACACATTGAAATAACATGTAAAGGACTTACAGCAATACTTACATTTACTTATTGTTTGGTATAAATTCAAACTTCAGTCTTAATGAATACGATTTTGAAAACTAACTAAGACGGAACTAAAAATTACCCTGAATGCTTATTCTTGCCTTTTGTATAACAATCGACAGCGACCTCTGCTAAAATTCCGTCTAACAAATCAGTTAGTGTTCAAAGTCGTATTTATTAGGACTAAAGTATGAATTTACACCAGACAATATGTCCAAATTTCCCAAAGCAGTGGCCATACGTATATGATATTGGTAAATTGTCGTACATCAACTTTCCACCATATGACATGAAATTAAGACACGTAAAATAATATACTTGATTCACATCGCAAAGCTTATTAGAATACTTCACATCGCCCAAAAGGAACATAGACGAAATAACTCCACATACATAGGAAGCAGTTTAAGCAAAATCATTTCTAACAATTATTTCAGAACTGGCTCGTATATGAGTACATTATATCAAATAGAACGTTTCTATAGCGCTTTTAATTTCAAGCTTTTTCACACTTTTTTTCTTTGCGTTGAACTGTAAAGTAACTAGACAGGGTTTACCTTTTAGGCTCTTTCCTGGCTTCTCTTATATCTGATGCTGTCTTCAGTTTTGTCTGAAGTAGAAACACGAAGAAAGGCTGTATTATATTTACACACTGTCTTCGAATAATTTAAAGAGACAAGATAAACATATTCATAAATAGTGTGTTTTGTTACAAACAACAACATCATTATCAGCAACAACAACAACCAGTTCAATGAACACAGTTTCAAGCTAAACAAAGGTAATAAAAGACTGCGCTGGTGGTTCTACCAATATATTTGTCAGGGTTCTTCCTCCACTTAACCCTAATAGGGCTAAGTTCACTTCATCTTTGTTCAACTCGATTTCATATTAAAATATATTACATACACTCTTTTGACTTTAGACACCAGAGTGGCACAAGCATTGTTTTTGCGACAAAAAGGGTATAGTATGTGTATAAATTTGTATAAACTTATCAACATTGTGGACAACTTCGGGCATTTGCCGTGAGCGCGCCTTAAAGCAACAATGAAGCGATTATTAGTTAAACACGTCTTATTGGCATAATATTTACATGCCCTAGGGTAGTATAACCCAAGATAGACTTATACATATGTTTAAATACTAAATATACTGCATTGACACTCAACCAATCATTACATTTAAACAGTGATTACATGCGAGGTCGACTTATTCATAAAATATCAACAAGGTTCTGTATTGATATAAGGTTACTTTTAGGAACAATATCTCTTCTTCTAAACTGTGTAATCTATTTTTGAATACGTAGAAATTATTAGATGAACACCAGAGATCATTTACTTAAATATTAAACTTATCATTGAACTGACTTTAAACACAATATAAGGTTATGCTTTTATTATTTAGCTTATGGCGATCAAAGTGAATGTTGTTGTTGTTTTTCAATTTAAAATTAAACATGAGCACACAAACACAAACACACACACACACAAAGATACATGCATACACCCACACGGGCGCACGCTCACTAAATAATAAATAAATACATAAATAAATAAAACAATAAATAAGTAGGTTCACATCTGGCGCCAAGTAATTAAAAACAATTTTTTACGTTATAAATCTTTGCTGAAGACTTGAACCCTAGTGTCGCCACAGGACTGACAACAATTTAGCATTTTCTCTTATGACCTACTAAATACACGTGGACCTATACAAAACATATCTCATATTTTCATCCAGGCAAACAATTTGTCGTTAGGTTTGGTGAAGATTGTGCCATACATGTTGCCTCTAAGCGTGTTCACAAGTGTATTTCTTTTGCTTCTAAAATGTAACTTCACACTTCCCTTCCCCCAGATGGCTTATTTAGATCTATAATATTGGCCAAAGTTGTATCAATACGTTTTGATCCCGATCGCATTGCCCCACATCCGGCTGATTGATTTGGATCTGTAATATTTGCAACAATATTTGTAACTATTTATAAATACGCATTGATCCTGATCACATTGCCCGTCCCATTAGGGCTACCTTGGATATGAATAACTTGCCAAAGTTTTATAAATATGTGTTTATCCTGACCACACTGCCTACCTCAGCTGGATGGTTTGGATATATAATAGTTGACAAAATTTAAAAGATACCTGTAGTTCCTGATCACGCTGCCCCGCACACAGCTGGCTGATTAAGATCTATAATATTTTTCAACGTTTTATACATACGCGTTGATCCTATTCTCACCGAACCACCCCCAGCTGGCTGATTTGGATCTGTAATATTTGCAAAAGTTATAAACATACGTGTTGATCTTGATCAGCCTGACCAGTCTACAGCTGGCCGAGTTGTATATCTCATATTTGCCAATGTTTTGACACTGGCTGGCTTGCTGCTTTAATGTTTACCAGATATATATATATACATACGTTTTGATAACTGGCTGATTTTGATCTATAACTTTTCACACTTTTTCATAAATACAATGCCGATCCAGATCGCACTGCCCCGTCCACAGCTGATTGATGATCTATTATATATGCCAAATTATGTTTATAAATACGTGAGGATCGTCACCAAACTGCCACGACCCCAGCCAGGATCTGGCTGATTTGGAGTAATAATAGATGCCGAAGATTTAATAAGTATGTCGGGATCCTTCCCACAGTAGTCGACCCAGGCAGGGGCTGATCAGACTGCCCTAAAGACTAAAGAATATAATATTATAATATAATGATGATTCATTGTAAGCAAAGTATTAAACAACAGTAAATGTAAAAGGATAATTGAACACGTATTATCTCATGCAGTAACATACCGTAAATATTAACACACACCACCCACGCTCCTTCATGAAAAAAAAAAAAAAAAAAAAAAAAAAAAAAAAAAAAAAAAAAAAAAAAAAACGAAAATAAACATCAACAACAAAAATTATGCAGTTGGTTGATCGCTGTCTGATCCTGGTAAACGGTATTTACATTATTGAACATGAATACATAGATACGTCACTCAGCTTACGGTTTTCTGATGTGATTCATATGTTGTACATATATGTGCTAATTTAACTTAAAGTATTGTTTTTGACACAATCAAATGTATATGCGGAACACGACACATTGACGTCATGTTATCAACTCAAAGTGAAACACATGTAACATATTAAGTCAACAATGTTGTTATTAAAATCAATTTATTTTTCATTCAACTTGTTTGATCACATTTGCTTTAAAACTATCAAATACGTATTATCCCCTACCATCTATCCACACTCCTGGTAATGTTTGGATGTCGGACAACCCCTAACCCTGTATGTTTTCAAATAACTTGTATACTGTCTTGGTGAATCCGGGGATAAGGTGTGCATTCTCCCATATAAGAATTGCGTTTTGGAATGTCGGCGATGCGTTTTGAAGTGTATGGAAACAAGAAGTATATTTAATAGGTGTATAACCCTGAAATTTACCAAGTCGACGCCTTAAACAGTGAGCAACGTGACTGTTGTAGCTGGTTCAAATTCTCCACAATAATATTGTGAATCATGCAAACACATAATTCCGTTCAATTGGGTTATAACATGCAACGTCGTGACATTTTTTCGGCTGTCGTCTTCCATTGATTGCATGTGCATATTCGTCAAGAACAGAATTATAATAAACACATTTGCCAACTTAGCGTCATTTCCATTTAAGTATCACCGAAATTTATGCTTAACAAATATACACAAATATTGCCTAAGGTTTCTGTTGGATGCTCGATAACATGTGCTTAATTCCGCAACATACGGAAATCAATATTATCTGGGCGTCTTTAATTGGAGCTACACTTAAAACTCGTTACATATGTATGCACCTAAAATACATGTACATGTATACCAAATTAACCTAAAATAACTATATTACAAACAAACTTGTACAGATTTGTCGTGTTGTACGCATATTTTTTTATGCTGAATCAAACGAAAAAAAGAAATCAACAAGTTGTTTTTTTTCAATTACCTCAACTAGAACTTCGCGAAACTAATTGTTACTTAGCATTTACAAACTGGTGCTGTTATCTTCTAGACCAACAATTGCAGTTTTTAAATAACACTCATCAACATGTAATTGAATTTAGTTTCCAAACAAAGCGTTTTAAAGTCTGGATTGTGCTGACACTGTCAAATTGTCATTGTGGTTCCTTTGCAGTTTGGAAAAAAAAAAACTTAATACAAGTGTTCCCCATGGACGAGTGGTAAGAGTAGCTGACTGGTTACTCTTTTTCGCGTGGGTGCGGTCGCGGCCGGGAAGAGAACTTTTGGTTTTGGTAGGTCTTCTATCGGTGTAGCGGTGAATCTACCCAGATATTTTCGGAGGTATCGTCCACCAAAACCAATCTGGCTGGCTGTATGAACATACCTGTGTCGGTGTGATAAATAAACACAACAACTAATACACACCTTATGTAATTCATTTAGTGCAGTAAGAAAAAAGTCCAACGGTAAATGTGGACACTTGCGCATACTTATTCTAGTATTCTTGTTAGTATAGTTTTCTTTGCATCCTAAGCAGGTAGATGTATACTCAAACAATTTTAAATAAACTATTTCCCGGTTATTTAATTGCAGATGTTTTCGAAACATGGCACCGCCAATATTTGTTTGGCAACACAAACTACAGATACTGTAAACTGTGTTTGCTATATATGGCGATTTCCGGAGCTACAGATCACTAAAGTATAAATAGTTATCATAAAAATGTATATCGATACTGGTTTCAGTCAACACAGGGTTGTTAATAACTGTGGTATTTTTGATCGCTTGGATAATATCACATATTACATTTATTTAATGTTGTATGTTCCATGTCATTTTTTGGTGAGGTTGTGACCTCAACTATAAATATATGTTAATTATTCAAACAAACTATGCCGTGTCTTTAAAACAACGTATTCAAAATCATCTTTTTAAATAGTTAATATGAATTGGAACACAGTTTCCTGTCATTACAAGTAAAGCCTACTACGTGCTTGACTTGGATGAAGGGTGGCACACATTCCGATATCTACGTCTAATCAAGCATTATACATCAACACCGAGGAATGCGATAAAGCTCGTCATTGGAGCAGTGACAGCAAATGCTGTACACATAGCGGATGTATTCACTATCTATATTTTACGTATGCGAACATAGAACCTTTCTGCCGTAATGTAAAAGTATACCACGCCTAAAGCTGAATTATTAAATCCCAAACTAATAAGTGTCCATTTTTTTCAGTTTCCTACCCATTTTCATATGTTTGACCAAGCTGATTTATTGTAATACGTTGTTATTTTCGTCAAATTGACCTTCGCCTGAATCTTGGAAAGTAACGGTCTTGTATTACTAAAACATTAGTATTTAATTAGGATGATAAATAAATAAATAGCATCTGTAATTTCGTAGGTTGTTAATATTAAAAAATAACCAGGATCTACGCGGTTTGAATTAGAACGCCTAACATGTCACGGTTTATCTTTAAGATGTGTACATTTTATCACTGAGGTATTTTATGTTACCGTCAATCGTGTTTCAATTAAAACGCATCTGAACTTGAAACCGTGACATATTAGGCGTTAGTTAAAGCAAACTTAATATCGATTTCCTAACCATAGATTATCAGGGCAGTCATATACATTCATATATCGTTAAATAAAACTACGTATGTGCCAATATATTGTTCGGATGGGGCTTGTCAATGTAATATAATTCGCATTTAAATACACTTAAAGTAAGCATAAACTGTTAAACTAAAACAAAATAAGTATATTACATTTCCAATCATGGTCACATCGACCGCATACGAAAAAACGACAAATGAGTAAACAATACTAGGCGCTACTGTGCTAAATATTAATATCTTTCTTATGGATGTTTACCGGCAAATTTGATGCTCTGCTCTTGTTTTTATTTAAAACTTAAATTGCCACCTAAGCCATTGGCCTACGTCATCGTTGAGTTGCAGCTTTATTTTAGTACATTTCTAATTATAACTTATCAGTAAGAATTGTCATTTTAAAAGTAGTGCATGTTACTAACATGCTTTAATGAGATAGTTTTTAATTTTAATTACTTCTATTTAACATGCCCATTAATAAATGGTGTTTTAGATACCGAAAACTCGTGTTCATTTTAATAAAATATAATTCTTGTTAATTCAGAAATATATAAAAGGCGATTTCTAACCATTGGACTTTGAAACACACCTCGGGTTTTCTGTATGTTCTCATTTTCTTGTTTAATATTTAGGCACCAATGTACAGTAACATTAAATGCTCTCGAAAGTATCAGTTTATCACCAGGTGTACTGACTAAATAAATGAATGGTCAGAACAGTTAACATTTTATGTCGGTGTCAATTTCTTATTTCTGTAAGTTGAGCTAATAGAGCCAGGTAAGTTATAATGTCGCGTTTCTATTTATTTTAAGCTTATGTGCATTGGACATAGAACAACATGATCCAGTATCATATTTTCTTACGACTGAGCCATCATTGAGACAGTTAGTGTATAGTTCTGGACTGATGCATACTCACTATGTGTATTCCCATATGCGAAGTTAGTTAAACTAGGTCGTTGATGCTATGCTTTCCTTTTCAAAGATTCCTCCGAAAAGACCACAGAGCTAAGTTTGTACCCGTCTTGATCAGTCAGCAACTGAAAAAATAACAACATTGTGTCATGCTTTATAACAAAACCAGTTCAGTTGTTTGTGTTTTTTTTAAAATACAAACTAGTGCTAAACTACTAGGTTCTTAACTTGGGAATCTAATTCAGCGAAAATACCTGGTTTTCATGTTTACAATGACCGTATGCTTATGTATGCATATATTATATGTATTACTCGTGCTAGTGTTATTACATCAGTTGTATTAGTTTCTGAACATTTCTAACACATATGCTTATGCTTGTTATTATCTATAAAAATCGTCAACTAAAACAATTCATGATATCTGTAAATACCTATTATAATGCATCATATAAGTAATATTTAACATGTAAATGCAATAATGTCATGTCTGTTGAAGGACGTCTAGACTTTCGCCAACCGTGTTTGTGTCATCACTCACTTTACACAACGAACACTTTCTTATCGGGCTTAATTGTTTGTACCAGATCTCTTCCATTAAAGCGACACCACAAACAGTGTGGACAATTTCCCAATACGTGTAGATAGGAATTAAAGTGAAAACTGTTTCAGTGTTGATGTTTTTAAAGATAGTTCAGATGTTATCAATGGTACGCGTTAATCTTAATGTTCAAAAGATACTTGTCAGTTATGTTTCTATAGCTGGTATAAAGTGGACTCGACACTAACATATTCGTATCTGTAATTAATCCTATGTTCATGCTATGTGATGTTTAACGATGCCTTTATTAGGTTTAACCTGATACCTTAGGCCCGATATCGGAAGAGCGTCAAACTGTGTCCACCTCCTTTTTCGATGGGCGCAACTTCCTATTGCCTTCCATTACACCCTTTTTCAATCGGAACTCCTCTGGTAATTCCTTCCTCGAGACAATAATCCCTCGGATGTATATGACGCAATTAATATTACTGAAATCACGATCGTTTTGTTCGCCGGAAATCGGAAGAAAAATGTGTCTACAATGTAGTTCGCACAAAACATAAACAATGGCGTCGTTTGACAGCTGCGTGTTTGTTAAGCTTAAATTCACGAATTTTTCTTAAGAATGTAGCAAAGGGCAGATTTAGAAGAGTTGATGTCAAATCGCAAACCCCTAAAATTTAAGGAACAAACATACTATCAAACATATTAAATTAACTTCCTTATTAGTATTTGTATTATTTAAAATCCGTAGTGTGTTCTATCTATCAAGCATGTTCTGCATATAAATGGCATATTGATGTAAATATGCATGCTTTAAATTTGCCAATATGCAATCTACGTACCCAAAGAAATGCACCTTAAGTCAACAAAACAAAATACATAACAGTGTACAAGTGTTTACATTGATTTACGTCCAAATGTAAATATGAGAGTAAAAATGGCGAGATATATTGATTATTGAGTAAATAAATAGAAGGAAAAGTAATGGTAAATGGTTGCATGCGTTTCTCACAATAGATCGTTTCACAAAACTTACACACAATACAATTTACAAACGCTTCATCACGGTTTATAAATTATTGTGAATATACATTTATGTACCCGATATAATTCTGAATATGAACAGTCTTGATTGTCACATTTTATACTCATGGTATTTTTTGTATTTTAAATGTTGTTGTTGTTTGTTAAGAAATTGTGTTAAGAAAAAAAAATGATACTATAGTAAGCAAACATAAACTTAAGCCAAAGTAGAAAATATACAATGCAATTTATCGAATAAAATATATGTCTTCGTTGTTGGTTTGGGTCGAGAAAATATTCAAAATTAAAGAATCATATCATAAGTCTGCTTCAATAATTATGACATTAATTACTGTGTGCGTACAGGTTCACAATGACAGACATCTTTCATTTATTTGTGTAATGGTGATGTACCTGTTAGTCATTCAGTAAATAAGGTAAAAGATGTAGGAAATATTGTTGTTGCTGTTGACATGATCGCATTAATGTCTTATGTGTTTCTTGTCTTCTTTTAACGTTGTTTGTAGATTTTACGTGTTGGTTTTATATTATTTAATAATTCATTGCAATGAAACACACATTTGCAGGAAAACTGAAAGTTATCAAATTAAACATAAAACGTGCTGGAAGAAAGGCCAAAAGTTTAAGCGAATGCGAGTTGAGTTGTACAATGACTTTATTTACCTAACACTGATAAATAAATAATATACGCGTTGAATGTTGATTATAAAGTTACAAATACTGTACCTTTTCAAAACATATGTCAATAGGAACAAGTCTGTGTTTTCATTCTATTTGTATTTGCGTTTAATCTAACTGCATACAACGATTGTGGATAATTTCTATAGAAATATGTATCTAATTATGAACGGGTATACATGAATATGATCATGATAAATTAGTTTCCAACTGTTATATTACGTTATATTTATTCAAATTAAACAAATTTATTTTCAATGAAGTTTCAATATACATTATTGAGACAAGTGTTGACATATAATGTGATTAAGACGCTCGCATGTGCTACACAGAAGCGAATCGTGATGTCGGCAATAGTGTTCTGTCACTTCATCCGGATGGTTTAGACATCTCTCGGTTAGGACATTCTGAAACCTGCTGTCAGCCCCCAACACTATTTAATGATCAGTAGTGTGTATGTTAGACAATTCACACATGAGAAGGCTTTGCATATTAAGCAACAGTGTCCCGAATCGGATAGTTTTGTTGTATCCTTTTCACACAAAATACAGCGGTATTCAAGGTATTTCTCTGAACAGCTTTCCGCCTGTCCACTGGTCTCCACACTAAAGATTTAATCACTTAAATTGAATGAAAGAAATAACACACAAAACAGGTACTTACACAAGTGAGACTTTAAACTGTTGTACATCAACTGTACATTTAACGATCGAATACACTTTATATAAACCAATGGTCACATAGATAGGCATGCTCAAAAGCTAGTCTGATAACAGATAACTGTGCCAAGCATATTTCCTTTACGCAAAAAAGATATAAGATAAAAGTAGGCAAAAAGCACATGCCTGCGTAGTAAGATCTGGAAGACATTCGCAGGTTTAAGTTTTAACTTGTATTCAAACCTTGATTTGCATTAAATAAATCAAGGGATGGCGTGGTTTATGACATTTCGACGTTAGTTTCGGCTATTTACATTAAACGTAATAGCATAAAGAGATCTTAATTATTTTTACTGGATACTGTCATGTTTAGATAAAGCTATGCATTGCAGTAAAAACGCTTTAAGATGTTAAAAGAATGTGGAAAAACACTCCATGTTTTGAAATACCATTATAATAACACAACATCGTATTGTTAAATGAATATAATAATATAGCACACCAGAATACACAAAGTACATCAAATTCAGTTCAATTGCGTTATTTATATTTATAATATATTCATGTTTATGACCAATCAATGTAGTCGAATTGTACTTTAATCTATATCTGTGCTGGGACTGTATCATATGGTCTGGTGATTTCAGCCAAGTTGGGCTGTAAAAGCGTAAGTCGTAACGGCCATTTAGCTAATACATTCTGGAAAAGTTAAACCAAAGCATGCACTCTTCTACAAACATTCAACCGTCTGTGCGTACCGCTATGCTAGAAAATTTCGTAACGAAGTCAAAGTCATTTAATAGTAACGTTTTCCTCCCGCTATTCGCTATTCATCAACTAGCATAACGTTGTATCTTTCAACAGTAGCTCTGCTTCCGCACGGTTTGTGTTTTATGAATCAATGCTAAATAATGTATTTTTTTACACTGCTGCATGCTGCGTATAATATAAAACTACAGAGTGGCCAGGTTTTGAAAAAAAAAAGTATGTTGATGAAATTGTCACCTTGCAGTCGTACATCTTGCGGATGATGTCTCATCCTAATACATTACATGAGACCCCAAATTCTCCCTCGTGGTGTCTTATACTCCACATAGTGTCACTTGTGTCACAATCGGCGTAGTGTAGGGAATAACTATGTACATCACAGTTATTATTGGCATGGACTATAGGGTCAAAAAGGTTCCTATAGCTCCTAAATATTTAAGGTTCATCTTTGCTTGTTTAATCTCCTCCGGTCATTTGCATTTTTCCTCAAATAATGCTTTCTGCCTGTCGCACTAACTTTCGCAAGTGGTGATTCAATCGCCTTTGCACAATAAATGGCTGGATTATATAAATAAGACAAATATTGAAATACAACGATCCCTTAATCCAACCTAATTATTAACAAATATACAACATAATACTAAATGTTATGGAGAAGACAGGCACTGAATACAACGATCATTTCGTTCAAGTTAGTTAT
Organism: Sinonovacula constricta; assembly: GCA_007844125.1. Lineage (NCBI taxonomy): Eukaryota > Metazoa > Mollusca > Bivalvia > Cardiida > Solecurtidae > Sinonovacula > Sinonovacula constricta. The sequence goes on from CM017570.1 coordinate 16,575,452, forward strand.
AAACAACTATACAATAAATGACTGGATACTATGGATAAAACAGGCAATGAATAAAAATACATCTCATTCCAACCTAATTATAACAGCTGAACAATATGTTATTGGATACTATGGATAAGATGGATACGGCAATTCAATAATCTCATCGTCCAACCTAACTGTGAACAACTATACGTTTTATAACAGGATACAACGAATCAAATAGATACTGAAATTAGTCCAATCTAATTATAAACAACTATTCTTTGACAGCATGTCTTGTCATCCACAATCAGCAACGGAAATACTGAAATGTGACGTGGATTTAAACGTGAGAAGGATTTTGTGGAAAGGGACCAGACTTAAAGGCACACATAGTATATATATTTATCCTTACATACTACATCCGGAACAGACCAAAAGTATGGCAATCCGAAGTGTGCACTTCTTTAATCGCATTAGACGCGGCATTATATATTTGAATTCGTTAATGCTAAGAAAAACAAATATCACTATATGTAGCTTATAATTAACAACGACAACCTCGTTGGAGGATCGACATATGAAATGTGTGTAAATCAATAATCTAATTAACCTTACGCAAAACATTGGTCGGTTCTAACGGAGCTTTATTAGGTTTAAAGCAGTTGTTTACTAATCGATAAAGAAGTATAAACAGAAGAAGAGATGCTTCTTCAAATTGAGCAATTAACCTATAATGCAATCAAAAACAGTAATTAACAATTTATGTTGTATTTGCCTGTACTTTGATAATGGAGGGTTTGACACGGAACTGGTTTAAGTGCATTAGCCTCGGAGACGTTGCCAAAACATAATAAGTGTATTTTTATATTACCGAGACCCCGGGTTGAATCCCGATGACCGACGTAGCAAAATAGTTATAGTAACTTTAGTAAAGCTCCCTTACTAACGCTCAAACAGATATAAGGACTGTTTTCGACGAATGGTAAGTTCTGTGTCAGGATAATGTGATTGACTGTGGTATCATGTCAGGTGTTCACGTTATAACCACTGAAAGATCCATTACAGCTGTTTCGCCGTCATAAGAGAGAACCATCTCCAAATAACAGAAACACGGTTGTATGGACGAAATCCATCAACAGTTATCAAACAATGGTGTGCTTGAATGTTACTTTAGACATAGGATGGTTATTATTACCGGCCATTACACTTATCCCAGTGGGAACATAACTCTTTATTTTTCAAATACCGCAATGTAGTAATTGTTTATGTTATTAATATAGATAAACAATTTCGATATGTATGGTTTTCAACGTTTTGAGTTGCCCATCCAATTGTACCAGAAAGCAGATTCATGAACGATACATAAACCACTAACCGTATAATTGCACACGGAACTAAATAGATAACCGTAGCAAAGAAGATATTAGATCAGCGATGGATACTTATTTCCTTACTAAGTCACTTTCGCAGACATTTGATTTTCTTCATAAAACAAAACACAAACAGGAAAGCAATATTGATTTGCAAATTGTGTTTAGTGTCGAGTTTATTTTATAATGTCATGTTATTAGACTTAAATGCTAATCAAACATTGTAACACTTGTACAATCATATATTAAGCAGTGGCCAGATTTAACAAGAAAATATTAGTATATCCACTAGAACATACAACAAATGGTAAAAAGAAAACTAGAAGTTGACAAAAGTTCAAACGGCATACCTACTAACAGCAGAGCAATGAACGTTTAAAGTGCAACGTGTGTCAACATGTCTGAAGATTTTGTTTCGCAAAATATGTTAATACTGGTTTGGTGCACATTTCTATGCTCATTGCATTAATAGAAACAATGGAATGCAACTGTTTGTGATGCAGCAGATCACATAATCTATGAATTGTATTATGAAGGCTATTTAGTTAGGTTAAAACGCCTTTTCTTGTTTTATATAAGCTTGAAATTGAGGTTGTCTAATATATATATATATACATATGGTATAAGTGGTTGTATGAATGTCAGTGTTGCCTCTGATATAAGAACTATATATAGATAACGTTTGACGCAGTTCGTGCTGGACTAAAGCGGCACGCGAATATTTACTAGTTGCTTTTTCTACAGGCACAAAACCACCTTTATAATGAATAGTCTGAAAAGACTGTATACATTGTTTTCATAAGAGCTCAACTTCCAAAGGAAGGGGCGATATGACTTTCAGCACACTTTTATTTCGTTAAACTTTTGTTTTGTATTAATTGATCTTTCAATATGTTATGAGACTCTTTATCCATGTCTTCTAAATTACATCGAATTTCATCAATCAAATGAATTGAAATGACTGACAACGCCTTGACATCACCTGATAAAGTGTGTCACAATGGGATTACACTCATTCATGTAAGGAACTGTCATGATTTACCTAATTTACCTTAGAAGTTGTGTTAGATGGCAGCCACCAATAACAGTTGACTTCAAACATCTGATACGCCTTTTAAACTAGATATTAAATCACTGTACAGAATGTACAGATTGGGCGAACTACTAGCTTTCCATTTGAGAAGGTGTTCCAGCTGAAAACCTTGTATTCGTTATAGGATCATTCCTGCACAACAGTAGCTAGTGATCGTTGTAATGATCAGATTCTGTCCCGGCGATGTAATTTTGAAAAAAAAAAAGAAAAGAAATAAATTCAATCATTATTAGCATTGTTCGAAATCACTCATAACATAAAATGTTCCATGTTTAACATCACTTCTGGCTAATCCTGTTCTAGCCATTTACTTATGTTTTCGTCGGTCTACCAAACAGAATAACAAGACATGGACTGTTTGCCTCTGGTATTGAACTAGACCATCATCTCATGTAGAGAAATTGAGATAAAATAAAATGTGAATATCTGTTTATTGTTCATTGGTGTTAATTGCAACGTAACGTAGATCTCCAGACACAATATTCACTAAATACTCTGCACACAAATTGTATCGCTAACAGAAACGCGTACCTCGTAGATCGTAAATAGCATGCAGGTTTTGTATTAACTAAAACAATAACTTGAATATCTATTTATTGCACACGTAAATCAGTTATTACATGTTTAGTTTAATTAGGATATATATGCAATAAATAGCATACTGACAAATGTTCTACGTGCCATTTATGTGAACAACTTCCGCAGCAAACCACGTATCTTGATATCTCGTGTGAAGAAACTTGTCACTTCGGAAATGAGTATCAATTACAATGCAGTGTAAATAGTCGAGTTATATTTCACCTCAGTATATAAGATGTGTATTTTGCCATTATTTAAGAGAACACCATCAAGTTAATTATGATTTATTTTGAGAAAATAAAGTTAAGGCTGTAAGATAAGAAACACATATACTGATGAACAGAGTATTGCTATATATAGCAGTGTCTTAACTGTCGCCTTGTACTTCACAGCGTAATAAAATGTAGTATGACGATGCTAGCGATATGCATATGGATTTTTATTAAGAGGCAGACATCGAACAATCAATTGCTACGAAGAAACACACTATAATTCTTCACAAAACAGTATATAACTACACAAACACACACACAAACACACACACATACACACACACACACACACACACACACACACACACACACGAACACAAAATCATTTGTTGATACATCGCAGCCAAAGTAACAGTCTTGAAAAATAGCTGAACTATTTACTAGCACCCACAGTGTTTCTTCAATATGTAGATATCTTATCAAACTTCAGTTTTAATACATACCTTATAGTAAAGCATAAACACATTGTTTCAATATGTCGTGCCGTTCGGTACTTGTAATATGTTGATGATGAATGATGATGATGATGGTGATGATGATGATTTCGATGTTGCTGTTGTGATTGCTGTTGCTGATGTTGATGTTGCTGCCGGTGTTGAATCAAATGATGACGATATGGTAATGATGTTGATGATGTTGTTATTGTTGGTGGCGGTGGTGATGATGATGCTGCTGCTGATGGTGATGATGATGATGACGATGATGATGAGGAGGAGGAGCAGGAGGAGGATGTGTTATTCAATCTTGTTATATAATTTAACAGTTTCGATGTCTCGCCAATCTGTGTAAGTTTGGAATATTGATATATTCATTTTAATAAAACTAAGGGGACAGTTAATCTTAGTTTATCAATAATAATTCCCAATTAGTAGTCGTGTCTCTATATCACTAAAGTTTCAGTTGTGTTAATTTAACAGACTCAGTTTGTTAGTAAATTGTCTTACTTATCTTTCCTCATCCTCATCCCTCTTCTTCAACATTTAGTAGAGTCATTATTATTTCTAACTATCATCAAGCATCTTATTCTTCATCTTCGAATTCGTATTACTAAATTTTACTTATGCCAATATAAAGAACATGTACGTCAAACCTCATTATATTACATAACATTAATTAATACGTATATCGCCTCACATTGCATAACCCCTTATACTTTTAATGTAGGTATACTGGACCTTTTTTGTCCGAATTAACCGTTCATCATTGCACCGGGGCGCCTGCGCACTACATTGAAACCATTCCTGGCGAAAGCGTCGTGTTTGTTTCTGTTGTCTTGTCGATGACCTTTTTGTGCATTCTGCAGGTAACTTGTTGCAATAAGAATTATTAAAAATTGATATTCATTACTCTGTGCAACTAAATCCATTCCTATTCTCATATCCTCATATTTTGTCATTCATTCTTATGAGCACTACATTAACACATTCCTGGCGAGCGACTCGTTTTTGTTTCTGGTGTCTTGACTAAGACCTTTTTTGTGACTTCTGCAGGCCCCAAAAGCAGAACCAAAGAAAAGGGCAACATTAGCCTTCCACTATGCACATAAACAACCTGACATAGTTTCACGAGGTCTGGTATGACACGTACCTGTCCAACGTCAGACTTTATCATAGTTATAAATGTATCGATTGCTTGTATCCTAAATGTCTTAAGCACCGTTTGAGATTCGTTCAAGAGTTGTTATTGGTGTATTTATTCCACCCAGACTTGTTTAAATTACATATGACACACGTAGTTGTCTTCCTAAAAATAATTCTCAAACCGAATGTTTATCTTCCTGAGATTTAACATGTTGCAATACATATTTCATTTATCGCATATTTATTCATATTTTAGAATGTGTTTTGTACTAATTAATATATTATCGATTATTAATGGTATATATGTAATATTTGTAATGTGTAATTGTCTATAATACCAATGATGTAATTGTTGATTAAATTCAGGATGTACGTTATTGTGTTACTCTGACTTAGCTGAGCTAAAATAAAACAAGAGTCAAATAAGCCTTATCATGGTTTATGTCTACCAACATAAGCTACGGTTACGCAGACGTCACCTTATTTTGATCGAGAGGCAATCCTATAGTTTCGACTGCTCCTATTGATCAACGACAACAGGATTTTATTAACAAAATAAACGCACCGAAATTTACTTCCCTGTTGCGTGACAATTGCTTAGCAGACAGTAATGAACGCCATGAAACCGTGTTTCAGCAGAATGAACCAGCTATCCTGTTATGTATAGGCTGCTGTTTTTTGCGCGTTTGTATGCTCATGCGGTTGATACAAAACTCACCTTACATTAACTGACCATTTTTGCAGGACATATCTTATACTACTGATGTCAAATCAGGGATTCTACTGATAAAGTTATGACAGGCAATTAAATAAAAGACAGTGTTTGGTTGTTTGTGATTCGAGCAAGGATCGTATCGAATGGCAAACATATCATTTAAGCCCAATGCCTCACTAATTATTCGTGCCCGAACAGCACGTCTTTTGGTCCTCTGAATAACGTCTCTACAGTTTGGTGTTTTGGATTGAAATCATAAGTAGCCATTTCTTCTTTGATTTATGTCCATTATGTCACCAATGTGTTTTGTTTTGTCGGATGGGTGTGCACCAAGATTATGCTCAAGTTTGATGTGTGCTTGGAAAAAAAAGATGTCAGTGTAAAATGTAAAAACCCCCACAATATGTATTCATTATCAGCGATCATAGTCAACTGATATTATGGAGGGCAGGTCGGTGAGCAAAATTTATAGTTGATTGCAATTGAAAGTAACGAAATAAACTGTGTCAGTGGTAAAACCTATGCATTGGAATAGACCTTCACACATTCTATAATGACAATTCTTTTGAGAGAGTTCTATGCCAAAGAGACAGGCGTCCACCCGCTTACTCTAGATCGAGAGTGGCTCTGATACACATGTTAAGTATGAATTAAGCCGAATCCGCTGCAGCCATATAGTTAATGAAACTAAGCCAGATATAGCCAACCGTACCGGTGAAGTAAATCCGTCTTGGGCCGAAAGAAACATGGTTTTCCACGGAGAAGTTTACCCTTACACTCGGGCACTTTCTGGGAATAAGGGGGCAAGACTCGACTACAAATATAATTATATTTTTAAGGCATCGAATCACCTGAGACAGGTAACCACCAACGCTCAAAATTTGGAGGATGGATGGGCACATGTGTACCCAGAACGGTGAAAAGTACTGTTAAGCAAGACACATCAGGACAGTGTCCAGGAGAAGACAAACGTGTACTCAGCCACACGCAGGTCAAAGTTCTATAGGTGGGCGAAATATCAATGAGGTCCTTAGAAAAACAACAACAACAACAAACACATTCATTACAAGTCTATATAAAGGCACGGGCTAAATCAAATAGCAAGTCTACAACAAATGAAGTAAACGTGTATTAGTAAACCTGCAACAGATGAAGGTGGAAAACCACAACCATGGTGTACAAGCAAACCTTTCCCGCTGGTCTGTTCTGATGACGTCATTCACTCAGAGAAAAAATAAATCAAATGAATCATTATCCTTGCAGTCAAATATTGATACACACCGGTCCCTAAATTTAACTGTTTATTTTGAGATAAGACCCATACCGAGCAATTGGTGTGTCTGTCGCTGAGCGCCAGTTTGTGTAACATGCTCTTATCACATGTTTTGATAAGGGTTAACACACATAGCCTTGCATTCCTCCATTAAGCACCTGTCATCAACTAGAACACATTGCATGAGACATTCAAATGTGCACTTAAAGTACCACCCTCAAGAAGATTAAAATAGAAATTAAATATTTGTTGTTGTCTTGATAACGACTGTAAACGTTAAGAGTCTTATCTTATCATGCTTGTACCTGGAAATACAGAAGGATCAACGGGATGACATAACAAATCTAAGTAAATCGACATAATTTACATTTGTAAGCACTTCGGATTTTTTCTGTCGCTGATCAAAACGTTGTACTCAAACTAACAGGGACATATTTAAGAATGGAATGAGATATAAGTTTGACATATATCAATATTATTAAGCGTACCTTTAGTGTACATGATTGTACTACATGGTTAATTATGCCGCCTGATGAGCTGTTACAAACATTGCAATTATTTCAAATTTACAGTTTAGTTTCCAAATTAATAAAAAATGCATATTTATAGAAAGCTATAGAATACATCTGGGTATCCCCAGTTCGTAACCCGATATCGTGTCTAAACCATTCAGTCATTGAGTTAAATCATCGTCGCATTGCTAAATGCTATTCTGATTAATAAGTTTTGCATGTTGCGTTCATGTATGCAGTAAACACTTATCTGGATCATATGCCTCAGTGATAATTACAAAGACTCAAGCATCGTGCATTATAATGGTAACTATTATGCACAAATAAGATATATTTCCAGAATAGCACGTTCGTTTCAGTTTCAGTACAGACGGTTACTGACGTAGTCTCTTTATATTTATATCTTGTTTTATGATTTATGTCTGCTGAGAATGGAATAGCTTGAAAATAGTTTACAAGCGCCTTACATGATTGGTGTGATTGTTTAGGTAATGTGTATCTTTTAATATTAACAAGGCATAAAATATTTTTTAATTGTGTTAACAAAGTTCGAAAATACGAGCATTGCTTCTACATTATTATTATTATTAGTAGTAGAAGTAGTAGCAGCAGCAGCAGCAGCAGCAGCAGTAGGAGTAGTAGTAGTAGTAGTAGTAGTAGTAGTAGAAGTAAAAGTAGTAATATTATTATTGTAAGTATTATTATTATTAGTAGTATTAGTAGTAGTAGAAGTTTTAGTGGTAGTAGTAGTAGTCGTAGTAGTTGTTGTTGTTGTTGTAGTAGTAGTAGTAGTAGTAGTAGTAGTAGTAGTAGTAGTAGTAGTAGTAGTAGCAGTAGTACCGGACCTGGTTGCGCAATCGGTAGGGCGTCGACTTCAGGAAAGGGAGGCCTCCGGTTCGAACCCGGACCGCGACATACCGAAGTAAATAAAATGGAGAAGTATAGCTCCTTTGCTAACGCACAACCTGATATCAGGGTATTACCACGACTGGTTGGACCAGTGTCATGCTAATGTTACAGGGTGAGGTATCATGCTATACTCAGTGAAGGAAGCGCTGTATCTGCTTCAAGTGGACACCGTCTCCATTAAATACATTTAAGTTCTGGAAAAAAAAAACGGTCTATAATTGATATCCATTTTCAACTATGATAATACTTAGGAAATACACAAAGAAAATAAATACTAGAAATAAAATATTAACGGTACTCTACATAATATTCACCCTATAGTTAATAAAGTTAACAGTTACCCAACAAATTAGAAAACGCATAAAAATAAATATTGAGGGTTCAAATTCCCATGTATTCAAACTAATGACCATTCGCATTACACCAGATCTTCGGCTGACCACCTTTAAATTTGTGACTCATTGTCATTAACAACATGAATAATATTGTCCGACTTACTCAGCTTTCCGTAATAATTGTGTAATGCAGCTACTTGTAAGCTATGTCTGAAATGAAACGTGGTAATCATATATGTATGATTATTTAGTCTACATGCTGGATCTAGAATATTCTTTATTAATTTCGTCAATTATTTCGATGTTTCACATGGCATCAGATGCTGACTTATGTGTGAATGGTAAATTATACAGGTGTTATCATTGATCTTAAACAACGTTGCTTGAATAACCATTTCAACACGTAAACACTGTTTCGGGCTGTAATTTCTGTCAAATAAATCGTGGGATGGCATCAATGAAGCTTTTGTCAGTTCTTCTAAACAAAGTCTAACACTTCAAAAGTTATAGTCAATGAGTAATATAATAGTGTTTGGCATTATGCTCCTGATTCACTATGCTGTTTTTTTTTTGTTGTTGTTTTGTCAGAAGTATCATATACATGTTCCTGTCAATCAGATGAAAGACAACAGTCAGACATGATAATTTAGGTCCAAAAAAATAAAATAATGTAAAGCACTAGGATACTTTACACGTACTGTCTGAAATGTTACTCTTATAACTAACATGTTATGATCACTTTGGGACTTGCACATGCAGCCTAAGGGCATGCTACAATAATCTATAGTTCATTGCAGCATGTATTTGTCATTACAACAGACTCGGTCACTTATTCACAAGAACCAAGTTTTTTCCCAGATAATGTACAAGTTGTAAATACTTTCAGCGTGACCTTTGTGTGACCTTGAGTTTCAGAACCCTGTCATTGATTTATTTAATACTTTTAATTTATATCCAAAATGTCCGAAGTATAGCCTGCCAGATGAAATAGATTTTGACATCTATTGCGAAAAAAATAGCTGATGCAATTAATTGGTTTGCCAGTCGCTGGTGTAAGACAGAAAACACGGATAGAGTAGCACTCAATACTTGGAAGAAAGCTTTTTAGATTAAAAAATCGCTTTTAATTCTACCGCTCCCATCCTTCTAGTTTACCAAAGAAACCCTTGTATCACTTAAAACACCCGAAACAGTTCTTTCAGAATGTTAAAAGAACATAATATTGTTAGATTACAAACTGTAGTGAGTGCTGAGTTATCCACCACCAGTTATTTCACTAGCACTAACATAGACTTTCAGACAGGCATTGACAAACAGAATGCAATATCAAGATAGAATCAAAGCAATAAAAACTTCATTCACAGTACTGGAATCCTAAACTTCCCAAATCACCATACCAGTCACTATTCATAGCTAATGCCTGCTCTAGCACCACCAGTGACATAGCTAAACTACTTACGTCTTGCCTTACAGCCGTTCGTTATCACGTTGTTAAATATTTTTAAAAATGTGTATGAACATTCAGGAATTATTGGTCATTTTCGGTCTATTAACATTCTTCTGAAATCTTAGACACGTTTCCTACTTTAAACGTCCATTGTTCTGCAGTTAATACTTAGGATTTTTCTACGCTATACACTTCTTAATCTCATGATTAAATTAAGACCAAATTGATTGCTCGTGATGAGAAAACTGTTGCTCGAGATCAACGTCTATACATTGCATGCCATGAAAGTATTGCATTTTTCTTATAAAAGTTTATTCCGTGGACTTGCCCGGATGTTTGTAAAGCTTCCGTGTTCCCTGTAGACAATATCTAAAAAACACATGTTTAATTGCAATATGAAAACACATATGCAGGAAGGCATAAGTCCTTATGTATTTATGGAGATTGTGTATACAGGTTAATGAAAAAGCAAGGGTCTCACTAACAAGTCTCCCCACTTTACAAAAACTTATCATAACATTTATTGCTGACGGTTACAACCCGGAAATCATTTGTTGTACTGCAATTGCTTGCAATTGACACGTTTACATATATTATGTAATTATCTGTCCTTGATATTCTACAATGACGGCTGGCATGCTTAAGGCCGTACATATATGATGTCGTTTTATGAAATTGGAGGACTTCAAGTTGGACATATAATAAATCCCAAATCGCAAGGTGACTTTGGTATTAAGTATTTATATGCACAGCAATGTGTGTGTACCCTAGTTCAATGTAACTACGTTAACTGGAATACACAATTGTGCATTGTGCAGTTGAGTACGATACCATGTGTTGACTCTTTTTAAGGAGGCCATTAGAACATAATGAAAACAGGACATACTGACCTTGTCTGCTGGCATTCGCATTTAATGTTCAGCGTTCTGGAAGACAGGAATTAGAATAGATGATTTACGTAAGGCATTCATGTTTTTAACAGGTCCATTCCTGTTCTTTATTCACTCTTCACTACTACATCACGCTGCGTTTTATTGCAATTTCTTTAAAGGCATATATTTAAACAATTGTGATATCATTACTGCTTATACACAATGTACAATCATGACTAACGAGAACGGATTTTAGTCACAATATCGGTAAAAGAACAGTATTTGCAAAGAAATGAGGACTTATGTGTTAAATGCACAGACAATGATATGAGTATGTACTGCTTTCATTTTACCATGCATTTAATTAAGGTGTTGACACAAACACACACACAAACACACGCACGGCGTTAACTTTCTGCTAACTTCGATCTATATTCAAGTAACACAACACTACGAGTCAATTGTTCGAATTGTGTGTCAAGTATACATCTATGTTTGTGACAAATATCAAATAAGTAGACCAGATTTCAAGACGGCACTATCTGACATTGTGGGGTACAGATGTAGGGGAAATGTGCACACAACATGTAGCAGTGCTTCGCACCCCTGCCAAATAACGCCGCCATTGTACTGCCGTTGCAGTTTGCCGCGTCATATTCGTCTCACCGTACGTATATACGGCTTGGAAATATATTAAGTGCATTGTCCACAAATATATTAGTAATAAGCATGCGGTATACACCAGGCAAGGCTAAATCAACGCCGTCTGATTTACCACGTTGCAGAGTGAGTACACATCAAATACCTCATTAGAAAACCATTGCATTGCATAGGCATAAGTTGGTAATTGCACGGACAAAACCTGTCGCATTGTACGTTCATGATGCTTTATTCAAACAGTGAGTTAACACATTTGAGGTATATTCAATAATTTACTTTACACGGAATACATGACACCAGTACGCACTATACACACTTGGCTTATTAAATAATCGAAACCAGATGTTGATACAACCAGACGTAATAATATCTACGTGTTTTAATACATGTCTAACATTTCATGGTATTCAGGTATGGTAATGTCGTCGAACTCTTAAGTGCAGTATTTATTTATTTATATAGAGGTATGCCATATTTAAACTTAGAATAGAGGTACGTCCTATTATTTTACCGTCTGTTGACATGTGATGAAGCTTACTAATTGCTTTACTGTCGATTTATTGAAAACGTTAATTGCATGTTTGTAATTTGTTCTAATATACAGGATATACGGATCTTTAGGCGACGCTTTCCTAAACCATGACGTATTGGGGACTACTTCTTATGCCACTCTCCATTCCTCTTGGCCAAGGTAAGCTTGCATCGCATACATTGCGCACCGTATTGCCTCAAAGAGTGTGTAGCATATCACTAAATCTAATGCGATAGTAACATTTTTTGTGCATGTACATTACATATTGGTCATACGTATTAATTTCAATTCACGGATGAGTTAAGCATTGACGTACTCACTCATTTCCAATGCTCTTTAACATGATAGGCCGGTGTGTTTAAAGACACGCACTCATACAACACCAACAAAAACTAGAACACCATCAACAAAAACAAACACACACAAATCAAAAACTTAGCACACAACTGAAATAAATAAATCCATGGCGACATGTTATATTTTGTCTGATCCTATAACAGGGCAGCTTAATCCGGTAAGAGTGTAGTTTGAGCATACATTCAAGAGAAAATACAGCACGCAATCGAAAGTATGACCCTAGGTGACCGCTCCTTCTTCAGGCAGTCGTCTCTTGATTGTTCGCATTAAATTAAAATCAAACGAAGCAATTATCATTGTCCTCTGAAATTCGGGAAATTTAAGTCTTTACTGATTTACATTATTTGCACAGTCAAACGCAGATGTTATCTCTAATGTGTGATACCACAAATAGTTCATCCTAATTATGAATCGGATATAATGCCGTTCGTCATGCTGTGTACAGAAGCTAATGGGTTCGGTTCCCGTTCGGGGCGAAGTACTTATATAGGAAAGAACTTCTAGCACACTTGCGGTTCGCCGGTCGTTCTACCCAGATATGTGTCTGGGGTATTCCGCCACCATATAAAGCTGGACGTCGCTATAAAAAACATAAATGATTGCTGCAATGTATTTAAACAAACAAAGAAAAAAAAAAAACAAAAAAAAAAACATAATGCCCCTATGGCGCGATCTTATTCGACAGTATCAGAAGAAGACATATAATACTATTGATATAATGCCGCGTAAACATCTACATTCTTATATGAAATATTGCATGAATATTCACTGGTAATTATATATGTGTTCTGCTGCACTGAACCATTGGTAGAGTAGATACAATCAGAAATAGGCGGTTACATGTGTTGCGTCGTGTACGAAGCTTTGCCAACTAGGTCCGCTAATTACTCCTCGTGCATAATCATAAGCAATCGCAAGGGTACGCACACAGTGTCAATGATTAAGTAGGGCCAGTATCTTACTAAGAACGTATGATATACCTAGGTCATGGTACCCGCTTTCAGTCCAATGATAAAGCTCGTTTCTTTCGATTGTGTCACTGCGCGCAGCCAATGTTATATTTCTAGTCTACACGCTGCAGAGTATGTATTTTGTAAAGAGTATTATGATTGGCCAATTCTTGTTCTATTCAGTTCAATAAGACGACAGAAAATATGCCAATAAAACCACCGTCGACAAGTGTAGTAAACATGCATGGGTGGGTATCCGACGATGGGGTTAAATCTCTCATGCAATCTTCTGTAACATCGGGTCTGTATTTGTGTCAACAAGGTTAGGTAGAGCAATCGGTTTTGGACAATAGGCTTTATTGGTTCTACCTCTCCCTATGTGATATTGTATATATTTTTTGCCGCAAAATAAAAACGAACGCACTGCACAGCCTAAATTATGCATACTCATACATCGAAACAAATGTGGCTCCTTTCCAAAATATGAAGTTAAAATACGTAATTATTTAATTTGACTTGCATTTAATTAATGTATTATCTTTTAACTGTTGTTTGTAGCTTCATTCTTATATTACCCATTTCCGATAATTTATTTTTAAAGTGCATTCATAAAGCAAATTACGTTTTAAATATTGAATGTACTCTTTTTTATGTTTTTTTTTTTCACACACGTTGCAGAAAAAGAAACATAACTTAACGTAGATTTGTTTTACGATTTATAAGGACAATGCATGACTAGTCAAACGAATGTGTTATTGTGACAATAATTATATTTTAAAGACGATAGTCCACAATGCTGTCCAAATCGAAATAATTCCATAATCTTTTCTAAACATTATGCAGACATTATTTTTCAATGACGTCACTACTTTCTTCATAACATAAAGAAATTATCAGTGCTTGGGCATTTCGTATTCAAATATATATTTTTTTTTCATTGCTTCCATTTGAGAAACTAGTCAAGAAGTTCGAGGTTAGAGCTTTGTAAAACCGGTTTAATCACCCCATGTTGATGACTGACCGTTCCAAGGCGGTAACTGTCGGGTTTGCTCTTTTCGTTAAATGACTCATCACAACTGGGTTCTTACTTTTCGCTTAGCTTGCATGTGATATACCTTTGTTCTGTGCCTTTCCGGAGTTTGGCACATATTGCAATGCTCATAGGACTTTGTCATGTATTCTTATCTACGACGGCAGTACCGCTTGTCTTATAGTAACCTACACACGCTTGTAAATATGTGAATGTACTCTTTCATTTTTGTTTCAGACACATAGCAAGCAAAATATATATACTTGAACGATTTTTTGTTTTGTGCTCTATAAAGACTTTGTATGAATAGTAGAAAATTGTAGAAAACATGCATGGCCTCTTCATTTAAAGCAGTTAAACTCATTACCGATGGAGGTTTCTTAAATCCAAAAATGATCATATATTTAATCTGCCCGAACTGGCATGTCAATTATCCCGATGGAAATAACTGTGTTACAAAGAAAACTTATCTTAATATCGTTAATTTTGCTAATAATTACTCATTGAATTGACGTTAAAAATATAACTTAAATATAACAAAAGTTGCTGTCAAGTGAACGGTAGTTTATCGTTCAATATAAGTCCGAAATACTACAAAATATCAATTTACTTTTCATGAATCCAACGTTTTCAATATTATCCAAGATGAAGTCTACTATTAAGTACATCTGTTGGTAAGGAAGTGGTCACGAGAGTAATAATTAGTCTGACCATATTATCTTTTTGCAAAATGTTCGTGAAAATAACAATTTGGGCAAGTTCTTAAATTACATGTCGGGTCTTGTGTTCGAACCCAGAACACTCCGATCCCGAGTCCATATCTTTAACCTTAAGACCAAGGTTGTTTCAGGCATATTATAAATGTTGAATTCTTATGTTGGACTCCAAGGTATTTTTCATCCAAATCGAATAAAACTTTACTCGGCTAGGGTTCGAATTTTTTTAACCCTCCTATCCTAATTCCTTAACCTTGACATCTTCCCCAAAACACTAAAACCATATTACAAGCTATGTTTGGCTTTGGACTGTTTCAAACAGATAATCTCCATTTGTAAACATGCAGTCCGAACATTGAAGGACGTGCCGAGAGGCATTCCTAGCTACCTACGTGAGTATGATAGTGTAAGTGCGTACTGAGAATCCATGTTCAATTACATCAAAGAAATAAAAATCTCTCGTTTTCTGACATATCTGTGTGAAAGTTACAAGCAAACACAAATACACGTAAAATAGCATAGAAAAATACATAACTGTCAATAATAAAACAACGCCATTTACCGAATTAGTACCGGTATTTTAACAGGTTTTACCAAAAATAAGTTCACTTACAATCACCATTTTTGTGAAGTTTTTCTCACATAAATACTACGTTTGTTTCTCTTCTAAATTCTACGAGGATATTTCCCATGACGCCATTCAAATTGATCGGTTTTCTTTTCATTGCTTGTATTTGAGAAACCCATTAGGAAGTGCAAAGTTAGAGCTTTGTAAAACCGGCTTAAGCACCCCAACGGTCCTTTATGTCGAGTGATCGTTACAAGGCGGTATTTGTTGGGTTTGGTCTTGCTTGTTAAATGATATATCACATTGTTTTCCATAAATATTTGGCTTACATATGAATACGTGTGTCATGTGCCTTTTCATGATCTGGTATATGTTTCAATGCTCATATCGGGCATTCTTATTCATAACAACACTGTTAACGGTGCAGTGTGGCGATCGTAAAAAATCCTCCCAAACTCGTGCATGTAATACGCTGTCATTTAATGCACACTATAAGGATTGTTACATGTATTTCCTTTGATGGACGATGGACTTCGGTTCCTCATTGCCATCGTCAAAAAATACGATGCTACAACCATTTACACTTCTCTGGTCATTTTCTGTTTTTGAGTCAAAAATTAATTCCATTTAAAATCACCATTTTTTGTAGTTCTTCTAACAGATATAATACTGCTGTCTCTTCTAAATTCTATGCGGACATTCCTTTTATCGATGACGTCACTATTTTTGTCAGCGCCTGAACAATTTTGTATTCAGATATATTTATTGTTATTGCCTACATTTGAGAAACCAATCAGGAAGTGCGAGGTAAGGTCTGTGTAAAACTGGTTTAGGCACCCAAGTTGGTCCTTTTTTGGAGACTGTATCTGTTGGGTTTGCTCTTTTTTGTTAAATGATTAATCACATATTTGTTCTTAATTTTACATTTGGCTTGCATGTGAATACCTTTGTCATGTGTCTTTTCAGGGTCTGGTATACGTTGCAATGCTCACTTTGTCATATATTGTTATTATGAAATTCCACAAAACGGACTTTATTTTTTTTGCACATTTCAGAGGGCATTACATATATAAGCGTCACTCTCCTGTGCGTCGTCAATGGAGAGGGAAAAAAACAAAAATTATGAAGGTATTATGTATCTACTCGACTTTTTAGTTTGCAATGTAATGCCTAGGTACACTGACTAGACAGCATTTAAAGAAAACAAATATCTTGCTCAATCTATGGGTGCGTAAAAGTTGTTGGTATGAATACGTATTGGACAATTGCTCTTAATTAGCATGATCCTTATCACTGAGAACACGTTTTGTGCATTTGCAATGAAACCTAGAGAGTTTATGTGTCTGCAAAGGTGAATAAATTATACTTATATACTGCCATTGACAAGATGATGCGTATCAAGCTACACCGGACAATAGGGCTCTGAGCGCTCTATTGTCCCTGCTGCGGGTATAACTTGTATGCGTTAAACAGTGTTGACATTAGTTGTCTGAATCATGTACATTCGGACTTCGGGAGATCGGGGGCGGAGGCATATTAACATGAACAATTAGAAAATATGGCAAAGTTATATAATGCTATAAGTTTGACAAGAATTAAAACATGCAAACGTCGCGTTCTTCATACCCACCTTCATTTTACGGGAGTTGTACAGTCAACATATTGATGAATTAAATATTGTTTAATCTTGTTATATGCATACTACTTAAGATATACAGAGGGCTGAATGATAACAACTGTGTTGGTGACACTATGATAAGACATATTCATGGGCTTTTTTCTATATAGGCCAGATATTTTCCGCTGATATATATTTATGTTAGCAGATATCCTACGATTTTTAAAAGGTTCAATTTAAACGAATCTCAATAAGGATATTAACAGCTTATGTCACACCACTCATGAGCAGCCATATTATTGGGCAAGGCACGTAATAAATGGAGAAATATAAATCCGAAAGATACTAGCTGGGATTTTCGCATTTGGATGTTGTCCAGATATGACTTCAAATTATAATGTTATCGATGTTGGCCAGGTTAACGAGCGACATTACATGTCTTCAGGTGGCCTTGTTGTGGTTTGCAACCCTGACAATGGAGACATGATCGGAAAGGTTGTTTGCGTGCTCGACAGATTAAGATAACAGATATGTCTTTAGATCAGCACAATGTAATCGATGTGTTGGCTTATTTGAGGAATATTAAATTAGGACGACGGTCAAAAGTAACAGTCAAGGATTAAATTATATTGTAGTCATCCTATTTAGAGATTGCTTTTGTAGATAAGATGGCTTTATTGTGCTCTCTTAGGTCTGAAGATAATTAAATCGTTTCAGGAGGTGTTCATTGTACTGACAGTGTACTGTCTTACCTTTAAGGTATTTGAACAGGTCGCCCTTACAGGGACTACAGTATGCGTTTAGCCATAATGATGCCCAAACCTCACACAGTCAGGCTGAAGTTAGTGTGACATGTCATAAGTGCACTGTACAATAACACCTTTTGGGAAAGTATTTCTATAATGTATCAGTGATATCTTATTTAGGTTATTTTGCATAGTCTCTAAAATAGTCATTGTTTCTATTTTTTTATATGATGACAGTTTATCTTCGTAAAATGTATCTGTTGCAGACATTATTTAATCGCCAACTTAAATTCCGTAGCTCATCACCACGATGGTTTTAACCGCGTTCTGGGCGAGATCTTACTGAGGTTTTACAGCTCTTCTGACCAAATATGAACAAAACTATGCCGTTGCGATGTATCTATCATTAAATAAAACTACCATATCTGCATTGTCAGTAAATCTCACATTAAAGCAAACGTGCCCGGAAAATCGAAAATTTGTATAACCAAGTTCAAAATTGAATTTTTGCAGTTGATACAGTGTTTAAAGGTGAAGGTACTTTGTCTTAAAATGTGTATGTTTTGGGGCTGGTATCACATAAAACGACAATAAATAACTATAATAAAAGCGACGTGTGACATCTGCACAGTAATAAGCCTTTCTAAAACTGTGTCCAGGCTATATTACGATAACAAAGAATAGTAACACGAACAGATGATAAGAAACTGTATTTAAATAGATTTGTCTGATTCATGTAAATTAGTAAGATTGTTCATGTCTTCACAGTAGCGATTCCAGAAAATGTAAACACGACTTGTTTTGTGGACACCATTATCACTAACAATAACATTTTTTTTATCTTATGTCCTTTCTCCACGTGTAATAAATGAGATTTAAATTCAGACATCTCCTAATTACGCACACAGCAGATTGACAATTTTGTCAGCTTTTTGTACGGTGATATTATCTGATCTTATATAATTGGTTTATAAAGCTTCGCTGACTATTATAACTTTCTGTACAAGTATTACATATATCGGCGTCTATAATGCTGAACCCAACTAGGGATGTGTTTAAGCCCATCCAAAAATGTCATTAAGTATGTCAAAGTTTACTCGAGTTCTCGAGTGCTCGATCGGAAGATTATGCCCAAATATGAACATAACTTTTCGAGTACTCGGTAAAATGTGGAAGTAGAATTAAACTGACAAAATACCTTGAAAACAACAACAACAAAACAACACACAATTAAAACTATTTTCTCGATAAACTTCATCCTGGCATATTGCTACCACTCGCATTACCCACTTTACCTCACTACCACCTGATTGCATTTTTGAACGTGGATGCTCAATAGACTGTTCCAGCGAGAAAACAACGCCACCAGTTAAGCCAGTCTCTTGTAAGCAGTTAAAGTCCGTGGAATATTTACTATGTTGCTCAGTATTTGCAATTAAGCCACATAATAAACCTAACAATCGCAAGAACAAATATAGATTTGAACAGAGACACAAACACAAACACAGAACACAAAATTACATTCATGTAGTTTGTGTATGCGAACGTTAAAATATTTATCATAAATATTCCAAGTTTTAAATGTATTTTAAACAAAATGCTCTTAATGTTCGTATTTTGCCGATTTAAAAATGGCAATGTCGACTTTCATACGTTATCATATTCCGATCAACATATGCCCGCTGTTGTGTACATGGCAGTGTCAACAGACTCCAATATTTTCCTCACGTGTATAGATCCTAAGGAAGGAAAATAGACAGCATGGACTGACCACTACATTTTTATACAGAAAATGACAGAGTAACTCGAGTACTCGATCGGAAAATGACCAGTTACTAGAGTAACGATTTGAGTACACGCTGACATTCCTAATATACATTTATTCTAAGATGTACCAATGCATACCAAGTTCGATTACACGATGTAGCATATCATTTAAAGATCAATCTAATCTTATAGACAACTGATGATATTAAACATAGTTTGATAGTTTGAAAGATACACCATTTATTGGCTTGAGGGGCAACTGTTATATATATATACACCTATGTATGTGTAAAGACACATACAGTTTTTGTAATTTATATTTTATTGTATTATTTAAATATGTTCATACATCTTGTCATTTTGTCAGATAGAACATCCGTCAGTAAAATCCATCAGTGATACATTATATGTTTTTTGGAAGAAATGGTATAAAGAATCTCATTTGTCAACGTTGCGTTTGAAAACGTCATATTATGATGTAATACATTGTTCTAGTTTCGTGTTTTATATCGACGACATGCAATGCTCGTATATATGTTTTTACGGCTTACCATAAAGCTGACACGCTGTTTTCATGTATCTTTTGTGACCGTGGTTTACATAGAGATGATAGTGTCAGTGGTTGTATTTTTTACGTTTTTTTTAAATTGCATTTACTTAAGGTTGGTGAGCTGAACGATTGCATTGTCATTTTGCTTCTTAGGAATTCCAAAACCGGTCTTCCGAATATACAAATCAAGACCTCAAGAGAAAAGCATAGTCCTGTTAGTCTTATTGCATTATTCCTGCCTCCCAGTTATAGTGTCCTTTAAAAACACTGTTCATATTAATTGTATAAAAATAATCAGTTGCAAATTTATGTTAATTCATGCAAAAATCTAATATGACAATATACACTACGACAATAAATACTTCATACATACAACTTCATACAATTTAGATGATTGATATTAATATAGCTGTATGTATACATTTTCCGACTGACCATCTACATAGAAAAATAAAAGATAAAACACTTTAAACAAAGAAATAAAAAAAAGAAACAACGTTAACAAATCAAACCGCCTATAGAAACTATGCAGAAATGAATTGGAAAACACGAACATGCTTTGTTTATGATATGTTTTAACTGATCATGATTTAATACATATTCAACTACTTTGTACTGCCAAAAGTCAATACTGACTACATAAGATATTGTAATAATATAAAACCTATTGGTTTAATTTAGAAACAACACAAAGAGAACTATTTATCTACTTTGACAGCAACAAGGTGAGGCGTAGCAAGTGGAATTGGGCAATAAGGCTTATGGGCTCTATCTCTCCGTGATGAATTTTGAAACTCAAAATAATACTTTTGCAATCAACTCTATGGATACCGCATACTTAAACCATGGCAGATTCAAAAGAACATATTATCATGAGAAAAATAACATGTGACAATGTCCAGTAAGTATTGCCACAGTGGTCATAAGTTGAAAAGGCACATGAAACATGTGTCAAATGTAAAGATTGCAGAGAAAGTGTGACGAATCATAATATGAAATAGAGCAAAGCGAACAATTACAGCTTTGGAACTGCCGGTCAGCAAACGGGTCGAATGTCGTGCTTCACATGGGTTTACAGAGCTATAACATCGAACTTCCTGGTGCTTTTCTCAAATAGAAGCAAAGAAAAGAGAACACGGCTGATCAGTTGAGAACTTAGTAAGTGAGAAAGTAGAAATCAATCATGGCGCCATTAAGGTTATAATGTAAATGAGTATGACATGAATTAAAACAATTTAATAGGCATATTCTTCATATCAAAATTCATTTTGCTAGAATTCTATAATTTACCTACCACACATGTAAGCTTGCCATCTATAAAGGGCTGAAAGATAGGCCTGTCTATATATAATATTAATATATTCAAAGAGTTACCATTTTTTCATGTGTACACGGGTTATTTTGTAAAATGGGGATATGTGTCAATAACATATGGTACTCTGATTATTTGATTGGCAGAGTATACTTTGTATTTTCTTCACAATATATCGTTATGGAACTTCGCCAGTCTAGAAGCATGTAACGAAAGTTCTACAAACATGCAACAGCTTACCACAAGACCATAAACACAATGTAAGAGACAAGCTATTAGGGCGTCCCAACGACTAAAGCATAATACAACATGCAAGCTATAAACGTATCATAAGCCCGATGCGATGATGTTACAGGGACGCTAAAAATCAGAAGCTATACACAATAATGTAACAGACAGGATATAAGGGTGTCACAAACACTGAACAACAATGTTACAGGCACGCTATACGTGTACCACGAGGACTAAATCAAAATGTAACAGCCAATCTATAAGCGTATCACAATATACAATTATGTTACAGGCACGCTAAAGGGCTATCGCAAGCACTAAACAATAATGTATTAGGCATGCTATAAGGGTATCACAAGCAACATACAATAATTTAACATACAGGCTATAAGTGTATCAAAAGCACTAAACATTAATGTAACACAAGGCTTAAAATATATCACATGCAATATACAATAATGTAACAGGCACGCTATTGGCCTATAACAAGAATTATACGATTATATAACAGACTGGCTATAAGACTTTCACAAGGAAATTTAACTAATGTAACAAGCACGCTAACGCCTTTCATTAGAACTATACAATAATGTAACCTGCACGCTATTGGCCTATCGCAAGAAGTATACAATAGTGTAACATGCACGCTATTGGCCTATCACAATACCTATGCAATAATGTAACAGACACGTTATAAGTCTTCCACAAGCACCATACACTAATGCTACTATAAGCCAATCAAAAGCACAGGAAACAAGCACTTTCGGTTATGTTAAAGGTATGGTTTATGTCTATCACCAGCACTTATTCGTATTTTCTTCTTACAAAATGATAAATTTAAACTAAGAAATTGAATTAACTCTAGGAAAGTCAAATTACTATGATGTTATTTAGTGTACAAGTAATACATGTTAAGCAAGTGCTACCTGCACGTTGATAAAATGATATGTACAAAACATCCATGACATACTTACTTCACATAAAGTACTGCATCATTGTTATTTTACATGTAATGTAAAATTAAATCATAATACTAAATAAAGCATGTGCAAAACATCACTTTGGATATATATGATCTATGCCTATATTTCAAGAGGACGATCTGAGGAAACAACTCAATGTTTGGGAATGGCAGAACCTCATACTTGTCTACATCAAGAATAAGTTGAGATAAACTTAACTTAAATAATAGTCAATTTAAAAAAAAAAATAACTTGCAAGGATTATACAATCAATGCAATTAAAGCCAATATATGTTGTTTTACCTGTATGGCGATACATTTCCACTGGTATTATCTCTGTTTAGTTTTAAAGCATTATGAACTTACAACAATGAACTTGGCAATCTTTAAAATAATTTGTCATTTTATCTCACCTCCACATCTGCCACGGTACGACTATAGTAATTGATATTGTTAATTGCTTATACCTCCACTCGACAGTCACACAATATGATCTCAGCAGGAGAGCAAGAGCCTATATTGCTTCATTGTTCTAAGCCATTTGATATGCATCCCATAGTCAGTGTTTAAGAACATATCGAAGCCTTGTTCACCTATTCAGACAAAGAATTCGTGTATGGCTCATTGAACTGCACTACAACAGAAACAACTTTTCAATGGGAGATATCTTGGCCATCAAACGTCATTGTTCAATACCTGATATAAGTCTACCCGATATGACTTTTAAAACTTGTCTACATATTGTTACACGTTATTACAATGTTAACATTTTTATGATGTGGATGTATGTAACATTAAATCAGTTTTATAGATGTGCTGGTTGTCCTGTAAAGCCAGTCAGGAGAGCATCTGCATTTGAACTTCAAGCCATTGACTTAATGTACCTCTAAAAATTAATGCACATTATACACAACTGTTCGAGGTTGATTAAATGTAGTATCTGGCCGTATGGTAGCCGCATTTTCTGATCCCAATGAACAAATAAACTCATTTATTTGACAAAATTAAAAAAAAGCAAAACATTGTTTATTGAGGACTTAGGTGTATTAAGTGAAGATCGGCATTTCAATCACAAATGAGCAACTCCTATCATTGTCTGCGCAGCAGAGTGACTTTTATTTTCGACTAAATACAATTATATAAAAACAATGACCACTTATTAAGTTACTAAGTAAGGCTCTGCCACAGACATCGATAATAATCGGATATCCCAATAGTGTTTAATGTTGGCTTGGAAATAAAAAAAAAATGGTGTTGTTGTTTAAATTGTGTTGTTTTGTTTGTTTTTGTTTTTAAATTGTACTGTGTTGCATTTGGATATTAATATAGCATGTCCGAAAGATGAATACACATGCATTTAGGCATAACTATGCCCAAATTAACCAAAGGCAGTGTTGAATTAGTGTAACATTTATGTGAAACTAACCTGTGGTATAACACATTGTATAACACATTCTCGAGGACACGGTCTTAGTATCTTAACTATAATTTCGTTTATTTTTAAGCCATCTTCACTGATTATACTCACGTTTAGTATTATTAGCAGTATTTTGACCGCGGTATTGCATATGGGAAGTTATTATAGACACAATTAAAATTTAAATACAATCGTATGAGAAGTATTATAAGTTTAATATGACATCGGATGTTAGTGATTGGGCTGTAGCTTTTGTCCCAATGTATATATTTTGTGTTAGAAACGGGGTTGTTTTAAAAATGAGGCATTAGACATGGTAATTCTTGTGATCCATACGTTCATATTAAATGATGTTCATGTACATTTATCGAAATATAATTACAATTATATGATTTCACCCCGTTAATTGTGTGAGTATTATCGTTTGAGAAAGTTCATTTATTATAATGAAAGCCTGTGCATGTCATCATTATAAATATAAATCAATTTTAGGTTAAGTATTATGCTACTTTTTAAATAATTAAATGATTCAATTTATGTTGTTATTGTTGTTGTTATTCTTGTTGTTGTTTTACTTTATTTTCTGTGCTGGAGACTTAAGCTTATTTCGAATCACATTAAATAAACAGAAAATGAGACGAACTATTAATTTCTTTTCGCTTAAATAGGCCCTTTTTCATTTAAGAATTGTCACACTTACATAATCAGAGGAAAGAAAACAGTGTCACTGTTTTAGAAAGTATCAATCTAATATGTCTGTTTTGTTGATAAACATCTCTTTCTTAAAAATATAAAGGTCGAAATCCATCCATTCTGCTATCAGGCACCATGGTCACACTGGATAAACTCTATTATATATTATCCATATGTTTCATGAAGTCCATTTTCCTCTAAATTAGCAGACGCCTGTGATAAACGACCTATCATGCAACATGTATAACATATCTGGCCTCTTTCACTCGAAGGTGCGCCGCCTTTCTTTTTAATTGTTGACCTTTAGCAATAGTTATTGTTATCTATACACATTAGTAACTTTCTAGGAAACAAGGATAAGTCCGACGTGTTTATTCGAGGCGACCTCTATCGGTAAATTAAAACTGGTTCCAAGCATTCTGATAAGTTTTAATGTATATTTAGGACCATGTCACTGTTACACCAGCATTATTATTCGGACAAATAGCTTTTATGTTAATGCATATTAACATAATCATGTTGCAGTTGCAGCTCTTTTATTGAATGGAACGTACAACATGAAATATTGAAGTTTACTATGAATAATTCAAACTCAAGAAAACAAAATACTAATGTCAAACAGAAACAAAAGAAGACCAAATTACTATCTTCAAAAAACTATCGCTTAATATTAATATATATGATGTATTGAATAAAATTGTAAATTACATAACATGGTTTGGCAGTACACTGTGTACGATTTGCAAGCAATGACGATGGTTAAATGTGAATACACAAGCTCCATTTTATCCTTTATCTCTACCATATTTTACCTCATAATAATTCAATGGGGTCATTATTTGCAAAACTTTAATCTCCTACAATGTTAAGCTTACAGTCGAATTCAGCGCTTTGATCAGTATCATGCAAAATCATGTTAATAAAGAAGCCAAACACAGTGTTTTATCATACAGCTGATAAAGTTGAATGGACCTTGACACGCCGCTCTTTACAAGAACATATTCTATCACGTTCCACTTTAAACAGTATTTACGCAGTTGTCAATAGTACTTTAATACAATTGTGTTGCGGTAAAGAGTGATATTCACACAAAATAACTGCACAAATTCCACGGTGATGGACTGTATTGTTGAAAAGAGAGAATACAATGAGTAAATATTTAAAACCAGTATATTTTATCTACAAGAGGTACAGTTATGGTCATTAGCATTTTTGTCATTTCCTTACATCGACATCATCGTTTTCATAACCATCACATTAATATTACAGTTCTTATTATCATCAGCAGCAGCAACACAATCATAATTGTCCTGATCAACATCCTGATTATCAACATCAGCATCATAATCATCATCATCATCATCATCATCATCATCATCATCATCATCATCATCATCATCAACATCATTTTTATCATCATCGTCATCATCGTCATCATCAAAGTTGTCGTCATCATTATGATCATCATGATCATCCACCTTCTCCTCCTCATCATCATCATTATTATTATCATGAGTATCATCCTCAGCCTCGTTCTATCAACATCAACAATCCGATTACGAGTATTTATTGTCACAATTAACATGTATAAATACAATACTTTCTTACCACCCTTTTTAAGCAAATGTAGCTAAATCAACAAGGTCAAACATACATACATGTATTCGTGAGTATATATATTATAGACAAATTTTATATTTGTAGTTCCATCATTCTTTTTGTTCTAAATTTACTTGTTCTTAGTTGTATATTGTTGCTTTCTGCTTGATATATTTATGTTACAATTTTGTGAAAGCAGAATAGAAATTAAGTCTGTTTTAACTTGTTTACAAAATTGAAATCCTTAAATTAGTACTGGAAAATTGTTAATGGAACACTTTCGTAATTATTGCTTATATGCAGGCATAAATATTTATTGCTACGATAAGTACAGTGAGATTGTGATTGATTGCTATCATACTAATTTTTCGAATTGTATATTTTATTAAAGTGTTTATATAAGTTAATATCACATTGAGCTTGCTATAGAATACATACCTTCCTAGCTAGAATTCAATTTTAGCTTAGATTATAGTTATATAGAGTGTGGCTGAAGGAAAGCCATTAGAATGTGAAAGGGAGGAGGGGAATAAGGACATTAATAGCACTGATAGCATTTCAGAGGGCATTTCAGAGGAGAATTTAATTTAAGTCTTGAGGAGGATGACATGAGACCTTCGTCATGTGAGTCCAATATAATTGGAGAAAATTGTAAAAAATATTCATAGCAGAGTTTGGAGGTGAGAAGAATCAGACACTAAAACCTTTGAAGAGATGGAAAAGACAGTCAACACTGTTTCTTATGAATTAGCAGCTATGCCAAGCTAAATCTATATATGTTGTTCAATGTAAGATAATTCTACACTGCTTAGTTTCGATCAAAAATTTGCTTCATCTTTTTCGAAGAAGAATGTAAAATATACATGTATGCAAGATAACTATGAACCCAATCCTTCCGTAAATGGCATAACGCGTTATAGAACATGAATACAAATTCGCAGGTATCAGAAAATGAACAAAATAAATAATGGTTAGACACAACCTATACGCCATAAGGTAACATAAATGAGCACTTATTGCGTAGTGGGTGCTTTGGTGTTGTATTTCTGTAGCTAGTTTTACATCAAACATACATATATATCGACACTTGAACTGACCAAACACACATACCTATACGGCGACAATTTCACTTAGCTCACACTCACACGTACACCTATTTATAAACAGTACGACTTATACAACTAACATTCCTATCTATTAAGCTCCGACTTACCAAAATACATACCTATATGTCGGCAGTGTAATTTATTTACAAAACACGCACACCTATATGTCGACAGTGCTATTTAAATCACACAGACATATATCTGTCGACAGTGTAATTTACTAAACACGCATAGCTATCTTTGTCGACTGTATACTTTTTAAAGCAAGCATACCTTTCTGTCGACAGTGTAATTTACAAAACACACATACCTATAACGCGGCGGTGTAATTTAGAAAACACACATACATATCTAACGACGGTGTAATTTACAAAACACACATACATATAACTCGGCAGTATAATTTACAAGACACACATACCTATCTCTCGGCAGTGTAATTTACATAACACACATAAATATATTTGTCGCCAATTCGTTCTATTCAAAGCACAAACCTGCTTACCAAAATACCAGACAGAAAAATGACTTATTCTGAGGCAATATCTCCACTAAAAATAATTCCTATACTATTGATGCACATTGTGGCTATTCATGTTATTGCTAGAAGTATCTTGTTTGAAGGCGAACAAATACAATTTAAAAAAAAATATCCGGACACTACCTGCTGGTTAACTGTGTGTCATAAACGTGGCTTCATCTTGACATGATGTTTGGATGTTTCAATGACATTGGCTGTTTGCTGTGGATGTGTGATTTTTCTAAATAAAATGATGCGGTAACATGTCGAATAAATCTTTACGCTCGAAAGTTTCAAATGATGTTCACGATTATCATTATTATATCTTATATCACCTTTCTATAACCCTCACTAAAATCATAAGAATTGACACTCATTGGGACTTTTGTTACTTTTACACAGTTTAGAACCCTAAGCGATATACTAAATAGAAAACCCATGAATATTTGATGAATTATATAAAACAATTACATGTTTTAAATAGAAAATAAGTGAGTCAAAGTTATAAATATATACATGTGCACTACTCTGTATAATCGACCTTTTGTCCTTAAGTTACACAGTTACTACGTCAGAAACTAGAAAAGGTAAAGTAATTTAAACAGAGATATAAAGAATAATAGCAATGCCCAAGAACGAATTGACACAATGAAAGTCAGGAACGGGAACCAGTTAAGAGAGAGGAGAAATAAAACCCAATCTTTAAACATGATTTAGAAGCGAAAATGGCGAGAGATAAATATGAGAGCTTGGATAAATGTGTGATATTAACTAAAATAAAAGGCACATCTCTGTATTATTATGTTAGACCTAAAGTTTCCATCGTCTCGATTATTGTGATGCTTATTCAGAAATAAAACATACGCGTGTTCACACGGACTTGTGTTTACCGAAGATAACTAGTTATTTAGAATCTGGTTTTAAATTTACTTCCATTTGTCACAAAACCTTAACGTTTAAAATGTTTGGGGAGACCTTCAATCTGTAAATCAAAGCTCGTATTAACTCTCATTTTCAGTTCACAGTCTTGTTTTTCCAATTTGCAAATAGGATACATGTATATCGTTATCGGCTATCACTCAACGCTCGTATTCATTTTACCGTATGCACATTGCAAAAATCCGACAATCTTTAAATTAAAATTTACACACTACAGCATTTACTTTAAAATTCTAAAGTGTGAAACACACAACTACATAGTACAATGTGCAAGTGGATTTGTCTATTTATAAATACAATTCGCGAGCAGACGTTGTATTGAGTTATAAATAATAAAATATTGTTTTAGTTTTACCTTAAAGTTAAAAAAAAAAAACATGATTTCTTAAGAAAAAAGTCAGAGTGTCTGGAGTGTCAAGTATGCACACACTGGGTGCGATGTTGACAAGAAGCAGCAGTGTATGTAGCCCGTACCCTGGACCCTGGACAATTGACTGTATACATTAATGTTTTGCCTGCGACTGAAGTCTCTTGTTATATCCGTATATCAATGTCCGTTCAGGTGCCGACTGGCCAAAACTAGGATATCGTACATAACATACTGTCAGTTCAATGTCATGGACAATGTGGCGTGTGCTTTTTATTATATGATCGTTATTATTTTAGTTTGGTATGTCTTCGAGACGATATGTTGTTGGGGTGAGATATATATATCCGGTATGAAATGGATGTGACTCTTCATATACAAAGACGTACCATCTCCATGCTCGACCTCCCTGTTCAGTCTGCAATATACAACGAGAACCTTTAAAGGTCACAGTTTTCGTCCTTCTATGCCAAGGTTTTACCATTCTTCACATCCAGACTGTTTTATACAGTGCCGTTTTTCTTATAATCACACTTTTTAAATTTAACATTTTGGAAAGTGTACTATTTTTCGTTGGTGTTATAGAATGAAAGTTTCACCAAAGTATTTCTGCGCCGAGAACTATTGTTCTTATTTTAGTTTGCTATGGCGGCGCTATGTTGTTAGGGTGAGATAAACTGCCGGGGTATATTGGCGATGACTCTCCATACACTTAGGCGTGCTCTCTCAATGTTCGACCTCCCTGGTCAGTCTGAAATATACAACGAGATTTTTTAAACCACCAGCTTCGTCCTGTTTTCCCAAAGTTACACAGTTAATACGTAGGAAACTAGAAAAGGTAAAGTATATGAAAGAGCGATATAGAGAAGAAAAAAATATAATACTCAAGAACGAAATTGACACACTGAATGTCAGGGATGGGAACCGGTTAAGAGAGAGGAGAAATAAAATGCAATTCTAAAGGGGAAGGAGAAAAAAACGATGAAAACTTGGATGTGTGATATTACATGAATAAGAAACATATAATGGGAGAAATTATTAACATGAAGTAGAAACCACAAACAGAACTAGAGACGAGTGGAGATAATAACGTGATGTAGAGAAAAGCTGGGTTGAAAGAGAAGATGGCTGTATAGGGACGAAGCTGGGATAGATGGGGAATGGAATTAATGGTACAATGAACAAAATCATATCTTAATTGTAACAGAACTGTCATAACATAGAAGTGAGTAATTGAGTTATTGAGTTAAGTGAATTTAAAGCTCTGTAAGATACGTGAATGTAAAAAAGTGCATTTCCTTTCAGGGAAAAAAGTTACATCAACCTTAATTCCTGTTTCATTTTTAAAGGGCGGCGGCGACGTGTTCTTTTCTTCCTTATCCGTTTATTTCATTTCATCTTGACAAATAGAGCATTATGCATAACACATCACAGATTGTATGAAAAGGGTTATAAAATATTGTTTATGTACATAATGGTATTGCGTCATTTAAAAAGACATGCAACTGACCTGCACGGATGGCTTAGTAAAAATATAATGTTTCTGCCGGGTTCGAACCTACGATCCATGGACTGCCAGGCTTTAGTTCTAACCACGTAACCATTCCGCCACATAATCAACACATGTCGTTTTTGTCAAGCACTAACTTATGTTTATTAAACACTTACGGACAAAATCTGTTTTAGATATTAGTTGATGGAAACAAATGTCTGACAAATAAAAAGGTTATATATAATCGGGCGTACTTGTTTAATCAAAAGGGACGTATAGTAACTATAATATGAATTGTCTTTGATTTTGAGACAAGAATAATGCGTTAAAATACCAAATTTACTTAAACAACAAAAACGGGTTATCTGATAATTAGAAAGGGTTATAAGATAAGGATTCATTTAATATTTACGTTCAACCTCGTTTTGACTCGTACCATTCGCTGGAAATCAGACGCATTGCTCGTATCTGGTATCTCAAACACATGTTTGCTACTTAAACTTGAATACAATATTTAAAGTATTACGTTATACCTTCCCATTCTTTGTGCATTACGGTTACGCGGCTTAAATCTTATAGCTATTGTAAAATGCGTGATTTATCTAAACTTTAATAATTAAACACTGCAGGTATTGGGTCTTTGGTAAATGAGCCTCCATCATGGAAACACTTTACCAATCACAATCATTACCAATTAATCCCTGACATGGGTGACCAGTGAAATGAACATAAAAACCCTTTACCAATCGCAAGCCATTGCCAATTAATCCCTTGCATGGGTGAACAGTGAAAATAAAAACCGCAAGCATACATCACTTAATCCCTTATATGGGTGAACAAGAAAAAGGAAATAAAAACCTTACCAATCGCAAACATTGATCAATTAATCCCTCACATGGGCAAACAGTGAAAATGAAAAATAAAACTGTACAAAGTTATTTACCAGTTAATCTCGTACTTGAGCGATCAGTGAAAAATTAAAAAAACTTTACCAATCGCAAGCATTTACCAATTAAGCCCTTATATGAGTGACCATTGAAAAACATTAAACAACTTTACTTATCGCAAGCATTAACCAATTAAGCCCTTACATGAGCGAACATTTAGAAACAATAAAAATCATAATAGCAAGCATTTACCAGTCAATCCATTACATGAGAAAAGAAGGTGTAAAGAAAAGCCAACCATCCCCATTCCATGACTAAAAGAATACACGTCTTCCTTCTAGGGGGTTATAGGGCGCTTTATGAAATGAAAGGGATAAAAAAGAACAATGTTAAAAACTAATTATTCTCGACTAAACAGTTATCTAAATTTAAATCCTTTCGTCAAAACAAATCATGATATGTGTAATGGAGGTTAATATGTTTGCTATCAATAAGTGAGACAGTTAATGGGGGAGGACGTGTGTGCCACGGACAACTTTTCTCGTAAGATTTGCCTAAAAGGCAATGACTAATTATATGTAGTACTATTTTTCATTTTGTTCCCAAATGAAGTTATTCGTTAATTAAATGTGAAAGTCCGTACAATAAGGATATCTTAATATTTCTAGCGTTTCCAAATCTTAATAACCAGATTTGTTTCTCGGACATATATTGAAAGCGTTCTATGATTATTTCAAAGTACACGTGGTATACCGACTACTTACACGCAAGTCGCATGCTTTATTTCGATATATGTACAAACCTGTTCCAAGATATTGATATAAGCACACAATATAATGGTGTCGTTTATCAGTACAACAAATGCTAGTAAATCCTGTGAGTGCATTGTAGGCATTTGGTAGATATTGTATTAGTAAAAAATAACCAACTTGAATGAACCAATAGTACTTTGATTATTAAACAGATTAAACGAGGCACATAAAACAATGATTTCCAGAACTTGTACTACATTCAGTGACATCGTTACACCTTCCATTTTACATAAACAAAATTTATGGCATTTTTTTCGAATACAATGAATGAAAATGAATTAAAATAACGATAATATTGAGTTTGTTTGTTTTTCCCCTTTAAAATTACGTTCAAGTCAAACTGTTGAAAAACCACATCACCTTCCAGAAAGAAGTGCATGCTTAGTTGTCTACCGTCTGAAAAATCAACGACGACTTCAGGTTCTGCAATAGAAATGATCAATATGTTTGCTAAATTACCGGCCAAACACATAATTAATTTGGCAGAGCAAGAGAAAAAGCATTTCATTAAATTAACCCCATGTTTGTGTCCACAAGTTGTAAAACACAATGCAATCAAATACCAAAATGGTTTTCAGGAAATGGTTTTTAAAGCATCCGGTCCCTGTGTTATGTAATTTTTACCCATAAACAATACATCAGTGACACTATTTTCAATTCCTCACGAACTTACGTTAATTATAACACACAGTAAAGTGTTAAGAATGATAGGTTTCATTTAGAGTCATGTGTTACCTTGGAAACAGCTGATATATTCGATCATTTCTTCAATGCTGCTTTTTGCGCCGTCAGTTGTCAAGTCGCATATTTGTTCTGTCCTGCCATCGTCAACATGGTATATTAAACATGTCTGCTCACACAGTGATTGGAAGGATTTCCGACTCCCATCCTGTATCGCGTGACTTTTAATCGATGGATTACATTCGGTGTTGCACCGTTCGTAGCCTAGACACACGTGGCCTTCTGTTGTTGTTCGGTTAAGACATTCGTCGTCTCTGACAGTACGACAATAAATGCAAGATCGTAAAGTTGAACATGGATAACTTTGGTTAAGGTTGACAACAAGACAAACGGTTTGGTTTTGCGTGGTGTCCAATGAAATGCTGCATCTTTGATTAGATTTTGAGACGAAATGCTTCGATTTTTCAGAACATTTTCGGACGCATTTTCCTTGGAATGGACCTGCGTGGGTTTCCTGACAGTGGAAACAGTTTGTGGTATTTCCACATGTTGAACAACCCATAGGGCACTGGAAACAGTTACCGTCGTGTTTGAAATGACCATATTTACACTTAAGACAATGTCCTGTTAACTTGTCACATGTCCTGTTTGCACATTCATGCGGACACATCTCAGAGCAATTCTTGCCGTAGAAGCCGTTATTGCAAGTAAAACAGTTTAACCTAGAGCTGCACTGACCACAAGTCTTCGGGCAGTTGAGACATCCCTGGAGTTTCTCTGAAGCAAACTGACCGACCGGACAACCGTACGTACAGTGTCCATATTGTCGGTGACATCCATATGTACAGTTCTGTATACATGGAGTCTTGCAATGGTTGCCATGGAAGCCATTCTTACATGATGTACACTGTGTTTCTGAAACGCACGTCGCACAGTTTATCGGACAGAGAACGCACGTAGTGGAATTGTAATAACTGTCGTCCTTGCATTCTGCGTTAATAAACGCTATGTGCTGAACTGAAAAAGATGTATGGGTAATATAACACAGATTTCATTTTTGTTCTGTTTTGAAATAAAGTAGTATGTATTTTAAACAACTCGCTGTCCGAGAAATACACTTGTTATACGTCGAGCTTCGTGCTTTTAGTTTGTTGAAGGTAGTGGGTACTTCTAGGTGCTGCCTTGTTGCATGAACTATTTAAGCAGCTGGGGTGTTTATATATGTCTGTGAAATATTAATATGAACAATACATCAAATTACCCAATAGAGTACAAGAGAAGGTCATTTATGGTTTATTTTATGATGCATACTTTGGAATTGTAACTGTTTGTTCATTGTTTAATTCTTTATAACAAAACGATAAGAAGATATCAAACAGAGGCGTGTTATGAGCGTGTCAAATAGTCTATAAATAATATTAAATAAGTTGACACACAATGAAACGAAAAGAACAGCAACGCCATCAATTGCAACGAAGCAAACAACAAGTAATACTTACGAACACTTGAGATATTTCCAGATATAGCATACGGACACTACTACCTACACGGATGACACTTTGAAGTATCTGTGTATGTAGAGCAACATAAACAGCAACACTAATAAGTGTTATTGCATTGTGAGCGTATTTAAAAAAACGGATGTATATACATACCGCATAAGAAGTAAACACCAACAATTATCGGGAATGGCATATTTATTGACACTCTGATATTGCATTATTTCAATCCCAGATTGATTGTTAAAACTGCCTCACGATGTTTTATCCAGGGAGCTTTCTTAATCTCCAGTTCTAAAATAGAGTTTTTCGCATCACTATCTCAATGACAAAGTTTTAACGGAAGTCACGACATAATGAGCGGGATCAACGGGACGCATCGGGAATCATCGCTAAGGAAATATAGTAAACAATGGATAACTCTACAGGATGTCACGTCTAGAAGATTGTAAATCCTGGAGCAACATTGTTCTTTACACTTAATTTCCTCTTGTGTATCGTTTCGACTCTGAAAATATGAAACAAAGGAAGTTTAACATCATTTCAGTAACTGTAACAATAACAAATGGATATTGGCATTCTTCGAAAGTGCATATTATTCTAGGCTCTGGTCTTTAAATATGCCCGTTGTCATTTATTAAAACTTTATCAGCACCGATTAGATATATAGCCATTTCTACTACCACACTAAGGGCATATATCATAGATTATATTCTCACCATTATATCATGCATACCACATGTCGAACTTCTGGGACAGCACTCAGTACGCATGTTATGACAGAGTCTAGCAATCTTTAAAATGGTTACCTGCAAAGAAAAAAAATACTATACTAAAAGCCATAATGTGCAATTGTAACTCCGTCCCAGTCATTTCACAGCAAGGACTCACGACGTCTATTG
This sequence comes from Sinonovacula constricta, assembly GCA_007844125.1. Classification (NCBI taxonomy): domain Eukaryota; kingdom Metazoa; phylum Mollusca; class Bivalvia; order Cardiida; family Solecurtidae; genus Sinonovacula; species Sinonovacula constricta. The sequence continues at coordinate 16,611,286 of CM017570.1, forward strand.
CAGCATTTCAGCTTCGCTGAATGTAGCCTTAATGTCCTCAGCCAATCACACCTTATTGTCTGTCTAGAACGAACAGTATGATCAAACTCCTTGTAATAACTAATGCTAGTCAGAAAGTTATAAAGAGTATTGCATAAACCCAGTTGCGTGTGCAAAAAGAAAATTAGGGCACATAGCAGTTTACGTGGCATGGCACGTGTGCAGATTATTTAAAGAAACAAATTAAGATGGAGATGTGTAGGCGGAGTAATGCCGTGTCCTGTTTGAGTCACTGAATGTATATAAGCACATGCCATGATGCTGTCGATGACTTACCAATGTAGGAATAACTCCATGTTTTCGGTATATGTAACAACTTTGTCTGCATCATGTAGTGTCTATGTGTGCTCGGAAATAATAAAATAACTTAAAATACTGAACGTGTTGATATGATAGTTCATTGACTACAATCTGTGATATAACATTGTTACTAGATGAGGTGACGTCAAATTATAGAATTGAATTCACTAAACAAATATGGTCACTTAGAGCCCTTCTATCGGTACCATTAAATACAAGCTCAGTTCTAAATAAATACAAGTCAATGAAAACGATACCTTAGGTTGTTATTTGCCGAACAAATCATAGTTAGCTCATACGTTTGAATATTTATGTCAGCAATATTAGCAAGTTCTTCCATGGTAACACACAACATGGTAACAACCATTTTTTTCTGAACATAATAAAATAGTCACTCGACTATATTGAGATTCATTTACAAAGTCTAGAACATTAAGACGGACAGGTTAAAGGTTAAAAACCGCAAGTAAATGTGACGAAACAGTTGACCCAGTCAGCCGGCGTTTAAACATAACAAAGGTAAATTTTGACGTAGCCAAGAATGACCAAAAAAGCAGGGAATTTACCCGAAAGTGCTAAATCAGGCTGAGAAACTTAAATAGCATGTAGATACCCCAAAAAAGAAAAGAAAATAACTGAAAGGAAATGTATAAAATAAATAAATGACGCGCTCGGTTTTAAAGAAGAGACAAATTCGATAGATATATCCTCAAAAAGTAAATGTAGCATACGTCAGTTTGTAAAGCAGATTGAAAGCAGAAAAACAACAACAGAAAAAATGAATGAATTTGTCCATTTATTTCATTGTAAAGCTCCAACGTCCAAAATTTGACAACGGTTTAAAACACACAACGACTTACTGGAAAGCACTCATAATTGAATTGCTCTAATTTGATCAAGATCGAGAAACTAAAGCGATATCTTGAAGAAAACTGCTATCGGTCGTTAACAAGACAAACAACCAGTGTATTACGAGCCAGGCACATGATAAATACCGTAATGTGTGTTCTACCTTACCTGCAAAGTGTTTGATGAATACGTGTGACACTGATTAGGGATTAAGGGCCACTATGGCCCTCTTGTTTTCTGTATTTGCTCATTTCTGTTCAAGCACAGCAAAGCTATACATTTCGCCGGTTAGTTCATGTACATTTACTAAAATCCAATTTTCCTTTAAATCAACATGGAAATAGCTCATTACATTGTATGATAAAAGCGTGTGTGTGTCAGCGGTAAATCGGTACAGATTAACAGAGCATATCAACAATCAAGTGAAACATACATCCATACATACATACAGGTATACAGACATGCATTCATACACACATGCATATTTTCATACATACATACATACATACATACATACATACATACATACATACATACATACATACATACATACATACATACATACATACATACATACATACATACATACATACATACATACATACATACATACATACATACATACATACATGCGTGGATGCCTCAGATGCCCGGAGACGTGGTTATTGTACAGCTACACATCAAACTGTTTCACATGCCGAAATGCTTTCTAGGGCCATTATTGCTAAAAGAGAGGACACGTTAATTCCTCAGAAGGTTGTCCTCGTTTAGGTATTTAAATAAAATTACAAACTGTAAGTTTCTTTTTAACTAGTAATCTTAGTTTTACTTCACATTAAACTCCGAAATACGTATTTTTTTTTAAATTTATTAAAGAAAACAAAAAGTGTTTCTGTATATGCTAATGAGGCTATTTTCTTCAATGAACTGAATGATTGTACTTTAAACCCCTTACAGCCACCGTCAAATCGCCCTGTTGGGCTAGAATCCGAGTAACCTATGTTGCTTGGGAGATTCGGATAAATTGCTGACCGTGGTCTTTATTCATAAATCAACACACTCAATGCTTATTATCCATCCTGCTTGAGAAATATCAATAGCTAACAGCTGAGATATGTTTCTCATTCAGACTATTCAATCGTCATCGTTGTTGTTGTTTCTGTTGTTTATGTTGTTGTTGTTGTTGTTGTTTTTGTAGGTGTGAGCGGATGGCGGAGGTCAGGTGTTGTCTTTATAAAAATTGCTATTTTAAATTTTCAGTTTGCTTACTAAACCAAACAATGTAATAATGAGCTACCATTTTACAGTGTAATTGTTTGCCTTTTTAAAGGAATTCCACCATTTGCGTACACGTACTTCCTTATTCTAATTTGAATAATACTATAAAATACCCTTTTTTAAATAAGGCAACTGTTAGTCAAAGTTGTTTTTGTTACATATTTTCCAAATTTATTACAATTTTAAGCACTAAATATATCGACATTTGAAACACCGTTAGTGATAGTTATTTAGTTACTTAATTAGAATAACTGGTTTGATTTTGCTGTGAACTGTTAACTCATTACCTCTGGCAGAAAAGTACACCTGGATGGCAAACAGCATTGCAAAAAAGTCAAACTGTTACAAATTTAGTATGTTGTTTATTTAATGTCTTGTTTATGAGAGTAATTTAAATCATTTATAACATAAGCATTGTAGTTTGTATTGTAAAGATAGCTTCTTGACAACGAAAACGAAGCACTTGTTTTTACATTTTTAATTTTAATGTTAAAACCTTATAAATATATGTTGAAAACACGTTTCTAATATATGCATATGAATGAATTTGCAAGCGGTAAAGATTACAAATTTATTACACAATAAAAATATAAAACCAATATTAAAGAATTGGGTACAAACTATAATGTCAACCAGTCCTATCTGTCCTGACAAATTTAAGGCAAATATTGAAGGAAAGATTATTATACCACAGCTCATTCTAAATAATAGCAAATCAGCACTTATATGTTGTGTCATTTGTCCTGACAGAAATTAATAAAGCTTAAATACACACAAATGGCACCAGTTAGGTCACGTGACAATTTTTGAATTCTGAAGACAGTAAACAGCGAATCTTATACATTCAAATGCTAGCTTTTGTAAATAAGCCGACAACTTTGTTTAGCTTATTATTGTCGTTATGTTTCTTATGACTGACACATTCTCAATTATACGTCGTTTTTATCATTACCATCGTGAACATGATCATGATTATGAAAATGAGTGTCATCACCGTCGTCATCATCGTCATCGTTATCATCATCACATATTTGGACAAGTGCTCAGATTAAACAAAAATATTGGACGAGCTAAATATATTTCCGCATTAGACACTTTAGTATAAATTACCGTTTTATTCAATCCATGTTTCTGTCATTGATTTAATTATACACATGATTTTTCTTCTGTCTTTACTACATCGTATTTATAAACAGCCTAAAATTATTTAAAACTTTTTGTTTTTAAATTTATACATTACAGGGATTAAATAAACTTAGTTTGTTCAATATTAATTTATGTCTCCATCAGACAACATTCTAGCACACGTGTTTGTGTGTTTACAATGGATTACACGTTCTAAATTTAAGCCACTTGAACCGTACTCTCTAATTATATTCAATACGTAATGTGCAGCGTTTGCATACGTCAATGTCTACCAGATTCGTATTCGTATTATATAGTGTATGTGTCTGAGAGGTTGATATCACTGTACAATAACGTAATATATTTAGTCGGCCGTCCAGTACAGCTCTGTACTGGCGATAAAATGGTACAAATCGAAAGCATTGATTGGTTGAAACAATTGGATATATACTAATTAAACCAACGTAACACACTTCAGTCATATCCCAAAACAACAATGTGTTATTTTTATCACTATATCAGCTTTTGATATACAGTGTCCTTTAATTCAGAATTATTCTATAAATGTCATATATAAAAATGTTAAACATGATTATGTTACCAAAGTGTAAGGAATACCTTTAAGTAAGCATTCGTGATAAATGTAAAATATTTATTTTTGCATTCATGACCCCTCAAATATATAACTGTCACATTGTGTACTATGTCTGATCACTCCGATGTCAAATGCATTAAAGCAACCACAATTTATCTCCCTTTTAACAAAGCATAGCCATAGAAGCAATCTGAAGGAAACAAAATGCGGTATCTTTGCAAATGTTGAATACATAGCATTCTTGTTGTGACACATACATGGCAGGTTAAGTCGGATTTGTCATACTGCTCTCAATCGTATACATATAACAGTAGTTAAATAAGAAATACGACGTGGAGACGTCATTATAGTGTAGATCATTCTTCCATGTTTACCTAGTACCGATGGAAGGGAGATAATCTAAGTAAGTTGTTTTTGCTTATTCTGAACATATGCAAACATCGTTTTATTTGATAGTTTTAATAGGTTCTTGTTCATGTTTACCTTCAGTATGGTCTCATTATAATGAGTCACTTCACAACACAGTTTATCATCTTTGTTATCTGATGTTGCATTTTTTTACAATAACCCGGTGGGAAATATACGTAAATTAGGTGATGTGGATGTTTATTTAATCAAATTATTTTCCGTGTATGTATAAGACGGGACTTCATGTTATTTGTGACGCTTATCAACTTTACATATTAGTCTAACACGTTAGGATATATTTCCTAAAGCAAGTGTCAGACCAAAATAAAGTGTCAAGGAATGCAACTCAATTACGACTTTATATATATTTTAACAATATTACGTCTATCGTCACCCTTTAAGTTGTTCATTGTTTCACTTTAGGTTATAGTAATACTTTAAATAAAATGTTTTCAATATATAGAGAATACCAGGTTAGTGTTGATATAGATAAATGTTATCATGCGAGGCTAAGAAAATCAGAAAGCACGAGGCTTGCCGAGTGCTTTTTGATTTTCGGGCCGAGCATGATAACATTTATCTATATCAACACTAACCTGGTATTCTTTTTATCCCACCATCAACAGCTTTTCAAAGGTAAACATTTAAATTTACCGCTACTGCTCCTCCGTTACATAATCTGACATTTCAATACAATACACGAAATTCATGCGCGAGCAATAGAGTAATTCGGCTATAAGAAATAGTTCTATTTTACAATAAAAAAATAAAACAATAAACATGTTATTTCTTTTATTTTATTTGCGCTATACACAAGGTTGTAATTTTATTAATTACGATAACTGAAAATAATGGTTGGAAAAGAAGAACAACAAAAATCACACCCTCGTGTAAAGTTATACATGTAGTGTGTACTGTCAAGGCCGTGTAGCATTAAAGTTGAGCTACGCACTTGGCATTTAAGGAACGCGAATTACATTCGAGGTTTGTGTGTGTGTTTGTGGCTGTAACAAACAGTAGCTCATGGATTTAATTGTTGATGACATTGAAATTATGAACATTGAATATAGCGCTTTAAAATTTCGAAGATAGTTGTGTTTTTGACAGGATGACTTGCGAAATTTGAAGAAATGTTGGGAGTGGAGGTGGTGGATTGGTGTTCATATTTACGTCTAGAAACTGATTTTTAGCACATTTGTCCAGATCTGTGCAGTCAGCTGTATTTGGTTTGACTAAAGATCGAGCTCTATCTAAACCATTTGAATGTTCATCATGTAACGGCATTTGATCATCAGGGTCTGCCTTAAAATTAGGCAGATGATTGCAATCTGAGACAGTCACCACAGATTCAAGATCAATTTCATTCTCAAAAATGTTCGGATTAAAGCCAGATTTTGCCTCGAAATCCTCGTAGCTCATTTCTTCAACACTGCTTAGGAAGTTAGGCTTTTACACGATTCTTCATCACATTCTTTAAATTCACACTAAATAACATCAAAACAACGGGGACTCGCATGATCTGACATTTCGAGAGTTGTTTTTATTTTTTGCAGACTACAAATTCGTACTTTTATTAATTTTATTACTATTACTTAACAATTTTAATCATGTTCCTGTAATACATGTTGTTTCATTTTTCTGATATTTTTTTTTTTTCAAATTTTCTATATCATTGTTAAATAAAACTTAGGAAAGTTGCGAGGAACTGTCCGGTTAGCTTAGTCGGTAAAGACGCTGCCACTTAAGTTTTCAATCCTGCAGGTCAGAGATCGAAACCGCTCGCATCCTCTCTTTTTTTAATAGCCTCTTTTGCTCTATTTCATCAATATTTATATTATGGACATTTATGGGGTGACCACAAGCATAATTAAGGGATAAATGAGTTTCGTTCTCGTAAACACCCCTGATCGTTTCGTCAAAAAAGTAGTCCGGCTTAGAGCAGGTGCGCGAATATCGGTTGATAAAGCTCATCTTTATCACACGGGTTATATCAACCGATATTTACAGAGATGGTGGGATAAAAAATATTTATCAACTTATATAAGCACTATGACCTTTTCGCATAAAGTTTGTTGGAGTGTTATTAGGCAAACATTGTCATGTGTTGATACCAAAATCTGTCATATCAGTGGGTCTACCAACAATTGTCAATCACGAATACAATTTAAATGACATTACCTAATGTTAAACACTGTAGATGTCTAATTAGAAGGTGAGATTACAAGTTTGTTATAGTAAGTATTAAAATGAATTGAAGTCATGCAGATGCAATAGAAGTTTAAGTATATGGTATACAATTTTCAATGTAACAATTTACACATTATTTTCCATAAAGAAAAAGTTGGTTTATTAATTAAACATTGATGCAGACATATTGAGAATGTCTAACGTACGGATACACGAAATCAACAGTGGTGTTAAGCAAGGATTGCTAAATGAAGACCTGGAGAAGAGAACCATCAACGTACAGCAGGTCAACTTGAAGACGTAAAAAACATAATCCTCACTTGAGAAAAGTATTGCTGTACTTAAAAACAATGATACGGTTATAGTTTAAAGCTCGGCGAATCAAACATGCATGTTTAAAAATGACGCGACGATGTTGATAATTACAGACGGGTAATTGTTAGTGTTGTTTTAAATATTCATGTATTTCATCAAATTCATCACCAATAAATTGTATCTTTAACAAATTAATATCTGAATTCAAAAGTAACAACTGATTACCAAATAGAGTTAAGACGCGTCTTTTTTTATTATAGTACTCTTAATTATTATTAACCGGTCCGACGATGTGCTTGTGAACTTCATTTGTGTAACAGGGCAAAAGAACAACTGCAAAATCTGACTTTTCTTTATATTGTATGCACTTATTTACATCATATTAACAAAATAACCTCACCAATGATAAGACATAACAATAATTCCCTTTCCCACTACAATACAAGTTAAAGCAATTATAATAACGCAATATTATACACAACATAATGAATAAAATACAATAAAGTCAATAATAGTTAAGATTCAATGTCTTCATTATATCAAGTATTTGACATTGAATACAAACATTAAAATTTAATATATGTACAAAACAATACAAACCAACAGTCTATCGACTTATACAGGCATAGTGTTGACATATATAATGTATGCTTGCATGAAAAACATTATTGACACGCATGTGTAAATTGTTTTCGACGGAAATGTGTGGTTCTGTATATCGCATAATTTGAACATTACTAAATCTCATACAACATATCAACATTGATCCAATATTAAATTAATCAAGTATTTCATTATCAATCAACACTGTACAGTTATATGAATGATTACTCTGAATCCTATACATGACCAAAATATCTAAAAATTAAAGTCAAAATATCTACAACATATATACTGACTATAATATAACTGCATTGCATTTGTTTTATCAATATATACAACAATCATTATACATTATTGTCCAGATGAATACTATCGTAAATAAATATGTTATGAACTGAAATTTAATAAGTAAATTGACACATTTATCAAATTTTGAAACGTTAAGAAGGTGTTAGAAAATCGGGTCTGATTTTAGACATCCATCCTTCTAACCATTTACAAAATGCCAGAAAAGAATTGCTATTTATTAAGATGAGAAAATTCTGAAACATAATACCCTCACCTGTATCCCTGGCTAATCGAATGACAGTTTTAACAACATTGTTCTTATTTGTCATAATTGCATACACGATTTACAAAACTATCTGACATACACACACTAGTTTACTGTATCACGGTAAATGCCAAACCGACATTTGTCGAAGGGATATAACCTTAGTTATTTAGCGTATTTATAGTAGTTGTGTTCCTAGAGCGTTTTAATGATGTCGTGTTTATTTTTTTTAGGATTAGCGAATCTTTTGAACATGTTTATTTTGTATATATGGGCATATGAAGTCCTACATATAGTTTTGAAGTTTAGAGATGCACAATATATACTCTCCCAAGTCACTAGCATTTAAACATGCTGAAATTTATAATAGTGAAAGCATATGCAGTGCATATTTTCTAAGTTTATGTTTTATGGACATATGCACAACTTTAACAAAGTCTCTTTCAAACCTGACTTGGTCAACATGTGCAGAATAAATATATGTTCATACAGTAAACTACTTATTAATAACAGAAGGTATGCTTTTTACTTAAGTGAGCCCTCTGCTTTTAAATGCTTGGTCAAATATGTTTATCCACAAACTCAATAATTCCGCCAGCAGTCGCATGAAATATGTTATTTAGATCACTTCTATGAAAACATGTTCATTGAGCATATATAACAGTATATAATGGTTCAAGATTGTTTCTACACCGATTGCTTAAAACCTAACATCACGTTGATATATTGCTTTCCTCAATTTCACATACGATGTGTAACATTGGCGCTAAATGTACATTTCGACAGCTTAGATTCTTTGTAACCAGGAAATATATCTAAATCGCTATATTTAAATGTTGGAGAAGTGTTCAAATTGATATATATCCTACAACTCGATGTACTGTATAGAACGAATATGCTTTACATATAAACCCATGAAAGTTACCTCGCATCAGGAATAACTGACGTGTCTTTAAGATGTTTTTATTGTTGTACTGCAAAACATATGAAGGTACTACAATCCAAGTATGAAATATCCATGAATATGCTGTTAGGCAGTTCAGATCTCAATAGATAATACTGGCATATCAGTATGATCTTAGACAAACGAAGGTAAAGCAATACCGATCTTTCGATCGGACATGGGTGTTTCTGACTATAGATGTCATAGATTTCAAACTTGCACTTATTTGAAATTTTATGTTGGAATTAAATACAAGCTAAAATAACACATGGGACTTAAAACGCTGTTATTAGAGCATGTTTTCTCTAGCGTGAAATGATGTCTTTTGAAGACTGTAAATTGGATACTTTATTACATGGTAGCATGCGCATAGATCGACGTCTATATCTGCAGTCGAGACCGGAGTTGTATGATCATTCCTGAAGAATCCCTGAAGTTGTAGCAGACTAACGCAAGTAGACTGCGATGCTCCACACTGTATAGCTTCCCATCCTCACTTTCCCTCTGGGTCCATCAGTAACGCCATGAAATTCTAATAATATAGAAAAAACTATTACACTTGAAAACTTAAATAACGAGACAGCAATTGTTCTTACAATCTAGTATAGGACTACGTTCTGTCTTTGGCGCATGCGTGTTTCCCTTAATCAGAATTGAATGTACGAATGTAGTTCAATGTAGTTAAAAATTGCAACAGTTAAAAAAGAGGTAATGTTTACTGTTTTTATCGTCAGCAAACATATTCGTTATTGTGAAGACGGTGTTCACTTACAGCAGATATAATGCTGTCTTGACTGTGTATAGCATATCATAAACCTCATACCAAACCCTGGCACAATATAATGCTACCGGGCCAACCAGATATGGAACTATCCTTACATTTTCTTGAGCGACAGCAAGGGTGCTATACCAATACCGCTACTATTGAAATAATGATTTTGGTATTTCGCTGAACAGGATCGAATCCTGAGCCTCTAGTTAATTAGGGACATAACATGTGACTTAAAATAAAATTAACAAAAACAACATATATATATCATACGAAGACCCGTCTACAGCTGTGTGATCATAACCAGAACTTAAAGGACATTGCTCCTTGCAGTTAAGATGTTGTTAGAATTACATCAATCTACTACAAAGTGTCTGTGGGTGACGTACGTGCTTTTACATTTCGCTCGTTGAATGTCTCCATGATGTCCTTCACCCATTTATTATCTAAGGTTCTGCAATGTCGATACGATGTTGACAGTTAAAACATTTATTAGTTTTCGTATCATAATAGAGCTCCAAACGTTGACAAAATAGTTCAACATATCATACAAAGTGTATTAATGCATTTAATTTTAATTCAGATAATACAATGCATCATCAATGTATAACTGATTTTCCCTTAACTCTTGGGGACGCTATACAAGCTGTATTATATATATGCACTATTTATCTCGCCGCTGTGGTGTAGTGGTAGCACGCTTGACCGGTAATCAAGAGGCCCGCAGTTCGATTCCCGCTGCGGAGGTTAATTTTTCATATTGATTTTCCGTGCATGTATATTTACTTAAGACAAAATCGCCATCAATAACTTACTTTAATCATTTGTGCTAGCTAAACCACCAATTCAACAGCGGAGCTCGTTCTGCTGACCATGTTATGTGAGCACAATCGCGATATTTACAGAAAGAGAACATATAAATCTATCACGCCTACCTCTGCCCTGCCATCTCGTTCTCCAAGCTTCTAACACTGTCCGCTGTACGTCTCCACGATGTTCTCAACACATTCGCCATCTCTGGTTCTTCTATATAAGAATTGCGGTATAACACCATAACTCAAAATGATGAATATTAAAAGAGCCATTAAATTAAATGTTAATATAAGTATAAATATTTGCATGTCAAATACCCACATATTCATACACATGTTAGCTTTCATTGGGAAAATAGGACTACGATTGAAAATATATTTTATTGGCACAATTACGGTCATTAAGACAAGTTAAGTGGAAGAAAAACACAGATACATGTTTGGATAGAACTCACGGCGCAAAGGAGGTCAGCTGGAAGCTTGTTCCATTAGGTCATTTGTCTAGCAGTACATCCCATTAACTGAGAGAAAGAAACAACAGGGGAGTTAAACGTCGACAGCATAACCACTCGACTATGGGTGCCCCGAAATATGAATGTATTACAAGGCACACAAAAAAACTACTGCCGCCAGTCACGTATGTCCAGATGTTTATATTATGTGTTCAAATTATCTTAAGCACTGTATATTTATATGTGAAAACATGCATACGTTCGGACATTAATTGTAAATTGGACACGCCTTCCAATTGTTATCAACTGTCAGAAAATATTTAAACTATGTTATCGGTGATCTATGATCTCATTTTAAACCTTTTCCATCATCAGGTCACAGTAAAGTGTGGATACAGTGGACTTGTCTGAATAGTTGACTTAATTTTTAGATGCTGTCTTGGCCGGTGATTGGATCTGGAAATGATTTAGGTTGACACGTGTAGGCTGGTAACTGAATCTGCTGATGTTGTAGAAGACTCACGTAGGCAGGTAGCTAAAACTGGAGAAGTTTCAGTACGTTGCACTAGAGTTGTAAATTGACTACACATTGACAAATGACATTTTGTTTCACCTGCTAACAGTATCGCATGGTATTGAAACTTAAAAGCGTGTATCCAATCCATTATTGTAAACCTATGCATAATTAAGTTCCTCGAGAAAACGGCTTAGTCTGTGTGCTGTGGCTTAATAGACAAAGGTATACCATGTTAGGCAGGTGACTTGTAAACAGGCTTCAACCCTGTTTGGTATGCTTAAACATGAAGTAAATTATCACGTTTGAAGTAAATCATCGATATCTTTCTTTTCTTACATATGATTATTTTAATATATTCCATATTAAACAATATGACACCTAATTAACATAAAATACTACACTTTTATATAATTGACATAACCAGTGTGAAGACTAGTTAGACTAGACAGTGCTAACTGTCTACAGTAACAGCAAAGAAATGACTCCACATTAATAGATAGCATTATTTCGCCTTTTGGTCCAAATTTCTTGCCATTAATTAACAATTCATTTCAAACATTCACTTCAGAATTGGATCGTATATGAATGCATGACATCAAACATTATTTTTTATATTTTTATATTCAGCTCTAAAGATCAGTGTAATAGAGAAAAAAACTGTTTTTACCGTTTTAGTAAATGATTCTTTCCCGGGTTTATCTCATCTCACGTATTCTGTGTGAAGTAGAAAAATAAAGCACTCATGTAATACATTTAAAAACAGTCATCGAATTGATTTAAAGAGGCAAGTGCACACAATACAACATATTATGTGTATATTCTGTTTTTATATGGACGTCGAAGATTGGGGTTAAGTTCTTTTGGTCAAATTGTTTGACTTAAACAGCCACAACAACAACAACCAGTTCAATACGCAGTGAAACAAAGGTGATCAATCTCAGTTAAAGTCCTAAGGCAATATGGCTCACTGTATTAGTCCAAAGCGATTGCTTGTTGGATATGTCGTGACCATTTGACAGAAATTGCTTGTTAAATAAACGTGGGTGTTTGATATATAGTGGGTCAGCTTCCAGAGACAACATATGAAGACAACATGACTTACTTTCATGGCTTTTCTGGATAGGCTCGGAACGAAGACTGGCGATGCAATAGGACCTTGATACTAATGAATGGACGCAGGACACGGACTGAGGTTTGCTGTTGACAGACTCTGGACAGGACGGAGGATACGCAGATTACAGCTGGATGCCAGTAGATAACGTGCAGTTTGATGATGTTACTGCAGGGCAATGCTGACGTATGTACAGCATGGCACCGGGTGATCCATATTCATGCATGTATATTCAGTTTGTGTTGTGGTGTAGAATACTGAAGCTGGATGTTATTACATAAGAGGCTCGTTTTTTTCCCTGAATATTCGGGACATGTTGAACAGTAGCTCCACGTTAAGCCGGTCGTAGAGACATATACTGAAGACTGGCATTGCGGTATCTTGAGTTTCTCTTGCATGGTGAAAAGAATTACAGTCTGGTCTTTATATATGAAGCTTAGACTGGCTCTGCATTTGTAGTCCAAACATTTCCATGTTTCAAGTCGGCGATCGCGTATCGATAGGTGAAGGAAAGCGGAAGCATGTCTTGTGAAGTGACACGCAGCCTCCTATGATACCATCTGGGCGGGTACTGGAAGCGTATATTCATCTTCGTAGCCTTGCTCCTTAACACGGTTTGGTGTCTGGTCGTGGTGATGCAGCAGATGGTGTTGAAGTATGATCAAATTAAGTCTGCCTTCCACAGTAGCACAGCCTGAGGTCGGGTCTTGAAATATTTATAGCAGAATGATATTAGCACTGTATTTTTCTGTCCAAATTGCAGACCATGCGGATTCATATCGGGTCATGATTGAATGTGGATTGATGCTGTGCCTACAAGTGTTGTCCGCCTTGTGATGTAACACAGATGTAGGCTGTGTGTCAATATATAGACGAAAAAGCAATGTCGACCATGTTCTTGTAGGCCATGAACTTTATGTTTGATCTCAAAGGATACACGATTGGTCGCAGGGTGTCGGTCAATGGAGAAGTTTGCATTGCAATGTTACACGGATGGTGGCTGGGAGTCAAGACAGAATATACGATGTTGACCATCATCCTATGTTCGCCTGTTAGGGTAACGTGGATGAAGGCAGAGAGTGAAAAATGGAGAGTAATGAATGAAAATGGTCATATTTTAATCCGCCTTGTAATATAAACCATACGTAGACATGTTGTTATTATGAAGAGTGGAATATGCTAGTCACGATCTGTCTAATATTGATAATGAAATGTGTCATTCTTGTCAGCCTCCCATGCTGAGAATCAATGATGAGGGGCAGGAAGCTAAAATATCGAGTGAAGAACAAGGCTGACCATGATCTGCCAATCCACCTGGTAGGGTAAGTCGGAATTAGGTCGGATGTCAGAAGATACAATGGTGAATGATGCTGTACACGTCCCCTTTGCTTGGAGGGCTCTGATGAAGTCAAAATGCAGATAATAAAATAAACAATGTTGCTCGGTATGAGTATGACTGTCCTTTTAACATGATGCTGGGATGTTGGTTCCTTAAGTGGGAGTTATTGGCTTCTTTAGTTTCCTTTTTGCAGTTTTGTTTCCAATTTATGATGTACGCACGACTACGGACGATCTGTAAAATAAAATTGCATTCCTAGTCAAAACTCTACAATTGCTAAATACGCACTGTCAGTGAAGTGAATATAGCAACATTTTGTTTTTCCTCTGTTTAAGGCTGAATTTAAATCACGTCAGCATGACATGTTTGTACAACTCGATTTTATGTTAAAACTATTCCTACAATGTTTTGTTTGGCTTTATACACCGCAATGACCTAAGCAGTTTTGGTGACTTAAAGCTATACGGTGTATATAAAATTCATATTTGCTTTGAGTGGGACTTAAGGACTTAAATAGGTGTTGAAGGGATCAGAAGATCAGCAAGACTTATTCTCATATTACTTACTTGGTCTACGGTAGTATAAACCAAAGATACATTTTTTAATGAAACATCAGATAGAAAATAGGAGATATGAGTTTATATATTGGAATTACTTTTAAAAGCAATAATATGTTGCACACATCAATTTAAAAACTTGGCAAATAAAGGTAACTGCAGTAAAAAAACATACTAGAAAATAAGCAAAACAGGTAACCTACAGAAGAGAAACTTGAACACTGACATTCTAAAATGTGTCGTTAGATTTTTAACATATATCCTAAAAAGAAAGAGAAATTTGATACCCCGACTGGGTAGAGGTGATGAAGATTGCTGTGTGAATTTGTGTACACTCCATGATGAACACTTCTTAGGTTTATGAGTCATACAAGACAGCACTGCAAGATATACAAAGAAGTAAGTTCTTATTTTGTTAACATTAGATCTTGCATCTTTGTAATTGATGATTTTAATGCAGATGTATGCAAGTATGCAAGATCCAACTGGCCATTTGCCGCCAGTATTTAGAGTACTGTTTTAATATAACTGGCGGTCTAAGTTTGATTCTTGCTACCCCGTGAATCTCAAAAAGTGCAATCCGTCTTCTGTACGACAGTGGGTAATGAATGCTACACTTCCTATGTTGGCCATTGGGGATAACAGGAAGAAAGATATAAGAATATAAACAGTGATATAAATGAATTGAGAAAGGAATGACTAAAGAATGTAAAGAGACAGAGAGAAGGACAACACATCATTAAGCAAGGTAAGTTAAAAAAAATAAAATAAAAAAGAGCTGACTGAAGAAATACATGGAAGTAGAAAGAATAAGGAAAAAAGAAAGAATGATGAAACAAGAGGGCCATGATGGCCCTTCATCGCTCACCTGATGACACATGCATTAAGTAGGCTCAAATCTGGCATCAAGTAATTATGAGTTATTTACTTTAGAAATCTTTGGTGAAGATTGGGCCATTTGTGTGGCCACGGGGTTGATTTTATTTTCCAGAATTTTACCAAGTAACCTACTTAATCCAAATGGTTCACTTCAAAACATATGTAAGATTTCATACTGGCAAACATGCTGGTCAAGTTTGGTGAAGACTGGGCCATCAATGTAGCATCTTAAGTGTGTTTATTTTCTAAAATGTAACCTAGTGACCTACTTTTTGACCCCACATGACCGAACAACGAACTCAGGATTTCATGCAGACAAACATTCTGACTAAGTTTGGTGAAAATTGGGCTATAAATTTGGCCTCTAGTGTGTACACAAGCTTTTTCTAAGATTTGACCTAGTGACTACTTTTTGACCCCACGTGACCCAGTTGCAAACTCATCCAAGACTTCATGCAGACAAACATTCTGACTAAGTTTGGTGAAGATTGGGCTATAATTGTGGCATCTAGTGTGTACACAAGCTTTTTCTAAGATTTGACCTAGTGACTACTTTTTGACCCCACGTGACCCAGTTGCGAACTCATCCAAGATTTCATGCAGACAAACATTCTGAACAAGTTTGGTGAAGATTGGGCTAAAATGTTGTCTCTAGTGTGTTCACAAGCTTTTTCTAAGATTTGACCTAGTGACCTAGTTTGTGACCCCACGTGACCCAGTTACAAACTCATCCAAGATTTCATGCAGAAAAACATTCTGACTAATGTTGGTGAAGATTGGGGTATAAATCTGGTCTCTTGTGTGTTCAAAAATATTTGACTTTGTGACCTACTTTTTGACCCCACGTGGCCTAGTTACGAACTCATCCAAGATTTCATGCAGACAAACATTTTGACCACGTTTGGTGAATATTGCGTTATAAATGTGGCCTCTAGTGTGTGTTCACAATTTTTTTCTAAAATTTGACCAACTGACCAACTTTATAAGCCTACGAGACCCAATAGCGAACTTATCCAAGATTTCATGCAGACAAACCATCTGTCCAAGTTTGATGAAGATTTGCCTATAAATAGGGCCTCTAGTGTGATTACGAGCTTTTCCTAAAATTTGACCTATTGACCTATTTTTGACCCCAGGTGACCCAGTTACGAACTCACCCAGGATTATATAAGGGCAAACATTCTGACTAAGATTGGTGAATATTGGACTATAAATGTGGCCTCCAGTGTGTTCACAAGCTTTTTTAAGACTTGACCTAGTGACCTACTTTTTGACCCCACGTGACCCAGTTACAAACTCCTCCACGATTTTATGAAGACAAACATTCTGACCAAGTTTGGTGAAGATGGTGCTATAAATGTAGTCTCTAGTGTATTCACCAGCTCTTTCTAAGATTTGACCTAGTGACCTACTTTTTGACCCCACGTGGCGTAACTACGAACTCCTGCAAGATTTCATGCAGCCAAACATTCTGACTAAGTTTGGTGAAGATTGGGCTATAATTGTGGCATCTAGTGTGTACAAAGCTTTTTCTAAGATTTGACCTAGTGACCTACTTTTTGACCCCAAGTGTCCCAGTTCCAAACTCACCAAAGATTTTCTGCAGGCAAACATTCTGGCCAAGTTTGGTGAAGAGTCTTCTATAAATGTGGTCTCTAGTGTGTTCAAAAGTTGTTTCTAAGATTTGACCTAGTGACCTACTTTTTGACCCGACGTGACCCAGTTATGATATCTTCCAAGATTTTATGTCGACAAACATTCTAACCAAGATTGGTGACGATTGGGCTATAAATGCGTTATCTAGTGTGTTCACAAGTTTTTCCTAAAATTTGACCTTAAGACCTACTTTCTGAACCAGTGTGACCCAATAATGAACTCCTCCAAGATTTCATACAGACAAATATTCTGACCTAGTTTGATGAAGATTGGATAAAAAATTGTGGCTTTAGTGTGTTCACAAGGTAAAATGTTGACGACGAATGACGAACGAAGTAATGCAGACGCCGGACGACGGACGAAGCGGTATCACAAAAGCTCCCCTTGAGCACAGTGTGCAAAAGACAAAAGAAAGAAATAATGCAACACTGAGGAAGGGAAGAAAAAGAACAGAGGAATAAAGAAAATCATGAAAAGTATAGACAGTAAGGAAAGTAAGGAAAAAATAATTCAAAGAACAAGTGGTAAAATGAAGAATTGAAGTTGGAAAAAGAGAACAATACAAGCAAACAAGAACACATGAGAAAGGAAATAACAAAAGAAGAAATAACTAAATAAAGGAAGAAAGACGAGGAGGAAGAACACAAAACTGGTAGAAGGAATACTTTTACGGGAACATTTAAGAATGGCAGGCATGAGAATGGAAATAATAATATAAAAAAAACGAAACAATTGGGACAAAGAATGAAGGAAGGAAGGACTGAGATAAAAATGAAATAATGGGAAGGAAAGAACACCAAAAATAAGATAAACATGGGAATGAAATAATAGATAACAGAGAAAATAAAAGGATTGAATAAGGAAAGAGGGAAATGAAAAGAAATTGAAAGATGAAATTACAGACTCGAATGAAGAAACACGTAAAGAAAAGAAAGAGGGACAAAAGAGAGATCAGTATGAAGCAAAACATGATTTAGAAATAAATTAGTCACAAAGGGCAAACATACAGACAAGCAATATAAAAGAACCAACTGAGTCAACAAAAGTAGGGACATAGTGAAAATTATAACATTAAAATGAATTTCTCAAGCAACATACATACAATAGGCTGAAGCTAATATTTTTGTATGAACTGAGATTCGTAAACATATTGTTGACAGACAACACTATTATCTACTCTTTAATTAACCATTAATCTGTCAATAACATCGTTTTTTTCTGAAACATTCAGCCAATAGAGGGATCGAACCAGAGACCCTAAGCTATCAGATTGAATCTTTTACTGACTCAGCTTACCGGGATGTTTATATGCTCTTCCTGACTGCATAAACCCGGCCATTTTAAAGTTTATCAAAACCATACGTCTGCTAAATAGTCATTTAACTTGTGGGCCTAAAGCATTTAAACCATAACAACCCTGGGTTGTTTTACTTGGGCCTTAATGTTACAATACTATAGGGAGAAATAATGTGCAGCCAGTCCAACGCTCAAATCAGCGACCCTTCACTAACTGGGCAAATATACATATATAATGCAACTGCATATGTGGGACTTAGGGTGTTGACCATTATTTTTTATTCCACGACCAGTTACGTTTATTTTAGTGTTTTCCATTTGTCTTAGTGGAAGAAGACCCAAGAAATAAAATTTGTTAAGAACCACTAGCGCACCGCAGGACAGCTGGACGACTTTCAGACGACAGGTCAGAGGAGATACAGACCCATCATTCCACCGCTACTCCAAGCCCCACCACCTACCTCACCCCAATAAAAAAGAAAAACAACAACAACAACAACAACAACACAATGTGACATAATTGTGCAGAATCCGAGTAGACAGACATTTTTATATCAAGATAATGTATTACTTATTATAACTACAAGAGACAAAAGCATGAATTAACTATTCCGAGAATATAACCTTTAACCCTGAGGTTGAGAATTGTAACACAAATTTACTGTTTGTTTTTTAGATACATCGCAGAGGTCAATTATGGTCATCATAGCGACATCCAGGTGTTTAGGTGGCTGAAGAACACAGACATATGGTTGGGTAGAACCAGCGGCATGCCAGGTCAGCTGAAAGACCTTCCTACATTAAGACCTTTGTCCTGAAGGGAACTCGAACCCACATGGTGGGAGGCTAACCTGTCAGGTGTCACAAACCCACGATTCTACCACTACTCCACGCCCACCCATCAATTCCCCTCCACCTCCCCACAACAACAAAAATACACCATGTGATAAAACATTGCAGAACCTGAGTAGACCGACATTTCTACAGCAAGGATATACATTTCTTATCATAAGTACACACGAAAAAACAAACAATAATATATTTAAAGAATATAACCTTTAACCCTGTGCTTACTAATAGTAAATATATATTTATGCGACTTTGTCAAATGATCTAGATCCAGATCTGCCAGATCCCTGATGGATGCTATTTAATCAGGGCTGGGAATATTTGCTGTTGGAATGGTTATTCTCCTTTACATACCAATATAAGAAGATGACTAAGGATAAATCCGGGTAATTAACAAATGAACAAAGCTATGAGTGAATCGCGAATATCCTTTCAAAATGTCTGTATGCAAGAAATGTATAAAAGCAAACAAAAGTAACTGTAATAGTTGCAAAGTGTAACTACTGATTATAACACAAGTGTTGCAGCGTTATAAGGAGATTATTTGTAATTGGTCCCATTAGATCAGAAGGTATCTAGCAGTCACACAGTAAGCAAAGAGTTCCAGGTTCAAGCACAAGTCCCCCTGCACATGTTTACTCACTATGTCACAGGTATGGCGTGTATATAACCTGGTGATTGGGAGATAAGGTGTAAGCGGAAACTTTAATTTAGTAGGGATCTATTATTCTCCTAGTGATTGGTCAGCTAATGGTCATGGGTTTAAGTACTGGACTGGCTTCACTTTTTATTTCTCCCTAGAGATGTTAATGTCACATAAGTAGTTCCAGTCAGAGTGGATCAGTCCATTAATAAGCATAGGAGTGTTGAATTTATTGTTTTCCTAAAATCTAGAGTGTCTACACTGGTGCAAATAAAGCAATGTAAAATTGTCTTCAACGTTTGATATACAGAATCAGACAAAAGACACTACTTTAATATATCAAATAAACTTTATGTTAGGGGTTCCACTTCTGGTGCAGATTTAGGCCTACAACCTAAAATACATAAATAAACAACACAGTCAGAGATAGGTAACATCACATATATGCTATTTTTCTGTGACATCAAAATAAATATTGAACCCTTAGTTTATTACATGTATTAATAACCGAGACTTTTTTCTTACTCATATTTTACAATGATATGCAAAGGTGCCAAGACATAATGCTAAAAACTCAGCAAAAGAAACAACAACAAAACAAGTGCAGATACTGCTCAGATCGCCCAAAAACAGGAGCTGGATGATTTGAATCTATACTGTTTGATATAGTTGTATAAATATAGGCAAATCTTGATCATACAGCCCAGTCAGGAACTGGCTGATTTTTATCTATACTATTTGATACAGTTGTATAAATGCATGCAGATCATGTTCAGAATGTTCCAGCCAGGAGTTGGCTGATTTGGATCTGTACTATTTGCCACAGTTGTATAAATACATGCAGATCATGATTAGACTGTTCCAGCTAGGAGTTGGCTGATTTGGATCTGTACTATTTGCCATAATTGTATAAATACATGCTGATCATGATCAGACTGTTCCAGCCAGGAGTTGGCTGATTTGGATCTGTACTATTTGCCATAATTGTATAAATACATGCAGATCATGATCAGACTGTTCCAGTCAGGAGTTGAATGATTTGGATCTATACTTTTTTGCCATAGTTGTGTAAATACATGCAGATTATGATCACACTGTTCCAGCCAGGAGGTGGCTGATTTGGATCTGTACTATTTGCCATAATTGTATAAATACATGCAGATCATGATCAGACTGTTCCAGTCAGGAGTTGAATGATTTGGATCTATACTTTTTTGCCATAGTTGTTTAAATACATGCAGATTATGATCACACTGTTCCAGCCAGGAGGTGGCTGATTTGGATCTATACTAGTTGCCAAAGTTGTAAAAATACATGCAGATCATGACCAGACTGTTTCATCTGGCAGATGGCTGATTTGGATCTATACAGTTTGCCACAGTTGTATAAGTACATGCATATCATGATCAGACTGTTCCAGCCAGGAGTGGGCTGCTTTGGATCTATACTGTTTGCCATAGTTGTATAAATACATGCAGACCATGATCAGACCGTTCCAGCCAGAAGTTGGCTGATTTGGATCTATACTAGTTGCCAAAGTTGTAAAAATACATTCAGATCATGATCAGACTGTTCCAGCCAGGAGTTGGCTGATTGGATCTATACTATTTGCCATAGTTGTATCAATACATGCTGATCATGATCAGAATGTTCTAGCCAGGAGTTGGCTGATTTAGATCTATACTGTTTGCCATAGTTTTATAAATACATGCAGATCATGATCAGACTGTTCCAGCCGGCAGCTGGTTGACTTGGATCTCTACTATTTGTCATAGTTGTATAAATACATACAGATCATGATCAGACTGTTCCAAGCCAGGAGTTGGCAAATTTGGATCTATACTATTTGTCATAGTTGTATAAATACATGCAGATCATGATTAGACTGTTCCAGCCGGCACCTTGTTGACTTGGATCTCTACTATTTGCCATAGTTGTATAAATACATGCAGATCATGACCAGACTGTTCCAGCCAGGAGTGGGCTGATTTGGATCTATACTGTTTGCCACAATTGTATAAATACATGCATATCATGATCAGACTGTTTCAGCCAGGAGTTGGCTGATTTAGATCTATACTGTTTGCCATCGTTGTATAAAAATTTGCAGATCATTATTAGACTGCAACAGCCAGGAGCTGGCTGATTTGGATCTATTCTATTTGCCAAAGTTTTATAAATACATACAGGTCATGACCAGACTGTTCAAGCCAGGAGTTGGCTTATTTGCCACAGTTGTATAAATACATGCAGATCATGATCAGACTGTTCCAGCCAGGAGTGGGCTGATTTGGATCTATATTGTTTGCCATAGTTGTATAAATACATGCAAATCATGATCAGACTGTTCCAGCCAGGAGTTGGCTGATTTGGATCTGTACTAGTTGCCATAGTTGTATAAATAAATGCAAATCATGATCAGACTGTTCCAGCTAGGAGTTGGCTTATTTGCCACAGTTGTATAAATACATGCAAATAATAACCAGACTGTTCTAGCCAGGAGTTGGCTGATTTGAATCTATACTATTTGCCATAGTTGTATAAATACATGCAGATCATGATCAGACTGTTCCAGCCAGGAGTTGGCTGATTTGAATCTATACTATTTGCCATAGTTGTATAAATACATGCAAATCATGATCAGAATGTTCTAGCCAGGAGTTGGCTGATTTGAATCTATACTATTTGCCATAGTTGTATAAATACATGCAGATCATGATCAGACTGTTCCAGCCAGGAGTTGGCTGATTTGAATCTATACTATTTGCCATAGTTGTATAAATACATGCAGCTCATGATCAGACTGTTCTAGCCAGGAGTTGGCTGATTTCGATCTATCACATTTGCCATAGTTGTATAAATACATGCAGATCATGATCAGACTGTTCCAGATAGGAGTTGGCTAATTTGAATCTATACTATTTGCCATAGTTGTATAAATACATGCAAATCATAACCAGACTGTTCTAGCCAGGAGTGGGCTGATTTGGATCTATACTATTTGCCATAGTTGTATAAATACATGCAGATCATGATCAGACTGTTCCAGCTAGGAGTGGGCTGATTTGGATCTCTACTTTTTGCCATAGTTGTATAAATACATGCAGATCATGATCAGACTGTTCTAGCCAGGAGTTGGCTGATTTGGATCTATACTATTTGCCATAGTTGTATAAATACATGCAGATCATGATTAGACTGTTCTAGCCACGAGTTGACTGATTTGGATCTATACTATTTGGCATAGTTGTATAAATACATGCAGATCATGATCAGACTGTTCCAGCCAGGAGTTGGCTGATTTGGATCTATACTATTTGCCATAGTTGTATAAATACATGCAGATCATGATTAGACTGTTCTAGCCACGAGTTGACTGATTTGGATCTATACTTTTTGCCATAGTTGTATAAATACATGCAGATCATGATCAGACTGTTCTAGCCAGGATTTGGCTGATTTCGATCTATCATATTTGCCATAGTTGTATAAATACATGCAGATCATGATCAGACTGTTCCAGCCAGGAGTTGGCTGATTTGGATCTATACTATTTGCCATAGTTGTATAAATACATGCAGATCATGATCAGACTGTTCTAGCCAGGAGTTGGCTGATTTGGATCTATACTTTTTGCCAAAGTTGTACAAATACATGCAGATCATGAACGAACTGCAACAACCAGGAGCTGACTGATTTGGTTCTATACTATTTGCCACAATTGTATAAATACATGCAGATCATGATCAGACTGTTTGAGTTGTCTGATTTGGATCTATATTATTTGTCATAGTTGTATAAATACATGCAGATCATGATCAGACTGTTCCAGATAGGAGCTGACTGATTTGGATCTATACTATTTGCCACAGTTGTATAAAATACATGCAGATCATGATCAGACTGCAACAGCAAGGAGCTGACTGATTTGGATCAATATCATTGGCCATAGTTGTATCAAGACATGCCGATCATGATCAGACTGTTCTAGCCAGGAGTTGGCTGATTTGGATCTATACTATTTGCCATAGTTGTATAAATACATGCAGATCATGATCAGACTGTTCTAGCCAGGAGTTGGCTGATTTGGATCTATACTGTCTGCCATAGTTGTATAAATACATGCAGATCATGGTCAGACTGTTCTAGCCAGGAGTTGGCTGATTTGGATCTATACTTTTTGCCATAGTTGTATAAATACATGCAGATCATGATCAGACTGTTCTAGCCAGGAGTTGGCTGATTTGGATCTATACTATTTGCCAAAGTTGTACAAATACATGCAGATCATGATCAGACTGCAACAGCAAGGAGTTGGCTGATTTGGATCTATACTGTCTGCCATAGTTGTATAAATACATGCAGATCATGATCAGAATGTTCTAGCCAGGAGTTGGCTGATTTGGATCTATACTGTCTGCCATAGTTGTATAAATACATGCAGATCATGATCAGACTGTTCTAGCCAGGAGTTGGCTGATTTGGATCTATACATTTTGCCATAGTTGTATAAATACATGCAGATCATGATCAGACTGTTCTAGCCAGGAGTTGGCTGATTTGGATCTATACTATTTGCCAAAGTTGTACAAATACATGCAGATCATGATCAGACTGCAACAGCAAGGAGTTGGCTGATTTGGATCTATACTGTCGGCCATAGTTGTATAAATACATGCAGATCATGATCAGACTGTTCTAGCCAGGAGTTGGCTGATTTGGATCTATACTATTTGCCATAGTTGTATAAATATATGCAGATCATGATCAGACTGTTCTAGCCAGGAGTGGGCTGATTTGGATCTATACTATTTGTCATAGTTTTATAAATACATGCAGATCATGATCAAACTGTTCCAGCCAGGAGTTGGCTGATTTGGATCTATACTGTCTGCCATAGTTGTATAAATACATGCATATCATGATCAGACTGTTCTAGCCAGGAGTTGGCTGATTTGGAACTATACTATTTGCCATAGTTGTATAAATACATGCTGATCATGATCAGACTGTTCCAGCCAGGAGTGGGCTGATTTGGATCTATATTATTTGCCATAGTTGTATCAATACAGGCAGATCTTGATCAGACTGTTCCAGCCGGCACCTTGTTGACTTGGATCTATACTATTTGCCATAGTTGTATCAATACATGCATATCATGATCAGACTGTTCCAG
The DNA here is from genome assembly GCA_007844125.1 of Sinonovacula constricta. NCBI lineage: Eukaryota > Metazoa > Mollusca > Bivalvia > Cardiida > Solecurtidae > Sinonovacula > Sinonovacula constricta. The sequence continues at coordinate 16,636,537 of CM017570.1, forward strand.
CCAGGAGTTGGCTGATTTGGATCTATACTATTTGCCATAGTTGTATAAATACATGCAGATCATGATCAGACTGTTCCAGCCGGCAGCTGTTTGACTTGGATCTCCACTATTTGCCAAAGTTGTATAAATACATGCAGATCATGATCAGACTGTTACAGCCAGGATTTGGCTGATTTGGATCTATACTATTTGTCATAGTTGTATAACTACATGCAGATCATGATCAGACTGTTCCAGCCAGTCGTTGGCTGACTTGGATCTTTACTATTTGCCACAGTTGTATAAATACATGCAGATCGTGATCAGACTGTTCCAGCCAGTCGTTGGCTGACTTGGATCTTTACTATTTGCCACAGTTGTATTAATACATGCAGATCATGATCAGACTGTTCCAGCCAGGAGTTGGCTGATTTGGATCTATACTATTTGTCATAGTTGTATAAATACATGCAGATCATGATCAGACTGTTCCAGCCAGTCGTTGGCTGATTTGGATCTATACTATTTGCCACAGTTGTATAAATACATGCAGATCATGATCAGACTGTTCCAGCCAGGAGTTGGCTGATTTCAATCTATCTTATGTGCCATAGCTGTATAAATACATGCAGATCATGATCAGCCTGTCCCACCCAGGAGCTGGCTGATTTGGATCTCTACTATTTTCCACAGTTGGATAAACACATGCAGATCATGCTCGATAAGACTGCCCCAACGAAGATCTGGCTGATTTGGATCTGTCCTAAGTTGTATAAATACATGCATGTCCAGATCATACTGCATTATGTGTTGATCGTTATCATACTGCCCGAACAAAGATTATGCTCAGACCCCAGCCCCTCACCTCCAGCCAGATTGTGGCAGATTTATATCTTAACTATTCGTCAAAGTTGTATAGATCCTGATCAGACTGTCCAAAGCCATTATCTTATAATTTGAAGCATCTTTTAAGACTGGAATAGACAGACTATGTTTATTATTTGCAAGGTTGCCAAAACAGTCACTTGATCAAATGTAATTTAAAACAATGTGTGACATTAATCTGCATGTGATTGTGGATAAGTCTGCTTAATTACAGTCAGTGCTGGACAGTTTTATTGATCCTCAATTTTAACCCTGACTTGTAAATGGTTAAACTCCAAACCATCCTGGTCAATACTCTGGTGTGGTTAATAGTGGTCAATTCAGTTATTTTAATATGATGTTTACGGCATTTAATTGCTACTTATTTAGTTCATGTTTGCAATTTAAGATGCTATAATTACCATACATGTGCCTTAAAACATCTTAGTTTTAGGATAACTACATTTTATGTGGTCTCACTAAATAAAATATGGTCAACAATGGTCAAATAAAAATGCAATTTGTAAATTGATGTCTCACAGGACATGTCTCATATTATAACAAAAGTATTTTTACATTTCACTGACAACAGTTTAGAATGCCAGAAAGACACCAGTAGACACAATAAGTCTATTGTTCAGAATGATAGATGATCAAAATTGGTAGAGAAAATAGCATACCATCTTATTGTTAGCATTTAACTCTATGTGTCAAATAATGTATTGTTGTATTGTTTGTCATTATTCTGATATATTCTCTATCACTTCTGGATTCATCACTAATTCACTATCAGCATAAAACTTATCCATCTCATAAATATCCGAAATGTATACATGTTCGAAATACAGGCTATTTGCAAAACATTCGGATTTCCGGTTAAGTATTTTGTTTATCTTACATCATATATTTAATCTACATACTGTTGTATTTATCCAATTAATTAAATAAACACTCTATGTAATAAACATCACACTTACGTTTAATTAATCACGTATAAATCCATCCATATTTGATTTATTTCCACCACTGTACACTGACATATTTCATTCAAAACAAAACTCTACAAAGAAAAGTAACTCGTACCTGTTCACGGTTACACAACGTCAACTTTTACCAATAATATCGAAAATTGACAAATAGTTGTATCTAGAAAAGTCTTACAACATTTAATGCATGTGTTTAATTAGTTCTAAATACAAATGATTATATCGTGGATAAATGGATTTATAATTAATAATGTTTGTGATGAAACTGAGTTTTCAACTTTGGAACTATAAATCTCGTGTCGTGATGCGTCACAAAAATTTAACAAAATATTTCCTAACACATTAAAATAAAATAAAATACAACAATATTAAATCTATCATGCTGTGTATAAATAATTTAATATGTTTCAATCAATATCAACTAATCAACATACCTAAATAATTCCTCCATTGTTGCATGACTGCTTGACGTCGACTCTTCACAACAACTCGAAGCCCAGCAGCAGTGACGTGTACCCTCCAACGTAGAGTTTCCTTCCATCGACGTCGTAATATAAACATTCTGGTCCACAGATCCCATCTTTCCAGGCCAGTATCTCTCCCACAACCCGCCCCTCATCGGTCACCTGGACCACGTTGTTTGACACACATCCAGCCACCATCACCATTCCCCGCTGGTCAGTGGTCACACCCCAGGCTCTATCCAGACCCATGTCGTCTTTGGAGAGACGAAACACGACCCGACCGTCCCGGGACACACACACCAAACCATTATTCCAGTCACTGACATACACACGATCACCGGCCTGGTTCACGGCGATACCGGTGATATCAGAGAACATTGACTGACCGTCGGTGTCACGGCTGATATCCCTGATCATCTTACCGGACATGTCGTGGATCCTCAGGCTGTCAAGGTACCCAGCAAACAACTCTCCACCATGACAGGCAAGTCTGGATGTCTTCTGGCCCATGTCGACCGTCCTGCTCGGTGTCAGACCCTTCACGGCGGATATAATGTGGACAATGTTTGACCTGTCAGCAACCTGTAATATAAACATGAACAACAGATGAACAATATAAAGTTTATTAAAAGTGTTTCAAAGTTTTCAAAGTTTATTAAAAGCAAACCAGAAGGTCATACGACCAATGTGGTGTCAAAAGCATGGCGGCAGTACATGTTTAAACAATAGATATATAGGTAAATAGCATTTAACATAATATAGCGGAACATTTCACAATTCAAATATATTAATAAGTAATTTACAAAAATGTAAGACATGGTTCATATGACTTCATTTATAGTACTATGTGCTAAAAATTAATAGATCAATATAATATAAATTAAACAGTTACGATAATAATAATTGTTATTATTAATTTAAACCATAATCATAGCAAAAAAAAAAAAAAACATCAGATACGCCTTACATGTATTTTACCTGTCCATCCGTCTTCCCTTATCGAAACGAAATACAAGGTGAAGACATGGAATAAATAAATAAATTGATAAATAACTAAATAAAATAAAAATAAATAAATAAATAAATAAATAAATAAATAAATAAATAAATAAATAAATAAATTAATAAATAAATAAATAAATAATATGCTATTAACGACAAAATACACAAGCAAGCAAGAAATAACAAAATGATACTTTTGATTTAGGTTCGCTCTACAATTTAGTGTAGTGCGACCATATACTGAAAGGCCAGACGCACTTTCAATAAAAGTGTGTGGACTACAAAGATGTAAGAGGGGTCACTAAATCAGTGATTATTACATAAATAACCTTATATAAACATTCAAAGTTATTTTTTTATATATAGTAAAACATTGTTTAATGAATGTCCAATGAAATCAAGTGATTTAATACATTTGTCCAATTAATACTTTCATAGAGTTAGTATAGTGTAACCGTATGACTAATATAAAGGGATGTAACTCTAATGGTAACATACACATGTGGATTTATTGAAAACATAGATACGTTGTATATGCTGTGTGGAAATGGAAACAAAAAGTGGCACAAAGAATAATTTGTCTGCTGCGACAAGAGATTTGAAATATAATGCTTAACAAGTTTTTTATGTTTAATTCAGTACCAGTTTTTATATTTCCAAGGAAGAGTATATTTGGAGTTTGTTTGATACAGCCTACTGTACAGTTACAAAAATAGAATAAAATGAACAGACAGAAGAAAGCAGCAAGAACTGGAACTGCTTGAAGGTAAGTTTACATATACATTTAGAATATTTATATTTAAAAAAAAAAAAAAAATATATATATATATATATATATATATATATATATATATATATATATATATATATATATATATATATATATATATATATATATATATATATATATATATATATATATATATATATATATATTTATATCTTGCATATGAATGTCCATACCTTTCATGCATGCATATTAATAAGTAAATATTTCATGACATATAACAAATACATAAAATTTACTTTTGCTGGCAATGTTTCACAAAATACTGTTTTGAAGGTAATCACCACTATATTAATTCAATGTAATTATACTTATAGGCAATCGGAGTTATCTCTGATAAAGGAGATTATTTCCGAGTTCAAATGCTTTATTTAAAAAGCAACCCAGTTTTCTTATTATCTTTGTGTTCTTTGTCATAAATAGCTCCACCATTTTGAACATATTTGGTCTAATGTAATAATATGAGGGGATGAATTGTTTTCTTATATTAATAAATATTTTACATTCAAGCACAAAATGAAACTCATCTTCTAGTGTGTCACAGAAAGTACATAAACGATCAGCAATAGGGGTTGCCGTAGGCCTGTTCCATCTACCCGTTTCAATATGTAATCTGTGAGATGAAACACGAATACGGGATAAATTGACTCTGTATTTGGTTATGTTTATTACATCAAGATATGGCTGGAAATCAAAATCAGCAATATTTCTATAAAACAATGCTCGACTTGAGTCATGTAAACGACTATACCAATTTTGTAAAAAATGATCATGAATTCTTTGTTTCACCAGTAAAAGAAACAGCTTTTCATCACCAACAGATTGTGAATACCATGTTTCAGCAAAGCCCAATGAGAAAATTAAATTTCTTAGCAGGGAGCACCAATTTTTACAGTCAGGTTTATTCAATATATCTTGGTACAAAGCATTGTATATAATATTGATATATGTTTTTGAATCTGATCTTAATACCTTCATCCAGAATTTAATGACATTGTAAAACCTGGTATTCTGCAAAGGAGTTCTACCTACTTCACCATAAATAAAATCATTTTGTGTTGATTTCTTGACACCAAGTAATTTCTTGCAGAACTGTACATGCACTTGTTCTATAGCATTTCCTTGATGAAAGCCCCAAATCTCACTACTATAATTAAGAATAGGCAGAACAAGTTTATCAAATAATTCAAGTCTATGCTTGACAGATATGTTGGTAAATTTATACAGATATTTGTTAAGTTTAAATATGGCTTTTAAAGACTGTCCCGCTAAGTTTTTTTTAAAAATCAGAAAAGGTTCCCCCTGATGTAAATACTAGTCCCAAATATACAAATTTCCTAACTACCTCCAACTGTGCACCATCATACCAAAAAGCAAGATTATTTGGTATTCTGCCACCTTTTCTAAATATCATTACCTTAGTTTTCTCAGTATTCACTTTTAGCTTCCATTTCTTACAATATTCAAACAAATGATTTAAACTTGCCTGTAATTCCTCACTGGTGTTAGCAAATATAACAATATCATCAGCATATAATATAAGAAACAACTTGAACATATAAACATCAATACCATTTGCACCATATTCAATAAACATGTTTTCAATATCATTAACAAACATAGAGAATAAAAATGGCGATAGACACTCGCCTTGTCTCACTCCTAAATGACATTCGAAGCTATTGCTTAGTTCATTCATATATTTTACTTTTGATTTAACACCATCATACATTGATCTTATTATATTTAATATTTTACCTCTAATGCCAAGTTTTATTAGCTTCATCCACAGATTTTCCCTGGATACATAGTCAAAGGCTTTACTAAAATCAATAAAAGCACAATACAATTTCTTATTATTATTAAGCATGTGATTAATTATCCCATGCAATACAAATATATTATCAGAAGTACCCATTTTAGATCTAAAACCAGCTTGTGCCTCTATGTATACTCCATAATTTTCAGCCCAATTACATAACCTATTGTTTAAAATTCTTGTGAACAGTTTGCCAAGTGTGCTAAGTAATGTGATTCCCCTGTAATTATTTACTTCATTAATACTTCCTTTCTTGTGTAGTGGAATAATAAAACCTTCTGACCAGGCTTCTGGAAAGTAGCCTAATTCAAAAATTTTATTAAATAATGCATGCATGTAAGGTGAGAGTATAGTTTTTCCATGTATAAAGAATTCGTTTAAGTAATCATCAGGACCTCCAGATTTGTTGGTGTTTAGCTGGTTAATAGCCTTTAGCGATTCATTATGAGTAATCGGGAAGTTTAGCTCTTCAAACATGATCTGAAATTCATTCTTTTCACATCTTTCAATAAAGGTCAAGACATCTTCATCTGGTGTGAAGAACTGGCTCTCTGGGTTATTAACAGCCTTGAAATAGGCTTCAAAATCATCAATTGGAATATTTGAAGTTTTTATTCCATATGTCCCTTTAAGAAGTATCCAATATTGCCTAGCATTTTTAATCTTTGCAGATAATAGTTTTTTTAGTTTCTAGTTTGTCATATTCATACTTTGCTTTGCGGAGACACTTTTTATATTCTGATCTCTTACTTATCATTAATACCCTATTATTTTCATTTTTATTACTTCTGTACTGGTTTAATGCAGCATAAAATTCCCTACGTTTCCTGTCACATTCATCTGTATACCACTTGTTTTCAGGTTGATGTGAACTACTACTAGAGCTACTACAACTGGTTTGATGACCTGGCTTACCAAGTGTATGTTTAAACAATGGAGAGATTACGTCATCAATCAAGTAAGAGAAATCCTGAATGCATTTGTCAATATCTGACTTGGATAGAGAACTATCCACACTACCCATGAAGGCATCAAGATTATTCACGGTTATATCTGCAGATAATCGTTCCTGATTTTTTTTTAGTTTGTCACCATCCCAAATATATGTATGTGTAATGTTCTCTTTATGTTTTATTTCTTCCAGGTTAGCTGTAACTTCTGGTTGTGAAAAAGACAAGTTTTAAAGTAATCAAACAATGATCAGATAAAATGTTAGGATCATGTACCTTAAAGTGATCTATATTATTGAATAAGTTTGGGCTTGTAATTACATAGTCTACAACACTAGAACCTTGCTTACCAACATAAGTGTATTTACCAATATTTCTATCTTCACCAAATCTACCATTAATGATGCGGATTCCTGTTTGCTTACACAAGTCTAATAATAACATACCATTACTATTAGTTCTACCCTTATCTTGTGACACACGATCAATTTGAGTGTCTACTAAATAATCATCTGGTAGTGAATCATTTATAAAATCATTGTCATCCTCAACAAAGTCAGGCAGATCAGATGTATGTGAGTTAAGATCACCACATAATATGAAATTCAAGTCCTTCTCACACTTTGATTCTAAACTTATAATTAAATCTAATAACCTGTCATAAGTATGAGTGTCAATCAAAGCCTGTCGCGAGCTACCTTCAGGTATAATATAACTTAAGCAAATAAAAATATCATCATATGTACCTAAAAGACTTCCATTAATTTTAATACAGCTTATATCATCCTGACTTTGGAATATTAAGGTTTTATTTGTGACAAATTTGTTTCTTATATAAACTATTATTCCACCCGACGCGCGTTTACATGTGCTAAGATTTTCAGTTCTATGCAAAACGAAGTAATCAAAATTTTCAACTGATAAATCTGAAAGATCGGTTGTCCAAGTTTCTGTCAAAAGAACAATATCATTTTTATTAAAAATATTTTTCAATTCAGGAGATAGTAATTTGTTTGTCCGCTTGGAACATAGACCTTGAATGTTCAGTAATGCGCAGTTAAGCGTGACCTTCTGTGTTGATATCTAGTGTCCTGAATCTTGATCAGGTTTTTCACTGGGCCCATTATCGGTCGGCTCGTGTGGCTCGTGCGGCACTGTTTGCGGTACGTCGTGTAACATAGTTTGTTTGCTATTTATAGTTATCGGTAATTCCGACTTGTCATTTGAAACCTGAGTGGATTTTTTTATTTTCAGGTTGTTGTCGCTGCTTGGCTCTTGGTACACTTGAAGCGTTTCGTCTATACGGTCGTGCAGATTCGGAGCGTTTCTCAGAGCGCGCTGTAGCACGTGCAACCTTCGGACGTCCGCGTACTGTAGAGACACTATCTGTAGCCAAGACATGAATCTGATTGCGATCAAGCACAGACACTGCTGACACCTCTGCAGTCTGTATACAAGTGCCGACTGAATTGCACCCGTTTTCAGCAGTCTGTTGCTGTGACAAGACGGGATATACATCAGGATCTGCTATAATGCTGTCTGTCGTAGATGCTGGCTGCTGGTTTACTGGTAGTGGAGAAGTAGTCTCAGAAGGTATCTGCACTGTGTTGTTGAAATCAGACTGGTTATCCACCGATACAGCTGAAGGTTGTAAATAAGCAGGATTTGGGCACATCAGTACCGGGCCATGAAACATGGGATGAACTAGACCTGGAAATGCAGTCCCCTGGTATTGGAATTGTGGCATACCAACTTGTGACCCTATGATAGGACTTGTGGGAAACTGACTAAAGAGGTTACTATCAGCGACTGTTTGCGCACTGGATGTGTGCTCCATTTGTCTAGCTGGGGACCTATGAGAATGTGACACTGTACTATTGCTGAAACTGTCAAGGTCAACATCCACATTTTCTAATGCAACAAGTATACTGGCATTTATGTATTTTGACCATTCAGGAAGTTCCTCTTTGATTAAGCGACCATTGTGTATTAACTTTGCAGGATAAGTGATAACAATCTTTGCACCCGGGTTTTCCTGTCGTAATTGTTTGTATAAAGGCCACAGTTTTGACCGAGCAGCCTGAATTTCCTTTGGGTGGTCGTAGTCAACTGAGAATCCTGTCCCTTTCAGCATGTATACTCTACTCATGATGTATTCTGTGTCACAAACGTCTCTGAAATTGACAATTATAGGCCTTCGTTGAGAGCGTGTTTGTGCGGAAATTCGGCCCAACCTATGCGCTCTTGCTAGATTTAGGTCTTCATCAATGTCTAAATGGTTTGAGAGGAAATCTCAAATAATTTGAAAGCAGCTCTCCCCTTTGTTTTCTGATATTCCTCTAAATATTAAATTGTTCCTACGGGATCTAGCTTCCAGATCAATGCCTTTATACGCAAGTGTTTTAGTAGTTCTGTTTGCGAATTGGTTACCGATGCCACATGTCCTAGTTTTTGACCCATGCACGTAAATGTCTTTTCAAATGATTCTAAACCATTATTGATGTTGGCTTGGTCACGTTTTATGCATCGTAATTCATCGAACATGCAAGTAAGTTTATTGTCAATTGAAGAGTTAATAAAATCTTGCCTTGTAACATCCATTTTATGTTCGTTCTTTGTTCCTTTGTTCCTTTGTTAAGAAATCCCGCCAAAACTGATATTCACAGTACGATCAACATACGTCCAAACCACACAAAATGTAATCCCTTTTATAACACAGAACTGAAATCCTCACATTTATTACTAATTAAACAGTCAATTGAGTAAAACAAATCCTTTTTTGTGCCCTTAAATTCAAAAATTTAAAACACTTTTCGACTGCTCAAGCAAAAACACGTCCACTGTCCGCCATATTTAATCCTTACTTATCAATATACATGTTGATGTGTTTATATGTGGGTAATGTTCGTTGTTGTTCGAGTCTCGTCTTGTTGGAGAAAACTTGCATCTCGTTTTCACGGGCGGCGTTCTGAAACAGTTGAATTGTAAACAAACATGTAAAACGATTCAAAGTGATTAGAATTATGAATCTGACTTTTATAAACTTAAGTTGGTTATTGTTGTTATGTGTAGAGCTACTTTGTTATAAACAATTTATATATAACGCTTAGAAGTTTAAGAATATGTTTTGTCGCCTGTGGCAGAAACGAGTTTTGAACAATGCGGCAAAATCTACAGACGAACTTTTAGCAACATTAAACTGTACACATCAAAATGTCTATATTTTTGTTACACCTAGATAATTATGTACTATTGCTATGGCTATTAATTTTAAGCATATATAAATATATTATATTCATAGATATAATTAAGAAAACACGATACTTTACACTCCACAGGCTCCTGGCTATCGAGGGAAAAAATCGCGTCCACCTAAAGTTTATTATTGTTTAAATGACGTCATTTTGTAGCGCGTGCGGCAAAGGAATGCACTGTATGCATACAGGGACGCGGTAAATGTCGTTAGACGGTTAATGCAATTTAAATTCAGACACTGATTACAACAATATCCCGAAAACAGCTCCACTCTTACATTTTGTAAGATCTGACTTGGTGAGATTAAAATTCAGATTACTAGTTATATATTGGCTTAAAAATATATTTGGCCATGTTGTAAGTGTATGGAATTACATCTTTATTTCAAATATTATGTCACTATCGTGACAATCGTTAAACTATTTTGATTGACAAATATATGCGATATGTTTAAATTTTATGCACAATCGCAGTTCAGCAATTGTTCATGTAAATAAAATTAGTTTGTCTAAATGGCGTGGAAACCCGTTTCAACTCTTTGATTTTCCCAACCTAGAGACAAAAGGAAACTAACCTGTTCCAGCGAAAATATGTGAGGCCTAGGCCTGTGCTTTAAAGGCCGAGTATCGCATTTAAGTTCCGTGGATAATTTAATGCATGAACAAGTAGTAATTGATGCTAATATAAACTTCTGACTATAAAACACAAGTTTACATCATTCATTATTTAAAACAATGTTGCTGTGTTGTTGTTGTTTTTTTTCCGATTGTTCACAGAATGCCTAAGAGAATTACCGCGGCTATTTTTAAAGCGGTTCAATGACTCGTCAAAATTCACGCGATTTTCACTTTATAGACAAACAACAAAATGGCTGACACTTGTCAAGATTTGTACTGACAATTGAGTAACAATCGTCACGTGGCGCTCCCAATACGCTCTGCAAACAAAAACAACAACAACAACAAACAAAAAAACAAAAACAAAAAAAAAACACAAAACGAAAAAACAAAAACAACAAACGCGCGGAATCTAAAAATAGTATTAATAGGCCACGTAGCCTAAAAATGCAAACACCGTGTTTACAATAGTAATTTTAAACAAATTATTAACATCTGGATTCGGCCTTCGAGTAATCATATGTCATAATTACATATATTTTGCAAGTGTCGCTCTGTTGCGGAAAAATAGAGTGTACAGAAAATCCAAACAAGATCAATTGCGCCTAGGCTTGTTTAAAGTATCCCACAATATCAGTTATAGATAACATCATGCCTGTAGTGTGGTTTGGGGGTTTTGACCCTGCGCATTTTACTTTCTTTAGTTAAGATGTAGGTATAACTAATCTTATAGTTAGAGAAATAGAAAACGCAAAATCACTGGATCTCATTTTATTTTGTATTAATATATTATGAAATGCGAAGAGCATTTCCGCTATATAGATATGGGGTCTGACATGGTGCATGTGTTACTGATGTATCCTTTTTTCATGCAGACTCTTTCCTTTTGGAATTAGGAGGATTGAAAGAACACACTGTCATGTGGGGCACTGTGGTTCTAAACAAAATGCATGCCGCTTATTCTTATACATCTATAGCCCAACTATTGGAGGACACTCAATGAAAGTTAAGTTTTATTGCTACTTTACAATTCCAGCACATATTTAGGATATCATCCATTACAAATTTTCTTCAGACTCTATCTTCTTTAAAACCACAAAACTAACGCCAAACTCTTGTGATACGCATCAATGACCGGTCTATTTCGTAATAAATCGGTACAGATAAGTTATGGAATTAGTTAAAGCAATACTAGCAATATGTATGATTTCAGTTTCCATGCCTCAAATACTAGGGCGGCCATTGACTAAAACTTTTTTTTTATGTCATTGTTCATAGAATATTTTACGCGTACATGTATGCAAACAGTGAAAATAACAAGACCCACATTCTTACGCGGTCTGGGGTTAATAAAACAAAACAGTCTTTTCTTTAAGCCCTGTCCGTATCTACTGTATTATATGAACAACTTTAGTTTGGTTGTTGTTGTTGTTGTTTTTTAATGTAAAACAAGGAATTATAGTTCCAACTTACACCGAAGAAGCATGTTTAAAAGTTGAATTGTCTAAGGGAGATAATTTCGCAATTACTGTTTTTTAGTTTTTACACGATTACTGTTATTGAATACTCTCGAGTGTGGAGAACTGAAAATGAATGGTTGATAAAATGTGCTTTTGACTTTCGAGATTTGCCGAACCATAATGTAAGTTTTTATCTTGTATACGACATTTCGTTGTTGAAATATGTTGCATTTTATGTTTCTTAATAAGTTTATTTACTTTGAGTTTGGAGACTTTAGTTTAAATGTAAAAAATCTAGTTGAGTGCTCAGACCTTTTTTCGCCATTCAATGCCCTTGCCTTGTTCTTGTAGTACAAGAGTCTGTGCCAGTACGGCAATAGAAGCTTAAGGGGGGTTTGTCAAGTAGTTTAATGACATGCATTTATATTCACGTATTTCTGATATTTTGAACACGTCGACTTGGAATTTTAATCTTAAATTATTGTAACTAATATATTGCGTTTATTTTCACCAGCAAACTTTTGCTTGTAGTGACCCACTTCTCAAAGACCCCAAGACCTGTACCCTTTTTCAGAAACAACAACAACGACAACAATACTCCAATACAGACAAATACAGTTAGGTCTTATAACAACACATTAATCGAACAATTTATACAACCTATAAAGTCTGATGTTCCACCAACACATTATATTCAATGTTTAATAACATAAAAATAGGCAGCCTGATAAGCCCACTCAACACATATCAATGTTCCATAACATCAACATATGCTGTTTGATAAGCCCTTCAAGAAGTAAGGTTCAGTGTTCGCATGTGTCCCATTGTTTACTGTTTTCCACTCAAGCAACACCATCGGAAACACGTTGTTTGGTTTTGTTTTATTTTGTAAAATACTTTACTATTATGATCATTGATATTTTCTACATTTTAATTATGGATACCCAGTAATATACAGTGAACATTTTACCATTTTTTTCTTATGAGTCCACAGTATGCACATTTTCTGAAATAGGTCCTGACAAAACCAATGAGCCCCTACATATATAAGGTATACCGTTAATTTTGTAATAGAATCTCAACTAGCAAATTCCATCTTTACCTTTACCATAGCCACGATTAGGTTTTAGGCAGTGTTGTTGAAACATAGATTTCTTAATGTGCGACATGGAATAATCAGTATCAATATCTTTTACATCAGGTTCCCTTTCACTAACTTTGAAAACTTAACTTTTAAAAGTGCTTCAGTGTTTGCTGCCTGTAGTTTAACAGGGGGCAACCTGTTTTTTTAAAATAATATCTTATTGACAGTTTGCTTACAAACAAACACCATGTGCTGCTCGATAGAACCTGTTTAAAAGGCCAGTTTCCATTGGGTAAGCCGTCAAAATTGAATCAATCGGTGGACAATATGTCTGGTGCACAGAGATTTCACCCAGCTAACCTGTGTATTTTCAACGCAAAGGTTTTTATTGCATTTTTGTATGCAAGTTTATAGTCCAGATTTCAGATTGATTTTCACGATTGATTTTCGTAAGGAGTCATAATTACATGCTTATTTGCGGACACTCATATACATCAACTTATTGGGTGTTATGTATCATTGGCATGAACTCATTAGGCATTATATGTTACATACACAAACTTATTGGGTGTTATCTATCACCAAGATGACCTCATTGGGCATTATATCTTACAGACATCAACTTATTGGGTGTTCTCTATCACAGGGATGACCTCATTGGGCATTATATGTTACAGACATCAACTTATTGGGTGTTATCTATCACTGGGATGGACCTCATTGGGCATTATATGTTACAGATATCGACATATTGGGTGCTATCTATTACTGGGATAACCTCATTGGGCATTATAAGTTACAGACATCAACTTAATAGGTTTTATATATCACTAAGATGACCTCATTGGACATTATATGTTAAAGATATCAACTTATTGGTGTGTTATCTTATCGGAATGACCTTATTAGGCATTATATGTTACAGACATCAACTTATTGGGTGTTATCTATCACTTGGATGACCTCATTGGGCATTACATGTATATGTTACAGACATCAACTTATTAGGTGTTATCTATCACGGAGATGACCTCATTGGGCATTATATGTTACATTCATCAACTTATTGGGTGTTATTTATCACCAGGATGACATCATTGGGCATTATATGTTACATACATCAATTTATTCGATGTTATCTATCACAGGGATGAGCTCAATGGGTATTATATGTTACAGACATCACCTTTTTGGGTGTTGTCTATCACTGGGATGACCTCATTTGGCCTTATATGTTAAAGCCATCAATTTATTTGGTGTAATCTTTCACTTGGATGACCTCATTAGGCATTATATGTTACAGACATCAACATATTTGGTGTTATCAATCAAGTGGATGACATCATTGGGCATTATATGTTACAGATATCAACTTATTGGGTGTTATCTATCACTGGGATGACATCATTTGGCATTATATGTTACAAACATCAACTTGTTTGGTGTTATCTATCACTGTGATGACATAATTAGGAATTATATGTTACATATATCAACATTTTGGGTGTTATCTATCACGGGGGTGACTTCAATAGGCATTATAAGTTGCATACATCAACTTTCTGGGTGTTATATAACGCTAAGATGACCTAATTAGGCATTATATGTCACAGTAAACAATTTATTGGGTGTTATCTATCACTGGGGTGACCTCATTAGACATTATCTGTTACAGACATAACCTTATTGGATGTTATATATCCTCGGGATGACCTCATTAGGCATTATGTGTTACAGACATCAACATATTTGGTGTTATCAATCAACTTGATGACCTCATTGGGCATTATATGTTACAGACAAAACTTACTGGGAATTATATGTCACTTGGATGACCTCATTAGGCATTGTATGTTACAGACATCAACATATTTGGTGTTATCAATAAACTTGATGACCTCATTGGGCATTATATGTTACAGACATAAACTTACTGGGAATTATATGTCACTCGGATGACCTCATTAGGCATTGTATGTTACAGACATCAACATATTTGGTGTTATCAATAAACGTGATGACCTCATTGGGCATTATATGTAACAGACATAAACTTACTGGGAATTATCTGTCACTTTGAGGACCTCATTAGGCATTATAGGGTACAGACATCACGTTATTGGATGTTATATATCACCGGGGTGACCTCATTAGGCATTATGTGTTACAGACATCAACATATTTGGTGTTATCAATCAACTTGATGACCTCATTAGGCATTGTATGTTACAGATATCACCTTATTGGTGGGCTATCTATCACTGAGATGACCTCATTAGGGATTACATGTTACATACATCAACTTATTGGGTGTTATCTGCAGGGTTGGCAAAATGCCGGCAAATATGAGTATTTACCATGCCGGCGGTATTTACCGGTATTTACCGGCAAATACTGGTCGATTAAATTGACCAGCCTGGAATATATACAATAATCCCAATTATCTTCTTTCATATGGATAATTTCAAGTGTACCCATCAGTTGCCATTTTATTTATACTTAAGTTTTACACTTTTATCACTTTATTCATAATAAATAAATATTTAAGTACTGAAAAAAATGGTCAGTTGAATTTGCCATCCATGGAATTTATACAATACGATATACATGTATATCCCCTATAGTCAGCATGTGGACAACTTCAAAATTTAATTATAAATAATAACCAAGTCATCATTTTAGGGGGTTAATTTTAATAATTAACAAGTAATTTACACAACTTACAATAAATACATGTATACATGACTACAATAACAAACAAGGTTAGATACAAAGAAGTCTCTTTCTACCAGTCAATCTCTTGATTCCCCCTAAGGTATCTGTAGCAGAACACCAATATACAACGAATTAGTAACGATTCGCCACATATCGATTCGCCACACTTATGATTCGCCACAGATGAATAATGAATAATAATGTTGATTATTGTGAGAAAACTATTGAGAATATTTATGATTTTTAATTAAAGAATGTCATCGAAATGTAAATGAACCACATGTACTGTTGTTTTCCCAATCAAGAAAGTTATTTACACTTTTTCAACATGTCGCCATCTTTCTAAGGAAGAGTTATCATCGTTAAACATTTGTTATGTTTGCACTTGTCAGTTAAGGGGCCGATTCCTGTTAATTAACCCCAAAGAATAATTAGAAACTAATGTTCTCAGTTTGTCAAATAATGGACCGACTCCTTCTAATTATTCCCGAAGAATTCCTTTAATCAGAAAGGAATGTTTGCAGTTTGTCATTTTAATAACTTTGGTTATCATTGTTACACATTTGTTTGTAAACAAACACATTTGAGCGAAGTACTTTCCGTACCAATATCATAACATAACATAACATAAATTTATTGGCATAATGTACAAACACATACATAGAGCCATCATACAATAACAAAATAAAATGGTACAGTGATCAGCATGGAAAAACTAATGAGTTTCTCTGACAGCTTAATACTATAATTGATATGATTAACAGAAGAACCTAGGTGGACTATTATTGCCTCATTTTAAATGCATAATATAAATATTTTCCTATGCTTAATATAATTTTTTTTATTTGTTGAAGACATAAGCAATATAAATTTATTTTTTGTAGGAAAGCAACAATAATATCTTTTAAAAAACCTCCTTCTTAATTCTTGGTATTTAGGACATACTAGTAAAAAGTGGTAGTCATCCTCAACAGCCTTCATATTACACATAATACATATATATATCACACCTGTTGTCAATCATTTTTACTACTGTTGCGAATCGTTATTCACCTGTGGCGAATCATTATGTAACGAATCGTTATTGTGGCGAATCGTTAGTATACCTATACAACCACTTGCTTGCACCTAGACAAATTGTCTAGGTAATTTATGACACTTTACTGTTGTCTTTGTTACCCCTAGCTATTACAGCCCCATGTTTGAAACCTGTTGTTTTAATTGTCTAGACAATATGGCTTCGCTTGTTAAATATCAATAGCCAGGTGCACAGGTGAATTTGCATTAATTTCTCACCTGCTGTATTTTAGGTTCTAAGTAAAAAAAGACAGTTATTTAAAAATTATTTTTACCATATGTGCTTATAATGATCACCTGATATATTTTAATAAAATGTCTGAGTAATTGAATTATTATTATGATTATACGTTAATAACTGTCAACTAAATTGAGATTTCTGTAGTATTTTAAGGAAAAAAAACTCATCTTTGTAGTATTTGCCAGTATTTGCCACTGTGGAGTAATTTCCAGGCCGGTAAATACCGGGCCTGGTTATCTGTCACTGGGATGACCTCATTGGGCTTTATGTGTTAGTCTTCAACCTATTGGGTGTTATCTATCACTGGGATGACCTCATTGGGCATTATAAGTTATAAATATCAACTTATTGAATGTTATATATCACCCCGATGGCCTCATTAGGCATTATATGTTACAGATATCAACCTATTGGATGTCATATATCACACGGATGACCTCATTAGGCATTATATGTTACAGATATCATATTATTGGATGTAATATTTCGCTGGGATGACCTCATTAGGCATTATATGTTACATATATAAACTTATTGGATGTTATATATCACAGGGATGACCTTATTAAGCAATATATGTTACAGATATAAACTTATTGGATGTTATCTATTACCTGGATGAACTCATTAGGCATTATAATTATGTTCCATGTATCAACTTATTGAGTGTTACTTATCACCAGGATGACCCCATTGGGCATTATATGTTACATACATCAACTTATTGGGTGTTATCCATCATCGGGGTGACCTCATTGGGCGTTATATGTTACATACATCAACTTATGTGTTATATATAACCGGGATGACATCATTGGGCATTTTATGTTACAGACATCAACTTATTGGGTGATATGTATCACCGGGATGACCTTATTGGGCATTTTATGTTACCAACATCAACTTATTGGATGGTATCTATCACTGAGATGACCTCATTAGGCATTATATGTTACAGACATCAACTTATTGAGTTTTATGTATCACCTTGATGACTTCATTCGGAATTATATGTTACAGACTTCAACTTTTTGGTTGTTATATCTCACTATGATGACCTCATTGGGCATTATATGTTACCAACTTCAACTTATTGGTTATTAACTTATATGTTTTTATGAAGCTAGTTTTTATTATATAATGCATCATGTGTGTTGAGGTATGTTTCTTTGTTATTGTCTTGTACTTTGTGTCATCTTCATATACAGTACAATTGCTCAACGTCACTGTGGCCCTTCAGACCTTAGATACATTATCTAAGGGTCATTCAGCTGTACTCAATGTGATGTGTGTTTAGCTTGCTTTGGTCTCCAGCTGGAACCTGTCTGGGAATATATATCATTACATTATAACGAAGCATGTAGGGCCATATCAAAGAAAGGCCAAATAGTGCTGATAATTAATAATTTGCATAATTTATTGCTTAAGCATTTTGGCTTATGAAAGACTTGCTATATATTAGGCTGTTGTGACTTTGTATGAAAGAAGGAGTTCCTTGATACTAGAAGCCTCTTCATATATATTTGTATTGGAATATCCATTTGATTAAATTACTTGAGATCTGCTGTGTTCTTTTAAATTGCTATTATATTTAAAATTAAAGTGTTTTAACAACTGGCAAGCCATTGTGCAGTTTTCAGCACCCGTCTTATCACTCTGGATAATAATTCACATTAACAACATCTTGAACTTGATTTTTTTCAAAAGTAGCATTATGATAATATCACCAGCATGAACTTATTGTGCCTTATATGTTCAGCATCAACATATTGGGTGTTATATAACATTAGCATAATCTTATTGGGTGTCATAGTTTACTGATATCAGCTTATTAGGCCTATATTTTACCATCATCACCTTATTGGGTGATACATGTATACAACGTCAGCATGACCTTATTGGGTCTTATATGTTACCCACATCAGCTTATTGGGTGTTATATAACATCAGCATGATCTTATTTGGTCTTTTTTTTTTACTGATATCAGCTTACTGGACCTTATTTGTTACCCACATCACCTTATTGGGTGCTACATGTATACAATATCAGCATGACCTTACTGGGTCTTATATGTTACCAGCATCAGCTTATTGGGTGTTATATAACATCAGCATGACCTTACTGGACCTTATATGTTACCCACATCACCTTATTGGGTGTTACATGTATACAATGTCAGCATGACCTTATTGGGTCTTATATGTTACCGGCATCAACTTATTGGGTGTTATATAACATCAGCATGATCTTATTTGGTCTTTTATTTTACTGATATCATCATACTGGGCCTTACCTGGTACCAACATCAACTTATTGGGGGTTATACAACATCAGCATAATCTTATTGGGTCTTATATTTTACTGATATCAGCTTACTTGACCTTATATGTTACCCACATCAACTTATTGGAGGTTATATTTCATCGGCATGAGATTATTGGGCCTTAAACATTATTGCCATCAATTTATTTGGTGTCTTCTATTACCACCATCAACTTGTTTGGTGTTATATATCACCTGCATTATCTCATTGGTCCTTATGTCTAACCAACATCAACTTGATGGATGTTATTCGTCAGTTGCCTGAGTTTGTTGTCTTAAATATTACCAACATACATGCATATCGAAATAATACAAATCAAGTTCATTAACTAATAGGACATCATATCGTATTAACTTTATGTTGTTGGGTGTTATAAATCACTGACGTTATGTAATTAGGTCGTATATTTTACTGATATCAAATTATAGGGTGTCTTATATTATCGATAATAAATTATTGTGACGTATATTTTGCCGACATAAAATTATTGGGCGTTATATATAACGGCTATTAATTTATTGGGTCTTGTACTTTACCATCATCAACTTATTGGGTGTTACTGCTATTGACTCATTGGGCCTTATATGTTACTGTTATTGACTCATTGGGCCTTATATGTTACTGTCATTGACTCATTGGGCCTTACATGTTACTGTTATTGACGCATTTGGCCTCATATGTTACTGTTATCGATGCATTTGACCTTATATGTATCTGTTAGCGACACATTTGGCCTTATATGTTACTGTTATAGATGCATGTGACCTTATATGTTACTGTTATCGACACAATTGGCCTTATATGTTACCAACAACAAATCATTTGGCCTTATATCTTACTGCTATCGACTCATTCACCCTTATATGTTACTGTTATTGACTCATTGGGCCTTATATGTTACTGTTATTGACTTGTTGGGCCTTGTATGTTACTTTTATCGATGCATTTGGCCTTATATGGTACTGTTATTGACTCATTTAGCCTTATATGTTACTGCTATTGACTCATTGGGCCTTATATGTTACTGTTATTGACTCAATCAGCCTTATATGTTACTGTGATCAGCATATTTAGCCTTATATGTCACTGTTATTGACTCATTGGGCCCTATATGTTACTATTATTGACTCATTCAGCCGTATATGTTACTGTTATTGACTCATTGGGCATTATATGTTACTGTTATTGACTCATTGGGTCTTATATGCTATTGTTATTGACTCATTGGGCCTTATATGTTACTGTTATCGACACATTGGACCTTATATGTTACTGTTATTGACTTATTGGGTCTTATATGTTACTGTTACCGACGCATTTGGCCTTATACTTTATTGTTATCGATGCATTGATTCTCTTATGTTACCAAAAACAAATCATTGAGCCTTATATGTTACTGCTATCGGCACATTTGGCCTTATATGGTACTGTTATCGACGCATTGATTCTTATATGTTACAAACAACAAATCGTTGGGCCTCATATGTTACTGCTATCGACTCATGCAGCCTTATATGTTACTGTTGTAGACTCATTGGGCCTTATATGTTACTGTTATTGACTCATTGAGCCTTATATGTTACTGTTATTGACTTATTGGGCTTATATGTTACTGTTATCGACGCATTGGGCCTTATATGTAACTGTTGTAGACTCATTGGGCCTTATATGTTACTCTTATTGACACATTTGGCCGCATATGTTACTGTTATCAATGCATTTGACCTTATATGTTACTGTTATCGATGCGTTTGACCTTATGTGTTACTGTTAGCGACACATTTGGCATTACATGTTACTGTTATCGATGCATTTGACCTTATATGTTACTGTTATCGACACATTTGGCCTTATATGTTACCAACAACAAATCATTTGGCCTTATATCTTACTGCTATCGACTCATTCAGCCTTATATGTTACTGTTATTGACTCATTGGGTCTTATATGTTACTGTTATTGACTTTTTGGGCCTTGTATGTTACTGTTATCGATGCATTTGGCCTTATATGTTACTGTTGCCGACGCATTTGACCTTATATGTTACTGTTACCGGCGCATTTGACCTTATACGTTACTGTTATCGACGCATTGATTCTTATATGTTACCAACAACAAATCATTGGGCCTTATATGTTACTGCTATCGAATCATTCAGCCTTATATGTTACTGTTATTGACTCATTGGGCCGTATATGTTACTGTTATTGACGCATTGAGCCTTATATGTTACTGTTATTGACTCATTAGGACTTGTTTGTTACTGTTATTGACTCATTGAGCCTTACATGTTACTGTTATTGACTTATTGGGCCTTATATGTAACTATTATCAACGCATTAGGCCTTATATGTTACTGTTGTAGACTTATTGGGCGTTATATTTCACTGTTATTGAATCATTTGGCCGTATATGTTACAGTTATTGACTTATTGGGCTTTATATGTTACTGTTATTGACTCACTGAGTCTTATATGTTACTGTTATTAACTTATTGGACCTTATATGTTACTGTTATCAACGCATTGGGCCTTATATGTTACTGCTATCAACTTATTCAGCCTTATATGTTACTGTTATTGACTCATTGGGCCTTATATGTTACTGTTATTGACATTTTGGGCCTTGTATGCTACTGTTATCGATGCATGTTGCCTTATGTGTTACTGTTATCGACACATTGATTCTTATATGTTACCAACAACAAATCATTGGGCCTTATATGTTACTGCTATCGACTCATTCAGCCTTATATGTTACTGTTATTGACTCATTGGGCCTTATATGTTACTGTTATTGACTCAATTGGACTTATTTGTTACTGTTATTGACTCATTAAGCCTTATATGTTACTGTTATTAACTTATTGGGCCTTATATGTTACTGTTATTAACGCATTGGGCCTAATATGTTACTGCTATTGACTCATTGGGCCTTATATGTTACTGTGATTGACTCAATCAGCCGTATATGTTACTGTGATCAGCATATTTAGCCTTACATGTTACTGTTATTGACTCATTGGGTCTTATATGCTACTGTTATTGACTCATTGGGCCTGATATGTTACTGTTATCGACGCATTGGACCTTATATGTTACTGTTACCGACGCATTTGGCCTTATACTTTATTGTTCTCGATGCATTGATTCTCTTATGTTACCAAAAACAAATCATTGGGCCTTATATGTTACTGCTATCGACACATTTGGCCTTATATGTTACTGTTATCGACGCATTGATTCTTATATGTTACCAACAAATCATTGGGCCTTATATGTTACTGCTAACAACTCATTCAGCCTTATATGTTACTGCCAACAACTCATGCAGCCTTATATGTTACTGCTATCGACTCATTCAGCCTTATATGTTACTGTTATTGACTCATTGGGCCTTATATGTTACTGTTATTGACTCATTGAGCCATATATGTTACTGTTATTGACTTATTGGGCTTATAAGGCCCAATGCGTTGATCACGGTAAAATATATGTTACTGTTGTAGACTCATTTGGCCTTATATGTTACTGTTATTGACTCATTGGGCCTTACATGTTACTGTTATTGACGCATTTAGCCTCATATGTTACTGTTATCGATGCATTTGACCTTATATGTTACTGTTAGCGACACATTTGGCCTTACATGTTACTGTTATCGATGCATTTGACCTAATATGTTACTGTTATCGACACATTTGGCCTTATATGTTACCAACAACAAATCATTTGGCCTAATATCTTACTGCTATCGACTCATTCAGCCTTATATGTTACTGTTATTGACTCATTGGGCCTTATATGTTACTGTTATTGACTTTTTGGGCCTTGTATGTTACTGTTATCGATGCATTTGGCCTTATATGTTACTGTTACCAACGCATTTGGGCTTATACGTTACTGTTTTTGACGCATTGATTCTCATATGTTACCAACAACAAATCATAGGGCCTTATGTGTTACTGCTATGGACTCATTCAGCCTTATATATGTTACTGTTATTGACTCATGCGGCCTTATATGTTTTTGTTATTGACTCATTGGGCCTTATATGTTACTGTTATTGACGCATTGAGCCTTATATGTTACTGTTATTGACTCATTGGGACTTATTTGTTACTGTTATTGACTCATTGAGCCTTATATGTTATTGTTATTGACTTATTGGGCCTTATATGTTACTGTTATCGACGCATTGGTCCTTATATGTTACTGTAATCGACGTATTGGGCTTTATTTGTTAGTGTTATCGACGCATTGGGCCTTATATGTTACTGTTATCGACGCATTTGGCCTTATATGTTTCTGTTATTGACTCATTCAGCCATATATGTTACTGCTATTGACTCATTGGGCCTTATATGTTACTGTTATTGACTCATTCATCCTTATATGTTACTGTTATCAGCACATTCAGCCTTACATGTTGATGTTATTGACTCATTGGGCCCTATATGTTACTGTTATTGACTAATTCAGCCGTATAATTATGTTAATGTTATTGACTCACTGGAAATTGTATGTTACTGTTAGTGACTCACTTGGTCTTATGTGGTACTGTTATTGACTCATTGGGCCTTATATGTTACTGTTATCGATGCATTGGACCTTATATGTTACTGTTATTGATTTATTGGGCCTTGTATATTACTGTTATCGACGCATTTGGCCTTATATGTTACTATTATCGACACATTGGACCTTATATGTTACTGTTATTGACTTATTGGGCCTTGTATATTACTGTTATCGATGCATTTGGCCTTATATGTTACTGTTACCGATGCATTTGGCCTAATATGTTACTGTTATTGACTCATTGGGCCTTATATGTTACTGTTATTGACTTATTGGTCCTTGTATATTACTCTTATCGATGCATTTGGCTTTATATGTTACTGTTACCGACGCATTTGGCCTTATACTTTATTGTTATCGATGCATTGATTCTCTTATGTCACCAAAAACAAATCATTTTGCCTTATATGTTACTGCTATCGACATATTTGGCCTTATATGTTACTGTTACCGATCCATTTGGCCGTATATGTTACTGTGATCGACAAATTGATTGTTATATGTTACCAACAACAAATCATTGGACCTTATATGTTACTGCTATCGACTCATTCCGCCTTATATGTTACTGTTATTGACTCATTGGGCCTTATATGTTACTGTTATTGCCTCATTGAGCGTTATATGCTACTGTTATTGACTCATTGGGCCTTATATGTTACTGTTATTGACTCATTCAGCATTATATGTTACTGTTATTGACTCATTGGGCCTTATATGTTACTGTTATTGACTCTTTGGGCCTTATATGTTACTGTTTTTGACTCATTCAGCCTTATATGTTACTGTTATTGACTTATTGGGCTTATATGTTACTGTTATCAATGCATTGGGCCTTATATGTTACTGTTGTAGACTCATTGGGCCTTATATGTTACTGTTGTAGACTCATTGGGCCTTATATGTTACTGTTATTGAATCATTTGGCCTGATATGTTACTGTTATCAACGCATTTGGCCTTATGTGTTTCTGTTATCGACACATTCAGCCTTATATGTTACTGCTATTGACTCATTGGGCCTTATATGTTACTGTTATTGACTCATTCAGCCTTACTTGTTAATGTTATTGACTTATTGTGCCTTATATGCTACTGTTATTGAATCGTTCAGCCTTATATGTTACTGCTATTGACTCATTGGGCCCTATATGTTACTGTTATTGACTCATTCAGCCGTATATGTTACTGTTATTGACTCACTGGGCATTATGTTACTGTTATTGACTCATTGGGTCTTATTTGCTACTGTTATTGTCTCATAGGGCCTTATATGTTACTATTATTGACGTATTGGGCCTTATATGTTACTATTATTGACTTATTGCGCCTTATTTGTTACTGTTTTGATGCATTGGGCCTTATATGTTACCAACAACAACTCATTGGACCTTATCTGTTACTGTTATCGATTAATTAAGTGTTATATGTTACCAACAACAACTCATTGGGCCTTATATTTTATCAACATCAACTCATTGGACCTTATTGGTTACTTCCATCCATTAGTTCTTTCTTATATTTTCTTAACAACAACCTTCTTGGCCTTATATGATACTAACGTCAGATATCGCCAAAAAACGTGTATTCATTATGTATCGCGGTATTGTATTGACTTAACCCTCCTGTCGCAATATACCGGTAAACCTTGACGTCCATACTTAAAACACGCCTCATAATATGTCCCGTGTTTTAGACTGTATGCAATTATCCAACCGACATCACAGAACGCACCTACACTATAGACTCATTGGTTTACTCGTGAAAATTTGGTGCTTAGTAACATATGAACCACGAATACTTCATAAGCTTAAAGGCATCTCGAAAGGAATGTGGTATCCCACTGAGCCAGGCCCCCACATGCTATGACCAGACCTGCTAATTGCTGGTCATCACTGCAGGGAGTCTTTAGCCAACATAGTACTAATCTGTCACAGTAATACCTCTATTGGGTTAATGCAAAACTAAATTACCTGCTGGTATGGGTGTGAGACAGTAGGCTATTTTTCCACAAAGCCACAAACATTATTGTTAGTGATAATGTGGGTTGTTTACTATATGATCCCTTACAAATTCTTTATGGCATTAATTACTAGGTGTCAATTTTGTAACTGCAAGATTATGTATTTATTTCATAGATAAATATTTAATTTTGAAAATACTTGAGAGATACCAGTTTTAGTATTCAAAATGACTCTGGGGGCAAAGGACATTATTCTGGCAATTGAATGACTTTTAAATTTGCTGTTGTTAGAAACGTTTCGTTACATTTTAGCAGATCAAAATAAAATATAACTTTAAATATATATGATGAACTAAAGATCGAAAAGAAATAACAAAATGTATTAGAAAATAACAAAATCAACCGAACAAACGTACGCAAGAAAACAAATAAAGTGTATATTAATTATATATATATATTATATATATATAATCATATATATATATTATATATCGATATAGATATAGATATATATATATATATATATATATAGATATATATATATAGAGAGATATATCATATATTATATAATATATATATAATATATTATATATCTATATATATTAGATATATATTATATATATATATATATATATAGATAATTATAATTATATATATATATCTATATATATATATATATTGTGTTGGATTGCGTTTATTGGTATATTCACAATTGTTTCCTTTACAAACTGTGAATGACTATGTTAAACCCCCTGATATAGCATACATACACTTGGATCTTGAACATTACCTGTGTGACAGACACATCGTTACAGACTGTGGCAGCCTGGCTTATCAGAAAACAGATGCCCTCACATGCTGGGTGGGGCAATAAATGGGGGGGGGGGTCACTTATATAAGGCTTTTGAGATGCCTTTAACAAACATGGCCTAAAATATATTCTTGACTTGAAGGCATTGATGTAATTGCAACATAGAGTTAATCAATGTAAGTTATTTGTGTACGGTTCGAAATATTGGCATGCTGAGTGTCAAGCTCGGGCGTGGGAGACTTCTGAAATAAGATGTGATTAAAATGATTGAATGTATGTACTGATACTTGAGATTGATCAATTAATAATCAATAATGTGTGTACTTTGTTAATTGGTAGATTGTAGCATTGCCTTGTGTATGTGAAATGTGTCTTGTAATTGAATCCACATAGGCAATGTATTGACTAGAAACTGTTGCGCCGTCCATAGAACGTTGGTGCTAGTAATAGGGGGCACAGGATCGATCACCGGCTCGCGACATACCAAAGTCGTTAAGACTGGTAGTTGTTTAGTTTCTATTGCTAACGCAAAGGCAAATGTAAGGGTGGATGTATGAATGATTCAATGTCAGGATAATGTAAATGTGTTGTATAATGTCATGCCTTAATTGCATACAATACACAGCGAAGGTGACGCTATAGCTGCTTCAAGTGGACAGCTTAAAGCAAAACTGAAATAAAGTTTGGTGGGACGACAATTCCAACAATGTAGCGAGATGAATGTCTTCAGTAGAAAATCTTGACTGAAGGAAATAGTTTCCACCTATGGTTATATGCATGGATGGGATGCAATTCTGTCTATGCTAAGGCAAGGTGTGTTAGGTTTTTAGCCCTTTGCCAGGTCCCTGGGCAAAGCCCGCCACATTTAATGACTTATAAAGATAACAAACCATGCACAGATTTTTTTTTATCCCAAATAATAAATCTTCTACCTTGCGTTAGTTATTGTGTATTCAAGGTTATGTTAGCTAGAATCCTTAATTATACAGATATTACAGATATTACAAGTATTTTGTTGCTATGGTTCAATGCAGACGGTGCGGTTCTGATGAACACCTAGTTCAAGCCTAGGGTGGACCAGCATATATTCTCTTTAATAAAATGTTGGTAAATCTTTTATATTTAACCCAGATAGTTCTGTAGTCTAGGTTAGTTTTAACCTGATTATTCTCTATTCGCATTAAACTTTTTTGTATTCGGCGCCAATTGACCTGTTAAGTGTCGGTGTGCCGTAAACCCAAAAATAAATAAATAAATACGTTTTGTGGCCCAAGCCCAAATATACTAGTGTGTATACCTACAGTCTGTAAAAACTCTAAACAACAACATGTTAACAGTATAGTTGGATAGGATAAAATTGATACTCATATTTATTTCCTTTATCTACGGCAAGTTTATAGTGACAAATATAATAATAATAATAATAATAATAATAATAATAATAATAATAATAATAATAATAATAATAATAATAATATTATTATTATTATTATTATTATTATTATCATCACAAGTAATAGTAGTAGTAGTAGTAGTAGTAGTAGTAGTAGTAGTAGTAGTAGTAGTAGTAGTTTCATAATCATGTTATCTATCATAGCGTATCGAGTCTAATTAATTACCCAATAAGTATGTAACACATTTCTTGTATCCCCAACTGTTTGAGGACGAAGTCGCCTACTGTGTCTCGTCCATCATGTCATGGAAGAATCATACACTTGCTATTTGGTTAAAAATCATGCTTCGTAACAATATATTGTGTTATATAGTTTTCGAATTGTATTTAAAATATTTTAAGTAACACGTTCCTTGGTAGACCATGTAACTGTTGTATTGTAGTGGATCCTTCGAATGCGACAAAATCTGTAAATCACTGGATTGAAACCATGCTAATAGAAACGTCCTGTTTAGTTGTTGTTCGTTGAACCCTGGCCGATAGTTAGGAAAAAAATGAAGAACGGTGTAAGGAATTGGACTCTTCGCGCACTCACACAAAATTATTGCGGCTAAGGAAAGGCGACAGACTATGAGGAAGGAGATGTTGAACATGGGTCTTACATTTCATTTTTAGATCAATCCTACATCTTTTTTATGAGGACAGCATGGTTGAAAGAAAAGGCGGTGTGTATCATTAATGAACTCATTAGATGTAGAAGACATACAGACAACTGGATTATTTATTTTATTATAATTTTTGCATATACACATTTTTATTAAGACCTACATATGTTGCATGGGGCGATTCACTTTTGCTTAGTGTTCCACCACCAAACTCTTGTAATACGGATGCTAGAATCACATAATTACAGCGCTGCCTTCACTATAATACCATTATCCATTGAACAATAAACCTATAAGACATTATAAGAGGAAATTTATAGTAATTAACAGTTGCACCGCATTACCAAGTGACAATTTCTTTAACAACAAATTTAGCACTAAACCTATTTTTTTAAAACTCTTAAGTACCAAACGTTCATAATGACATTGATAAAGGAAACATGAGTATGTATTTACTGGTCTGCATTGTAGTAACTTTATACCAGTCCTAGTTTGTCACATTTCCTTTATTATAGCAATATATGCATATCTATCTTTAAATTAAACAATTTATATATTGACTTTAAACCTCATCCAGTACAATATATTTTAAATAAAATCATCCCCACCAAACAGTTTACAACTTACCGCCACCTCCTGCGGACCGATGATACATAAACTGCATGCTGTTCCCTTCATGTTGCAGTGGTCAATAGCCTTGTTGGTGGAGGGGTCCACACGCTTCAGTCTCTTATTATCAATATCAAACACGACCAGAGTCCCGTCACCGAGCCGACCACATCCAAAGATATTACAGTCTTGTTTATCAACTGATATCTTGATATTGATATCACTCCTATGTCCGATCATGTATTGTTCTATTTCGGTAACAAGAGAACTAAAGCCATTCAAAGATTTAACTATCTGAGTATCAGGCTTGTAGAAAAACGGTGTATTCTTGATCGAATCTTCAGACTCCTTGCATAGATGATCCGCTCTATTTACAAGTCTCTGTCCCTTCTTTTTAAGAATAATTAATTGAGCTGTGCGCGTTTGTGACCGTTTAACTACCTCTAAACTTTTGCTCATTAGTTCTTTAGTTTTTGCACAGTGCTTGCGACGTTCATTTGCTGCGGAAATCATTTGGTTTTGGGCATGTGTAATACTCTTTCTTCCGTTAGCCGTAAGCTCTCTAATTTTGGCAATAAGTGTTCGCTCGTAATTGTCCAGGTCCTTTAGGTATGTCTGTCCTTTCTTCTGTACATTAACCACATAATTATCTATAGTATCCATGACGCGGGTAACACGGCCAAGAGTCGACTTTAACTGTTCGGGTACTGCTTGAAGTTTTTGATCGGCAATGAGTTCATTTGCTGCATCGCTGATTTGCTTTACATTCTCGCATGTCCTGTAATAATCAAATGTACATTTATTATAGGTATGCATTAAGATATAAATCGAACACGATGGTTAAAGCATTGGCTTATGAAATATGTCGGGTCTTCTTAAATTGTCCATTTTATTGGTTGCTATTTAAACACCAGTATACACCAGTATACAATGACATTAAATTGCAAGTCCCCTGATAGTATTATAGGTGTATTGAATATGTGAAATAAGTATCAATACAGCTATATATTTATGTAGATGTCAATTGCTCCATTTCTATCATGTAACCTGCTTGAGACTATTTTGCCGGTTTCAAACCTTGTTAGCACAGGTTTAAACTAGGGATGTCAAAGGATACTAAATTTGGTATCCGGATATCCGTCGAACGATCCGAACGGATATCCGGATATAAATCTTAGCTAATTCTGGTGTTGCAGTCGGATGTGTGCGGGGTTACTAACGTTTCCATTGACATAATTAAATCGTCAGTTCAATGGAAATAATTAAATCAACATTTTCATAGGCATAGACACTTCATCATTTTAATAATTAATGAAATACGAACAATAAAAAACATTTGGTAATTTTAATTCACAATAAAATGATTAAAATTATTCCTCTAATGGTTGCCGAGGTTGGATGTGCCGCCGCCATACCTTAGCTCTACGCTGCAGTAATTACATTTTGCGTTGGATTTGTCTACGGACCTCACAAAATGTCGCCAAACATCGGACTAAAGATTGGAAGGCATAACTACTGATTTGTTTAGGAAGTGGATGTGAATAAGTCAAGATCACCGTGATCGAATGGAAACATAATAAATTCATCAATTCATTTATACAATCCAAACGGACTTAATTAAACATGAGTAACTGATCTTTGCCGACAAACCTGTTAATTGTTTACATAATTGTAGCTCTATCTCTTCTTAATACAGCCGAACAAACGAAATTAAAGATAATAATCCTTAATCAAAATAGCTTCAAACAATGGCTGTTAATTGGCAAATTATTTTAGATAAGCTTTACCACATTTCTAAAACTGTGAAGTTCATCAACAAAATTAAAGATAGTATTCGCTAAACAAAATGGATCAATAGAAGCTTCAAACGTTGGCGGTTAATTAGCATGTTATTATAAATATCATCATGCTTTAGCACATTTCTAAAACTGTGAAGCCAAATATACGATACTGCGTGTCACCACATGTCACCACATGTCGATAGTCCGTTACACCTGCGTATGCGTGAATGCACACTGACATGGCAGCAGAAAGATAACTTAGCAAAATGGTCAAAACATTTAATTAAATGTTTAAAATTTTACATTTTTAAGCGAATATCCGGATACCAAAGTCGATTCGGATATCCGGTGATTCGAACGGATATCTGGATATCCGGATATCCGTTGACATCCCTAGTTTAAACGCATACAGTGCTTTATTGGGTCTCAGGGAACTGGAGTGACGTCCCAGCTTTAATAACCGATCCCATTTTTAACGGTTATGTTTTTGCTATTTCAGCAGTAAAAGAACCACATCCTTATATATATCTATTATGTTGTTTCGTTCATTTCTGAACGAACATCTACCACTTAAACAAACAAAATAAACGTAAGTAATGAGACAAAAAATCAATCACAGTTAAAATCTTGCCGTATGAATTGTTGAATCTTACTTTTATACTACATGATAGCACGAATTCGTCTGCTAGGGCAGGCTAATCGAAAATACATGTATAATTTATTTTTCATTCACTTGTATTGGATTTACCGGAGTGGAGTGTGTGTGTGGGGGAGGGGGTGGAGCGATGGGGCTTTGACCCATGAGGCCATCTGGCTCGACTACATCATCCTGTATGTATAGCATTCGCTCCAAACTCCCCTCAAAACAAGCTTTATCGGCACTCCTCGGTGGTGATGCAGACGGTATTAGCCGAGGTGTTACGAATGCTTGTCAACTTGCATTCCTATCAAGTTACATAGTAGATATTCAGTGTACTTAAAAATCCCGTTCTTTTACTTTAGCATAGGTAGAAAAAATCTAAATTTTAACAAAAGCAGACAAAGTCAATCTTGTAAATTATTTAAAAATATCTAGAGGTTGATATTTTGTAACAACAAATCGGAGGTTATTATCATTTTATTTACGAGACTGAACTGTGCGAACCAAAAAAACAATATTGCATACATATAGAACATGTACAGGAGGGGATTTATAAGCATTGGGAAATTTACGGAAGTGTCCGAGTTTGCAAAAATGAACAGAATCAATTTTGCTCAGGAAGAATTTTGTTCGTACTACGTTTTAGCCAGAAGCCAGGCTTTATAGAATTATGTATCAAGTTGCAGGAAAAAGAGAAAATGGAAGATATCTCGCTAGGTTGATTATACTTTTATAATCCAGTTATCTGCAGCTGCAGGAATAACCATGTGCAGCAATGTGCAGTGTGTTTTATTTTTTAAATAAATGGCAGTGACCAATTATGATCATTATAGTGACGTACAGCAATATAGATGGAGAAAGACCCCAAACAGATGTCTGGTTAGAACCAACGGCGCACTGCAAGTCATCCGAAAGACCTCCCACATTAAGTCTTTCGCCCCGAACAGGACTCGAACCCACGCGGTGAGAGGCTAAGCGGTCAGAGGAGTTACAAGTCGGCGACTCTACCATTACACCACGGGCGATCCTGTGCGCAGTTTTCGCTGGCTCAGAAACGTTTAAACACATATATCATATGTTTCCCGGAAAGTGCACTTATTTGGAAATATACGTGTATTTCCTTATGCCTTAATATTGTTCTAAATTGTTTGCATTAAACGCGTTGCTTTGGCGGATGTAGTAATGATTTTTTCTAAGATCCAAATGAACAGTATATAGGAACACGCCGTTATTGACGATGTGTGAACAATCTGTTCTATATTAGTTCAATATTTAGTAAACCCTTTGGTTAGTTGGGTGCCGAATACCAATTATAAAGTTAAGAGAAGACATCTTACAATGCCTATTTACATTTTGTTTGTTCTACAATGAATAGTCCAAATAGTTGTATGTCGTCTAGTCCAACATTTAATGAAGCTGTCCCAGCAATATTCAGGAAATATTTGCTTATTTTTCTTAAACATACAATCCGACGATACTGCAATGATTGCTTGTTAAGATAGCCAGATTGTTTTGTTTTTCCCAATATATGCAACAGACGATCGATGGGAAAACAGAGTTACAAATATAATCCAGCAGTATGTTATGGTCCAACTCGAAGCGAAATATGTGTTTTCCTGTATTTGCATATTTTTGTGAATAATTCGAAGCAGTTTTTAACAACAAAATAACTTTGCTTAAGGTATATATTTTCGCATTTCAGAATCAGTTTAATAAAACCATTAAAAACGATTAATCTTATGTCCAGATCCTCTTTACAATGCATCTCCGACAATTTAGAAATTTGTCCGCTATAATGTATGTCAAATTCGGTCTTTGCGCCCCCCACCCACCCCCTCCCCAGCTAAAAGGTTCTGGATCCCGACCTGTTACTTAAGTGAAATCAATAATCTGACATGCAAATTATCTTACCTGTGACCCATCCGCTCACATGTGTTACATAGAAGTACATCGTGCTTTCCACAATAGTGTTCGATCACTTCATCCGGATGATCCACACATCGCTCGGTGAGCACGTTCTGAAACTTCTTATCAGTCACCGCAATTACTTGATGACCAGGAGTGTATTTTTTATGACCTGATAGACAGTTCACACACACGAAACACTTGCAGATTAAGCAATAGTGTCCCGAATCGGATACTTTTTTATCTTGTTCACAAACAGAACACGGGTATTCAATGTATTCCTCTGACGTGTTTTCCGCATGACCTCCCGTCGCCATTTTAAATATCTAATATCTTGATTTCACAACAGAATAAATAACGAAATAAAAACCCGGTTTGTATGTCCGTGCTTAAGTTTTGAAAGGTTTGAAGCTGAATCAATACACGTACCACTAATAAATTTAACTCTTCCAATGGCAGATATAACGAACACAACAATGAGTTTAAATTATTTTAGCAGTATGCGGTTCAGCAACTGCACCCGTAGCGTTCTGACTATCTTTGTTTACACTAGCAATGTAATAAAGGGACATGCGCAGACGCTATGACATACCTAGGTCATGGTACCCGATTTCAGTCCAATGAAAAAGCTCGTTTCTTTCGATTGTGGCATTGTTATACTTCAAGACTCCACGCTGAAGCGTATGGATTTTGTAAGCAGTCTTATGATTGGCCAATACTTGTTCTATTCAGCTTAATAAGACGACAGAATTTTTCAAATAAACCCACGATCGAAAAACGTAGTAAACCTGCATAGGTGGGTATCCGACGATGGGTTAAATCTCTCATGCAATCTTCTGTGAGATTGGGTCTTTATTTGTGTCAACAAGGACAAGTAGAGCAATCGGGTTTTAACAATGTAACATATGGACTCTACCTCTCCCTCTGTGAATATATACATATTCTTGCCGTAAAATAAAAACGAACGCACTGCAAATCCTGAATAATGCATACTCATACATCGAAAATTATGTGGTTCCTTTCCAAAGTACGAAGTTAAAATACGTAATTATTTAATGTGACATGAATTTAATTTATGTGTTATCTTTTAACTGTTGTTTGTAGCTTCATTCTCAGATTACCATTTTCTGATTATATATTTTTAAAGTCCATTCATAAACAAATAAAATTTTATATATTGAATGTACTCTTTTTGTTTGTTTGTTTCAGACACGTCGCAGACGAATCCATAACTTAAGTATTCAACCTACACACACTTGTAAACAGCAAAGTAAAATGCTTATATGTGAATGTACTCTCTCATTTTTTGTTTCAGACACGTAGCAAGCACAATATATTTGAACGGATTTTTGTTTTGTGCTTTATACAGACAATGTATGAATAGTATGTTGAATATGTTACTGTGAGAATTAGTCTATATTAAAGTCGACTGCCCACAATGTTTATCTACGCGGGCAGTACAACTAAGCATATAGTAACCTACACACCCCGATAAATTACAAAGTAACGTTCACAAAGTGTTTTCCTTTGGGTGTGCTAAAAAGAAAAGGATGCACTGCTTCATTGATATGAATTGAGTATGTCATAAATAAAAATCTATACAGGTTAGGGTGTTTACTTCAATTGGCTGGACTTTATAGTGAAATAAGGAAATTAATTATTGATACAAAGAATACAAATGACATGTTTATTATGACTAAATAGATGGCAACAATATACAGAAAGTAATTGTCTATAATAGAATAAACCCATGACAGGTTATAGCTATACTATCAATATGTTGTCAATATGCCATGTGTGATATGTAATGGAAATATCTGCCTACAACACATTTTTACTTTGACCTTCAGATACTCAAATACCATATGAACAATTGCTCTATAAAACTAGCCTGCATTAAACTAGTGTACTTATTTATTAGTCATACGTAATATATGACGGTTATCGATCTTCAGATAAATAAGGTGTTAGTATTAATAGCTATTGTTTAACTGTTGATATATTTAATATGATACATTATGTTTCAGAAAAAAATGATAAATTAGAGGTGCGTCTAAGAACTAAGTACTGTAGTTGAATCATGTTTTGTGGGCCCAAATGTATTAATGGTCTATAGTAAATTATTATTAACTGTTCAATAGCTACATTTATCACTGCTTTTAAGGAGCGCGTGACCATGATATTTTTGTAAATAACGGGCGGGGAAGAAAAAGTGATTATTTGCATTAGGCTATCTGTGTTGCAGTAACAGACATGTTCAATGAACATGAAATTAATGAATTGTGTTTGAAAGTTTTAATTAAATATAGCAGTAAAATAAGCATGTGTTTGAATGGTTCATCTTTAGTTGTCACCGTCCGTAAAGTATTAACTACTTGCACACCAATTAAACAATTGGATTTATAACATACATGTACTTCTGATTGTGTAAACTCTCTGTACACATCTACAGTGTAGAAAACATACATCGCCTCTTTATTAGAAGCAGTGTAACTCATTACCGATGTAGGTGTCTTTAATCCCCCCAAAAATGATCATAGATTAATCTACAAAATGTGTATTTGTCGAAGTACACGTGTATTCGAATTATAAGGCGACTAACGCAAAAAAGCTATATTCCTTTATGCATTAACTGTCTTGCAAGCTAACCCTTCAATTCAGTCGAAATTCGGACACATTTCAGTAGATAATATTGGGCCCGCGGCCATTGGTATTATGAAGTGAATTAGGTAAACCTTGCCAGCGTAAATCCAGATGAGAATAAATAAATAAAGAATTACAAGCAAGCTAGTAAGGTGGGATACAGTCATTGAATATTGGATACTGAGTCAACATTAGTTATTTGTCATGATTAGAGTATTAATAGACCCGCACGTACTTAAACGGTATGTTATAGAAATAAGGGACAACTTGATAATTTAACATTGATTAAAATGTATGGATCCTTAAACTGGTTTACTCCTGGTATACGTCTTTTGCTGCACACATCATACATAATACCTTGCGAGGTAGGGTTTCTTTTGTGTCAGCAAGTTAAGGTTTATCAAGTGGTAGAG
Organism: Sinonovacula constricta; assembly: GCA_007844125.1. Classification (NCBI taxonomy): domain Eukaryota; kingdom Metazoa; phylum Mollusca; class Bivalvia; order Cardiida; family Solecurtidae; genus Sinonovacula; species Sinonovacula constricta. The sequence continues at coordinate 16,673,563 of CM017570.1, forward strand.
TACGTTGAGTCATTATTGAACGGATCCCCTCCGCTGAGATTAGGTTTGTGTGAACGTTTAATAAACCCGTTTCTGCCATTCATATTGGACAATAACTGAAATCTGCTATTCATTACGGACTACAGATGAGTTAGATTGCAAGACGTAGTTAATAATATACCCTCATGTACGTAATCACTATCATATACGAACACGGGGCCTTTTTATAATTGATTAAAATTAAAGTATACTTTGGTGTCAGCAAAGTAAAAATATTCAAGAGGTATTCTACAATGACAATGTGTCTTTAAGGTGAGAACACGATTTTGAGAGAGTTCATTAAGATATTTATCTCAATAAACACACGACTAGGTTTGGAGTTAATATTCAACGTTAAAACATCCACCAACAATCCATCTATGGCAAGGTCCTAAAGTCTTAAACATTTCATGTTAACATAATATATTATATCCGTAAAAGCTGTGATGAACATGTTGGCTTCAATATTTACTTGATGTATTATCGGTTTAACTGAACCATTTTGTGGATATTCACTTCATATCGGCGATTTATAATTGTACTTAACTGTTGGTTTTACCTTCAACATAGTAAATATAAACTTTGCTAGGAGATATACAAAAAAGGGAACAAAAAACTGGTTATGCCAAGTTAAAGAATTACTTTAATTAGAATAAATTGCATAATTTTTACTGAACCTAATATCTGTGACTATTCTAAACATTTATGTAACGACTTTGGAATAAGTTCAGTAAATTGTTGGTCATAACTCTTCTTTGCGATATTATTAAAACTATAGGGATGGGATTAGCCGGCATTTTTGCCGATACTGTGCTGCGACATTTCTATCACTATAGCACAGGGGCACTTATGAGGTGCCCAGAGACCGAACCCGGCCAGCCCATTATACTGACACCGACGAGTCAGGCGTAATGATGTCGCCTTAGCCCCGAGCGTTAGTAGGGAGGCCACTACTACCAAATTTAAAGTCTTTGGATTGACCCGGCCGGGGTTTCAACCCGCGACCTCCCGATCCACAGGCAGACGCTCTACCAATTGAGCTATTGCGGCCGGTTATTAAAACTCTAAACGACACGCATGCGTTTGTAGGTTGTCTAGATACCATGTGTACATTTTATATTGCAAAGATGTACTATCATCAAATTCATTCAGTTTATAAATATATAAGTAGTACGGTGTGGCAGAAAAGAAAACAAACTGAAGACAATGCATACTATAAACTTAATTAATATGAATGATATCAAACATATATATGTGTATAGATTTTACGGCAGACCACATACAACACCACGTTAAGAAATCAAACCGATTGAATTAAACACGCAGAGATGATTACAAAGCACGAACTTTCTTTGTTCGTTTTATGTTTGACTTAATCTTATTCATTGGTTGAAAACATAATTATAATATAACACGTTTTGTTTGATTTAGATGACACTGTATGTTACATGATTTATGGCCGCCAATTGTTATGAAAGTAAAAACAACGAAATCAAAAGAGAAATCAAAAAGTAAATGAGGAGAGCAAAAATTATAATTAGTCGTATTTACTCGACTGTGTAGTTAACATTGCAATGACGAGGTACACTTACACGACAACATTTGAAGTAAACATCTATCGATCCATCTATAGGTGTGAACAAATTGTTTGTAGGAATATGTATTAGACAATTATGGTTTGTGAGCACGATGTCTCCCACTGAGAACATGTTTTGTTGGAATGAAACCTCTTGGAGATATGTGTCTGAATTGGTGAATAAGACATACTTATATACTGGCATTGACAAGATGATTCGTGTCAAGTGACATTGGACAGTAAGGCTTTGTGAGCTATATTGTCCCTGCTGCGGGTATAATTTGTTAATTTGGTAAATAACATTCTTGGCAATTAGCTGTATGAATAACTCATAATCTGACCTCGGCAAATATGGTGACTGGGCATATTCAAATGAAAATAAGAATATATGACAAGGTTCTTCGATGAGTTGTGAAAATACAATTTGACTAAAAATTTTGGTACAGTCAGTATAAATTTGATGTTAATAAATTAAAATGATATGCTTTGTATTGTACATGCCCAAACTACTTGAAATGGAGCAATATTTTCCTTATATCGTAAAAAATTTCTGATATTCTCAATCATACATTGACGCGGTATTAAATAACAGTAATGTGCAGTATATCTTCTATTTTATTACATATAGTTCTAATTGGTGAGCATACAGGCTCATAGTAATAGGCAAACAATCAATAATGTCATATTGCCAACTTGTTGTAGGCTGTCCCTAAGGTGTCTGCTTAATTGAAGTTTGATTGTAATTAGTAACTGATTAAAACTTTGCTGGTCTTATTTTGGCTAAGAAAAGGACGTGTCGTCTAGGAAGGGGATATTATAACATTATACATTTGGATAAAAGGTTGTATTGAATGCATTAGCCTTATTTGCTTATTTTATGATATAAAATGATAAAACCAAGACCTTCCAATAAAAGCATGTGTGATGATGAGAATGACAGCAGCAAAAATGTGAAATCACATTACCTGGCATCAAGATAGATTTAATCTTGAAGCAGATTAGTATCTGAATGTTCTGGCCTCATCATTAGCATATGAATATTTTTAACACAGGGGCATAGTTTTCTCTGAAAATTATTGATTTCATCGTATATATACTGTACATACCATAAATTTATTTTGATGTTTAAGAAACAGCCTCCTTTGTATAAACTTGACCAATATCATAATAAACATAATTTATAGTAGAATAATATACTATGTTATAGTAGAAGGACTGTATATATTGTACTATTTGCAATACTTTATGAATCTGTAAACACACGAAAACACAATAATAAGCTCTAATATGTATGTAATAAATTAGTAATTGTGTTATGTGGGATATCGATTATTTTGTATACATACACATATCAGATCGAAAATGTTGACCGATTCGGAGCCCTTTTAACTAACCGAGGTCAGTTATCACGCCTGGGAAAACAGTAGTATATATACAAAGTTGTATGTCAAAGACGACTAGATACGTTTATTGTGTCCCGGCTCTAAATGTTAACAAGTATGGTGTAATTGAGTCATACTAGATGTTCAAGTGATCGTCTTGTGTTTAAACAGACATCCCTGAAATTAATATATGGGTAATAAACATTGCCGCGCAAGAATATTGCCCAAGGAACTAACGGGCCGAAAGGAGGGAGGACAATGTAATATGATCAAGTGTCCCACTTACTATGCAGTATATACTACGCCAACAAATCGCAAAAACGATGGCCGGGTCTGGCTGCGTTCTGTGGCTCTATACAGGGTTTGCCATCGGGATAAATTTAGGTTCAGAAAACAGGAGTGCAGTGTTGCTGAAATAAAAGCAACTGTTTACTACGGATGATGTAACAACATAGTAAAACTGAGAGTTAATTTTGCACTCTGTCTATTGTGTTTGCGTCCGCTAACACCAATGAACAGTTTTTCATACCTGACGTAAGTTAAAATTCAATCATGTCGACGGTTGTGTATTTCTTATACATTAGTTTCTATAATCGATTGTTAGTGACTGTGTTATAGTTTATATCCCAATGTCTAACAAAATCTTGTTGCTTTGCAGCTTAAGACATGTCTGCGGCCAAATGCGTTGTACAATCGTTTTAATACGGAATAATTTAAAGTGACATTAATTTGGATATATGAATTCCTTTTTATCACAGTCAGTGTAAAACTTTCACTGCCTAGACCTAGCACTTCAGTGCGTTGATTAATACAAATAGTCTCCTTGACAGAAAAACCTCTATCGGTGTTAGTATAGGACCTCTCCAGTTGTACAACTTTGTTTCAGTAATACCCTGCTGAAGTACCTGTTTACAATTCATTTAGCGACATCTTAAACGGACCTTATTTAACATGCCATTATGTTGTCAAAGGCGTATTCAGCCATGAATATGAACGGAAAACAGGAAACCCGAGACCCTATACAGGTGTAGGTCGGTGAGAACTGCTACGTAGTAGGTGTAATACAGAAAGCAGGCAATACACGGAAAGGTAAACCATTACAACTATTTCAACACTTTCAAGATCGATATTGATATATTTGTATTTTAAAACATGTTGTATGTTATTCCATGTTTCATCTTTCAAGCAATATGTTGACATTACCAGTTGTATTGGTACATACACACAATATCTCAGTAAACAATCAGCGAGTATAAAGGTTAACGTGTTTTAAACCGAATGGTCGACTTAAGCTTATATAGATTTAAACGTGGACAAGTAAGGAGTCATGCGTAACGAACTGTCCTCGCATAGTTTGAATGCAGAGGTGGTTAAATTGTTGTATGACGGTGAATATTGTGGGGTTCGGTAGCATATGACTAACGAGTTGTTTTATGATCAAATTGTTCTGGTGTACTGACTGGGAGTTGACCGAATATTATTTTATTCTATATTCTGATATATAACTCCACTGTCTGTCGAGGCAGCACCATACACTTTTATAATAGGTAATAATCTTGTAAAGTATTTTTTAATTCGTTCTTGGGGAGAATTCTGAATGGCTGTCGTGGCCAATTTAGAATCGCTATCAACCCCCATTGCATAATATATATACTGGTCAATTGCTAAGTTACATTATACAAACAGCAGATATCAAACCCCGGTTTAAATAAAAGACACACCTATTAATCGAATCAATTTGTAAACAGTCTATCTTTAAAACCCAGTCACACAATAGATTGCTCCGTATTAAAAAAGGTTATAATGTAAAGTTACAAAAACCTTCGGTACAACCAGGCGTCTTTTTTGACATTTGCTTTATAAAAACAAAACGTTTTCAGCCGCAAATATACAATAAAAAATCTGAGATAATGTACATATTAAGATTTACAACTAAGATGTTTGACAATGTTTAAATTTTCAGCCAACAGTACATATTACACTGGCTGCATGAATTTGTATATTCATATCATCAATCTACAGTTAGAAACTCACTATAACTATTCTACACTCATCTTTGTGCAAAATATACTCAATATATTGCAGGTCAGATCATTTGGTCGAAACTATGATGTTGATTCAATGACGATTAATTTTATAAGGCCCTCTGTTTCTAGTTTGAAAAAAAAAAGTTGCTGATCTCAAACATGGTTGGTTTCGACATAGTTACACATTGGTCAGGCACAGAAGGTCTGTGTAGCTGACCGTTAACATTTCTGAGAAGTTTGTCAATGTTTCGTTTACAGGCGATTTATTTCCAGCTTAGAACAACATGCCCTGCCGTACAAACACATTGTTACATTACTGCGTTAATGTAAATAAAACGTAGGTATTTTATATCTGTCATGTGTCCGATCGAGTAAAACGTACTGTATTGTACTTCCTGTTACATCATGGTGTTGCAATGAAATGTCTTTATGGTATATGCATCATTATTGTCAACGACAATCAATAGTTTGCTGCGTCGTAATTATCAATATTAATTTGTCCGATGGTCATAAGGTTAGTCTGTTTAGTCGAACACACACGGACAGCAACTGGGGACAGGTAGAATGCCGTCCTGCTGCTTTGCGTACTTTCTTCTAACTGGACGGTCTCTACTTCCTTGACGGCTTAGGGGACCTGGGCAACCTATCCGTCGTAGCAGGGCTGTATTATTAAACAAGAGTTTGTGATTAGCATTTCGTTTTGGGTTTCTTGAAAATTACACTAAAACAAAGGAGTAAAGGATGCATACAGGCAGATAGAAGTATTTACACGCGGACAGAAAAACACATATGACGGTCGGAAAAGGCAGATAAATCGTCATAAAGATATGATAGAACGAAAGTTTCAAGAACAGCGTGTCGAATGTAATGTATAGCTGATAAAATTAAAAAGCAAACAACAACTAGCAATTCAACGCATTTAAGCGAAACTAGACAAAAGAACATATGGGACAAACAATGGTAAGCCTGGTGAGTATGTTAGTTATGAATCAAAATATAAAGAAGAACAAAAAGAAAAATAGGGAAATAGCCATCTAATAGGTTACCAAAACTAACACATACATCTAATACATGTAACAGCATCTTAACACTGTTCTGGAGAATTTCTGCACTATTGCTGCATAAACCTTTACCTCAGTTTAAACAAAGGCTGTTTATAACAATTGTTAAAATGTAAGACATTACTAATCATGAACTATATCGCTTAAAATGTCAATTACTGTTAATTGTATAAATAAGTACGATTGTATTTTCAGCTAAAATAGACATCGACGTCAGAGCAGATTATCCGGTGTCAGTGTAAAAAGATGTCAATAGTAAATGGTCACGTGGTTTTCTAAGTTTAAAAATAGCTAACAGCGAGACGTGGCTCTTATAAGAAATACTATTTGCAATGACGATTGAGGCTTTATGCTTCGCTTTTCACATAGATCCAGGGCACCAATATACATCATTATGCTGGAACTTTTCAGATAACAAAGACTTAATTTGTTATTTTGAGGTAAAACACTGGTATCAACTGTTGGATACAATTGATATACATTGGGTACATAAGATAAATAAGGTTATCACGTGACACAAAGGTTGGATACAAGTGAAATACATAAGGCACATAAGATAAAAAAGGTTATCAGGTAACACAAAGGTTGGATATAAGTGATATACATCGGGTACATAAGATAAATAAGGTTATCAGCTGACACAAAGGTTGGATACATTTGATATACATGGGGTACATGAGATAAATAAGGTTATCAGCTAACGCAAATGTTGGATACACGTGATATACATTGGATAAATAAGATAAATAAGGTTATCAAGTGACACAAATGGTGGATATATATCGGCTACATAAGATAAATACGGTTATCAGGTTATTAGGTGACACAACGGTTGGATACAAGTGATATACATCGGGTACATAAGATACATAAGGTTATCAGGTGACAGAAAGGTTTGAAACAAGTGATATGCATTGCGTACATAAGATAAATAAGGTTATCAGGTGACACAAAGTTTGGATACAATTGATAAACATCGGGTATAAAAGATAAATAAGGGTATCAGCTGACACATTTTGTATACACTGATATACATTGAGTACATAAGATAAATAAGGTTATCACGTAACAGATAGTTTTGAAACAATTGATAAACATCAGGTACATAAGACAAATAAGGTTATCCGGTGACACAAAGGTTGGATACAATTGAATTGATATACACTAGGTATATAATATAAATAAGGTTATCAGACTAATGCAAGCCTCTCTGTCATTGTGTGTATTAAAATATAAGTGTAACATTTTTATTTATCAATTATTATAAACATAAAAATAATAAAGTATTAAATGTTAAAATCGTGATATTGGGAGATGTTTAAAATTAGAATAGACTGGCCAAACTAAAATAAACCGAAGAACGATGGCATCAGTCATAATGTTGTTATTTTTAAATAAGTTAGATTGGACATACGTGATGTCGGTACATGTTGTATTTTATCTATTTACTGTCATACTACTACTACTACTACTACTACTACTACTACTACTACTACTACTACTACTACTACTACTACTACTACTACTACTACTACTACTACTACTACTACTACTACTACTACTACTACTACTACTACTACTACTACTACTAATAATAATAATAATTATAATAATAATAATCATCATCACTCTGCCTTACCATTATCGTTTTAAACAATTAAATATAAAGTCTCGTTTTTAGTGTCTGCTTTACGCACCAGGTTCGATCTCTCAACTGGCTTACTGCTTAAACGATCTACGACTTACCTCCCTTCAAGCAAACATAACGCTTAGCATTGCTATCTTAATTAAAACTTTAAGAAAAACACACAATCACCTTTTTTGACATTAGTTGTCTGAATCATGTATACTCGGACTTCGGGACATCGGGGTCGGGGCATATTAACATGAAAATGAGAACATATGGAAAGGTTCTATAGTGCTGTAAGTATGACATGAATTAAAACATGCAAAAGTCACGTTCTTCTTTCCAACTTTCATTTTGCGGGAATTGTACAGTCAAAGTATTGATGAATTAAATATCGTTTAATCGTGTTATATGCATAACTACTTAAGATATACAGAGGGCTGAATGATAAGGCATGTGTTGGTGACATTATGATAAGACATATTCATGGGCATTTTCTATATAGGCCAGAGATTTCCCGCTGATATATGTTTATGTTAGCACATATCCTACGATTTTTTAAAGGTTCACTTTAAACAAATCTTAATAAGGATATTAACAGCTATTGTCACAACACGTATGAACAGCCATATTATTGGGCAAGGCACGTAATAAATGGAGAAATATAAATCCGAAAGACACTAGCTGGGATTTTCGCACTAGGATGTTGTTCAGATATGACTTCAAATTATAATGTTATCGATGTTGGCCAGCTTAACGCGCGACATTACATGTCTTCGGGTGGCCTTGTTCTCGTTTGCAAGCCTGACAATGGAGACATGATCGGAAAGGTTGTTTGCGTGCTCGACGGATTAAGATGACAGATATGTCATTACATCAGCACAATGTAATCGATTTAGATCCGATCCCGCTTTGTTGGCTTATTTGAAGAATACCAGAGGAACACGACGGTCAAAAGTAACCGTCAAAGTATAAGTTACATTGTAGTCAACCTATTTAGAGATTGTTTTTGTAGATAGGATGGCTTTATTGTGTTCTCTTTAGGTGCAGCATAATACGTTACAACGTTGACCAAGTCTTAAGCAAGGCTCTGACAGAAATTTAGCAAAATCCCCATCGTGTTTATAAATAGGTTTGAAGACAATTAAATCGTTTCAGGAGGTGTTCATGTGTACTGTCAGGTGTACTGTCTTACGTTTAAGGTATTTGAAAAAGGTCGTCTTTATAGGGACTACAATATGCGTTTAGCCATAATGATGCCCAAACCTCACACAGTCAGGCTTAAGTTAGGGTAACATGTCATAAGTGCACTGTACAATAACGCCTTTTGGGAAAGTATTTATATAATGTATCATTGATATCTTATATAGGTTATTTTGCATAGTCTATGAAATAGTCATTGTTTCTATTTTTTATATGATGACAGTTTATCTTCGTAAAATGTATCTGTTGCAGACATTATTTAATCGCCAACTTGAATGCCTTAGCTCATCACCACGACGGTTCTAACCGCGTTCTGGGCGAGATCTTACTGGAGGTTTTACAGCTCATCTGACCATATATGACCACAACAATGCCGTTGCGATGTATCTATCATCAAATAAAACTACCATATCTGCATTGTCAGTAAATCTCGCATTAAAGCGCGCGTGCCCAGAAAATCGAAAATTTGTGTAGCCAAGTTCAAAATTGAATTGATGCAGTTGATACAGTGTTTAAAGGTGAACGTGTTTTTTTTTTTTTTTTTTTTAAAGTGAATACTTTGAAGCTGGAATCACATAAAACGACAATTAGTAAATATAATAAAAGCGGCATGCGTCATCTGCACAGTAATGAGCCTTTCTCAAACTGTGTCCAGGCTATATTGCGATAAGAAAGACTGGTAATATGCTTATGGGAACACGTTATCTTGTTCGATCCATTTTATGCACAGACAGTTGATAAGACACTGTATTTAAACAGATTCGTCTGATCCATGTAAATTAATAAGAGTGTTCATGTCTTTACAGTAACGATTCCAGAAAATGTAAACAGGACTAGTTTTGTGGACACCATTATTACTAACACTGGCAAACTTCTCCGGAGACACGCCTTTGTATCGTATGTCTGTTCTCTACGTGTATCTAAAAAGATTCAAATTCAGACATCTCCAAATAACGCACACAGCATATTGACACATATGCCAGCTTTTTGAAAGGTGATATTGATCTGATCTTATACTATTGGCATATAAAGCTTCGCTGACTATTAGAACTTTCCGTAATTGTATTACATATATCGGCGTCTATAGTGCTGAACCCAACTAGGGATGTGTTTAAGCCCCATCCATAAAAAGTCCGAGACTTTTACAGTAAAACCAGGACAAAGGTATAACCGTTTTATCATAAACGTTTACTGAACAACAATCAAAAGGTTATATATGGTTGAATTTGACAGAAAATGCCACACAATTCGTTTTGACACAGCGCTGTTTTAAGCCAAACACATACCTTATGTTAAACACTTTAACTCAGCGAAACATGTGCATACATTAAGTATATCAACGAGTACTCGAGTACTCGAGTGCTCGATCCAAAAACTATGCTCAAATATGAAAATAACTTTTCGAGTACTCGGTAAAATGTGTAAGTAGAATAAAACTGACAAAATACATAGAAAACAACAACAAGAACAACAACAAAATAACAACACACAATTAAAAGCTGTTTTCTCGATAAACCTCATCCTGGCATATTGCTGTCAGTCGACTTACCCAGTTTACCTCACTACCACCTGATTGCATTATTGATCGAGGATGCTCAATATACTGTCCCAGCGAGAAAACAACGCCACCAGTTTAGCCAGTCCCTTGTCAACAGTTAAAGTCCGTGGAATATTCACTATGCTGGTCAGTATTCGCATTTGAGGACACTTAATATGCCTAACAATCGCAAGAACAAATAAAGATTTGAACAGAAACACAAACACAAAACACAAAATTACATTCATGTAGTTTGTTTATGCGAACGTTAAAATATTTATCATAAATATTTCAAGTTTCAAATGCAATTTAAATTAAATGCTCTTGGTGAATGTTCGCTTTTTGCCGATTTAAAAAACGCCAATGTCGACTTTTATACATTATCATGATCCGATCAATATATGCCCACTGTTGTTTACATGGCAGTGTCAACAGACTCCAATGTTTTTCCTCACGTGTAAAGATCGCAAGGATGGAAACTAGACAGCATGGACTGAACACAACATTTTTATAAAGAAGGTGACCGATTAACTCGAGTACTCGATCGAAAAATGACTAATTACTAGAGTAATAATTTACGGACACGTTGACATCCCTAATAAACCTGTATTCCGAGATGTTTCAATGCATACCACGTTGGATTACACGATGAGCCGTTGTAGCATATCATCTAAAATTAATTTGTCTTAAACATCTCCATAACATGAACGGTGTCCTATAAACCTATAGACAACGGATGATAATAAACATAGTTTGAAACATACACCCTTAAATGGCATGAGAGGCAAATGTTAAATATATTTATAATTATAGATTTGGAGGAGTAATATACACACATTCAATATTGCGATGGCTTGAACTTGTACTGGATATTGCATATTTACATAAATATCCACTCCTGTCTCTTCTTATTAACTAGACATAAAATGAACTAAATTTTAATCAATTTAAACAAGAGGTTTACCTCTAAATTTTAAACTTTAGAAAAAATAATTTAGGAATGAAGAATGTGCCAAACACAAGAATGTATGCACAATGTGTAAAGAAAAATACAAGTTTATAGTATAATTTATATTTTTATTGTATTAATTAATTATGTTCATACATCTTGCCATTTTTTTCAGACAGAACATCCTTCAGTGAAATCCATCATTGACACATTATATGATCTTAAAGAAATGGAATGAAGAATCTCATTTTTAAACATTGCGTTTAAAAACATCATGTTTTGATGTTATTCATTGTCCCTGTTTCCTGTTTTATATCGACGACATGCAATGCTCGTAGTTATGTGTTACGGCTTACCATAAAGCTGGCGTGTTTCTATTTTGACCATGGTTTATATAGAGAGAATATAGTGTCCGTGTTTATATTTTTAACGTTTTGTAAATTGTATTTTCTTTAAGTTGGTGTGATGAACGATGGCATTGTTATTTTGTTTCTTTGGAATTCCAAAACCAGTCTACAGAATATACAAAAATGAATGCCTCAAGAATAGAAACACAGTCCTGGTAATCATATTGCATTAGACCTGCCTCCCAGTTAAAGCGTTGTTTTAAAACACACTGTTTGTTCACATTAAAATCGATGAAAATACACTATTGCGTACTTATCTTAATTCAAATCTAATATAACAAGATATACTGTGGCAATACATACAACTTCATATCATTTAGATGATTGATATTAATTTAGATGTATGCATACATTTTCCGGCTGACCATCTACATGACAAATAAAAAATAAAAATAAAAACAAACAAAGAAAAAAAAAAGCAACAATTCAAACCGCTTATAGATATTATGCAGACGTGATTTGGAAAAAACGAGCTTGCTTTGTTCATGTTATGTTTGATCTGAACTTATCTGAATTTAATACAGGCTACTAATGATATAATACATATTTGTTGAATTTAGATACAACTCATAGAGAATGCTATTTATCTACTTTTACAGCAACCAGGTGAGGCGTAGCAAGTGACTTTGGGCAATAAGGCCTTATGGGCTCTAGCTTTCCGTGTAAAGTGGAGATATATGTCAATAGCACATGGTACTCTGATCATTTGATTGACAGAGTATACTTTGTATTTTCTTCACAAATGATCGTTATGGAATTTCGCCACTCTAGAAGCATGTAACAAAAATTCTACAAGCATGCAACAGCCTACCACAAGGCCTATACAATAATGTAACATGCGATAAGGGTGTCGCAAAGACTATAGCATAATGTAGCATGCAAGCTATAAACGTATCATAAGCCCGATGCGATGATGTTACAGGGACGCTGAAAACCTATCAAAAGCAATACACAATAATGTAACAGACAGGATATACGGTTTTCACAAACACAATACAAAATCTTACAGGCACGCGATAAGGGTATCACTAGAAGTATACACGAATGTAACAGGCAGTCTATAAGAGTATCATGAGGACTAGACCATAATGTAACAGGCAAGCTATAAGCATATCGCAAGCACTAAACAATAATGTCATAGGCATGCTATAAGAGTAACACAAGCAACATACAATAATGTAACAGACATGCTATAAGTGTATCAAAAGAACTATACAGGAAGAAAGGACATAGACATTTTACAAGCACTATACACTAATGTAACATACGACTTAAAATATATCACAGGCAATATACAATAAGGTAACAGGCACGCTATTGGCCTATCACAAGAACTATACGATTATATAACAGACAGGCTATAAGTCTTTCATAAGGAACTTACACTTGTAACAAGCACGCTATACGCCTTTCACCAGAACTTTACAATAATGTAACCTGCACGCTATTCGCCTATAACAAGAACTATACAACAATGTAACCTGCACGCTATAGGCCTATCACAAGAATTATACAATAATGTAACAGGCACGCTATAACGTCTTCCACAAGCACTATACACTAATGCTACTGATACGCTATACGCCTATCAAAAACACATGAACAAGCACTTTGCAATAATGTTACAGGTATAGTTTAAGTCTATAACAAGCAGTGATTTGTATTTTCTTCTTACAAAATGATAGATTTAAACTGAGAACATGAATTAACTCTAGGAAAATAAAATTACTATGATGTTATATAGTGTACAAGTAAAACATATTAAGCAAGTGCTACCTGCACGTTGATAAAATGATATGTACAAAGCATCCATGACATACTTATTTTACATAAAGTATGTCACCATTGTTATTTTTACATGTAGTGTAAAATGGAATCATAATACTAAATAAAGCATATGCAAAACAACAATTTAGATTGATATGATCTATGCGTTATATTTCAAGAGGCAATTTGAGTAAACAACTCAGTGATTGGGAATCGCTTAACCTCATACTTGTCTACATAAAGAATAAATTGATGTAGAGTTACCTTTAATAATAAAAAAGGTAATTAAAAAACTTACAAGGATTATACAATTAATGCAATTTAAGCGAATATACGTCCTTTTACCTGTACGGCGATATATTACCACAGTTATTATCTCGGTTATTTTTAAAACATTATGAAGTTATAACAATGAACTTGCAAACTTTAAGATAATGTTTCATTTTATCTCACCTCCATATCTGCCAAGGTACGACTATACGTCATTGAAATTGTTAATTGCTAATATCTCCACTCGAAAGTCACACGATATGATCTCAGCAGGAGAGCAAGAGCCCATAGTGCTTCATTGTTCTAAGCCATTTGATATGCCTCCCATTGTCAGTGTTTAAGAACTTTACTTAGCCTTGTTCACCTTTTCAGACAAAGAATTCGTGTATGGCTCATTGACCTGCACTACAACAGAACCAGTTTTTCAATGGGAGATATCTTGGTCATCAAACGTCATTGTTCAATACCTGATATAAGAGTACCCGATATGATTTTCACAAGTTGTCTACTCATTGCTACACGTTATTACAATGTTATTACATATTTTATGATGTGGATGTATGTAACATTAAACAAGTGTCATAGATGTGCTGGTTGTCCTGTAAAGCCAGTCAGAAGAGTATACGCATTTGAACTTCAAGCCATTGACTTAATGTACCTTTAGAAAGTAATGCACACTATAGACAACTGTTCGAGAATTTCTGATCTCAATAAATAAATAAACTCATTTTATTTGACAAAAACAAAAGCAAGCAAAACACTGTTTATTGATGACTTAGATATATGTATTATTAAGTGAAGTTCAGCATTACACTCACAAGTTTTCCTATATCTGCCTGCACAGCAGAGTGCCTTTTTTTCGTCCAAACAGGATTAAATAAACCCACTGACAAATTATTTAGTTACTAACTAAAGCTCTGCCGCAGATATCTGTATTAAAAATTGAAAATCCCAATCGTGTTTAATGTCGTGTTTAATGTTGTCTTGGAAAGAACAAAAAACGTGAAGCAAGTTTTTATGTTGTTGTTTTTTAGTGATGTTGATGTTGTTTTGTTTCGTTTGCTTTTTTTTTTTTTTGTAAATTGTACTGTTTTGCCTTTGGATATTGATAAAAATTGTCCTAAATGTGACTACCCCATGCATTTAGGCATAACTAGCCCAAATTAACCACAGGCACGGTTAAACTAGTGTGGTATAACACATGGTATAACACATTTTATTGGAAAGGGTCTTAATGTCTCGACTATAATTTGATTTATTTCCTTAAGCCCAGTATTGCATATGGGAAGTTTTTTATAGACATGAGGAATTAAACATGGTTATTCTTGTGATCCGTGCTTTCATATTAAATGATGTTCATGTACATTTTTCGAATCGATCTAAGTTATAATTATATGATTTCACTCTGTTAATAGAGCGAGTATTATCGTTTGAAATAGTCACTTATTATGATGAAAGCCTTTGCATGTCAATATATTAATTATAAATCAAGTTTAGTTTAAGCATCATACTATTTTTAATATGTTTGTTTATGAAAATAAAGGAAAGATGTAAATAACAGCCACAAGAAACAATAATAATTGTGTACTATGTTGAAAAATGACTCAATACAATGAAAAAAACATTAACCGAGTCCGTGCCATATATGCTAAAGTCTGTGTCTATTACGATAAAAATGTAATAAGTATTACGTCCGTTAATGTTTTCAACATATATGTGTGCATGTCCCAACATGGATATTGTACATATCAAAGCAGTAAATATTTATTTAGATCTACTACTGCATAACTATATCTCTCAGATGTATTCTAAAGATGCCCCTAATAAAAAATGAACACTATGGATCAAACTAAACATATTCAAGGGAAACAACTACTACATAAATAAAGTTTAAGTAAAATAATAAACCAAGGTTATCACTTCCACAGAATCAGGGTTATTAAAAGTAGCTATATGAATAGCAAACAAATATATAATAATCAAAGCAACTAGACTTAGAGAGCCATTGTAAATTATTATATAACAGTGTCTTTTACTGTGAATCCATGCAAACTTGGATAAAATACATGCGTTGATTGTGTCATATTATGTACATTACGTGTTATCTTGGAGAACAGAACATGTGTATAGGACTTGTGATTACTTACAACATATATTGTATATTTATCGCCAGACATCTTAACTGCATGATTTTGTGTTTGTGTTTGTCTTTATACATGGAATTTTAGTGGCACCATGCTTATTCAGTACAATAATCCTACTGATAAATGGAGCATTCACTCGTTTACAAATTCCATCATCAATTCTCGGCATGAGTTAACTTTCGTTGGAAGGATGTCATAGACTGTAAATTTGTCATTGGATTAAATCAATTATAATGGACAAAATAAAGTGGTCAGTTAACTAGGAAATTCGGTGCTTAGATTAGATGTTTTATGGTTTAAATAGTAGAGCGTGATTCCAGCAAATATAAACATATAACCAGACGTTCAGTTTCTTTAATAATCACTTCACAATATGCTTCATGAATGTACAACTGAGATGTCTTTAGTTAATAATTCACAATGAGCATGATTAAGTTTTTGTTTATACATTTCATGAAACATTTAATGAATCTGCGTGTGTGATTACTTAGTGGTAAATAAATATTATTTTTTTAGTTTTATATAGTTCATAACCCGATTAAGTAATCTTACCTTAAAATTGGAAGTGCGCTAAAATGAATCAAGCAGCATAATGGCTGCAAATACTATTTTATTGTTTAAATTTGTAGTCCTTTAGTATTTATTTTGACCATTATTCTGATTTTAAGTCTAATGTTTTGTGTGGGTTTGGAATATATAGAATCACACGATCTGAATAATTTCAGACTGGTTACATGAAGACTGAATACTTTTTACTTTTTAATGTTGTAGATGTCAGCATAAACTTTTTTAATTAAGATGCTTCCAAGTTACAAATTTTCTTTCGGATAAGTACACAACTATTGTTGTTCACATATTATAAGCGTGAATCACAACTGTTGAAGAGAAAACAATGAAATATGAGATTGTTCATCAGCAACAAGGAAAACTACAAGCATACAATGTTGCATACCCTGAAACAATGTAATGATTGTAACTGAACTTCTTACTATATTTATTAAATTCGTTAACGAATTGGTAAGAAGTATTTCCGTCCATGTGTTTATATTCAAGCGTGCTACAAAAATTCAAGGAAAATAACGACTACGTAAATAAATTTTAACTAAACATAATTTGATCATCTCAATGAATATTTGTAGTATGACATTTACAGAGAATCTGTCATTGTTAGTTTTTCATGAACATCGTTATGCATAGCTATTTATCATAAATTAGAAATATATTGTGACTAAACATGACACTTACTGTATATTTCCTAATGTTGTTAAAAACAGTTTGAAGGATGCATCATTTGATAAAGTATCCATCAATTTATGCCATTTCTCTTCATAACATGTGTTTACCACAACATACATCTAAAATGTCTATACTAATTTTGTGACTATATGTATAATCAACAAAACAGTTAATTTGTCATGAGTACTTGCACATTGTTCGTATATATTGACTTTCACTATCGTTTAATCTGCTGTGCATATAGGGTTGCAAAAAACACCTTCTTGTATACAGTGCCGATAATGTTGGCAAAACAATCTATCTTCATATTGTAATGTTCTAGTAGAGTGAGGTCTCATCTCATTAGGCGATTTTCAGACTAATCAATTCCATGCTTGTCAATGTCTGAGTTTTATTAAAATACAGTGCGCATATACACTCACATGAAGTGAGAACCTATTGCGACTTGTATCTTGTTTCTGTTGGTTTTACAAAAATCACTTATATGTAGCCATTGAATGTTAACCTTTCAAAAATGGTACATGTTACTGTTTTTATGTTCTGCATATAGACAACATTTAAATAACTTTTTTCAACATGAGACCATTGATATAATGAATTATTGTATTGCAGTAGAGTGTTTTGCGTTTGTTTGTTGTTGTTTCTGTTAAATTGCATCGCGTTATATACGTATTTTAATATGTATATTATTTGCTGCTTCTCTCAATCCCGTTGCTTGTTCACGGTAATATTTGTAATTGATTTAATATTTTTTAAAGAGGCATACGCTTGTCATTTCGTTTTGTTCCCTGGTGGATATATACATATTACAGCAAAAAACAAGTGACATGATAATTAAGAGCAGTTTGTTTATTATGATATTGTTCAGTGCCTTGGTACTTTTTACGTTTGAATTACATATATAATTATCATGTATTTGTAAAAGTGACGTAAAAGTATCGTTGGTGCTAAATACATTGATGACATGCATGAATAAAAGTAACACTGTAAAGTAAAAACAGATTATGATTAAATATGGGTTAGGTCATAACATTTTTACATCATACGATATCAATTCATCCATTTCGGAGAGGCCGACTTCTGTCAAACTGTTCTTTAAAGTTCCAAGCATATTAACAACCTTCTTGTGTGGAGTTCAAGTCAGATAAAACCATGTGTTCAAGTCTTCTAGCTCACCTGTCCTTCCTGGGTCTATTTCTATATTATGCATGTCTTCCTTCGACAAAACAAGCTTTAAGCGTGTATGCTAGTAACACGGACCAGTATGTTAGAACTTCTTAACATGTCGGATTCGATGCTAAATGTTTTAAACGTCTTTCTGACATGGCTCATTTATGAAGTAATTACACAATATAAATATTAGGTTAGTATATTTGTTCAAATAATTTTACACAAGAATGAAAAGGAAAGTGTGCAATATAGGGAAGCTCTATATACATAAACAATGAAATTGACCTGTTTTTCTAAATTGAATGAACGTGTTTTAAGTTTGTCGTGTAAGCCAATAACAATAAACGATGGCAAGCATAAATTCGGTCTTCTTTGAAAGGTTTGTATTTACAGATAATTGCATTCAACTTGAAAGCCCAACATTTTCCAATAAACGATGGCAAATGACGAAACATTGACAAACTATGGCAAATATACCAGAACACCTGATACATGAGCATACGTCTATATATAGTATACCCTATAAATCAGTAACTAACCTTCACATGCAAGTTAATTTTATGCAAAACATGTTAAAACATAGAAGATATCAAACAGTCCATAGGCAAAGATTACCTTTAACTGAAAAAAACAACAACATTTAGCCTGGACTTAACCAAGTAGATCAATTTGAACAAAGGCCTGTTTAACAATTGCATAGATACAATTCAGATCCTTAGGCTTAACTACGCTAAACTACCACAAAGAAAAAACATGTTCATATAATCAGACAAACTGTCAATAATGAAAACTGTAACTCCGCAATGTGGTATTATTTCATCTAGTCAACTTATAAGTGTATTTAGGTCCGAGTAACGCGCTAAAGCAGCGCTGAAACAGCCACACATGCCGGGAGACATCACATGACGTGACTTACCTGTGTCAGTCTCCGAATGCCGCATTATGGCGGTCTTGAAATGATCTTGGCTAATGCCGAAAGCTGCTTTGATGCGCGAATCATATATGCTGGTTTAAACTCGTGTTTTGAAACACTGTTGGCTATCGGACAATCAAGCACATTGCAGTCGCAATCTAAATCTATCGGCTTAAACCCTTTTTTGGTTATTTATATATTGTAGCGAGAGAACATAAAATTCATTCTTTTACTAATTCACAACTAAATTTGAAACATTTCTTGGCTAAAATACGATCGTATAAGGCCATTTTAAAACATTTTATTAATAATTCAAATTTCAGCCAATCAGAAACGTCATTACTTTATATGTTAGAATTGCATGTCGATACAATGTTAAATATGCCTTACTGTTAGCCTTAAAATTTCTACTTGTACGCACATGTATCGGCGGATATGTGGAATTACCTGCGTCATATCCAATTATTATAGAAATGCAGATATCAAAAGATAAAAGACGTTGATGACAAAATCGAACTCTTGGAATTCGACCATTTGTTCAATCAAATAGGAAGTTTACAAGCGTTTTTTATTTCTCAAACTACCGGCAAATTGCAATGTTAAATCAAAGACGGTCTACTGTTTTAAGTAATTTATTTGATTTAGAGATTATATAAAGCCCTATTATTGTAATGTGATATATCAATATTAATTAGTTTTCAAGTAAATAAAAAATATGATAGTAGTTTTCAGTTGGATAATGTTTGGTTAGTCAAATAATAATTTTAGTAAAACAATATTTTTTAGTTAAACATAAGCTAAGTGCAGAAGTAGTTTATTTAGAGTAGGACAAATAATGACATGATTAATAATCAAACCAAGGAAATATACCATACTGCATGGCGATACTAGTGCGATCAGCAGCAATGAAACATAGGAAGAAATCATAGGATACTGCGCTGGTCAAAAGACACGATTAAGAATAAAAATACGACTTTAAGATTTATTAATGCAGATATAAAAAAATAATAGGCGTAGGCGACGCAACTAAATGAAATGCAGTGTAAGCGTAGAGTGTATATTAGGGCTGTCGAAAAAAGGAAGGCATTGAGATATGTTAGGGAGAGGGGTGTGTGGATTTGGACGCATTAGAGAGAGGTAATCACGCTGCACTTCGTTAGATTGTAAATTGTAACTTTGACTAATACAATTATAATCATGGAATGATGGTGCGTTGTAAACATAAAATATGATGAGATCAAGTATACTTTGATTGATCAATTGAAATGTAAGTTGATAGCTGTAAACTGTCAAAAGAAAAAAAAGGTCTCTTACAATCAGGAACCAGTTAAGAATAAGTTACTTTTAAATCAGATGAAGTATTCAAGTACACGGCAAATAATCTGTTTTTGAAATGTGGTGAAATTATCTTTTAACATTTTATTTAGTTTTGATAATAAATTCCACAAATAGTGATAAATTTGAAAGAAAAAAAAACTATTCTTACTTGTTCACCAGATTTTATTTATTTTCATTTTTTTTCCCGAAGTATTTCTTTTCAAACAGTGTTAGAAATACATTGTTGTGAAAAGCACTTTCTGAGATACAAGTAAGTGGAACATTTCCTTGAGGAGTATGTCCACAATGACATGTTTAATATGGTGTGTATACACTCACCCCGGTATCTTACACTGACCAGAAATCTACAACAGGTGTGTCTTGGCATGAGGGGCAGAAAAGACTCCCAACCAGGTGTAGGGGATGACTGGGAAAATGCCTCTAAGTGATGTCTGGTTAATTGGCTGTAGGACTCAATGAGTTAACATACTTTTGATAAAGGTAATTATTTACTGTAATGTCTAACGCTCAAACATATATAAGGGTAAGTCCACGACTGGTTAGCCTGATGTCAGGTTAATGGGACTGGGTGTGTATCTTGTCATGTGTTCAGGGCATGCTTTACATAGTAATGGCAGCACAATTAATACTTCAAGTGAACACCGTCTCCAGAACATTGAAGTACTTTTGGTGGGATGATAAACCGAATTAACAAACAAACAATTATAAAACATATACATAAACAAATATCGATGGTATTTATACGAGGTTACAAAAAATACTAAATAAGCAAATGCATCCTTTCGTATTATTATATACATACATTAACACACAATTCATGTTTATCATTGTTTCAACTAAATTTGTGGGTACAATCATTTAGCGTCAGCTTAATGATATACGAGATTGGTTTTCAACACAAATGCCTTTGTTAAACTACTGGCACATCGAAGTAGGATAACTATGCATTTTTTATATTTATGATTACTCCTCGATCGGACGGGTGACTCGTGTACGTCGAGGGACAATGTTAAGCACACTATGTTGGGTGTTTGTGGCACAAACATTATTTTCTAGAAAGCAAATATACTAAAAGACATGTTTACGTTTTACACCTTACTGTTAGTTTGTTGTAGAATAAATTTGCAAAACTCCTGATAAAAAACAACCAACCGGTGTTTGATTTTCAATATATAAAATGAACACAAAATCGTTGCGTTAATTGCTTATTTTAATATATCTGGTCTAAACGAATGACATCCAAGTGTCGCGCGATCATCAGATGAGTGTGAAGCAACGCATCATGATGCTATATATAACTAAGGATTTCAAAGAAAGAAATCAGTGACTTTATGCTATTATAAAATACGTTTAGTTATGTTGGTGATGATAGTGTTAAGTACATGCAACACAATGTACGGTTTAAACTATAAACATGGACTCGAACCAGAGCAGTTTGGGCCTGACAAGTGACAAGTCAACATCTTAACGTCAGTCAAGGACGTCCATCACAATCCATCAGCACGACATGATATTACTAAGTGTTAGAAAGTATGTTAAGGACTGACCTAATGTCAGAAACAGACTATGGTATAGAAAATTAAATTGCATCATTATACAATTTTATTATAGAGTAGGTGCGAAATGTAACTTCAGAACACATGATAAACACTAAGTAGAGTAAGCAATGCCAATGGGATCTGTGTGTATCTAGCACACGTTCAGAAAAATACAATTTGCAACAGGGTCAAACTATACGAAACGCACATTTTTCATCGATATTTACAATCGTCTAAAGATAAAATATGAATAGCAAAGTGCAAAGTAGAACAATAAATGTGTTCGATTGTTGTGAAGAAAAGGTGCGGCCAATGTACGTCATTGACATATAGCTTTCTTAGAACATAAACAAAAACAAAGCATATCATCGATAAGTAACGTCGTCAAGAGTTATAAAAACAATGTACTTTCGTCAAAATAAACAACAACAAGAAATGTGATTCTGAACTTCCGATCAACTCCGTCAAAATGTCCAAAGATGTGCCACTTAAATGGTGTTCAAAATAAACTATTAAAAATTATGAGAGAAAGAGAGAGGAGAGAGAAAAATAGAGAAGGATTATGGACGCTGGAAGTCTTGTTGATAGAAATACTGAGTCTACATCCAGTGTAAGGTAAAATCGTGACATACCGTCTTTAAATTCCACTGCACAATTAATATAATTTGCATTTTATATTTCGCACATTCTGACAACCATGTGTACACTCTTTAAGGTGATTGTATGTGTTTTCTTAAGGTATTAATTAAGATAGCAATGCTAAGAGTTATGTTTGCTTAAAGGGAGGTAAATCGTAGATGGTTTAAGCCGTTAGTCAGTTGAGTGATCGAACCTGGTGCGCAAAGCATACACCATAAACGAGACTTTATATTTAATTGTTTAAAATGATAATGGTAAGGCAGAGTGATGATGATGAGGAGGAGGAGGAGGATTATAAGGATGATGAAGATGATGATGAAGATGATGATGATGATGATGGTGATGATGACAGTAAATAGATAAGATACAATATGTACCGACATCACGTATGTACAATCTAATTTATTTAAAAAATAACAACATAATGACTAATGCCATCGTTCTTCGGATTATTTTAGTTGGTCCAGGCTATTGTAGCTTTAAACGTCTCCCAATAGCATGCTTAAAACATCTAAAATGTTATTGAAAATCACGTGTTTATAATAATTGATAAATAAAAATGTTACACTTATATTTTAATACACACAATGACAAAGAGTCTGGTATTAGTATTTGTGTCCCATAATAACCTTATTTACCTTATGTACCTAATGTATATCACTTGTATCCAACTTTTTGTGTCACGTGATAACCATATTTGTTTTATGTACCCAATGTATATCAATTGTATCCAGTCTTTGTGTCACCTGATAACCTAATTTATTGTATGTACCCAACTTATACTAATTGTATCCAACCTTTGTGTCACGTGATAACCTTGTTATCTTATGTATCCAATGTATATCACGTGTATCCACCATTTTTGTCACGTGATAATCTTATTTATCGTATGTACCCGATGTATACCACTTGTATCCAACCTTGTGTCACGTGATAATCTTATTTATCTTATGTACTCAATGTACTCAATGTATATCACTTGTATCCGACCTTTGTGTCACGTTATAACGTATTTATCTTATGTACTCAATGTATATCACTTGTATCCGACCTTTGTGTCACGTTATAACGTATTTATCTTATGTACTCAATGTATATCACTTGTATCCGACCTTTGTGTCACGTGATAACGTATTTATCTTATGTATCCAATATGTACATCAGTTGTATCCAACCTTTGTGTCGCGTGATAACCGTATTGATCTTATGTACCCAATATATGTCACTTGCATCCACCATTTTTGTCACCTGATAACCTTATTTATCTTATGAACCTAATGTATAACACTTGTATCCAACCGTTGAGTCACGTGATAACATTATTTATCTTATGTACCCGATGTGTATCACTTGTATCCAACCTTTGTGTCACATAATAACCTAATTTATCTTATGTACCCAATGTATATAAATTGTATCCAACAGTTTATAGCATTGATTTTTCTCTCAAAATAACAAAATACGTATTTGTTACCTTAAAAGGTCATGCAAAATGATGTATACTGGTGCCCTAGATCTGCGTGAAAAGCGAAGCCTAAAGCCTCAATCTTCATACAAATAGCATCCGAGCCACGCTGCACAGATAGCTATTTTTAAACTTAGAAAACCTCGTGACAACTTACTATTGACATCTGTTTACACTGACAATCGGATAATATGCTCTGACGTCGATGTCTACTTATAGCTTAAAATACAATCTTACTTATTTATAGAATTAAAAGTAATTGACATAGTTAATGATTAGTAATGTCTTACATTTATGCCATTGTTATAAACAGCCTTTATTTAAACTAAGGTAAAGGTTTATGCAGCAATAGTGCAGAAATTCTCCAGAACAGTGTTAAGATGTTGTTATATGTACAAGATGTATGTGTTAGCTTTGGTAGCTTATAAAATGACTATTTCCCGACTGTTTTTATTGTCCTTATTATTTTGATTCATAACTAACATACTCACCAGGCTTAAACGATTTTGTTCCATATGTTCCTTTGTCTATTTTCGCTTAAATGCGTTGAATTGCTACTCGTTGATTTCTTTTTTTCATTTTATCAGCTATACATTACATTGGACACGCTTTTCTTGAAAATTTCGTTCTATCATACCTTTATGTCGATTTCTCTGGTTCTTCCTACCGTCATGTGAGTTTTTTTCTGTCCGCGTGTATATACTTCTATCTGCCTGTATGCATCTTTTACTCCTATGTTTTAGTGTAATTCTCAAAAATTCAAAGAAAAAATGCTAATCACAAACTCTTGTTTTATAATACAGCCCTGCTACGACGGATAGGTTGCCCCGGTCCCCTAAGTCGTCAAGGAAGTAGAGATCGTCGATTTAGAAGAAAGTACCCAAATCAGCAGGTCGGCATTCTACCTGTCACCAGTAGCTGACCGTGTGAACGAATAGGCAGACTAAAATTATGATTATCGGACATATTAAGATTAATAGTTTCGATGCAGCAAACTATTTATTGTCTATGAGAGGTATGATTCATATACCATAAAAGGCATTTCATTGCAACACCATGATGTAACAGGAAGTACAATACAGTACGTTTTACTCGATCGGAAACACACGGCAGATATAAAATACCAAAGTTTTCTTCACATCGACGCAGTAATGTAACAAATTGTTTGTACGGCATTACCTGTTGGTCTCAGCTGGAAATAAATTGCCTGTAAACGAAACATTGACAAACTTCTCTGAAATGTTAACGGTCAGCCACACAGACCTTCTGTATGTGATAGTTCCTGACTAATGTATAACTATGTAGAAACCAACCATGTTTGCGATCAGCAACTTTTTTCAAACTAGAAACAGAGGGTCTTATAAACTTAATCTCCATTGAATCAACATCATAGTTTCGATCAAATGATCTTACCTGCAATATATTGAGTATATTTTGTACAAAGGCGAGTGTAGCATAGTTATTGTGAGTTTCCAACTGTGGATTGATGATATGAATATACAATTTCATGCAGCTGGCGTAATACGTATTGTTGGCTGAAAATTTGAACATTGTCAATCATCTTAGTTTTAAATCTTAATATGTACATTATCTCAGATTTTTTTGGTATATTGGCGGCCTAAAAAATTGTGTTTTTATGAAGCAATTGTCAAAAAGACGCCTGGTTGTACCCAAGGTTTTTGTAACATTACATTATAACTTTTTAATACGGAGCAATCTATTGTGTGACTGGCGTTTAAAGATATGCTGTTTACAAATTGATTCGATTAATAGGCGTTTCTGTTTTTTAAACTGGGGTTTGATATCTGCTGTTTGTATAATGTAACTTAGAAATTGACCAGTATATAGATTTTATGCAATGGGGGTTGATATAGTTATTCTAAATTGGCCAAGATCAGCCATTCAGAATTATTTCCAAAAACGAATTAAAAATAATTTACTTTACAAGAGTATTACCTGTTATAAAAGTGTATGGTGCTGCCTCGGCCGACGGTGAAATTATGTAACAGAATATGGAATAACATAATATACGATCAACTCACAGTCAGTACACCAGAACAATTTGATCATAAAACAACTCGTTAGTCATATGATACCGAACCCCACAATATTCACCATTATACAACAATTTAACCACCTCTGCATTCAAACTATGCGAGGACAGTTCGTTACGCATGACTCCATACTTCTCTACGTTTAAATCTATACAAGCGTAAGTGGACCATTTGGTTTAAAACACGTTAATCTTTATACTCGTTGATTGTTTACTGAGATTTTTTTTGTGTATGTGTCAAGCAAATGAACAAGTACAAAACAACTGGTAATGTCAACATATTGCTTGAAAGATGAAACATGGAATAAAATACAACATGTTTTAAAATACAAATATATCAATAACGATCTTGAAAGAGTTGGGATAGATTTTAAATGAATCAGAACATATTTATATTTTGCTTCTTTTTACCATTCATAATATATATTGCTTTAATGTTTAACGTATATAATCTAACGTATAGTTTTAGAAAGGCTATTAAATTGCATAATAAATAACTGTTTTTGTTGTTGTTGTAATGGTTTACCTTTCCGTGTATTGCCTGCTTTCTGTATTACACCTACACATACAAGTTCTCACCGACCTACACCTGTATAAGGTCTCGGGTTTCCTGTTTTCCATTCAAATTCATGGCTGAATACGCCTTTGACAACATAATGGCATGTTAAATAAGGTCCATTTAAGATGTCGCTAAATGAATTGTAAACAGGTACTTCAGCAGGGTATTACTGAAACAAAGTTGTACAACTGGAGAGGTCCTATACTAACACCGATAGAGGTTTTTCTGTAAAGGAGCCTATTTGTATTAATCAACGCACTGAAGTGCTTTGTCTAGGCAGTGAAAGTTTTACACTGAATGTGATAAAAGGAATTCATATATCCAAATTAATGTCACTTTAAATTATTCCGTATAAAAGCGATTGTACATCGCATTTGGCCGCAGACGTGTCTTAACCTGCTAAGCAACAAGCTCTTGTTAGACATTGGGATAAAAACTACAACACAGTCACTAACAATCGATTATAGAAACTAATGTATAAGAAATACACAGCCGTCCACATGATTGAATTTTAACTTACTTCAGGTATGAAAAACTGTTCATTAGTGTTAGCAGACGCAAGCACAATACACATAGTGCAAAATTAACTCTCAGTTTTAATATGTCGTTACATCATCCGTAGTAAACAGTTGCTTTTATTTCGGCAACACTGCACTCCTGTATTCTGAACTTAAATTTATCCCGATGGCAAACCTGTATAGAGCCACAGAACGCAGTCAGACCCGGCCATCCTTTTTGTGGATAGTTGGCGTAGTATATACTGCATAGTCAGTGGGTCATATTACATTATCCTCCCTCCTTTCGGCCCGTTAGTACCTTGGGCAATATTCTTGCGCGGCAATGTTTATTACCCATATATTCATTTCATGAATGTCTGTTTAAACACAAGACGATCACTTGAACATCTATTATGACTCAATTACACCATAATTGTTAACATTTAGAGCCGGGACACAAAAAACGCATCTAGTCTTCTTTGCCATACAACTTTGTTTATATACTACTGTTTTCCCAGGCGTGATAACTGACCTCGTTTAGTTAAAAGTGCTCCGAATCGGTCAACATTTTCGATCTCATATGTGTATGTATACAAAATAATTGATATCCCACATAACACAATTACTAATTTATTACATACATATTAGAGCTTATAATTGTGTTTTCGTTTGTTTACAGATTCATAAAGTATTGCAAATAGTACAATATATACAGTCCTTCTACTATAACATATTATATTATTCTACTATAACATTATGTTTATTATGATATTGGTCAAGTTTATACAAAGGTGGCTGTTTCTTAAACATCAAAATACATTTATGGTATCTACAGTATATATACGATGAAATCAATAATTTTCAGACAAAAATATGACCTGTGTTAAAAATATTCATATGCTAATGATGAGGCCAGAACATTCAGATACTAATCTGCTTTAAGAATAAATCTATTTTGATGCCAGGTAATCGTGATTTCACATTTCTGCTGCTGTCATTTTCCTCATCACACATGCCCTTTTCGGAAGGTCTTGGTTTTATCATTGTATATCATAAAATAAGCAAATAAGGCTAATGCATTCAATACAACTTTTATCAAAATGTATACTTTTATAACATCCCCTTCCCAAACGACAAGTCCTTTTCTTAGCCAAAATGAGACCAGCAAAGTTTTAAACAGTTACTAATTACAATCAAACTTCTATTAAGCAGACACCTTAGGGACAGCCTAAAACAAGTTGGCAATATGACATTATTGATTGTTTGCCTATTACTATGAGCCTGTTTGCTCACAAATAAGAACTATATGTACTAAAATAGTAGATATACTGCATATTACTGTTAACATAAATATTTAATACCACGTCAACGTATGATTCAGAATATCAGAAATGTTTCACGATATAAGGAAAATAGTGCTCCATTGTAAGTAGTTTGGGCATGTACAATACAAAGCATAGCATTTTAATTTATTAAAATCAAATTTATACTGACTGTACCAAAAGTTTATTCAAATTGTAGTTCCACAAATCATCGAAGAACCTTGTCATATATTCTTATTTTCATTTTAATATGCCCAGTCACCATATTTGCCGAGGTCTGATTGTGAGTTATTCATACAGCTAATTGCCAAAAATGCTCTTTACCGCATACAAATTATACCCGCAGCAGGGACAATATAGCTCACAAAGCCTTATTGTCCAATGTCACTTGACACGAATCGTATTGTCAATGCCAGTATATGAGTATGCCTTATTCACCAATTCAGACACATATCTTCAGGAGGTTTCATTCCAACAAAACATGTTCTCAGTGGGAGACATCGTGCTCACAAAGCATAATTGTCTAATACATATTCCTACAAACAACTTGTTCGCACCTATAGATGGATCGATAGATGTTTACTTCAAATGCTGTCGTGTACCTCGTCATTGCAATGTAAACTACAAAGTCGAGTAAATACGACTAATTATAATTTTTGCTCTCCTCATTTACTTTTTGATTTCTCTTTTGATTTCCTTGTTTTTACTTTCATAACAATTGGCGGCCATAAATCATGTAACATATAGTGTCATCTAAATCAAACAAAACGTGTTATATTATAATTATGTGTTCAACCAATGAATAAGATTAAGTCAAACATAAAACGAACAAAGAAAGTTCGTGCTTTGTAATCATCTCTGCATGTTTAATTCAATCGGTTTGATTTCTTAACGTTGTTTTGTATGTGGTCTGCCGTAAAATCTATACACATATATCTGTTTGATATCATTCATATTAATTAAGTTTATAGTATGCATTGTCTTCAGTTTGTTTTCTTTTCTGCCACACCGTACTACTTATATATTTATAAACTGAATGATTTTGATGATAGTACATCTTTGAAATATAAAATGTACACATGGTATCTAGACAACCTACAAACTCATGCGTGTCGTATAGAGTTTTAATAACCGGCCGCAATAGCTCAAATGGTAGAGCGTCGGCCTGCGGATCGGGAGGTCGCTGGTTCAAACCACGGCCGGGTCAATCCAAAGACTTAAAATTTGGTAGTAAAGGCCCCCCTCCTAACGCTCGGGGCTAAGGGGACATCATTACGCCTGACTCGTCGGTGTTAGTATAATGGGCTGGCCGGGTTCGGTCTCTGGGCACCTCATAAGTGCCCCTGTGATATAATGATAGAAATGTCGTAGCACAGTATCGACAAAAATGCCGGCTTATCCCATCCCTATAGTTTTAATAATATCGCAAAGAAGTGTTATGACCAACAATTTCTCTCCAGTTTTACAAGCAATTTACTAAACTTATTCCAAAGTCGTTACATAAATGTTTAGAATAGTCACAGATATTAGGTTCAGTAAAAAGTATGAAATTAATTCTACCTAAAGTAATTCTTTAACTTGGCATAACCAGTTTTTGTTCCCTTTTTGTATATCTCCCAGCAAAGTTTATATTTACTCTGTTGAAGGTAAAACTAACAGTTAAGTACTATTATGTATCGCCGATATGAAGTGAATAGCCACAAAATGGTTCAGTTAAACCGATAATATATCAAGTAAATATTGAAGCCAACATGTTCATCACAGCTTTTACGGATATAATATATTCTGTGAACATGAAATGTTTAAGACTTTAGGACCTTTACCATAGATGGATTGTTGTTGCATATTTTAACGTTGAATATTAACTCCAAACCTAGTCGTGTGTTTATTGAGATAAATATCTTAATGAACTCTCTCAAAATCGTGTTCTCACCTTAAAGACACATTGTCATTGTAGAATACCTCTTGAATATTTTTACTTTGCTGACACCAAAGTATACTTTAATTTTAATCAATTATAAAAAGGCCCCGTGTTCGTATATGATAGTGATTACGTACATGAGGGTCTATTATTAACTACGTCTTGCAATATATAACCCATCTGTAGTCGGTAATGAATAGCAGGTTTCAGTTATTGTCCAATATGAATGGCAGAAACGGGTTTATTGAACTTTCACACACCTAATCTCAGCGGAGGGGATCCGTCCAAAGATGACTCAACGTACTCTACCACTTGATAAACCTTAACTTGCTGACACAAAAGAAACCCTACCTCGCAAGGTATTATGTATGATGTGTGCAGCAAAAGACGTATAACCGGAGTAAACTAGTTTAAGAATCCATACATTTTTAATCAATGTTAAATTACCAAGTTGTCCCTTATTTGTATAACATACCGTTTAAGTACGTGCGGGTCTATTCATAGTCTATTCATGACAAATAACTAATCTTGACTCATTATCCAATATTCATTGACTGTATCCCCACGTACCTAGCTTGCTTGTAATTCTTTTCTTTATTTATTCTCATCTGGATTTACGCTGGCAAGGTTTACCTAATTCACTTCATAATACCAATGGCCGCGGGCCCAATATAATCTACTGAAATGTGTCCGAATTTCGAGTGACTTGAAGGGTTAGCTTGCAAGACAGTTAATGCATAAAGGAATATAGCTTTTTTTGCGTTAGTCGCCTTATAATTCGAATACCAAGTACTTCGACAAATACACATTGTGTAGATTAAATCTTTGATCATTTTTGGGGGGATTAATGACACCTTCATCGGTAATGAGTTACACTGCTTCTAATAAAGAGGCGTTGTATGTTTTCTACACTGTATATGTGTACAGAGAGTTTACACAATCAGAAGTATGTTATAAATCCAATTGTTTAATTGGTGTGCAAGTAATAAATAATTTTCGGACGGTGACAACCTAAGATGAACCATTCAAACACATGCTTATGTTACTGCTATATTTAATTAAAACTTTCAAACACAATTCATTAATTTCATGTTCATTGAACATGTCTGTTACTGCAACACAGATAGCCTAATGCTAATAATCACTTTTTCTTCCCCGCCCGTTATTTACAAAAATATCATGGTCACGCGCTCCTTAAAAGCAGTGATAAATGTAGCTATTGAACAGTTAATAATAATTTACTATAGACCATTAATACATTTGGGCCCACAAAACATGATTCAACTACAGTACTTAGTTCTTAGACGCACCTCTAATTTATATTTTTTTCTGAAACATAATGTATCATATTAAATATATCAACAGTTAAACAATAGCTATTAATTCTAACACCTTATTTATCTGAAGATCGATAACCGTCATATATTACGTATGACTAATAAATAAGTACACTAGTGTAATGCAGGCTAGTTTTATAGAGCAATTGTTCATATGGTATTTGAGTATCTGAAGGTCAAAGTAAAAATGTGTTGTAGGCAGATATTTCCATTATATATAACACATGGCATATTGACAACATATTGATAGTATAGCTATAACCTGTCATGGGTTTATTCTATTATAGACAATTACTTTCTGTATATTGTTGCCATCTATTTAGTCATAATAAACATGTCATTTATATTCTTTGTATCAATACTTCATTTCCTTATTTCACTATAAAGTCCAGCCAATTGAAGTAAACACCCTAACCTGTTTAACTTTTATTGATGACATACTCAATTCATATCAATGAAGGCAACGTGCATCCTTTTCTTTTTAGCACACCCAAAGGAAAACACTTTGTGAACGTTACTTTGTAATTTATCGGGGTGTGTAGGTTACTATATGCTTAGTTGTACTGCCCGCGTAGATAAACATTGTGGGCAGCCGACTTTAATATAGACTAATTCTCACAGTAACATATTCAACATACTATTCATACATTGTCTTTATAAAGCACAAAACAAAAATCCGTTCAAATATATTGTGCTTGCTACGTGTCTGAATCAAAAATGAAAGAGTACATTCACATATAAGCACTTTACTTTGCTGTTTACAAGTGTGTGTAGGTTACTATAAGGCAAGCTATATTGCCGGCGTATATAAGCACTGTGGGCAGTCGACTTTAAAATATAATTATTGTCACAATAACACATTCATCCGACTATTCATACAGTGTCCTTATAAAGCGTAAAGCAATCATACTTAAGTTATGGATTCGTCTGCGACGTGTCTGAAACAAACAAACAAAAATAGTACATTCAATATATACAATTTTATTTGTTTATGATTAGACTTTAAAATATATAATCAGAAAATGGTAATCTGAGAATGAAGCTACAAACAACAGTTAAAAGATAATACATACATTAAATTCATGTCACATTAAATAATTGCGTATTTTAACTTCGTACTTTGGAAAGGAACCACATTATTTTTCGATGTATGAGTATGCATAATTCAGGATTTGCAGTGCGTTCGTTTTTATTTTACGGCAAGAATATGTATATATTCACAGAGGGAGAGGTAGAGTCCATATATTACATTGTTAAAACCCGATTGCTCTACTTGTCCTTGTTGACACAAATAAAGACCCAATCTCACAGAAGATTGCATGAGAGATTTAACCCATCGTCGAATACCCACCTATGCAGGTTTACTACGTTTTTCGATCGTGGGTTTATTTGAAAAATTATGTCGTCTTATTAAGCTGAATAGAACAAGTATTGGCCAATCATAAGACTGCTTACAAAATCCATACGCTTCAGCGTGGAGTTTTGAAGTATAACAATGACAGCGCCTAGTGCCACAATCGAAAGAAACGAGCTTTTTCATTGGACTGAAATCGGGTACCATGACCTAGGTATGTCATAGCGTCTGCGCATGTCCCTTTATTACGTTGCTAGTGTAAACAAAGATAGTCAGAACGCTACGGGTGCAGTTGCTGAACCGCATACTGCTAAAATAATTTAAACTCATTGTTGTGTTCGTTATATCTGCTATTGGAAGAGTTAAATTTATTAGTGATACGTGTATTGATTCAGCCTCAAACCTTTCAAAACTTAAGCACGGACATACAAACCAGTTTTTATTTCGTTATTTATTCTGTTGTAAAATCAAGATATTAGATATTTAAAATGGCGACGGGAGGTCAGGCGGAAAACACGTCAGAGGAATACATTGAATACCCGTGTTCTGTTTGTGAACAAGATAAAAAAGTATCCGAGTCGGGACACTATTGCTTAATCTGCAAGGGTTTCGTCTGTGTGAACTGTCTATCAGGTCATAAAAAATACACTCCTGGTCATCAAGTAATTGCGGTGACTGATAAGAAGTTTCAGAACGTGCTCACCGAGCGATGTGTGGATCATCCGGATGAAGTGATCGAACACTATTGTGGAAAACACGACGCCCTTCTATGTAACACATGTGAGCGGATGGGTCACAGGTAAGATAATTTGCATGTCAGATTATTGATTTCACTTAAGTAACAGGTCGGGATCCAGAACCTTTTAGCTGGGGAGGGGGTGGGTGGAGGGTGGGGGGCACAAAGACCGAATTTGACATACATTATAGCGGACAAATTTCTAAATTGTCGGAGATGCATTGTAAAGAGAATCTGGACATAAGATTAATCGTTTTTAATGGTTTTATTAAACTGACTCTGAAATGCGAAAATATATACCTTTAGCAACTTATTTTGTTGTTAAAAACTGCTTCGAGTTATTCACAAAAATATGCAAATACAGGAAAACACATATTTCGCTTCGAGTTGGACCATAAAATACTGTTGGATTATATTTGTAGCTCTGTTTTCCCATCGATCGTCTGTTGCATATATTGGGAAAAACAAAACAATCTGGCTATCTTAACAAGCAATCATTGCAGTATCGTCGGATTGTATGTTTAAGAAAAATAAGTAAATATTTCCTGAATATTGCTGGGAAAGCTTTATTAAATGTTGGACCAGACGACATACAACTATTTGGACTATTGTAGAACAAACAAAATGTAACTAGGCATTGTAAGATTTCTTCTCTAAACTTTATAATTGGTATTCGGCACACCAACTAACCAAAGGGTTTACTAAATATTGAACTAATATATAACAGATTGTTCACGCATCGTCAATAACGGCGTGTTCCTATATACTGTTCATTTGGATCTTAGAAAAAAATCATTACTACATCCGCCAAAGCAACGCGTTTAATGCAAACAATTTAGAACAGTATTAAGGCATAAGGAAATACACGTACATTTCCAAATAAGTGCACTGTCCGGGTAACATATGATATATGTGTTTAAACCTTTCTGAGCCAACGAAAACTGCGCACAAGATCGTCCGTGGTGTAATGGTAAAGTCGCCAACTTGTAACACCTCTGACCTCTTAGCCTCTCACCGCGTGGGTTCGAGTCCTGTTCGGGGGGAAGGACTTAATGTGGGAGGTCTTTCGGCTGACTTGCAGTGCGCCGTTGGTTCTAACCAGATATCTGTTTGGGGTCTTTCTCCATCTATATTGCTGTACGTCACTATAATGACCATAATTGGTCACTGCCATTTATTTAAAAAATAAAACACACTGCACATTGCTGCACATGGTTATTCCTGCAGCTGCAGATAACTGGATTATAAAAGTATAATCAACCTAGCGACATATCTTATATTTTCTCTTTTTTCTGCAACTTGATACATAATTCTATAAAGCCTGGCTTCTGGCTAAAACGTAGTACGAACACAATTCTTCCAGAGCAAAATTGATTCTGTTCATTTTTGCAAAGTCGGACACTTCCGTAAATTTCCCAATGCCTATAAATCCCCTCCTGTACATGTTCTACATGTATGCACTATTGTTTTTTTGGTTCGCACAGTTCAGTCTCGTAAATAAAATGATAATAACCTCCGATTTGTTGTTACAAAATATCAACCTCTAGATATTTTTAAATAATTTACAAGATTGACTTTGTCTGCTTTTGTTAAAATTTAGATTTTTTCCACCTATGCTAAAGTAAAAGAACGGGACTTTTAAGTACACTGAATATCTACTATGTAACTAGATAGGAATGCAAGTTGACAAGCATTCGTAACACCTCGGCTAATGCCGTCTGCATCACCACCGAGGAGTGCCGATAAAGCTTGTTTTGAGGGGAGTTTAGAGCGAATGCTATACATACAGGATGATGTAGTCGAGCCAGATGGCCTCATGGGTCAAAGCCCCATCGCTCCTCCCCCTCCCCCCACACACACTCCACTCCGGTAAATCCAATACAAGTGAATGAAAAATAAATTATAAATGTATTTTCGATTAGCCTGCCCTAGCAGACGAATCCGTGCTATCATGTAGTATAAAAGTAAGATTCAACAATTCATACGGCAAGATTTTAACTGTGATTGATTTTTTGTCTCATTACTTACGTTTATTTTGTTTGTTTAAGTGGTAGATGTTCGTTCAGAAATGAACGAAACAACATAATAGATATATATATAAGGATGTGGTCATTTTACTGCTGAAATAGCAAAAACATAACCGTTAAAAATGGGATCGGTTATTAAAGCTGGGACGTCACTCCATGGCCATTTCTAAAACCAACTATAATTATAAATGTCGCAGTTCCCGGCGACCCAATAAAGCACTGTATGCGTTTAAACCTGTGCTAACAAGGTTTGAAACCGGCAAAATAGTCTCAAGCAGGTTACATGATAGAAATGGAACAATTGACATCTACATAAATATATAGCTGTATTGATACTTATTTCACATATTCAATACACCTATAATACTATCAGGGGACTTGCAATTTAATGTCATTGTATACTGGTGTATACTAGTGTTTAAATAGCAACCAATAAAATGGACAATTTAAGAAGACCCGACATATTTCATAAGCCAATGCTTTAACCATCGTGTTCGATTTATATCTTAATGCATACCTATAATAAATGTACATTTGATTATTACAGGACATGCGAGAATGTAAAGCAAATCAGCGATGCAGCAAATGAACTCATTGCCGATCAAAAACTTCAAGCAGTACCCGACCAGTTAAAGTCGACTCTTGGCCGTGTTACCCGCATCATGGATACTATAGATAATTATGTGGTTAATGTACAGAAGAAAGGACAGACATACCTAAAGGACCTGGACAATTACGAGCGAACACTTATTGCCAAAATTAGAGAGCTTACGGCTAACGGAAGAAAGAGTATTACACATGCCCAAAACCAAATGATTTCCGCAGCAAATGAACGTCGCAAGCACTGTGCAAAAACTAAAGAACTAATGAGCAAAAGTTTAGAGGTAGTTAAACGGTCACAAACGCGCACAGCTCAATTAATTATTCTTAAAAAGAAGGGACAGAGACTTGTAAATAGAGCGGATCATCTATGCAAGGAGTCTGAAGATTCCTTCAAGAATACATCGTTTTTCTACAAGCCTGATACTCAGATAGTTGAATCTTTGAATGGTTTTAGTTCTCTTGTTACCGAAATAGAACAATACACGATCGGACATAGGAGTGAAATCAATATCTATGTATCAGTTGATAAGGAAAACTGTGATATCTGGGGATGTGGTCGGCTCGGTGACGGGACTCTGGTCGTGTGTGATTATAAAAATAAGAGACTGAAGCGTGTGGACCCCTCCACCAACAAGGTCATTGACCACTGCACCATGAAGGAAACACCATGCAGTTTATGTAGCATCGGTCCGAAGGAGGTGGCGGTAAGTTTTAAACTGTTTGGTGGGGATGATTTTATTTAAAATATATTGTACTGGATGAGGTTTAAAGTCAATATATAAATTGTTTAATTTAGAGATAGATATGTATACATTGCTATAATAAAGAAAATGTGAAAAGTAGGAATGGTATAAAGTTACTACAATGCAGATCAGTAAATACATACTCATGTTTCCTATATCAATGTCATTAAGAACGTTTGGTACTTGAGAGATTTAAACATATAGTATTAGTGCTTAATTTGTTGTTAAAGAAATGTCGCTTGGTAATGCGGTGAAAATGTTAATTACTATAAATTTCCTCTTTTAATGTCTTATCGTGTTTTTTTTTTTTTTGTTCAATGGACAATGGTATTATAGTGAAGGCAGCACTATAATTATGTGATTCTAGCATCCGTATTAAACGAATTTGGTGGTGGGACACAAAGTATAAGAAATCGCCCCATGCAACATATGTAGGTCTTCATAAAAATGTGTATATGCAAAGATTATAATAAAATAAATAATCCAGTTGTCTGTATGTCTTCTACATCTAATGAGTTCATTAATGATACACACCGCCTTTTCTTTCAACCGTGTTGTCCTCATAAAAAAGTAGTAGGATTGATCTAAAAATGAAATTGTGAGACCCATATTCAATATCTCCTTCCTCATTGTATGTCGCCTTTCCTTAGCCGCAAAAAATGTGTGTGATTGTGCGAAGCTTCCAATTCCTTACACCGTTCTTCATTTTTTTCCTAACTATCGGCCAGGGTTCAACGAACAACAACTAAACAGGACGTTTCTATAAGCATGGTTTCAATCCAGTGATTTACAGATTTTGTCGCATTCGAAGGATCCACTACAATACAACAGTTACATGGTCTACCAAGGAACGTGTTACTTAATATATTTTAAATACAGTTCGAAAACTATATAACACAATATATTGTTACGAAGCATGATTTTTAACCAAATAGCAAGTGTATGATTCTTCCATGACATGATGGACGAGACACAGTAGGCGACTTCGTCCTCAAACAGTTGGGGATACAAGAAATGTGTTACATACTTATTGGGTAATTAATTAGACTCGATACGCTATGACAGATAAAATGATTATGAAACTACTACTACTACTACTACTACTACTACTACTACTACTACTACTACTACTACTTGTGATGATAATAATAATAATATTATTATTATTATTATTATTATTATTATTATTATTATTATTATTATATTTGACACTATAAACTTGCCGTAGATAAAGGAAATACGAGTATCAATTTTATCCTATCCAACTATACTGTTAACATGTTGTTGTTTAGAGTTTTTACAGACTGTAGGTATACACACTAGTATATTTGGGCTTGGGCTACAAAACGTATTTATTTATTTATTTATTTTTGGGTTTACGGCACACCGACACTTAACAGGTCAATTGGCGCCGAATACAAAAAAGTTTAATGCGAATAGAGAATAATCAGGTTAAAACTAACCTAGACTACAGAACTATCTGGGTTTAATATAAAAGATTTACCAACATTTTATTAAAGAGAATATATGCTGGTCCACCCTAGGCTTGAACTAGGTGTTCATCAGAACCGCACCGTCTGCATTGAACCATAGCAACAATATACTTGTAATATCTGTATAATTAAGGCTTCTAGCTAACATAACCTTGAATACACAATAACTAACGCAAGGTAGAAGATTTATTATTTTGGATAAAAAAAAATCTGTGCATGGTTTGTTATCTTTATAAGTCATTAAATGTGGCGGGCTTTGACCAGGGACCTGGCAAAGGGCTAAAAACCTTACACACCTTGCCTTAGCATAGACAGAATTGCATCCCATCCATGCATATAACCATAGGTGGACACTATTTCCTCCAGTCAAGATTTTCTAGGGAAGACAATTGTTGGAATTGTCGTCTCACCAAACTTCATTTCAGTTTGCTTTAAACTGTCCACTTGAAGCAGCTATAGCGTCACCTTCGCTGTGTATTGTATGCCATTAAGGCATGACATTATACAACACATTTACATTATCCTGACATTGAATCATTCGTACATCCACCCTTACATTTGCCTTTGCGTTAGCAATAGAAACTAAACAACTACCAGTCTTAACGACTTTGGTATGTCGCAAGCCGGTGATCGATCCTGTTCCCCCTATTACTAGCACCAACGTTCTAGGGACGGCGCAACAATTTCTAGTCGTTACATTGCCAATGTGGATTCAATTACAAGACACATTTCACATACGCAAGGCAATGCTACAATCTACCAATTAACAAAGTACACACATTATTGATTATTAATTGATCAATCGCAAGTATCAGTACATACATTCAATCGTTTTAATCACATCTTATTTCAGAAGTCTCCCACGCCCGAGCTTGACACTCAGCATGCCAATATTTCGAACCGTACACAAATAACTTACATTGATTAACTCTATGTTGCAATTACATCAATGCCTTCAAGTCAAGAATATATTTTAGGCCATGTTTGTTAAGCTTATGAAGTATTCGTGGTTCATATGTTACTAAACACCAAATTTTCACGAGTGTACCAATGAGTCTATAGTGTAGGTGCGTTTTGTGATGTCGGTTGGATAATTGCATACAGTCTAAAACACGGGACATATTATGAGGCGTGGTTTAAGTATGGCCGTCAAGGTT
This sequence comes from Sinonovacula constricta, assembly GCA_007844125.1. Lineage (NCBI taxonomy): Eukaryota > Metazoa > Mollusca > Bivalvia > Cardiida > Solecurtidae > Sinonovacula > Sinonovacula constricta. The sequence continues at coordinate 16,713,632 of CM017570.1, forward strand.
TACCGGTATATTGCGACAGGAGGATTAAGTCAATACAATACTGCGATACATAATGAATGCGATACATAATGAATACACGTTTTTTGGCGATATCTGACGTTGGTAACATATAAGGCCAAGAAGGTTGTTGTTAAGAAAATATAAGAAAGAACTAATGGATGGAAGTAACCAATAAGGCCAAATGAGTTGATGTTGATAAAATATAAGGCCCAATGAGTTGTTGTTGGTAACATATAACAATTAATCGATAACAGTAACAGATAAGGTCCAATGAGTTGTTGGTAACATATAAGGCCCAATGCATCAAAACAGTAACATATAAGGCGCAATAAGTCAATAATAGTAACATATTAGGCCCAATGCGTCGATAATAGTAACATATAAGGCCCTATGAGTCAATAACAGTAGCAAATAAGACACAATGAGTCAATAACAGTAACATATAATGCCCAGTGAGTCAATAGCAGTAACATATACGGCTGAATGAGTCAATAACAGTAACATATCGGGACCAATGAGTCAATAGCAGTAACATATAAGGCTGAATGATTCAATAACAGTAACATATAAGGCCCAATGAGTCAATAACATTAACAAGTAAGGCTGAATGAGTCAATAACAGTAACATATAAGGCTGAATGTGTCGATAACAGAAACACATAAGGCCAAATGCGTTGATAACAGTAACATACCAGGCCAAATGATTCAATAACAGTAACATATAAGGCCCAATGAGTCTACAACAGTAACATATAAGGCCCACTGCGTTGATAACAGTAACACATAAGGAAAGATAAGTCAATAACAGTAACATATAGGATTCAGTGAGTCAATATCAGTAACATGTAAAGCCCAATAAGTCAATAACTGTAACATATATACGGCCAAATGATTCAATAACAGTAACATAAGGCCCAATGAGTCTACAACAGTAACATATAAGGCCCAATGAGTCTACAACAGTAACATATAAGGCCCAATGCATTGATAACAGTAACATATAAGCCCAATAAGTCAATAACAGTAACATATAAGGCTGAATGAGTCAATAAAAGTAACACATAAGGCCCAATGAGTGAATAACAGTAACATATAAGGCCAAATGCATCGGTAACAGTACCATATAAGGCCAAATATGTCGATAGCAGTAACATATAAGGCACAATGATTTGTTTTTGGAAACATAAGAGAATCAATGCATCGATAACAATAAAGTATAAGGCCAAATGCGTCGGTAACAGTAACATATAAAGCCAAATGCATCGATAACAGTAATATACAAGGCCCAATAAGTCAATAACAGTAACATATAAGGCCCAATGAGTCAATAACAGTAACATATAAGGCCAAATGCGTCGGTAACAGTAACATATAAGGCCAAATGCATCGATAACAGTAATATACAAGGCCCAATAAGTCAATAACAGTAACATATAAGGTCCAATGCGTCGATAACAGTAACATATAAGGCCCAATGAGTCAATAACAGTAACATATAAGGCCAAATGCGTCGGTAACAGTAAAATATAAGGCCAAATGCATCGATAACAGTAATATACAAGGCCCAATAAGTCAATAACAGTAACATATAAGGACCAATGCGTCGATAACAGTAACATATAAAGCCCAATGAGTCAATAACAGTAACATATGAGGCCAAATGCGTCGGTAACAGTAACATATAAGGCCAAATGCATCGATAACAGTAATATACAAGGCCCAATAAGTCAATAACAGTAACATATAAGGTCCAATGTGTCAATACCAGTAACATATAAGGCCCAATGAGTCATTACAGTAGCATATAAGACGCAGTGAGTCAATAACAGTAACATACAATACCCAGTGAGTCAATAACATTAACATATACGGCTGAATTAGTCAATAACAGTAACATATAGGGCCCAATGAGTCAAAAACATTAACATGTAAGGCTGAATGTGCTGATAACAGTAACATATAAGGCTGAATGAGTCAATAACAGTAACATATAAGGCCCAATGAGTCAATAGCAGTAACATATATGGCTGAATGAGTCAATAACAGAAACATATAAGGTCAAATGTGTCGATAACAGTAACATATAAGGCCCAATGCGTCGATAACAGTAACAAATAAGGTCCAATACGTCGATTACAGTAACATATAAGGACCAATGCGTCGATAACAGTAACATATAAGGCCAAATGTGTCGCTAACAGTAACATATAAGGTCAAATGCATTGATAACAGTAACATATGAGGCCAAATGTGTCAATAACAGTAACATATAAGGACCAATGCGTCGATAACAGTAACATATAAGGTCAAACGCATCGATAACAGTAACATATAAGGTCAAATGCATTGATAACAGTAACATATGAGGCCAAATGCGTCAATAACAGTAACATATAAGGCCCAATGAGTCTACAACAGTAACATATTAGGCCCAATGTGTCAATAGCAGTAACATATAAGGCCCAATGCATTGATAACAGTAACAAATAAGGCCCAATATGTTAATAACAGTAACATATAAGGCCCAATGTGTCGATAACAGTAACATATTAGGCCCAATGAGTCAATAGCAGTAACATATAAGGCCCAATGCGTTAATAACAGTAACATATAAGACTCAATGAGTCAATAACAGTAACATATAAGGTCCAATGAGTCAATAACTGTAACATATACGGCCAAATGATTCAATAACAGTGAAATATAACGTCCAATAAGTCTACAACGGTAACATATAAGGCCTAATGCGTTGATAATAGTTACATATAAGGCCCAATAAGTCAATACCAGTAACATATAAGGCTCAATGAGTCAATAACAGTAACAAACAAGTCCCAATGAGTCAATAACAGTTACATATAAGGCTGAATGAGTCGATAGCAGTAACATATAAGGCCCAATTATTTTTTGTTGGTAACATATAAGAATCAATGTGTCGATAACAGTAACGTATAAGGTCAAATGCGTCGGTAACAGTAACATATAAGGCCAAATGTGTCGGCAACAGTAACATATAAGGCCAAATGCATCGATAACAGTAACATACAAGGCCCAAAAAGTCAATAACAGTAACAAATAAGGCCCAATAAGTCAATAACAATAACATATAAGGCTGAATGAGTCGATAGCAGTAAGATATAAGGCCAAATGATTTGTTGTTGGTAACATATAAGGCCAAATGTGTTGATAACAGTAACATATAAGGTCAAATGCATCGATAACAGTAACATGTAAGGCCAAATGTGTCGCTAACAGTAACATATAAGGTCAAATGCATTGATAACAGTAACATATGAGGCCAAATGCGTCAATAACAGTAACATATAAGGCCCAATGAGTCTACAACAGTAACATATAAGGCCCAATGCGTTGATAACAGTAACATATAAGCCCAATAAGTCAATAACAGTAACATATAAGGCTCAATGAGTCAATAACAATAACATATAAGGCCCAATGAGTCAGTAACAGTAACATATAAGGCTGAATAAGTCGATAGCAGTAACATATAAGGCTCAATGATTTGTTTTTGGTAACATAAGAGAATCAATGCATCGATAACAATAAAGTATAAGGTCAAATGCGTCGGTAACAGTAACATATAAGGCCAAATGTGTCGGCAACAGTAACATATAAGGCCAAATGCATCGATAACAGTAACATACAAGGCCCAAAAAGTCAATAACAGTAACATATAAGGCCCAATAAGTCAATAACAATAACGTATAAGGCTGAATGAGTCGATAACAGTAACATATAAGGCCAAATGATTTGTTGTTGGTAACATATAAGGCCAAATGTGTCGATAACAGTAACATATAAGGTCAAATGCATCGATAACAGTAACATGTAAGGCCAAATGTGTCGCTAACAGTAACATATAAGGTCAAATGCATTGATAACAGTAACATATGAGGCCAAATGCGTCAATAACAGTAACATATAAGGCCCAATGAGTCTACAACAGTAACATATAAGGTCCAATGCGTCGATAACAGTAACATATAAGGCCAAATGCGTCGATAACAGTAATATACAAGGCCCAATAAGTCAATAACAGTAACATTTAACGTCCAATGCGTCGATAACAGTAATATATAAGGCCCAATGAGTCAATAACAGTAGCATATAAGACCCAATGAGTCAATAACAGTAACATATAATGCCCAGTGAGTCAATAACAGTAACATATACGGCTGAATGAGTCAATAATAGTAACATATAGGACCCAATGAGTCAATAACATTAACATGTAATGCTAAATATGCTGATCACAGTAACATATAAGGCTAATTGAGTCAATACCAGTAACATATAAGGCCCAATGAGTCAATAGCAGTAACATATAAGGCTAAATGAGTCAATAACAGTACCATATAAGGGCAAATGCATCGATAAAAGTAACATATAAGGCCCAAATAGTCAATAACAGTAACATATAAAGCCCAATGAGTCAATACCAGTAACATATAAGGCTGGATGAGTCGATAGCAGTAAGATATAAGGCCAAATGATTTGTTGTTGGTAACATATAAGGCCAAATGTGTCGATAACAGTAACATATGAGGTCAAATGCATCTATAACAGTAACATATAAGGTCAAATGCATCGATAAAAGTAACATACAAGGCCCAAAAAGTCAATAACAGTAACATATAAGGCCCAATGAGTCAATAACAGTAACATATAAGGCTGAATAAGTCGATAGCAGTAAGATATAAGGCCAAATGATTTGTTGTTGGTAACATATTAGGCCAAATGTGTCGATAACAGTAACATATCAGGTCAAATGCATCGATACCAGTAACATATAAGGCCAAATGTGTCGCTAACAGATACATATAAGGTCAAATGCGTCGATAACAGTAACATATAAGGAAAAATGTGTCGCTAACAGATACATATAAGGTCAAACATCCAACATGTTAATATCTGTAACATATAATGCCCAATGGGGTCATCCTGGCGATATTTAACATCCAACATGTTAATATCTGTAACATATAATGCCCAATGGGGTCATCCTGGTGATAAGTAACACTCAATAAGTTGATACATGTAACATAATACTAATGCCTTATGAGTACATCCAGGTAATAGATAACACCCAATAAGTTGATGTCTGTAACATATATTGCTTAATCGGGTCATCCCGGTGATATCTGTAACATATAATGCCTAATAAGGTCATCACGGTGACATATAACATCCAGCATGTTAATATCTGTAACACATAAGGCCCAATGAGGTCATTCCGGTGTTATACAACACCCAGGAAGTTGATGTATGTAACCTATAATGCCCAATGACGTCATTCCGGTGATAGATAACACACATTAAGTTGATATATGTAATATATAATGGCTTATGAGGTCATCCCGGTGATATATAACATCCAATAACGTGTGTCTGTAACATATAATACCTAATAAGGTCATCCCGGCGATATATAACATCCAATAACGAGTTGTCCGTAACATTTTATCACTAATGAGGTCATCAGGTTGACATATAACATCCAATAAGTTGATATCTGTAACATATAATGCCTAATGAGGCCATCCCGGTGATATATAACATCCACTAAGTTGATATCTATAACATGTAATGCCCATGAGGTCATCCCAGTGATAGATAACCCACCAATAAGGTGATATCTGTAACATACAATGCCTAATGAGGTCATCCAAGCGACAGATAATTCCCAGTAAGTTTATGTCTGTAACATATAATGCCTAATGAGGTCATCAAAATGATTGATAACACGAACTATGTTGATGTCTGTAACACGAAATGCCTAATGAGGTCATCCCGGTGACATATAACCTCCAATAAGGTTATGTCTGTAACAGATAATGCATAATGAGGTCATCTCGGTGATATATAACATCCAATAAGGTTATGTATGTAACATATAATGCCTAATGAGGTCATCCAAGTGATAGATAACACCCAATAAGTTGAACACTAACATATAATGCCCAATGAAGTCATACCAGTATTAGCACCCAATAAGTTGATGTATGTGACATATAATCCCTAATAAGGTCATCTCGGTGATAGATAACCCACCAATAAGGTGATATCTGTAACATATAATGCCTAATGCGGTTGTCCCGGTGATACATAACACCCAATAAGCTGATATCTATAACATATAAAGCCCAATGAGGTCATCCCAGTGATAGATAACTCCCATGAGTTGAAGTATGTAACTTAATGCCTAATGAGGTCATCCCAGCGATAGATAACACCAATTAAGTTGATATCTGTAACATATAATGCCCAATGGTGTCATCCAGTTGATTGATAACACCAAATATGTTGATGTCTGTAACATGCTTTAACTTATAAGGCACAATGAGGTCATCCCAGTGATAAACACACCAATAGATTGATGTCTGTAACATATACTGCCTAATGTGGTCATCCGGGTAACATATAACATACAATAAGGTAATGTATGTAACATATCATGCCTAATGCGGTTGTCCCGGTGATACATAACACCGAATAAGCTGATATCTATAACATATAAAGCCCAATGAGTTCATCCTAGTGATAGATAACACCCAATAAGTTGATGCCTGAAACATATAATGCCTAATGAGGTCACCCTAGTGATACATGTATATAACACCAAATTAGTTGATATCTGTAACACATAATACCCAATGATTTCATCCCGGTGATAGATAACATCCAATAAATTGATGTCTGTAACATATAATGCCCAATGATGTCATCCTTGTGATAGATAACACTAAATAAGTTGATGTGTGTAACAAATAATGACTAATAAGGTCATCCCTGTGAAAGATAACACCAAACAAGTTGATGTCCGTAATGTATAATGCGTGATGAGGTCATCCCAGTGATAGGTAACTAACTACCTTGAGTTGAAGTATGTAACATATAATGCCTAATAAGGTCATTCCGATAATAGATAACACACCAATAAGTTTATATCTATAACATATAATGCCCAATCAGGTCATCCCAGTGATATGTAACATCCAATAAGGTGATGTCTTTAACATATAGTGATGTCTTTAACATATAATGCCCAATGAGGTCATCCAGTTCATTAATAACACCAAATATTGATGTCTGTAACATATATATAATGCCTAATGAGGTCATCCCAGTGATAAATAACACCCAATAAGTTGATTTCTGTATCATATAAAGCCTTATGAGATCATCCCGGTGATACATAACACCCAATAAGTTGATGTCTGTAACATATAATGCCCAATGAGGTCATCCCGGTGTTATATAACACCCAATAAGTTGATGTGTTTAACATATAATGCCCAATGAGGTCATCTCAGTGATAGATAACACCCAATAAGTTGATGTCTGTAACATATAATGCCCAATGAGGTCATCCCAGTGATAGATAACACCCAATAAGCTGATGACTGTAACATATAATGCCCAATGAGGTAATCTCGGTGATACATGTAGATAACACCCAATAAGTTTGTGTATGTACCATATAATGCCTAATGAGTTAATGCCGTTGATACATAACACCCAATAAGTTGATGTATATGTGCGTCGGCAAATAAGCATGTAATTTTGACTCCTTACGAAAATCAATCGTGAAAATCAATCTGAAATCTGGACTATAAAGTTGCATACAAAAATACAATAAAAACCTTTGCGTTGAAAATACACAGGCTAGCCGGCTAAAATCTCTGTGCACCAGACATATTGTCCACCAATTTTGACGGCTTACCCAACGGAAACTGGCCTTTTGAACAGGTTCTATCCAGCAGCACACAGTGTTTGTTTGTAAGCAAACTGTCAATAAGATATTATTTTTAAAAACAGGTTGCCCCCTGTTAAACTACAGGCAGCAAACACTGAAGCACTTTTAAAAGTTTTAAAAGTTAAGTTTTCAAAGTTAGTGACAAGGAACCTGATGTAAAATATACTGATTATTCAATGTCGCATATTAAGAAATCTATGTTTCAACAACACTGTCTAAAACTTAATCGTGGTTATGGTAAAGGTAAATATGGAATTTGCTAGATGAGGTACTATTACAAAATTAACGGTATACCTTATATATGTAGGGGTCCATTGGTTTTTGTCAGGACCCATTTCAGAAAATGTGCATACTGACTCATAAGAAAACCATGGTAAAATGATATATTACTGTGTAATTATAATTAAAATGTAGAAAATATCAATGATCATAAAAGTAAAGTATTTTACAAAATAAAACAAAACCAAACAACATGTTTCCTATGGTGTTGCTTGAGTGGAAAACAGTAAACAATGTGACACATGCGAACACTGAACATTACTTCTTGAAGGGCTTATTAAACAGCATATGTTGAGTGGGCTTATCAGGCTGCCTATTTTTATGTTATTAAACATTGAATATAACGTGTTGGTGGGACATCAGACTTTATAGGCTGTATAAATTATTCGATTAATGTGTTGTTATAAGACATAACTGTATGTGTCTGTATTTGAGTATTGTTGTCGTTGTTGTTCTTTTTTTTAAAGGGTAGGATACAGGTCTTGGGGTCTTTGAGAAGTGGATCACTACAAGCAAAAGTTTGCTTGTGAAAATAAACGCAATATATTAATAACAATAATTCAAGATTAAAATTCCAAGTAGACGTGTTCAAAATATCAGAATACGTGAATATAAATGCATATCATTTAACTACTTGACAAAACCTCCCTAAGATTCTATTGCCGTATTGGTACAGACTCCAGTACTACGACAAGGGAAGGGCAATGAATGGCGCGAAAAAAGGTCTGAGCTCTCATCTAGATCTTTTACTTTTAAACTAAAGTCTCCAAACTCAAAGTAAATAAACTTATTAAGTAACTTAAAATGCAACATATTACAACAACGAAATGTCGTATACAAGATAAAAACTTACATTATGGTTCGGCAAAACTCGAAAGTCAAAAAGCACATTTCATCAACCATTCATTTTCAGTTCTCCACAATCGAGAGTATTCAATAACAGGTATCGTGTAAAAACTAAAAAACAGTAATTGCGAAATTATCTCCCTTAGACAATTCAATGTGTTAACATGCTTCTTCGGTGTAAGTTGGAACTTTAATTCCTTTTTTTCACATTAAAAACAACAAACAACAACAACCAAACTAAAGTTGTTCATATACTACAGTAGATACGGACAGGGTTGAAAGAAAAGACGTATCTGTTTTGTTTTATTTACCCAAGACCGAGTAAGGATGTGGTTCATGTTTATTTTTCACTGTTTGCATGCATGTACGCGGAAATTAGTCTGTGAACAAGACGTGTACAATTTAACGTAAACAAGTTTTAGTCAATGGCCGCCCTAGTATTTGAGGTATGGAAACTGACATCATGCATATTGCTAGTATTGCTTAAATTAATTCCATAATGTATATGTACCGATTTATTACGAAATAGACCGGTCATTGATTCGGATCACAAGCGGATCGCAAGACTTTGGCGTTAGTTTTGTGGTTTTAATGAAGATTTGTTATTGATGATATCCTAAATATGTGCTGGCATTGTAAAGTAGCAATAACACTTAATTTTCAATGAGTGCCATCCAATATTTGGGCTATAGATGTATAAGAATAAGCGGCGTGCATTTGTTTAGAACCACAGTGCTCCACAGGACAGTGTTTTCTTCCAATCCTCGTAATTTCAAAAGGAAAGAGTCTGCATGAAAAAAGGATACATCAGTAACAAATGCACCATGTCAGACCCCATATCTTTATAGCGGAAATCCTCTTCGCATTTCATAATATATTAATACAAAATAAAATGAGATCAGTGTTTTTGCGTTTTCTATTTCTCTAACTATTAGAGTAGGTATACCTACATCTTAACTAAAGAAAGTAATATGCGCAGGGTCAAAACCCCAAAACCACACTACAGGCATGATGTTATCTTTAACTGATATTGTGGGATACTTTAAACAAGCCTAGGCGCAAGTGATCTTGTTTGGATTTTCTGTACACTCTATTTTTCCGCAACAGAGCGACACTTGCAAAATATATGTAATTATGACATATGATTACTTGAAGGCCGAATCCAGATGTTCGTAATTTGTTTAAAACTACTATTGTAAACACGGTGTTTGCATTTTTAGGCTACGTGGCCTATTAATACTATTTTTAGATTCCGCGCGTTGTTGTTGTTTTGTTTGTTTGTTGTTGTTGTTGTTTTGTTTTGTTTTTTGGGTGGTGGTGGGTGTTTTTTTTTTTTTTTTTTTTTTTTTTTTTTTTTTTTTTTTTTGCAGAGCGTATTGGGACGCCACGTGACGACTGTTACTCAATTGTCAGTACAAATCTTGACAAGTGTCAGCCATTTTGTTGTTTGTCTATAAACTGAAAATGTTGTGAAATTTGACGAGTCATTGAGCCGCTTTAAAAATAGCTGCGTTAATTATCTTAGGTATTCTGTGAACAATCGAAAAGAAACAACAACAACACAGCAACACTGTTTCAACCAATGAATGATGTTAACTTGTGTTTTATAGTCAGAAGTTTATATTAGCATCAATTACTACTTTTTCATGCATTAAATTATCCACGGAACTCAAATGCGATACCCGGCCTTTAAAGTCTAACATGTTTTCGCTGGAACGGGTTAGTTTCCTTTTGTCTCTAGGTTGGGAAAATCAAAGAGTTGAAACTAGTTTCCACGCCATTTAGCCAAAATAATTTTATTTACATGAACAATTGCTGAACTGTGCTTGTGCATAAAATGTTAACATACCGCATATCTCTGTCAATCAAAATAGTTTAACGATTGACACGATAGTGACATAGTATTTGAAATAAAGATGTAATTCCATACACTTACAACATGGCGAAATATATGTTTAAGCAAATATATATCTAGTAATCTGAATTTCAATCTCACTAATGTCAGATCTTACAAAATGAAAGAGTGGAGCGGTTTTCGGGATATTGTTGTAATCAGTGTCTGAATTTAAATTGCATTAACCTTCCAACGACATTTACCGCGTCCCTGTATGCATACAGTGCATTCCTTTGCCGCACGCGCTACAAAATGACGTCATTTCAACGATCCTAAACTTTAGGTGGACGCGAATATTTCCCACGATAGCCAGGAGCCTGTGGAGTGTAAAGTATCGTGTGTTTTTTTTAATTAAATCTATAAATACAATATATTATATATGCTTAAAATTAATAACCATAGCAATATCACATAATTATCTAGGTGTAACAACAATATAGACATTTGTTTTATACAATTTAATGTTGCTAAAAGTTCGTCTGGTAAGTAGATTTTGCCGCATTGTTCAAAACTTGTTTCTGCTACATGCAACAAGACACATTTTTAAACTTTGAAGCGTTATTTATAAATTGTGTATAACAAAGTAGCTCCAACATAACAACAATAACCAACTTAAGTTTATAATAGTCAGATTCATAATTCTAATCACTTTGAATCGTTTCACATGTTTGTTTACATTTCAACTGTTTCAGAACGCCGCCCGTGAAAGCGAGATGCAAGTTTTCTCCAACAAGACGAGACTCGAACAACAACGAAAATTACCAACATATAAACACATTAACTTGTATATTGTTCATCTGTTGTTCATGTTTATATTACAGGCTGCTGATGGTTCAAACATTGTCCACATTATATCCGCCGTGAAGGGTCTGACACCGAGCAGGACGGTCGACAGGGGCCAGGAGACATCCAGACTTGCCTATCATGGTGGAGAGTTGTTTGCTGGGTGTGATGACAGCCTGAGGATCCACAACATGTCCGGTAAGATGATCACGGACATCAGCCGGAACACGGACGGTCAGTCAATATTCTCTAGGATCACCGGTATCGCCGTGAACCAGGCCGGTGATCGTGTGTATGTCAGTGACTTTAACAATGGCTTGGTGTGTGTGTCCCGGGACGGTCGGGTCGTGTTCCGTCTCTCCGATGCCGACATGGGTCTGAATGTAGCCTGTGGTGTGACCACTGACCAGCGGGGAATGGTGATGGTGGCTGGACTGGGGTCATACAACGTGGTCCAGGTGACAGATGAGGGGCGGGTTGTGGGAGAGATACTGGCCAGGAAAGATGGGATCTGTAGACCAAAATGTTTATATTACGACGTTGACGGAAGGAAACTCTACGTTGGAGGGTACAAGTCACGGCTGCTGGGCTTCGAGTTGTTGTGAAGAGTCGATGTCAAGCAGCCATGTAACAATGGAGGAATTATTTAGGTATGTTGATAAGTTGATATTGATTGAAACATATTAGATTATTTATATACAGCTTGATAGATTTAATATTGTTGTATTTTATTTTATTTTAATGTGTTAGGAAGTATTTATTTACATTTTTGGTAATGTATCACGACTCGACATTTTGAGGTCCAAAGTTGAAATCTCAATTTCATCACAAACATTATTAATTATAAGTCCATTAATTCACCATGTAATCATTTTTATTTAGAACTAATTAAACACATAAATTAAATGTTGTCAGACTTTTCAAGACACAACTATTTGTCAATTTTCGATATTATTGGTGAATGTTGGCGTTTTGTAACTTTGAACCGGTACGAGTTACTTCCATTCGCTGCGTTATGTTTTGAATGAAATATGTCAGTGTACAGTGGTGGAAATAAACAAAATATGGATGGATTTAAACATGATTAATTAAAGTAAGTGTGATGTTTATTTCAGAGATTGTTTATTTAATTAATTGGATAAATACCACAGTGGGTAGATGAAATATTTGGTGTAAAATAAACAAATTACTTAACCGGAAATCCGAATGTTTTTGCAAATATTCTGAATTTCGGACATGCATACATTTTGGATACGGATGTGATGGATAGGTTTTATGCTGATAGTGAATTTATGATGAATCCAGCAGTGATAGAGAATATATCAGAATAATGACAAACAATACAACAATACATCATCTGACACATAAAGTTAAATGTTAACAATAAGATTTTATGATATTTTCTCATCACTAATTTGGTCATCTATCATCCTTATTAATAGTCTTATTCAGTTAGTGTGTCTGCTGTTGTCGTTCTGACATTCTAAACTGTTATTATTGAAATGTAATAATATTTTTGTTTTTGAATGTTAAAGTTTAAAGAAACAAACTCTATCAATGGTTGCACCAACATTAAATTAATGTTGCCTTTACTGTCTATTATATATGGATCACATCACAACACTGTAAGTTGAAGGGCTTAGCTATGTGCTTATGAGCTGACAAGACTCAAGTAATTTTGTCCAGGGTTGGCATATAAGACGTCTTTTGTGTATTGACTGGGCCAGTGGTTAAAACCGGTTAATTCTATACAATTATTTACTTATTAGCTGGGAAATATGCTGTGATATTGACCAAAAAATATTACATTTGTTTTATTACATGAACTTCAAACAGTTAATAATAAATAGTTTTTATTTTTTTAATTATTATCTAAACTTAAATGCAAGACAATAGTTTACATTGTTTACTTCTTGAATATTGTTCGTCTGGGACGAGTATCCCACAACGCAATAGGACGTTTTTTTAGATGCACACACACACACAATATTGAAGGAAATTTGCCATTCTATTAATAGACCGGTTAATATCAGCGAAAGCTGGTCAATATCTATATTTATTCACTTGCCTATTTTGTGGGTGCGACCAATCGTGTTGCGTCTATTTATAGTTCATGTAATAATGGTCATTACTTGTCAGTGGTCAATTGAGAATAGGGGTCAGAAAGGCCCAAAACCAAAAAGGTCCAGTCCCAAAACGTCCCAGGACGAAACATCCTGGACCAAAAAGGTCCTTCATCATTGTAGAGAAATTTTATTTACAACAAGTTTATCACATGTTAATTCCAATAGCGTTTAAATTAAGAAAACTGTTGGTATTTTATAATGAACGCCTACAAACAAAAACTGCCTCAAAAATAGAAATAATTACGTTTTGAGTAAAAAAAAAAAAGAAAGTTAAAGACCTACAATGTAAATATGCCCATACTGTAATTACAAGATGAAACATGCTACATTCCTTTCATCTTTATTGCCTTCAATTACTTGTTTCTATCGACAGTAAATAACTTTAACAAAAACACGCTCTGGTAGTTATGTTTTGGCACACTTTTACAACAAAAACACAAAACATGTTTTAACAAGTGAAAAGAACATTATGTTAAAGTACTATGAAATCAAGGAAATGTGTTATAGCTTCTGACCTGTCACTCAAATGATCAACCACCACAGTGACCGCACATCTGTCATACGACCAGCCCCTCCTCTGGCTGGTGCAAGTATCTGTTAAAACCGGCGGCGGTCAATACTGTCAAACCCTGACTTTGTCATGTAGGAACTGGGGTGGTGTTTGTTAACAGTTTCAGTGTGCTATTGGCATTATATCTGTTGTAAGTGATGCTATTACTGACAATTTTGTTTAATTATTTTATAAAATGAGTCAGACCGGACAATCGGTAGAGCGTCGGCTACAGGTACGGGAGGCCCCGGGTTCAACCCGGGGCCGCGACATACCAAAGTCGTTAAAAATGGTAGTGGTAAAGCTCCCTTGCTAATGCTCAAGCAAATATAAGGGTAGTTCCACGACTGGTTGGCCCGGTGTAAGGATAATGTGACTGGGTGTGTTATCATGTCAGGTGTTCACGGCATGCTATACACAGTGAAGGCAGCACTATATCTGCTTCAAGTGGACACCGTCTCCCGATAAGTAGAATACTGTTGGTGGGATATATATAATATATATGGAGCTATACTATTTTCCAAAGTGGCATAAAAAATATATATATATTAGCTAGGGGAAGTGTCGTCAGGATTAACACCTATTTATACAACATCGGTAAATATAATAGATCCAAATCAGCCAAATCCTGCTGGGGCAGTTTGATAAAGATCAATATTTATTTATACAACTGTGGCAGCTGGTATGGATCCAATCAGCCAGCATCTCAATGGGGCAGTCTGATAACGATCAGCATGTATTTATACAACTGTGGCAACTAGTATAGATCCAAATCAGCTATATTTTGGCTTGTGCAGTCTGAACAAGACCAACTCACATTTATACAACTTTGGAAAATAGTACAGACCCAAATCAGCCAACTGATACCTGTGGCAGTCTGATCAAGGTCAACACATATTTATAAAACTTTTGCAAATAGTACAGACACAAATCTGCCAGCTACTGGCAGGAGCAGTTGGATCATGATCTGCATGTATGTATAAATTGTGGCAACTAGTATAGATCCAAATCAACCGACTCCTGGCTGGGACAGTCTGATCATGATATGCATGTCTTTATATAACTGTGTCAAATGGTATAGATCCAAATCAGCAAGCTCCTAGCTGAGACTGTCTTATCAGGATCAGCACATATGTATACAACTTTAGCAAATAGTTCAGACCCAAATCAGCCATATTCTGTCTTTGGGAAATCTGATCAGGATGAACATGAATTTATATTACATTGGCAAGTAGTACAGACCCAAGTCAGCCAGCTCCTGTTTGTGGGCAGTCTGATAAATATCAATACCTATTCATACAACTTTGGCAAATAGTGCCGACACAAATCAGCCAGCTCCTGACTGTGGGCAGTCTGATCAGGATCAACACATATTTATACAACTTTAGCAAATATTACAGATCCAAATAAGCCAGCTCCTGACTGGTCAGCATGAGCACACATTTATACAACTTTGGCAAATAGCACAGACACAAATCAGTCAGCTCCTGACTAGGGCAGTCTGATCATGATCTGCTTGCTTTTATACAACTGTGGTCATTAGTTTAGATCCAAATCAGGCAGCACCTGGCTGGGCCTATGTGATTATGATCTGCATGTATTTATAATTTTGTGGCAATTATTATAGATCCAAATTATCCAGCTCCAGACTAGGACAGTCTGATCATCATCTGCATGTTTTCATACAACTGTGGCAGATAGTATAGATCCATATCAACTTCCTCTTGGCAGGGTCAGTCTTATCAAGATCAGCGTTTTTTTTTGCCTCATTGGGAATGGGTTCGGTACCATCAAATTGGGAATTTTTCGAATCGTGAAAAGTGCCAAATTGGGAATTTTTGCGTCGTAAAATTAGGCTCATTGGGAATTTCATGTACAAGGTGAATATATTGCAATATTTGCATAAATATGAATGGTTAGCATTCTTTGTATGTAAGTTTATTGACTTGAGAGGAATAAAGTAAAAAAAAGTCTTAACATATTTTTATCAGCATGTTTATTTGAAACATGATAATGTTTCAGCAAAGTGATGGTGCAATAAAATATACCACTTTGATTTAGAAAAGTTAAAAAAAAATGATCGGTTTTTAGTTGTTTGCGGTAGTATTTACTGCTGTGGCTCACCCTGGGGCTGCCTTTTATTTATTCTGTAGATATAAAAACAAGTATAATAATTTACTGATGAAAGAATGTGTACACATAAAAGATATTTAATGTTAACCACTGTTATAAAAACTGTCTAGATAAACTTGTCTAAACAAGCAACTTAATTTATAATTATGAAATGTTATGCACTAATGAATAGAATACATCATCATTCCCCACCCACTTAAAAATACAGTAAATGACAATTTTCAGTTTTGTTTCAGACTGTTGTGACCAGTGTTGTTATTAATATAACCATCTAAACTGAAGTCTTTCTGTTTATAACATTAACAATATTGATTACTCACTTAGAAAAACAATTCTCAATTTGGACCAAAACGGCAACAGAAAAAAACAACATGGGATCAAAATTCGAGACGATGTGCCATTTAAAGGTTTTAGACATCTTAACGTGCATGATTTAACTCAAAATCTACTGTTGTTTTTTTTTTTTAAAATGCTTGTATTTAAAAGTTATCCATTGCTATTTCATAATACGCTTCTAGTAAAGCATTACCTGCATAAATTCTGAATAATTTGGATGATTGTCATTTTAAAATTTCGTAGCAGGCATGCCTTTTTTTAACGTCAACAGAAAATGCGATTTACGGTAAAGGAATTTCTCGCTGTTAGCCAATCAGCGTATCCCAAACTGGGGAAATACCATCGCATCAGCGTTTTTGCCACAGCGCGTCACATATTCTGTGAATCGACTGGTTTATGTTTCTATTTTCATACCTCGTGGTTTGCCATTAGATATTGCAAACCAGTCTCTAACATTTTGTTCGTACCTATAACTTTTCGATCCTAGCGGCGTAAGTGAAAATGAGTAAGAATTGAATGGAATTTTGTTTGTTTTTGATATTTTTCGACTTTTTTGTGGGTTGTTTTTGATGAAATTGGGAAAAGTGCTTCTTTGGCGTCATTGGGAAGGGTCCGTTCCTGGAATTGGGAAGGGTCCGGTCGCGAAATTGGGAAAGACCGGTACCGATTGGGAACGGGTTCGTTTACCGGACTCTGCTTAAGAAGGAAAAAAAACGCTGAAGATCAACACATATTTATACAACTTGGGCAAATAGTACAGACACAAATCAGCCAGCTCCTGGCAGAAGCAGACGGATTATGATCTGCATGTCTTTATAAACTGTGGCAACTAGTATAGATCCAAATCAGCCGGCTCCTGGCTAGGGCAGTCTGATCATGATCTGCATGTATTTATACAACTTGGGCACTAGAACAAACCCAAATCAGCCAGCTTCTGGCAGGGGGGGCATTATGATCAAGATCAACACATATTTTTACAACTCTGGCAAAAAGTACAGACCATAATAAGCCAACTTCTGGCAGGGGGCGATCTGATCAGTATATGCATGTATTTATATAACTGTGGCAAATAGTATAGATCCAAATCAACCGGCTCTTGACTCGAGCAGTCTGATTATGTTCTGCATGAATTTATGCAACTATGGCAAATAGTACAGACCCAGATCAGCCAGCTCTTGAGTGTGGACAGGCTGATCAATATCAACACATATCTATACAACTTTGGGAAATAGTACAGACCCAAATCAGCCAACTCATACCTGTGGCAGTCTGATCAGCATCAACACATTTATACAACTGTGGCAAACAGTACAGACCCAAATCAGCCAACTCATACCTGTGGCAGTCTGATCAGGATCAACACATATTTATACAACTGTGGCAAATAGTACAGACCCAAATCAGCCAACTCATACCTGTGGCAGGCTGATCAGCATCAACACATATTTATACAACTGTGGCAAACAGTACAGACCCAAATCAGCCAACTCATACCTGTGGCAGTCTGATCAAGATCAACACATATTTATACAACTGTGGCAAATAGTACAGACCCAAATCAGCCAACTCATACATGTGGCAGTCTGATCAGCATCAACACATATTTATACAACTGTGGCAAATAGTACAGACCCAAATCAGCCAACTCATACCTGTGGCAGTCTGATCAGGATCAACACATATTTATACAACTGTGGCAAATAGTACAGACCCAAATCAGCCAACTCATACCTGTGGCAGTCTGATCAAGATCAACACATATTTATACAACTGTGGCAAATAGTACAGACCCAAATCAGCCAACTCATACCTGTGGCAGGCTGATCAGCATCAACACATATTTATACAACTGTGGCAAATAGTACAGACCCAAATCAGCCAACTCATACCTGTGGCAGTCTGATCAGCATCAACACATATTTATACAACTGTAGCAAATTATACAGACCCAAATCAGCCAACTCATACCTGTGGCAGTCTGATCAGTATCAACACATATTTATACAACTGTAGCAAATTATACAGACCCAAATCAGCCAACTCTGTGACAAAATGGCCAAGAGGTGACTCACCAAGGTAGAATATAAAACTCAAAAGACAATTTAAAATCAAATTATACTTTATATACAAAACAATATACATACAAGATAAAAGAAAATGATTTTAATACAATAGAAAAACAAAACCCCGCCGGCTTATATTAAGTCTGATAACTGTCCGCTGGTCTTAACTGTGCACTGTATCTATACTTCCTACACAACAAACAACACTTCTCTGATACACAATCCTTAGTATATGTGCTACGACATAGCTGTCCGATATGGTATCTGCTCGTGCAGCTCACTCCTGCGACGAAACTGTCCAATATGGTATCTCCCTTGTCGTTCCCCACACAGAGTCTACCCCGTCGTACATGTAACGAATGCGTGGTACAAGTCGACCTTATATCGCTGTCCACCAATGGGCCTCTGCTTGTCTACGTCTAAGTACGGCTCTTTACTGGCCTACATACGGCTCTTCACTGGCCTAAATACGGCTCTTCCCTGGCCTAAATACGGCTACAAATGACAAATGACGTCAATTTACTTCTCAAAATCAAATATTTAGTGTGTTTCTACATAACATACAACACCTTTACCATATAACACGTGTTCCTACACAACCATTATACAATATCCCATGTGTTTCTTCATATCACTTAGACCATATCGATCATTTTGCATCATATTAGTGCATCTATGACAAAGTAATGGTATATAAACCAATGGTATAATACCATCGTACTTGAACCATATGTCTGCTCTATGGTTTTACATAAGTGCCTTTAAACAGTGCATTTAAACAGTGCATAAGTCTCCCTCAACTATAAAACCAGACCTACTGTCAAACCTTCAACTTTACATTTACCATTCTAGTGAAGTATCGAAATATTTATCCCATTTAGATTTAACCGAAAATAAATATGGCTTTCAAATCTTAATACATACATAGTCCTAACATTATCATATAAACTTAGACTTAGAACCCTCGGCCTACAAAACATTAAAATGCTTTCAAAAATTGCCGATATGTCTAATGATCGTACACTTGTTTCCTTCAAAAAAACAATTTAACGATCTACTAAATAGAATTACGCTGGCGACAATTAGATGTAAAAGTTGCCTATATTAAATGACTGTACACTTGTTTTCTTCAAGAAAACAATACAACAATCTTACTAAATAATTAATTTAACAACAATTAATTCTGTAAAACGAAAAACTGCTTAAAACAAAAATGCGAAAAATAAAAAGTACTTACACATATTCCGTAGTGTTATGGTACAGCATCATCAACGTCCCCTATCAACGCATCTCGATAACTGACACCAACACTTGGAGCGTACAGATATTTATACAAATAGACAGCCCCGTAGCCTGACTTAATTCAAGAACCCCGAGAATTTGTAACCCGTGATTCCTCAGACTTCTCGTGAAAAACCAATTGCATACACCTTTAGTACGCCTCACCTTTTAAGATAAAAAAGGCCTAACGTAAATAAACTATGGGTTAACGTTTCAAGACCCTTTCAAAATGAAAAAAAAAAAACACTCTATTCATGTAATCATAAAAACAACATAATTAGAACCTCTAAAAACCCTTTACACACTAAAAGGCAACAAAATAACCCTAAGGTTATCCCTATTTTACTAAAATCAAACTCTACAGTATCGCTCTGGCCTACGTGACATAAGCCTCGTACACAAAATCACTATATAAAATAAGGCCACGACTATGTTATTTTGTGACAAACTCATACCTGTGGCAGTCTTATCAATATCAACACATATTTATACAACTGTGGCAAATAGTACAGACCCAAATCAGCCAACTCATACCTGTGGCAGTCTGATCAGGATCAACATATATTTATACACTGTGGCAAATAGTACAGACCCAAATCAGCCAACTCATACCTGTGGCAGTCTGATCAGCATCAACATATATTTATACACTGTGGCAAATAGTACAGACCCAAATCAGCCAACTCAGGCAGTCTTATCAATATCAACACATATTTATACAACTGTGGCAAATAGTACAGACTCAAATCAGCCAACTCATACCTGTGGCAGTCTGATCAGCATCAACATATATTTATACACTGTGACAAATAGTACAGACCCAAATCAGCCAACTCATACCTGTGGCAGTCTTATTAATATCAACACATATTTATACAACTGTGGCAAATAGTACAGACCCAAATCAGCCAACTCATACCTGTGGCAGTCTGATCAGGATCAGCACATATTTATACAACTGTGGCAAATAGTACAAACCCAAATCAGCCAACTCTTAGCTGTGGCAGTCTGAGCAGGATCAGCACATATTTATACAACTGTGGCAAACAGTACAGACCCAAATCAGCCAACTCATACCTGTGGCAGTCTGATCAGGATCAACACATATTTATACAACTGTGGCAAATAGTACAGACCCAAATCAGTTAGCTCCTGACTGGTGCAGTCTAATCAGGATCAGCACGTACATATACAAATTGAGCAAATAGTACAGACCCAAATCAGTCAGCTCCTGACTGGGCAGTCTAATCAGGATCAGCACGTACATATACAAATTGAGCAAATAGTACAGAACCAAATCAGTCAACTTCTGACTGGTGCAGTCTAATCAGGATCAGCACATACATATACAAATTGAGCAAATAGTACAGACACAAATCAGCCAGCTTTTGACTGGGCAGTCTTATCAGGATCAGCACATACATATACAAATTGGGCAAATAGTACAGACCCAAATCAGCCAACTCCTGACTGGTGCAGTCTAATCAGGATCAGCACATACAAATACAAATTAAGCAAATAGTACAGACATAAATCAGCCAGCTTCTGACTGGTGCAGTCTTTTCAGGATCAGCACATACATATACAAATTGAGGAAATAGTACAGACCCAAATCAGCCAACTCCTGACTGTTGTAGTCTAATCAGGATCAGCACATACAAATACAAATTAAGCAAATAGTACAGACATAAATCAGCCAGCTTCTGACTGGTGCAGTCTTTTCAGGATCAGCACATACATATACAAATTGAGGAAATAGTACAGACCCAAATCAGCCAACTCCTGACTGGTGTAGTCTAATCAGGATCAGCACATACATATACAAATTGAGCAAAACGTACAGACACAAATCAGCCAGCTCCTGACTGGTGCAGTCTAATCAGGATCAACACATACATATACAAATTAAGCAAATAGTACAGACATAAATCAGCCAGCTTCTGACTGGTGCAGTCTAATCAGCATCAACACATATTTATACAACTGTGACAAATAGTACATACACAAATCAGCCAACTCATACCTGTGGCAGTCTGATCAGGATAAACACATATTCATACAACTGTGGCAAAAAGTACAGACCCAAATCAGCCAACTCTTAGCTGTGGCAGTCTGATCAGGATCAGCACATATTTATACAACTGTGGCAAATAGTACAGACCCAAATCAGCCAACTCATACCTGTGGCAGTCTGATCAGGATCAACACATATTTATACAACTGTGGCAAATAGTACAGACCCAAATCAGTCAGCTCCTGACTGGTGCAGTCTAATCAGGATCAGCACGTACATATACAAATTGAGCAAATAGTACAGACCCAAATCAGTCAGCTCCTGACTGGGCAGTCTAATCAGGATCAGCACGTACATATACAAATTGAGCAAATAGTACAGAACCAAATCAGTCAACTCCTGACTGGTGCAGTCTAATCAGGATGAGCACATACATATACAAATTGAGCAAATAGTACAAACACAAATCAGCCAGCTCCTGACTGGGTAGTCTAATCAGGATCAACACATACATATACAAATTGAGCAAATAGTACAGACTCAAATCAGCCAGCTTCTGACTGGGCAGTCTAATCAGGATCAGCACATACATATACAAATTGAGCAAACAGTACAGACCCAAATCAGCCAACTCCTGACTGGTGCAGTCTAATCAGGATCAGCACATACATATACAAATTAAGCAAATTGTACATACATAAATCAGCCAGCTTCTGACTGGTGCAGTCTAATCAGGATCAGCACATACATATACAAATTGAGCAAATAGTACAGACCCAAATCAGCCAACTCCTGACTGGTGCAGTCTAATCAGGATCAGCACATACATATACAAATTGAGCAAAAAGTGCAGACACAAATCAGCCAGCTCCTGACTGGTGCAGTCTGATCAAGATCAACACATATTTATACAACTTAGGCAACTAGTACAGACCCAAATCAGCCAGCTTCTGTCAGGGAGGCAATATGATCAAGATCAATACATATTTTTTACAACTCTGGCAAATATTACATACAATAATAAGCCAGCTTCTGGTAGGGGGCAGTCTGATAAATATCTGCATGTATTTATACAACATTGGCAAGTAGTACAGACACAAAATCAGCCAGCCCCTGACTGGGCAGTCTGATCAATATCAACACACATGTATACAATTTAAGCAAATTGTACAGACCCAAATCAGTCAATCAACGTGTGGCAGTCTGATCAGGATCAACACATATTTATTCAACTGTGGCAAATAGTACAGACCCAAATCAGCCAGCTCCTGACTGCTGCAGTCTAATCAGGATCAACACATATGTATACAAATTATCAAATTGTACAGACCTAAATCAGGCAGCTCTGGACTCTGGGCAGTCTTATCTCGATCAACATACATTTTTACAACGTTGGCAAATAGTACAGACCCAAAAGAGACACCTCTTGACTGTGGGCAGTTTGATCAACATGAACACACATTTATATAATTTGGCAAATAGTAAAGACACAAATGAGTCAGCGCCTGACCTGGGCAGTCTGATCATGATCTGCATGTATTTATAAACTGTGGAAAATAGTATAGATCCAAATCAGCAAGCTCCTGGCTTGGGCAGTCTTATCAGGATCAGCACATAAGTATACAAATTTAGCAAATAGTTTAGACCCAAATCAGCCATATCCTGTCTTTGGGAAATCTGATCAGGATCAACAATTTATATTACATTGGCAAGTAGTACAGACCCAAATCAGGCAGCTCCTGAGTGCAGACAGTCTGATAAATATCATTACATATTCATACAACTTTGGCAAATAGTGCAGGCACAACTCAGCTAGCTCCTGACTTTGGGCATTCTGATCAGCATTAACACACATTTATACAACGTTGGCAAATAGTACAGACACAAATGAGTCAGCTCCTGACTAGGGCAGTCTGATCATGATCTGCATGTATTTATATTACTGTGGTAATTAGTATAGATCCAAATCAAGCAGCACCTGGTTGGGCCTATCTGATTATGATCTGCTTGAATTTAAATTTCTGTGGCAATTAGTATAGATCCAAATCAGCCAGCCTCTGGCTGGGCTAGTCTAATTATGATCTGCATGTATTTCTACAACTTTGGCAAAATAGTATAGACACGAATCAGCCAGCTCCTGACTCAAGGCAGGCTGATCAAGACCTGCACATATTCATACAATTGTGGCAAATGTTATATATCCAAATTATCCAGCTCTAGACTAGGACAGTCTGATCATGATCTGCATGTTTTCATACAACTGTGGCACATAGTATAGATCCATATCAACCTTCTCCTGGCAGTGTCAGATCAACACATATTTAAACAACTTGGGCAAATAGTACAGACCCAAATCAGCTAGCTTCTGGCAGGGACAGTCTGATCATGATCTGCATGTATTTATACTAGGGATGTCAAAGAATACTATATTTGGTATCCGGATATCCATCGAACGATCCGAACGGATATCCGGATATAAATCTTAGTTAATTCTGATGTTGCAGTCGGATGTGTGCGGGGTTACTAACGTTTCCATTGATATAATTAAATCGTCATTTCAATGGAAATAATTAAATCAACATTTCCATAGGCATAGGCACTTGATCATTTTAATGATTAATGAAATACGAACAATAAAAAACATTTGGTAATTTTAATTGACAATAAAATGAATAAATCAAACATATATCTGATCAATTGTAGCTCTATTACTTCTTAATAAAGCCGAACAAATGAAAATAAAGATAATAATCCTTAATCAAAATGGATAAGTAATAGCTTCAAACAATGGCTGTTAATTGGCAAATTATTTTACATAAGCATTAGCACATTTCTAAAACTATGAAGTTCATCAACAAAATTAAAGATAGTGTTCGCTAAACAAAATGGATAAGTAGAAGCTTCAAACCTTGGCGGTTAATTAGCATGTTATTAAACATACCATCATGCTTTAGCACATTTCTCAAACTGTGAAGCGAAATATACGATAGTGCGTGCCACCAGCTGTCACCACCTGTCGATAATCCGTTACACCTGCGTGTGCGTGAGTACACACTGACATGACAGCAGAAAGATTACTTAGCGAAATGGCCAAAACATTTAATTAAATGTTTAAATTTTACATTTTTAAGCGAATATCCGGATACCAAAGTTGATTTGGATATCCGATGATTCGGACGGATATCCGTTGACATCCCTAATTTATACAACTGTGGCAAATAGTATAGATCCAAATCAGCCGGCTCCTGGCTGGGACAGTCTGATCATGATCTGCATGTATTTATACAACTTGGGCAACTAGTATTGGTCTTGGCAACTTTGCAAATCATTGTAAAATATGAGTAAGAACAAGTTTCGGTTATTAATAAATGTAACAAAGTAAGGGTTTAATATTTATCTTGATGTCACAGAAAAATAACATATATATGATGTTACCTATCTCTGACTGTGTTGTTTATATAATGTCCTTGCTTTAGATGTTGTAGGTTTAAATCTGCACCAGAAGTGGAACCCCTAAGAAAAAGTTTATTTGATATTTTAAAGTAGTGTCTTTTGTCTGAGTCTGTATTTTAAACGTTGAAGACAATTTTAGCTTTATTTGCACCAGTGTAGACACTCTAGATGTTAGGAAAAAAATAAATTCAACATGCCTATGCTTATAAATGGACTGATCCACTCTGACTGGAACTACTTATATGACATTAACATTTCTAGGGGAAAAAAAGTGAAGCCAGTCCAGTACTTGAACCCAGGACCCTTAGCTGACCAATCAATAGGGGAATGATAGATTCCGACTAGTTTAAAGGGACCGCTTACACCTTATCTCCCAATCACCAGGTTATATACATGCCATACATGTGACATAGTGAGTTGAAAATATGCAGGGGGACTTGTGCTTGAACCTGGAACGTTTTATTTACTGGGTGACTGTTAGAAACCTACTGATCTAATGGGACCAATTACAAATATTCTCCTTATAACTCTGCAACACTTGTGTTATAATCTGTAGTTAAACTTTGCAATTATTACAGTTATTATAGTTTGCGTTTCTTTCATATAGACATTTTTGATAGAATATTCACTATTCACTCTTAGCTTGTTTTATTTGTTAATAACCCAGATTCATTCTTAGTCATCTTCTTATATTGACATGTAAAGGAGCATAACCATTTCAACAGTAAATAGTCCCGACCCTGATTAAATAGCATCCATCAGGGATCTGGCAGATCTTGATCTAGATTATTTGATAAAGTCGTATAAATATATGTTTACTATCAGCAAGCTCAGGGTTACAGGTTATATTCTTTAATTATATTATTGTTGTTGGTTTTTCGTGTGTACTTATGATAAGTAATATATATACTTGCAGTAAAAATGTCGGTCTACTCAGGTTCTGCAATTTTTTATCACATAGTGTATTTTTTGTTGTGGGGAGGTGGAGGGAGAATTGAGGAGTGGGCGTGGAGTAGTGGTAGAATCGTGGCTTTGTGACACCTGACAGGTAAGCCTCCCACGATGTGGTATCAAGTTCCCTTCAGGACAAAGGTCTTAATGTAGGAAAGTATTCCAGCTGACCTGGCATGCCGCTGGTTCTACCCAACCATTTGTCTGTGTTCTTCTGCCACCTTAACAGCTGGATGTTGCTATGATGATCATAATTGATCGCTGCGATGTATCTAAAAAACCAAACAGTAAATTTGTGTTTACTATTCTCAACCTCAGGGTTAAAGGTTATATTATCGGAATAGTTTATTCATGTTTTTTTGTCTCTTGTAGTTATAATAAGTAATACATATCCTTGATATAACAATGTCGGTCTGCTCGGATTCTGCACTATAATGTCACATTGTGTTGTTGTTGTTTATTCTTTTTTGTTGGTGTGAGGTAGGTGGTGGGGCTTTGAGTAGTGGTAGAATGGTGGATCTGTATCTCCTCTGATGGCTTAGCCTCTCATCGCGTAGGTTTGAGTCCCATTATAGGCTAATTACTTATTGTCTGAAAGTTTTCCAGCTGTCCTGCGGTGGGCAAATGTTTCTTTACATTTTTTTTTCTTGAGTCTTCTTCCACTAAGACAAATGGAAAACACTAAAATAAACGTAACTGGTCGTGTAATAAAAACAAATAATGGTCAACACCCTAAGTCCCACATATACAATTGCATTATATATGTATATTTACCCAGTTAGCGAAGGGTCCCTGATTTGAGCCTTGGACTGGCTACACATTTTTTCTCCCTATATTAATGTTACATTAAGGCCCAAGTTAAAGGACCTACGGTCGTTATGATTTAAATGCCTGATGCCAACAAGTTGGATGGCTATTTAGCAGACGTATGGTTTTTGATAAACTTTAAATTGTCCTGGTGTATACAGTCAGATAACAGGAAGAGCATATAAACATCCTGATAAGCTTTGTCAGTAAAATATTCAAACTGATAGCTTGGGGTCTCTGGTTCGATCCCTTCATTGGCTGCACACTTGTCTCTGAATGTTTTGAGAGATTAATGGTTAACTAAAGAGTGGAAAATAGTGGTTTCTGTCAAAAAATATGTTTACGAAATCAAAGTTCATACAAATAGGTTAGCTTCAGCCTATTGTATGTATGTTGCTTGATAAAATCATTTGTATGTTATAATTTTCACTATGTCCCTACTTTTGTTGACTCAGTTGGTTCTGTCATATTGCTTGAATCTCTCTGTTTGCCCTTTGTGACTAATTTATTTCTAAATCATGTTTTGCTTCATACTGATCTCGCTTTTGTCTCTCTTTCTTTTCTTTACTTCTTTCTTCAGTCCAGTCTTTAATTTCATCATTCAAATTCTTTCCATTTCCTTCTTTCCTTATTCATGCCTTCCTATTTCTCTCTTATCTATTCTTTCATTCCCCTGTTTCTCTTATTTAAGTGTTCTTTCCTTCCTATTATTTCATTTTTTATCTCCTTCCTTTATTCTTTGTCCCCATTATTTCGTTTTTTTTTATATTATTATTTCCATTCTCATGCCTGCCATTCTTAAATGTTCCCTTAAAAGTATTCCTTCTACCAGTGTTTGTTCTTCCTCCTTGTCTTTCTTCTTTTATTTAGTTATTTTTTCTTTTGTTATTTCCTTTCTCATTTGTTCTTATTTGCTTGTATTGTTCTCTTGTGCCAACTTCAATTCTTCATTTAACACTTGTTCTTTGAGTTATGTGTTCCTTACTTTCTTTATGCTTTATTTCTCCTGATTATTCTTCTTCCTTTTTCACTGTCTGTACTTTTTCATGATTTTCTTTATTCCCCTTTTCTTTTTCTTCCCTTCTTCAGTGTTGCATTATTTATTTCTTTTGTCTTTCGTTTATATATGTATTTATTTCTTTTTCACTCATCCTGTTTATTTTTCACTAGTGCAGTGAGTTTATTACTTCCATTGTTCTTTGTTTTCCCCCTTTTTTTCTTTCTTCTTCATAAACTCATGCATCATTATTTTTTCTACCTTTCTGTCAAAATGAACCACATAGCGCAATCGGTAGAGTGTAGGCTCCAGGTATGGGAGTCCCTGAGTTTGACCCCTTGTCATGATATACAAAAGTCATTAAAATGGTAGTGGTATAGCTCCCTTGCCAAATCTCAAGCAAATATAAGGGTAGTTCCACGACTGGTTAGCCCGATGTCAGGAGAATGTGACTGAGTGTGGTATCATGCCAGGTGTTCACGGCATGTTATATATAGTGAAGGCAGCACTATAACTACTTCAAATGGACGTCATCTTCAGATAACTGAAATACTGTTGGTGGGACTATGAACCCAGTAAATATAAACACAACACTTTGCCTGTTGCAGTGAGTGTATTATTTTCATTGTTTCTCTGCATCCCCCCTTTTCTTCCTTCTTAATTAAATTATGCATCATTATTGTCCTAACTTTATATCAATTTCTTAATGTATTATTGTAATCCTTTCTTTTTTTGCCCTACTTTTTTCTTCCTCCCTTTTTTCACATTCTTTCCACTTGTTTTTCTTTTGTTATATGGTTCCTAAATTCCATTATACATTTAGTATGTGTTTGTAACTTTCATGTGTCTCCTTACGGTTTTTTATATTTTTCATTTCTTTCTCTTCATTTTTAGCTCACCTGAGCACAATGTGCTCAAGGGGAGCTTTTGTGATACCGCTTTGTCCGTCGTCCGTCGTTCGTCGTCAACATTTACCTTGCGAACACACTAGAGGCCACAATCTTTATCCAATGTTCATCAATCTTGGTCAGAATGTTTGTCTGCATAAAATCTTGGAAGAATTTATTATTGGGTCACCTGGGGTCAAAAAGTAGGTCACTAGGTCCAATTTTAGGAAAACATTGTGAACACACTAGAGACCACATTTATAGCCCAATATTCATTAAAGTTGGTCAGAATGTTTGTCTACATAAAACCTTGGATGATTTAGTAACTGGGTCACGTGGGGTCAAAAAGTAGGTCACTAGGTCAAATCTTAGAAAAAGCTTGTGAACTCACTAGAGACCACATTTATAGCCCAATCTTCACCAAACTTGGTCAGAATGTTTGTCTGCATGAAATCTTGGAAGAGTTTGCAACTGGGTCACGTGGGGCCAAAAAGTAGGACACTAAGTCAAATCTTAGAAAAAACTTGTGAACTCACTAGAGACAACATTTATGGCCCAATATTCACCAATCTTGGTCAGAATGTGTGCCTGCATGAAATATTGGATTAGTTCGTAACTGGGCCACTTGGGGTTAATAAGTAGGTCACTAGGTCAAATCTTAGAAAAAGCTTGTGAACATACTAGAGACTACATGTATAGCCCAATCTTCACCAAACTAAGTCAGAATGTTTGTCTGCATAACATCTTGGATGATTTCGTTACTGCATCAAGTGGGCCAAAAAGTAGGTCACTAGGTCAAATCTTTAAAAACAGTTTTTAACAGATTGGAGGCCATACTTATGGCTCAATCTTCACCAAACTTGGTCAGAATGTTTGTCTGCATGAAATGCTTGAGGAGTTAGTAACTGGGTCACGAGGGGTCAAAATTTTAAATCAAATTTTAGAAAAAGCTTGTAAACACACTAGAGCCTCTTGTAGAGGCCCTATTTATTGGCCAATCTTCTTCTTAGTCAGAATGTTTGTCTACATGCAATCTTGGAGGATTTCGTTATTGGGTCTCGTAGGGTCATAAAGTAGGTCACTATGTCAAATGAAAAAAAAATGTGAACAAGCTAGAGGCCACATTTATAGCCCAATATTCACCAAACTTGGTCAGAATGTTTGTCTGCATGAAATCTTGCAAGGGTTCGTAACTGTGGCACGTGGGATCAAAAAGTAGGTCACTAGGTGAAATCTTAGAAAAAGGTTTTGAACAAACTAGAGTCCACATTTATATCCCAATCTTCACCGAACTTGGTCAGAATGTTTGTCTGCATGACATCTTGGACGAGTTTGTAACTGGGTCACGTGGGGTCAAAAAGTAGGTCACTTGTTCAAATCTTAAAAATAGCTTGTGAACACACTAGAGGCCACATGTATAGCCCAATCTTCACCAAACTTAGTCAGAATGTGTGTCTGCATGGAATCCTGGAAGAGTTCGTAACTGGGTCACGTGGGGTCAAAAAGTAGGTCACTAGGTCAAATCTTAGAAAAAGCTTCTAAACACACTAGAGGTCCTATTTATAGGCCAATCTTCATCAATCTTGGTCAGAATGTTTGTCTGCATGAAATCTTGGACGATTTCGTTATTGGGTCTAGTGGGGTCATAGAGTAGGTCACTAGGTCAAATTTTAGATAAAGCTTGCGAACACACTAGATACCACATTTATAGGCCAATATTCACCAAACTTGTTCAGAATATTTGTCTTAATCTTGGATGAGTTTGCAACTGGGTCACGTGGGGTCAAAAAGTAGGTCACTAGGTCAAATCTTAGAAAAAGCTTGTGTACACACTAGAGACCACATTTATAGCCCAATCTTCACCAAACTTAGTCAGAATGTTTGTCTGCATGAAGTCTTGTATGAGTTCACAACTGGGTCACGTGGGGTCACAACGTAGGTCACTAGGTCAAATCTTAGAAAATGCTTGTGAACACACTAGAGGCCTCATTTATTGTCCATTCTTCATCAAACTTGGTCAGAATGTTTGTCTACATGAAATCCTGGAAGAGTTCGTTATTGGGTCATGTTGGGTCAAAAAGTAGGTCACTAGGTTACATTTTAGAAAAACCTTGTGAAAACACTAAGAGGCTACATTGATGGTCCAGTCTTCTCCAAACTTGACCAGCATGTTTGCCAGTATGAAAGCTTACACATGTTTTGAAGTGAGTCATGTGGATTCAGTAGGATACTTGGTAAAATTCTAGTACCAATCCAGTGGCCACACTAATGGTCCAATCTTCACCAAAGATTTCTAAAGTAACTCTTAATGCCAGAGTTGAGCCTGCTTAAAGCCTGTGTCATCATGTGAGCGATTAAGGGACATGATGGCCCTCTTGTTTCATCAATCTTTCTTTTTTCCTTATTATTTCTACTTCCATGTATTTCTTCAGTCAGCCCCTTTTTCTCTGAACTTACCTTGCTTAATGATGTGTTGTCCTTCTTTCTGTCTCTTTACTTTCTTTAGTCATTCCTTTCTTAATTCATTTATATCACTGTTTATATTCTTATTTCTTTCTTCCTGTTATCCACAATTGCCAAAATAGGAAGTGTAGCATTCATTACCCAGTGTCGTACAGAAGACGTATTGCACTTTTTGAGATTCACGGGGTAGCAAAAATCAAACTTAGACCGCTAGTGATATAAAAACAGTACGCTAAATACTGGCGGCAAATGGCCAATTGGAACCATGTCTAAATTGTGAAAATTGCTAATGTGTAAATTCTTAATACATTATTTAGTTCTTGGTAACCTATAATTGGATTGTCGTCACAAATAGACATCGCCTCTGTATCTTTTGGTCGTTTTAACCTAGAAACTCTGAAGAGGAAAAGGAGTTACATGCAGACTGCATTTTACAATACATACAACCCTCAAACACCGTTAATGCGAAAACGTTAGAGAAACATAACTTGATGTCAAATAATTACATGAACGGTCCAAAAATAGCAATGACGATAGTCACTTGTAGGTCAGTATCTGCTTATTTTTCAAACACCATGTTAGGTAGAATTAAACCATAATAAACTGCTTAAGTGTAATTAGCAAGTATTGTCAATGTATTTCACCTTTCATGTTCTGTTCTGTTGACATTGGAGTTTGATTGATGCTGTTTTATGCAGAAGTATGCCGGCTTCACCATTGTAAACATGGCCTGGCGAAACTTGCATACATCTGCATTTAAATCATCAATTACAAAGATGCAAGATCTAATGTTAACAAAATAAGATCTTACTACTTTGTATATCTTTAAGTGCTGTCTTGTATGACTCATCTAATCTTTAGTAGTGTTCATCATGGAGTGTACACAACTTCACACGTGAATCTTCATCACCTGTACCCAGTAGGGGTACCAAATTTCTCTGTTTTTTTTTAGGTTATATGTTAAAAATCTAACGACACATTTTAGAATGTCAGTGTACAAGTTTCACTTCTGTAGGTTACATGTTTTGCTTATTTTCTAGTATGTCTATTTTTACTGCAGTTACCTTTATTTGCCAAGTTTAGAAATTGATATGTGCAACATATTATTGCTTTTAAAAGTAATTGCAATATATAAACTCATATCTCCTATTTTCTATCTGATGTTTCATTAAATAATGTATCTTTTGTTTATACTGCCGTAGACCAAGTAAGTAATATGACAATAAGACTTGCTGATCTTCTGATCCCTTCAACGCCTATTTGATTCCCAACTCAATGCAAATATGAATTTTATATACACCGTATAGCTTTAAGTCACCAAAACTACTTAGGTCATTGCGGTGTATAAAGCCAAACAAAACATTGCAGGAATGTTTTTAACAAAAAATCGAGTTGTACAAACATGTCATGCTGACATGAAGTAAATTCAGCCATAAACAGAGGAAAAACAAAATGTTGCTATATTCACTTCATTGACAGTGCGTATTTAGCAATTGTCGTGTTTTGACTAGGAATGCAATTTTATTTTACAGGTCGTCCCTAGTCGTGCTTACATCATAGACTGGAGACAAAACTGCGATAAGGAAGCTAGACTAGCCAATAACTCCCTCTTAAAGAACCAACTTTCCAGCATCGTGTTAGAAGGACAGCCATACTCATACTGAGCAACATTGTTTATTTCATTACCTGCATTTTGACTTCATCAGTGCCCCCAAGCAAAGGGGACGTGTACAACATAATTCACTTTTGTATCTTCTGACATCCGACCTTAATCCGACTTACCCTACAAGGTGGATTGGCAGATCATGGTCAATCTTGTTCTTCACTCGATATTTTACCTTCCTGCCCCTCATCATTGATTACCAGCATGGAAGGCTGTCAGAGAATGACACA
The DNA here is from genome assembly GCA_007844125.1 of Sinonovacula constricta. Lineage (NCBI taxonomy): Eukaryota > Metazoa > Mollusca > Bivalvia > Cardiida > Solecurtidae > Sinonovacula > Sinonovacula constricta. The sequence continues at coordinate 16,747,165 of CM017570.1, forward strand.
TTTCATTATCAATACTCAATAAGAGTATTATATAAACTCTCCGCCATCTGCAATACGAACTGGTTAAGTATGGTGAACATCCGTGTTTTCTTGAAAGTTATACAAACAGATATTGACTAGCATATTCCACTCTTCATATTAAAACCATGCCTACGTATGGTTTATTTTACAAGATAAAATATGACCAATTTCATTCAGCACTCTCCATTCTTCACTCTCTGCCTTCATCCGCGTTACCCTAACAGGCGAACATAGGATGATGGTCAACAGCGTATATTCTGTCTTGACTCCCACCCACCATCCGTGTAACTTTGCAACGCAAACTTCTCTACTCACTGACAACCTGCGACCAATCGTGTATCCTTTAAAATCATATATACAGTTCATGGCCTACAAGAACATGGTCGACATTGCTTTTTCGTCTATATATTGGCACACAGCCTACATCTGTGTTACATCACAAGGCGGACAACACTTGTAGGCCCAGCATCAATCCACATTCTATCATGACCCGATATGAATCCGCATGGTCTGCAATTTTGACAGAAAAACACAGTGCTAATATCATTCTGCTATAAATATTTCAAGACCCGACCTCAGGCTGTGCTACTGTGGAAGGCATACTTAATTTGATCATACTTCAACACCATCTGCTGCATCACCACGACCAGACACCAAACCGCGTTATGGAGCAAGGCTAACGAAGATGAATATACGCTTCCAGTACCCGCCCAGATGTTATCATAGGAGGAGGTTAGTACACAAGACATGCTTCCGCTTTCCTCCACCTATCGATACGCGGTCGCCGACTTGAAACATGGAAATGTTTGGGCTACAAATGCAGGGCCAGTCTAAGCTCCATATATAAAGACCAGGACCATAATCCTTTTCACCATTCAAGACAAACTCAAGATTCAGCAATGTCAGTCTTCAGTATATGTCTCTACGACCGGCTTAAACTAGAGCTACTGTTCAACTTGTCCCGAAGATTCAGGGAAATCACGGGCCTCTTATGTAATAACATCCAGCCTCAGTCTTCGACTCCACAACACAAACTGAATATACATGCATGGATATGGATCACCCGGTGCCATGCTGTACATACGTCAGCATTGTCCTGCAGTAAGTAACATCATCAAACTGCACGTTATCTACTGGCATCCAGCTGTAATCTGCGTATCCTCCGCCCTGTCCAGAGTCTGTCAACAGCAAACTCAGTCCGTGTCCTGCGTCCATTCATAAGTATCAAGGTCCACTCGCATCGCCAGTCTTCGTTCCGAGCCAACCCAGAAAACCAATAAAAGTAAGTCATGTTGTCTTTGTGTTCCTTCATATGTTGTCTCTGGATGCAGACCCACTATATATCAAACACCCACGTTTATTTAACAAGTAATTTCTGTCAAATGTTCACGACAAATCCAACAAGCAATCGCTTTGGACTAATACAGTTAGCCATATTGCCGAGGATTTTAACTGACATTGATTACCTTTGTTTCACTGCGTATTGAGCTGGTTGTTGTTGTTGTTGTTGTTGCTGTTTAGGTCAAACAATTTGACCAAAAGAAGTTTACCCCAATCTTCGAACCGGCCGCAATAGCTCAGGTGGTAGAGCGTCGGCTTGCGGATCGGGAGGTCGTGGGTTCGAACCCCGGCCGGGTCTTACCAAAGACTTTAAAGTTGGTAGTAGTGGCTTCCCTCCTAACGCTCGGGGCTAAGGGGACAGCATAACGTCTGACTCGTCGGTGTCAGTATAATGGACCGGCCGGGTTCAGTCCCTGGGCACCTCATAAGTGCCCCTGTGCTATAATGATAGAAATGTCGCTGCGCAGTATCGGCAAAAGGCCGGCTTATCCCATCCCATCCCATCCCAATCTTCGACGTCCATATAAAAATAGAATATACATATACTATGTTGTATTGTGTCTATCTTGCCTCTTTAAATATATTCGAAGACTGTTTCTAAATGTATTACATGAGTGCTTTATTTTTCTAATATTAATCATTTACTAAAACGGTAAAAACAGTGTTTGTTTTGTTTTTTTTTCTCTATTGCACTGATCGTTAAAGCAAAAGATAAAAAGGCCACAAAAAGTAACGTATGATGTCATCCATTCATAGACGATCTAATTCTAAAGTGACTGTTTGGAATGAATAGTTAATTAATGGCAAGAAATTTGGACCAAAAGGCGAAATAAAGCTTCCTGATAATGTGGCATCATTTCTTTTTTTCTGTTACTGTAGACATTTAGCACTGCCTAGTCTAACCAGTCATCACACTGGTTGTGTCAATTATATAAAAGTGTATTATTTTATGTTAATTAGGTGTTATATGGTTTAATAAGGAATATATTAAAATAACCATATGTAAGAAACGAAAATTCAAAATGTCGGTGATTAACTTCAAACCTTCTTATTTACTTCATGTTTAAGCATACCAACGAGGGGTATAGCCGGTTAACAGGCCACCTGCCTACCATGGTATATCCCCTGTCTATTAAGCCACGTTACGCAGACTAAGCAATTTTCTCGAGGAACTTAGTAATGCATAGGTTTACAATAATGGATTGGATACACGCTTTTAAGTTTCAAAACCATGCGATATTGTTAGCAGGTGAAACATAATGCCATTTGTCAATGTGTAGCCAATTTACACCTCTAGAGCAACGTACTGAAACTTCTCCAGTTTTAGCCACCTGCCTACGTGAGTCTTCTACAACATCAGCAGATTCAGTTACCGGCCTACATGTGTCAAACTAAATCATTTCCAGATCCAATCACCGGCCTAGACAGCATCTCAAAATTAGGTCAACTATTCTGACCAGTCCACTGTGTCCACACTTTACTGTGACCTGATGGTGGAAACGGTTTAAAATGCTAGATCACCGATTACATAGTGTACATATTTTCTGACAGTTTATAACAATTGGAAGGCGTGTCATACTTACAATTAATGTCCGTACGTATGCATGTTTATCACATATAAAATACACAGTGCTTAAGATAATTTGTACACATAATATAAACATATGGGAATTTGTGAATGGTGGCAATAGTTTTGTTTTGTCCTTTGGAATATGTACGTATTCAGGGGCATCTATAGTCGACCGGTTAAGCTGTCGACTTGTAACTCCTCTGTTGTTTCTGCCTCTCAGTGGGTGGAATGTAAGGCTAGACAAAGGACCTAATGGAACAAACTTCCAGCTGACCTCCTGTGCGCCTTTAATTCTATCCAAACACGTATATGTGTTTTTCTTCCCTAAACTTGTCTTAATGACCGTAATTGTGTCAATGAAATATATTTCAAATCATATTCCTATTTTCCCAATGAAAGCTACTAACTGTATGTATATGTTGGTATTTGACATGCAAATATTTATACATATATTATACATTTATTTTAATTGCCCAATTAATATTCATCATTTTGATTAATGTTGTTGTACCATAGATCGTATATAACAGAGCCAGAGATGGTGAATGTGTGGAGAACATCATGGAGACGTACAGCGGGCACTGTTAGAAGCTTGGAGAACGAGATGGTAGGGTAGAGGTAGGCGTGATTGTTTTTGTTTATGGTTACTTTCTGTAAATATCGCGATTGTGCTCCTATAACATGGTCAGCCGAACGGCCAACACTGTTGAATTGGTCGTTTAACAAACACAAATAATTTAAATTTTTGATGGCGATTTTGTCTTAATTAAATATAAATGCAAGGAACATCTGCATGAAAAAAAATAACGCCACAGCCGGGAATCGAACCGCGGACCTCTTGATCACCGGTCAAGCGTGCTACCACTACACCACAGCGGTATAGTCAAATCTTTAAATTAGTTATATATATATATATTTTTGGACAGCTTGTATGGCGTACTCCAGAGATAAGGGAAAATCAGTAATACATTGATGATTCTTTTTTATTTTCTGAATTAAAATTAAATGCATCAACACACTTTGTAAGATATGTTGAACTATTTTGTCAACGTTTGGAGCTCTATTATTATACGACTCATTAATGTTTTAACTGTAAACATCGTGTCGACATTGCAGAGCCTTGGATAATACATGGATGAAGGACATCATGAAGACATTCAACGAGCGAAATGTGGTAAGCACGTACGTCATCCACAAACACATTGTAATTGATTGATGTAATTCTAACAACTTCTTAACTGAAAGGAGCAATGCCCTTAAAGTTCTGGTTTTCATCAAACAGCTGTAGACGGGTCTACGTATGATTTATATGTTGTTGTTGTTTATTTTATTTTATGATTGTTTAAGTAAATTGTTATGTACCTAATTTACTAGAGGCTTAGGCTTCGATTCTGTTCCGCGAAATACCAAAATCGTTATTAATAGTAGCGGTATTGGTATAGCACCCTTGCTGTCGCTCAAGAAAATGTAAGGATAGTTCCATATTTGATTGGCCCGGTATCACTATATTGTGCCAGGATTTGGTATGATGTTTATGACATGCTATACACATTTAAGGCAGCATTATATCTGCTGTAAGTGGACACACTCTTCACAATAACTAGAATATGTTTGCGGACGATAAAAACAGTAAACATGTCCTTAATTTAAAGTTTTATTTTTAAACTGTTGCAATCTTTGAACAACATTGAACTACATGCGTACATTCAATTCAGACTGAGGGAAAGATGCATGTACCAAAGACAGAATGGAGTGCTATACTAAATTGTAAGAACAATTGCTGTCTTGTTATTTAAGTTTTCAAGTGTAATATGTTTTCTATATATTTAGAATTTCATGGTGATACTGATGGACCCGGAGGGAAAATGAGGATGAGAAGATATACAGTGTGAGGCAGCGCAGTCTACTTGTGTTGGTCTGCTACGACTTCATGGATTCTTCAGGAATGATCATACCACGCCGGTCTCGACTACAGATATAAACGTCGATCTATATACTTTTATTACTGACAATCAGAACATGCGCTTGTGACCTTGTAATAAAGTAGCTAATTTACAGTCTTCAAAAGACATCGTTTCATGCCTAGAGAAAACATGCTCAAATAACAGCGTTGTATGTCCGATCAAAAGATCGGTATTGCTTTACCTTCGTTAGTCTAAGATGTCATCCTGATTACGTGATGGCAGATAATTATTAAACATTGACGTAAAAGTTTGAACAATATAGACAGCCTATTTAAGCAAGCTATCCACGATGACATTGCTGTCATACAAACACGTTTTCTCTTAGGATGAAACAACACTAACTCAATGTCAATAAACAATAACGCAAACTTTATTTAAATTTGTGTCGGACTATCAGTGAAGAATGATGAACCTTCTCGTTGTTTCCAGGTTTGTTTCTGTAGTGCTTAGATTCGTTTAATTGACATATCAGCTTCAGGTTAAAAGGCAATGTTATGGTCCAAGAGCTGTAGATCATATTTCTAGGATTGTAATCATCTGAATTTTTCATTGGAAACAACGAGTAAAAGCACGCTATATATCAATTATTAATAAAGTTTTTTATACTTTTAAATGTGTCGGTAGATGGTTTTAGAAATCATGTGAGCATAAACAAAGTCTATAATGAAAAAGGTTTAGCCATGAATTATTGTTTTGTAATATATGTTGAAGTAGGTTTATGTGGTTTTGTAAATTCTTGCATAAACGACTGGATGTAAGACATTTCAGTTCATTGAAATGTGGCAATAAATTGATGGAAACACATATTACAAAATCAACACCTCCTGTTATAGGTATTTTACTGTTGAAAATATGTTTATTTCTGCACATATTTCACCAAGTCAGGTTTGAAAGAGACTTAGTCTAAGTTGTGTATAGGTCCATAAAACACAGACTTACACAATCTGCACTGCATGTGTTTTCATAATTATAAGTCAAGCATATTTAAATCGTGGTTACTTGGGAGGGATATATTGTGCATCTTTAAACTATATGTAGGCCTTTGTATGCCCAAAGTTACACATCAAACATGTTCAAAAGATTAACCAATCCTAAAAAAAACACACACAAACCACAACAGCATTGAAAGAAAGTAAGCACGCTCAAGGGACACATCTACAATAAATACGTTAAATAACTGACTATGGTTATCTCTCTTAGACAAATGTCGGTTTGACATTTACCGAAAAAGAGTAAACAAGTGTGTTTATGTCGGGTAGCCTTGTAAATCGTCTATGCATATGCAATTATGACAAATAAGACAAATGTTGTTAAAACTGGCCTTTGATTAGCTATGGATACAACTAAGGTTTTTACTCTTCAGAATTTTCTCATCGCACTTAATAAATAGCAGTTATTTTCTGACATTTTGTAAATGGTTAGAAGGATGGATGTCAAATCTGGTCCGATTTTCTTAAACCTTCTTACCGTTTCGTAATTTGATAACTTTACTTCTTCTATTTCAGTTCATAACATATTTATGTACCATATCATTCATCTGGACAAGAATGTATAATGTTGTATATATTTATAAATGCAGTTATATTATAGTGTTTATATATGTTGTAGATATATTGACTTTCATTTCTAAATGGTTTGGTCATTAATAGGCCTTGTAGTAATTCATTCATATAAGTGTACAGTTTTGATTGTTAACGAAATAATTCGTAATATATTGAATCAATTTTGATGTGTTGTATGAGATTGAGTAATGTTCAAATAATGTGATATTCAAAACACATATTTCAGTCGGACACACTTTACACATGCGTGTCAATATAATTGTTCCTGCAAGCATGCATTATATATATGAACAATATGCGTGTATACGTCGAGGGAGTGAAAAGTATATTGCGACTGTATTTTGTTGTGTTTGTTTTACACAATAACAATATCTGTTTAGACATTCAACGCCCATCTTTCAAAAAGGTTATTTGTTGTGATGTGCAGCTGTTGTTTTGTATTGTTGTGTACATATATTAAATGTTAATGTTGTCTTAAACGTTGAACAATTGATATACTTGAAGCAATGCCTATAAAAATGTTTATTGACTTTATTGTATTGCATTAATTATGTTGTATAAAGTAATGCGTTATTATAATTGCTTTATCTTGTATTGTAGTAAGAATGTGAATGATTGTAATGTCTTATGAGGTTATGATGTTAATCTGATGTAAATAAGTGCATAACATATATAGAAGAGTCAGATCGTGTCCTTGTTCTTTTGCCCTGTTACACAAATAAAGTTCACAAGCGCATCGTCGGGCATGTTAATAATAACTAAGAGTACTATATTTAAAAGACGTGTCTTTAATATTTTTGGTAATCAGTGGTTACTTTTCAATTAAGACATTCATTTGTTGAAGATAGGAGTTCTTGACGATGAATTTGATAAAATAATTGACTATATAAAATAACACTGAATATTACCCTTCTGTAATTATCAACCGCGTCGCATCAACTTTGAAAGCAAGCCTGTCTGTTTCGCCGAGCTTTAAACTATAAACATTTTTTTTCAAGTATAGCAATAACTTTTTCAAGTGAGGATTATGTTTTGTACGACTTCCAGCTGAACTGCGGTGCGTCGATGCTTCTCTTCTCCAGTTCTTCATTTAGCAATCCTAGCCTAACATCAGTAAAAAATTCGTTTTATTCGTATGTAAGACATTCTTAGATGTCTGCATGTCTGAACAATACACAATGCAAGGGGACGCAATCGTGCTGGTCATGTTATCGATCACATATACGTGATACCACAGTTATGACCCATTTGTTACTTAGGTCTAGTGTATATTAATACTGGTCGTAAACCATTTAGTATTGCTGTTTCATTATCAGAAAATTAGTTTATTCACCCGAACAGTTAGTCAGACTATCCGGAGTATAAGTAACATAAGCATCACGCATAATAAATCTTACCACAGGCTAAGTTTTATTTTCGGGAACTGTGAAGTTCTATGTTATGCCGCTATATTTAGTGTCATAATGATTATTGTACCATACGCATCACTACTGTATGTTTTTGCTTTGTGGCCAGCTTTAGATTGGATTAAAAAATAAATAACTGCCTATTAGACGCCATGACTACACTACTATAATATAAGCATGACACTACCAGATATGAAGAATCAACAAACGACAATGATACTAACTGTGTATGTTAGGATTTCTCTCAAGAGATAAATTTAAATAGGTGCCCTTTTAAAATGATCTAAATTCAGCGAGAAAAATGAAATAACAATTCTAATTTTAAGTCAGTTTTGGCATGCACATTAAACACAACATACACACACTTACTCAAACGCGCACACACATGCACACACACGCACACACACATACATACAGACACACTCACACACAAACACATACACACACGAGTGCGCGTACGCACGCACACAAACCCATACACGTCACAAAACAAGCTGGCATAACTAGTTTATAGTAATGTCCCTACCACCGCAAGCGTATAGTATGTGTACTTATGAATTACATTCCAATCGTGTGTCCCTGCTAGTCTTGATCGGTACCGACTCTGATGAAATATGATATTAGTTGGTCCTTAACTGGTACAGGTATGAGACAGCGAGTAGCTCGATGCGTTAAAAAGACAATGGACACTGCGCTATAAATAGAAATGAGATTTTCCTAACAGAGATATAGCGTGGTGGGTCGATCGATAGAGCCCGTTTAATCATGCCGAAAAATAACTTTTAACGTTAACCCAACTTGCAAACAGATGTAACAAGTTGTCCATTGTTAATCCGCCTAACTTTTTTTCTTTATTTACCTCAGTGTATTATGGCGGCTCTATGCAATATAACGTCGTATAGAAAATCGTTATGTAAACTGGTATTGCTGTTATCATGCTTTAAAGGAAACTATTGTATAAAAACACGAGCTTCAACATTATAGAAATGGTCTCGACGGCAGCGTTGTACACGTATACCAATAATAAAGTCCTACGAACGTTGCAACATATACCAAACTCTAAAAAAGGCACAGGACAAAGGTATTCACATGCAAGCAAAGTACAACAATAAGAACAAATCTGTGATGAATCTTTAACACAATGAGCACAGCAACATTATCGCCTTGGAACGTTCAGTCGTCAAAGAAAGGAACGACTTGGTTGATTCAACCGGTTTTACAGACCTGTAAACTCGAACTTACTGAGGTCTTGAGCAAATTCAAACAGTGAAAAGAAAAACGATTTTGAATAAAAATAATAACCAAGAGCTGAGGTTTTCTTCAATGGTTGATGACCCTATTGAACAAGAATGTGTGCATAGTGTGTAGAATAGAGAAAAGGATACATTCTACTAAAAGAAAGACAGACACTTGGTGATTGTGCTTGTCCATTTTTTAATAAAACATGCCCAGAGAAGTGTAAATGGTTGTAAAACCCATTTAATGTAAAGATCCTTATAGGATGTATTAAATGGCATGCATGCGGAGGTATTTTACGACCGAAACACTGCACAAGTAGCGATGTTGTCCTCATAAAAAGACTATTTAACAAACATGACAATTAAATACTAATGTGAATCTAGTATGATAGTCGTATAAGCTTTATGTGAAAATTGCAGCATATAATGATGCAGGCGTTGTTGCCCGTATAGACATGATTATATGAAAATGAAAACACATCCAACAATTGTTTACACTTAATAGCAGTGTTTCAACAGTTTATATGTTAGTCACTGAACTATCATAATGCGTGAAACAATTTGCAGACCATTACTTAAGAGTTTCTCAAATATTGACGTTGATGGTAGGCGTAGAATAAAATCATCTGTGTTGGCAGTGATTTATGTGCGACTTAAATACATTACATGCAGGCTTGACAATGATGTACTTATTCCAGAATGTACCCAGGATGGACAAGACGGAATCGTTCGTTGCTACATGTACATATGTGATAATATATCATATGTGAGAATAAATAGCGATAGCGACAACTAGGAGAATAGTCAGAGACGTCGCTGACAATTGTTACAATGTAAAACATGCAAAACATGGCATTATAATTATATGTAAGAGTAAATTGTAGACATTCTATATCACGATCGTTTAAATGGTGTTGTACGTTTTGTTTTGTTTTGTTTGTTTGTTTTATTTTTAACAGTTACATTAGTGAAGACGTTTTTGTCTTCATATTAGCAGAAACTAAAATAGGATAATATTTGCTTTCATTTTAATGCATTACTGCTATTATATAGTGCATCTTATAAGGATTGATATGTCAAACCGAAACACCCTTTTAGAAGAAACGCATCAATTACGTATATATATTCGATGATGTGTCTTTTCTCATCGTTTATGTTGTTTATGTATGAAAAATGTCCATAAATAAATAAGAAATAGACCTATGTAGGCACACGTCTTATAATCGACGCAGTTTATCTGATTGTTATTAAGGCGAGCACCTGAAATTCCTAATGCCAGTGATTGCCCTAGACAATCTTGGTGGAAGGACTTTTTAATCATGTGCTTAATTGAACGGGTATTTCCCGCACTGTACGATTTCTCGTTAGACGCTTACGTACAGTAATGAATTGTGGTCAGGCAGAGCCAAATCAAGTTTAATTATATGTTGTACATTTTGTGTTCAACGAATTGACCTATAACATAGAGCTTATTTATTTAGCATCGGCAACTATATATCCATAAGTTATATAGTACGGATAACACTGGGGTCAAGCTATGATGGCTGAATGAAGACGTGAGAATAGACGCGTCGGCGTACAGCAGTGTAGCGGCCAAGCCCGCCCATTGGTTGATAAGCCTCGCCTCTCTAATCCTATAACATCATTGTATGCATGTATTGAAGAGTAGTTGTTGTCGGAGAATGTATGTGTGAGCATCTGAATGAAAGTGTAAACCCTCCTTCGGGTCTAGAATTTCCATCCCTTAAGGGTCTGTATATAAACAACAACAGCATTACAAGCAGGTCCACTTGAAGACAAGTATCTACTCTGACTGACGCTTCCCCCTTATGTCTGTGTCTGAGAAATCACACGGCGGTAGTTAAAAACTCGGCGACTAAGATGTGAAGGTTTTTATATTACCGGGTACGATATTACACACAATCAGTTAAAATTTTCTTTAAACTTGGTTTTAACGTGACATGTTATAAATAAAACATATCATAAACACATGTTTAACTAATTAATCTTGCTCTAAGATTCGTGTATATAATGTCTGTATCATTATACACGTGGACATTGTAAGACAAGTTGTCTTTTATTCATAAAAAAAAAACTTACCTGCTTTGAAGTGCATGCTATAAATTATAATTGAACTATTGAATATGCGTAATACGGCTTTTCAACATTGGCTGACACAACTAGAAAAGACGTTATCAATAACGGCGTAATACTCTAAAGAGCCTACCCTTAATTAAAAAAAAGACATATCAGTTGCGTAAAAAAAACTTACTCGACTAATCAAAAAATTAGTCTGTATCAAGTAATGTTTATCTTTATAGTACACTATTTGTGTGCACTTTACTGACATGTATTTATCATGAGGGCAGCTCTTTAGTTTGAATTATGCCATAGAGCAAGATTTAGAGAAACGCATACGTTCTATAGAATCGCATACCAGCCAAGTCGTTTATTGAAATCTATGGTGTACACAATATGAGAAGTAAAGATACAAGGACTACACGGTACTTTAAACAGACATAACGTTCTCTCTCTCTCTCTCTCTCTCTCTCTCTCTCTCTCTCTCTCCCTCTCTCTCTCTCTCTCTCTCTCTCTCTCTCTCTCTCTCTCTCTCCCTCTATCTCTCTCTCTCTCTCTCTCTCTCTCTCTCTCTCTCTCTCTCTGTACGTTATATATATATATATATATATATATATATATATATATATATACTGAATTTATGTAAATATTTAGTATATTTTTCCTGGACTTGTATATGTATATATATATATATATATATACAAGTCCAGTAAAAATATACTAAATATTTACATAAATTCAGTGTAGATGTTAGCATGTTCCAAACGGTTCAAACAAAATGCCATTAATACAATATATGTGTTACCAATGACTTTTAGTATTGCTAAAATGTCGTTTAAAGCAAGTTCTTTACAGATTTTACAAAAAAAAAAAAAAAAAAAAAAAAAAAAAGAAAAATATAGCGACTTAAAAAACAACATCACGATACCGTCTTGTTCATCGAATACTTATGCTCAATGTATGTGCTGTTGTTTTTAGGATATCCGCCAATATTCATTGTTTAAATTGTAAATTGCAACACTGTATATGCTTACATCTGTTATTTACCTACACACATGCTCGTTTTACACGTATCTGATTCACACTTCTCGCATACAAATTGGAAGTAACAAATCTCAAGTTGCAACGCCCAAGTCCCACATTGTATGTTCGTTTAGAATTTTAAGTATGCACGTCTCAAGTCACAATTATCAAGTCCCAAATTACTAGTTTACACGTTAATATCTGACAGCATTCATGCGCTAGGTGGAGATACTGCAAAAATATAGACATTAATTAGCAAACATAGAACGGACATCTATATAACTCTGCACATAGGAGACAAAATATAAATAGCCCAATTGAAACCTGTGTCCTTAGCCTAACCTCGTTCTTAATATGTGTATTCAAATTATGCAACTATTTTTAACAAACAATATGTTTGATGTCTTCAAAATACATTCAATTGAATTTAATACGGTTATTATCATACGTTTCCAGAAAATAAACTGATTTTTTACAATGTTTTGAAATTGTATTCATCAGTATGGGGTCCTTTAGGGAGTGAATATGCTCTCCCTAGAGTCAGGTGTCCATGCAGCTCAGTTGCTGCAGCAACTGTCTATGGAGCAGTCGGTCGTGGGTTCAATCCTCGCCATAGGCAATGTTTGTAGGTTTTTTTTCTAGCTTAATTCAGTGAGCCAGACGGTGTTCTTCTGTGAAGTGAGAACAAGCTAGATACTCCTGGTTCTGTCCTGTTGATGCGTTGCTTAAAGTAAGAATGATTAACGGTTGTCTGCCCATGTAGATTAGGTGGTATAACACCTGATTACGGAGAAGGAGGCCGTGGGTTCGAACCGCATCCTGTGTACTGACAATGGAATGTTGCTAGCTCGGATCACTTCAGTTAAATCAGGATGTATGCAGTTAAATTAAAAAGGGTGGAACTATAAATATTGAGACATGATCTACAAGCGTTCAAAACTGAGAGATAAAAAATAAACATACGAACATCATTTGAACTGGTTCTGTAGTTTGAGAGAACAATACACACTTGTAACTATGGACCGACTTTAATTGGTGCATGTCTACAATACATTTCATGGATGAATATAAATGTTGTGCATTTTTGTGTGCGCGCGTCCTTTGCGTCCAACTTATAAAATAATCTTATAAAAAAAGCTGTTTGGAGACAATAATGTTGAAGGGTTTCACTTTGTTTGAAGGTTCTGTCTCAATTGTTTTTGTTCAATCCTCATACCGCTTAGGTTTATTTTTGTTGGTGTTTTGGGCTTATATAATTGTGTTTGCAGTCTAACAACTATATTATTAAACAAAACGATACAACAAAAAATAGAGGAACAATGACACATTAATTAACTACGCATGGTTCAGTTTTTTACTGAACTGAGTACGCTTGCTGTTACTAAGAAAGACATACATTAGTATAAGCCGTATTAAGCATCAAGGCATTGTCATTCGATCAAAGCAAAGGGTAAGAATACAATTCACAAACCAGCACATTTTGTTCTTATAAAAGAGAGCAAGTCGTTGTAACAAATGCAACAAATGCACACTACATGTGACAGGTGGGGATTTAGCTTTGTTGTAAACTGTATACCTTCTTTAAATGAAATAATATTAAAGACCAATATTTCAATTAATGAACATCTGCACTTTATTTGCAAATAGTACAGCATTATATTATACTTACGACTTTCCTAAGAATGGTAAAACGCAATGCGCTTATGCATCGACATAAAATGTCAAGAAATCGTAATTGTTCTTCGGTTACATTATTTTAATGTTTATCATTAGACGAGTTTCTTGCACTTACAATTTCGGTAATGTTTCGATAATAATTTACAGTGTTACTACCTGGTAATAAAGTCTTTTAAACAAGTATCTGTTATGAACACCGAGATGATTTTTCGGTTTTCTATATTTCCATTTTACTTCTAAATGTGTTACAAAACGTATTTGCTATCTATTAATGTACTGGTAACATATCGACAGATGGGTTGACCGTACTGAGTGAAGTTTCGTTGCTATAAGCCTAAATTGTCCTTTAAATATCTGCCCTTGAACCATCTTCGTGTGTTTTGAATTTAACGTGGATATCTATTAATAAGCTATGTTTTTTGTTGTTGTGTTTTTGAAATGAAACCATAATAAATGTGAATACACATGGTATATATGCTGAAACAATTTAAGTCGGAAGTGTCCACCTAACTTATGTTTTAATACAAACAAAAATACACCGATTGCATAGAGGACAAAAACAGATATATTATTCCGGACAACATATTAACATTCATTGGGTATTATTTCATGAACGAAATAGACATGCTCTCAAAGATTATTTAACACAACGTGTATATTGTAGTTTGGCACATTTAAACACTGATGCATCAGTTTTGTTAAGCTACCTTGTCTGCAGCAGTATCATTCTAACGCGTTGTCGAATTTTTAAATGTGAATGAGTCCAAGTACCAAAACATCATGATGGCTTCAGGTATGGAATTAAGAATGCTTAACATACCAACATTCCAGATGGAATACTTTTAAAAATAGTTATTTAAAAACAACAAAAACAAAAACAATGTCGTACCGCGGTGCTTTGAGAACATGATATGTTTTGTCCGACTGTTCGTTGAAAGGCGGTACGACATGATTGTTCATATGCTGCATGTAATGTATTGCCATAGTTGTCCATTCCATAAGTGCGCGATTATGTTTCTATTAATAGCTAGATGAATTACGTGCAGGTTTTAGGGGGATTTCAATGCTGTCTCATCATTATTTATTAACTCATTTTTTGTACCAGAAAAATGCTCAGTTTATGATATTGTTTCGCTAAAAAAAGACATGTGACTACGTTTGTTACATGTGCATTTACATTTTCATTGCATTTATAATGCGTGTTCTAGTTTTATCTTACAATTAATCATAACCTTGACATGTTTGTTCACATTGTAATTTGGTATCTTGCTTTCAATTATCACGTTAACCGCAGTTTAAAACCTTTAAAGCCCCTTATACTACTAACATGATGATTTTGTTTTTGTCATCACAACCAACTTAAAAAAAATATTACTAAAGACAGGCGTTGTGAGGTTTCACTGACTATGTATAGTCAGTGCAGTATTGGCCAACATACAGCAATAAATGATATACAAATACAGAGGCCGTTGCAGCAAACAACGCAGCAAACAAACCTGTGAGACGTTTTCGAAACCATATGGCTGTTCGCTGTGCATGAGGAACCTTCAAAGCGAAGGACGCTTTCTTTAAACACTTGGTATCCATTTCCAAACCCAAGCACGTTATTGAAAAGTGACGCCAATAGCTCAATGCGTGTGGAAGACCACATGACCAACTAAATGTGACCCTCTTGAAAAAGCATAACGCCGTATGTTCAAAGTCATGAATTTATATAATAAATCTAGACATCATGTTATGTTTTTAATCTGAAATATCATATTCTCTGCAACTTGTAGCTTATTTCTCGAGCATGTTGCTCATACACTTTATATCTGGAATTATTCTCTGTACTATCATTACTTTGAGTGTATAAACAAAACACTCACTAAACTTACATCCAGTTATCATAAGTTGGCCTTCAATCTGGCCATAGGTGAACAAGTTAGATCTTAATGGAATGTTTCCAGAGCTGTATTTCTATAAATACATGTACTCATTAAGTCTAAGATTTCTTGCATAATAAGGGCACTTAATTTCACCTATTCCACTTTGGCCATTGTCGCACATCGTTCAATATGGGGAAACACCAAGGAAAGAAAACTCATGTTTTACCAGAAAGCGACATTGATGGAAATGTCTGGTTTGGTATTTCTCTAATAAACGTGTCTTGTGCAGCATTTTCATAAAATGTTGCCATAGTCAAGATATTTTGCAGACACGTGGCCCTGTTGTACGATTGATTTTAAGAACTTGTCATTTGGTTGGCCCTTACGTTGTATGCATTTTCCGAAATTAGATGTCGCAAGCCTGGTTGGCATTTCTTTAAACCACAGGTTAGAGTTGGTCTGTTTTATTGTAGGGAGTTCCAATGATGATGGATCCTGACAATGGGTTGAGTTGTTTAAGTCCTTAAATATTTCGGGCAACTTAACTGATGAGGTTTGTTGACACACAGGTCACCACAAAGCTGTACCGTGTTGACTCGAGATGTCTGCCTAATGTCTCTAGTTTGAAATGTAAAACCTGCTTCATTATTGACCTGCCTTATCCAGGGGTTCAACCTTGTGGATATTCTGTCTCTAGCATCTGAGAGTGCGCAATTGAAGATGACAGTGGTTTGTCTTAAAGCTAAGAACATTCTCCCTAAGGAAATAATCAACAAACAAGAAGACAAGCTGAACAAACACACGGAAAACATAGAGAAATCTAACACATTGTTATTTAAAATTGTTCAGCTAAAAAAAAGCTACAGAATGTGTCTTCGTTTTATACTGGAATCACGTACCAACGAGTTTTAGCTTTTCTTTCTCGCCTTGTTCCATATGCAAAGAAGATACATTACAAATGTAGGTGATTTTTTCTAAAGAAATAGTCACATGAGAACGGACTTGTTTTAACAGTATGCCGTGTTTAAGCTGAAGGACATTGCAGTCCGTTTTGGATTAATTGTACAAACAGCTGGTTATGTATTAATGGTTGTTATATTGCATGTATTTCGAATTGGGCCAGTTAAGCATTTGACCACATAGAGATGTAATCAAAGAACATATCCCTGCTGCTTACAGAACTAATTTTTCAACTTCCCTTATTATAATAGATAGAACAGAGATAAAGACACAAGTGCCAACGACAATGAGGCTTAAAAGCCAGCTCTATAGTGACTATAAGTCTTCTACCACATTAAACAATTTGATTAATGTGAATAGAGGAAATACATTGTTTGTATGTGAGCTGTTTACTGGTTCCATTTCAGATAATACAATTACTGACCAATCTGGTTTTTATGAGACTTTAAAACACTTTAAAGCAACACGGTTATGTTTTAGATGGGGATACTACCATGGAAGACAAATGAGTAAACATTGAAATTGGTTTAAATATGCCTCCGTATTATGCGTGTGGTGTTCAACTGTCTGTTACAGAAAGTAAGGCAGACAAGATTGCTAGGCATATTGAAAGACTAATTAGAAAAGTAAAGACATCCAAAATTGTATCGAACTATCTTCCCACTGCATGTTTTTTCAGGTTGTAAATAAAATATGGTCAGTCTGTTGTCATTTGGATCTATTGCAAGATGTTTTGTTAAGGATAACAACACTTTAAATGTTAACTACTGGCTTTTTAGTATTATAATTCATGTGTTTCAGTTTCAGTGTATACGTTTACTTGTTCAACAGTGAAAGAAAAGCAATATGAAGAAACAACTGAAATGTTTATTTTTCATCAGAAGCGTGTAGTATTTGTAAAGTGCCTGAATTGTATTGACGTTCCGTACTCTTAAAGTTGTACATACAATCATTACTTCTGCTTGTCCTATTTTCGGGAAAAGCTACGTGCACTTTAATATACAGATAATCATGCTAGCAAAATGACAAGTTTTACCTCGTATGATAATGTGGATACGATTTGAACTTGACCTAAAACAGTAGGTATCATAGGCAGACAGGTATGAGCTAATCCTGTCAACTAGTTATGTTCCGTCTATGCCTTGTGGGTGGCAACTCTGTAGGCTAAATCTTATCTAGTCTGAAAGTTATGCTATTCTAATAAAACTGATAAAATAGATTTATTCATTGTAGATACAAGAAGAAGAGACACACGGATCTATTTTAATATGATGTTTTAATACATGCTTTTTTTTAAATATAAATTGTAGTTGTGTTTAACACGATATGATCTAATGATGAACAATGAACTATGTTATTTTAGATACGTTTTATTATAGTTTGAAAGTGAAGTTGGAACTTAGGCAGTAGCTATTAATTCTATAAATTGACATAAGAAACACAACGTTTAAAATTACATGCAAGCAATCTTATTATCATGAGAAAGCAGAACATATAAATAGAGAAAATACTAATACTTAGCCCATAACAAGAGTATAAGTATGCATGGAAAACTAATACATTGAAAACACGATTAGCATAAATGCTTATCATGTTAAGCATTTCACAAGGAGACTTCAGAAATAAATAAAAAATCATATCAGCCAACTTACACTTTAAGCTGTCTGATCAGGAGCTGTAATTGAAATTCTCAATTTTAAATGTGTATATTTTAAATACGCACAGGGAAAGAACATAATGCATTATTAATTGTCCTGTTTAACGTTAACAAAAAGGCAAATTGCATTCGTGATAATGTCAACTAAACATTGGGGAATTGATATAATATAAAGACCATCATTTACGCGGAACGTAAGAACACATCTCTTGGCAGCAAGTATTGTGGATGTTGTTTTATTAGATGATTGTTAGTGTTATTGCTATTAGTGATGAAACATGGTACTCTATTCACGATTGAAACGTCTTCCTGATGTTGAATCCATGCGTGTTCATGCACACGGACTATATGACATTGTCGTCCTAATTTTTGAATGTCTGAGTCGTGCATTCAATGCATAGTACAGATGAGTTGTTGTTGTTATTGTTGTTGTTGTTGTTGTTGTTGTTGTTGATGATGATGTTTGGTGTTAATATTGCTGGTGTTAATTTTGCTTACATATTTCCCTGTGTTTTGTTTGCTTGAAATGCTATTGTTGGTTGTAATTTAAGAGAACGATATATGTTCAAAATTATCTGTCTTTAAAACACCTTACTATCAACTAGAACTCGTTTTGTACTTTTGTATTACACGCCACCCTGTCAAACAGTGTTTATTGTTCAATACCATGTTTCTGACGTCCTATTTTGAGTCGATTTTCTGGTTTTAGGAATTTCTAGCAAAGCCTCATAGCAGCTGTGATTTTTTTAATGTCCAATAGTACGGAATTTGTAACACATATAACTGTATTCATAGGTTGACAGTGGACATTTAATGGACCCCTAACACTGGTTAAGATAGTGACACTGAAAAAAAGGTATTGTCTTAAAGTTTGTTCCACTAGGGCTCACTGTTGGACAAACCCTACCTAAAATCACAAAGTTCGCACTATCGTGGTGCCAGACGTGTAGGTCATGGCAATGTCTAATTTGTCGACATGACAGTGGCAAAGCAGCTTAAACCGCCAATCTTCTCGACACAGCAGTCTAACAGAAACACAACAACCATCTTAAAGACGGGTTTAGGTACTTAAAAATGCAGCATGTGATAAACGGCTTGACACTATCATACTGCATGTATCTTGCTTCAAATGTTTTGTTATTGATAAGGGATAAAACATAGGGGAACATCTGTTTACACTGAATAAAATGAGTACCAAACAGTCTAACACATAAATATGTTGACTATTTTGCTTAAACGAAATACACACCCAAAACTCCGCGTTTAATGTTCCGTTGTGTATGCGGTGTTGCTATTTTCTATGATAGTTGATTCGTATCCATGACACAGATCTCGCAGGGAGAGAGAGAGAGAGAGAGAGAGAGAGAGAGAGAGAGAGAGAGAGAGAGAGAGAGAGAGAGAGAGAGAGAGAGAGAGAGAGAGAGAGAGAGAGAGAGAGAGAGAGAGGCACGCATAATTTATCCTGGTTTAACTATAACCTACTTAAAGGGTCCAATATGTTATAGATACAGTATATGTATTTGTGGTTTGTTGAAAGTCGGTCGTAAACAATATAATATTATGTACAGACAATCATTGTTTAAATAATATATGCAATGATTTGTTGCTTTAAATGAAGACAATTATGGAATTGCTTTCTGTCAAATAAAGTTAACATGCTAGTAGAAATGCTGCAGCAAGAAATACAGACACGTGTTTATTTAGGACTCCCGTGTGTACAATATGGCGTAAAACAAAGTCACGAAAACGTACCTAGTTAGATGTGCCATGTATAAAAACAGCACTGTTGAATTACATGTACGTTAATTTTAACAGCTTAATATTTTATTTTATATACACTAGCTTTTGTATTTCCTCAATATTATCAGGTGACTTTTGCACTATATGTGTTTATAACGCATGAACTAAACGTGTTTTATGAATAATATGGACACTGAATATGGAAGGTTACCATTATATACATTCCATTGTGTATCTTCTACAATCGTATTATTAATATACTTAAGATAACAACTATGTGTTGACTGTCATTCAAGTGTAAACTGAGGGTTTGTAACACAGGTTGCTAATAGTGCATGACGTATTTCATAATATAATATAAGCATATATCAAACTGATCCCTTGTAGAGAGATCACATGTCCTCGTCTTATTAACTATCAAATTACCGCCAGTGCAGTGAGCCATCGAAGTGATGATGCAGATAAATGACAATTATTCGCGTTTAAAAAATGCATCGTTATGGTCATCTGTAACATGGCTATCTGTAACTGTGTTATCTCCACTGTTGTATATTTCGTCTGTCCTCTTGACACTATCGATTGGCTAATCAAAGCCGTACACTTGGTATAAATATGAACCGCATTTGAGCGTAATGCCATTTACCTGTCGGCGGAGCATAACTTATAAGGGTGTTATAGACCCACTGAATGAACTTCAACAGCAAGGATACATGCTGTTATTACCAACTATCTGTAAGTATATTGATATTTGTCTAGTTCAGTTATGTGTTTGTAACTTAAAACCTCTAATCTGACTATTTTGATTGCACATATTATAACACTAGCTTCAGTGTTTATTAAATTGCGTATACCGCTGTTTTAGCATCGATGTTCTTACTTTTAATGTGGACACTACTTTCAAAGATGAAAAAAAAAAATATCAACATCCAATTCTAACGATAACTGTAAGTAAAACAATAGACTCTTATAAATACTTAAGTTATCGCCTCTATACTAGCTGAGTGGATACATCGCATTTTTCTTTCGGAAAAAAAACCAACAAAACGACATAAACGATAATACCAGGGCAGCAACAAGTCATGCGTTATAAAGGAAGACAGTTTTGTATTACCATTATATACATTATGTATAAGTTTTCATTAAGGGAGCCACATGAACGACCAATTGTGTAATTAAAAAGTGTGGGTCACCCTTAAATATTCTTATTTTTGAGTTTAGAATATGTTTTTATTCATATTAATACGAAGCGTGTTTTCCAAATATTTGACTTTTCACACCGTATTGCCTCTTTTTTAAAGACGTTCGTGTTATTTCAGATTGGGAAAGCAAAACTGTTATCAGAAGATCTCGCAACATATTTTTGCATGAACGAATTTGAGAAAATATGCAATAATAAGCAATTTCATTTTATCTTAAAATTATAAATGTCATGACAGGTCTTATACGTATGTATGGAAGGAACGTAAAGTGTTTCTTTTATAAGCAATACATTAATGTTAACGAAATTCAGTTCTTTTTTAAACTTGCGAGAAACTCCCGTCATGTTTCTGTCCCAAAGGACGGTATTTATACTGGTTGAATAAGTATAACGGATTTTGATATGTTTCGAAAAATAAACGAAGGTGATTGTATCCTCACGATCTTCAAATAAATGCACAGAAGATAAGTTTGGCGACTAAAGAAACAACATTTACAAAGCTTTAATTTATATAAAAAAATATTAAGTGAGGTACTGTTATTTGATGAGTGACTCGATTTCACTCCAAACACGGAGTGACTTCACTCACTTCATGTTCACGCGAAGTGACTCCACTGTTTAAGCTTCCACTTCAGCGAAACATGCAGTGGATTTTTCAATTATTTCCATGTTTACGAAGCTCTTTCTGAGCAGTTATGTGTGTGGTCGCTGGGTGTATATAACAAGGGTGGTTAATTGCATGCCAGTCAAAGAAAGAATTTGCGAGTGCGGCTTTGATGCGGTCGCATAAGGCGGTTGGTCGCCATTAAGGGGCTTAAGCGTCGTTAGATGTGACGGTACATGAAATGAAATGTAATACATGTTTGTTTATAGGTGCAACTAGTTCACGTATTCATAACAATTGTAATTTCACACATGAGATAATATACACCGAAAATAAAAAAAATACTTTCTATATGTCATTAATAATTATATAATACGAGACGATCTTTAGACCTTGACAATTTCTGTCCAAAATGTAGGTCACTGGGCGAAATTTGAGTTTGGAACACACCTGTGACAGACAAACAGTTAAGTTTTGGAGTTATCTTTTAAAAAGTAAGACTTTTTCCGTGATTATTTAAAGTGTTCAGTAGTTTTTACATCGGATTAATTCCATGTTGGCAAATATGGCCCTGGTGGATGATATAGACATTTGGACGAATTGGGCCAGTAATTATCTGATTGCCCGAATTACTGTTAGCGTGTTTAGTAACACTAATTATGCTATTAAGAACAATTGCAGACACTCGCTTAAATACACAAGGTCAACGAAAGTATAATTTAATTATCTATACATAATATGCATCTACAGGTTGTGAAATATCTGCTAAAGTCAAGGAAAATGATACCCCTGACACTTCAAATCCTGACACTTTTGATGACCATCAATGGTAAGCTCAAGTCTCAAACTTCCACGTTTTAATAACATGTATTTGGTTATGTTTCAGGATTTTAGATGGAAAAGCAAGTACTATCATTTTAATACATCAGTAATCATATTGATAATCAGTGTAAACAATATTATGAAATAGGACGTACATCATGTATGTGTATATATCACATTACTCAATCCTCCAAAAGGGTTTATCTACAAGGGCTTGGACCTAACAATATCAAACTTTAAACTTGTCGACTGTGGCGTTTCTGTGCTACTTTTTGTCGGTGGACTGTTTAGGATTAATTCACCCTGTGACGGTATCGCTTTGATGATTCTTAGCCTCGCTTTGATGTTTCAGGTGCAAATGTACTATTAAAACTGATCCCCCCAAAAGAAAAGTACCAACAGCAAAAGCCTTCACACGATATCTTCACATTTGATTGAATAGCTGTCAAGCTATAATTGTTTTAGTAATGTGACACTGATTTTTTCGTTAGTTCTGTGTTATAATTTTTCAGACTGAATTTTTCATATCAAAGCGTACGCACAATATTTAGTACTAAATTAGACAAGCATGTTGTCCATTGACAGTCTGTTTTTTCTAGTTAGCCTTATTAAGATCTATCAATTGTGATGATGAAGTCTAGTCATAAGTTGCCTCATCGTTACACGCTGATTGTATTTGCACGATGATGTAGACGACAGACCTTTATCTATTGGCAACGGAGTATAAATATACTTTAGTAAGAAAGTACCGCCTATCAAAAGACTGAAACGTACACAGAGTTTGCATTTACTGGAAAATCTTTAAGTTTGTTTTGTTTGTTTGTTTGTTTTCTCTTTGTTTATGAAAAAATACAAGACTATAATACAAATAATATTCAACAATAATGTTTTTTTGTGTAAATATTAGAAGGTAATATGGCCTATGATTTACCTTTTGCATCTGTTATTTTTGGTTATGATATTGTATACAGTGCCCATGCTCAGTCCCGGGAAATTATCATAAACAGGTTATACATGTGTACACTATGTATGCGATCCGTCGTCATTGAGCTTATCTCAGAAGGCTTAGGAGATATGTATAAACAAACAAACAAGATATATATTAGCATAAACACACCATTGGAGTAATTCTTAATTTGTGTACACGCATATTTTTTTACTAATACTTGTATTATGTTGTTTCAGCTTCGGCGAAAGGTCAACTTATAGTAGCATGTTTCAAACACTATTACCTGTTGGACGGAGGCTGCCACCCATGCCCCCTCAATTGTGAAACATGCGTATCTGAGAAAGAATGTTCAAAGTGCAAGAGAGGGTTCTTTGGTTCAGCATGTGAGCACACATGTGTAACCTGGTGTGACAGTGAATGTCACAAAGTGTATGGACATTGTCGTTATGGATGCTGGGATGGAACTTACAGCACGAAGAATGACTCCCTATGCCGACAATGTCCTGAACATTGCCCTGTGTGCGAATCGTCAACACACTGTATTGCATGTAGTGAGGGGTGGTATGGTAGAATTTGTCAGCAAGCGTGCCCTAAAAATTGCAGCCGATGCGACAAGTCTTCGGGAAAGTGTTGGCAATGCCAGGACTTCTATTATTTGCAATATGGACATTGTAAACCTTGTCCACACGGATGTACATATTGTGTCTCAGGCACTTATTGCACCCAAAGTCAATTTGGTGTCGACGGACCAGTTTGTGAGTACCCTTATCATCATCAGCAGCAGCAGCAACAGCAGCATCACCATCATAATTAATGCCATCGCACAACCACCACCGCCCATATTACTACACAGGACAACTTACACCATATCACCATCATCATCATCATCATCATCATCATCATCATTATCATCATCATCATCATCTTCTTCTACTTCTTCTTCTTCATCTTCATCATCATCATCATCTCTGCCACCAATGACACCACATTTGTATCACTTAAATGCTCATCATTTTCAGATACACGGGTCGCAACAAGATCGTCATCATTATTAACATCAGTATCATGATTACGACGACTACCACCCAACCACCACAAACACTTTTATCACACAATTGCCTCTAACACCTTGTCATCATCATCATTATTATCAAGAGGAATTTTAGCTCTCTACATGGTCGGCGGTTTCTTTAACAGAACAGTTTGGCTGACCTTAAACTTCACTTCACTATTTGCATGACTGAACATTTATCTGGAAAATTAAACGTGCAAAGTGTTTGTACTTCCAAAGCTACCACTACATGTACTGTGGAACTTGAAATTTAAAATAAAAATGATAAATTATATGACAGCATTTTGAGCATAATAAAACGCTTTGTGTCCGACTTTACTGGTATTTAGACCGAAGCATAGAATGGTAACATGGCGACATCAACTTTCCTGTCACACATTACTGTCTTGAGCTCTTATTGGTTGATTTCTGACATGGAAATGCTTTTGTTGCACGGCAGCTGTCATGAAACGTATTACTAACATCACTGTTATTGGCAAAAGTTCTTAATATATATTTGCAGACCTACCTGACAACTCCACAAACAAGATTTGGCAGCAGTTTCTTGTTTTTTTCTGCAGTGCTGTACTTATTTGTATTGCCACGGTATTGTATTTGCTGTAAGTATACACATTTTTATTTATTTATCTATTTATTTATTTATTTATTTATTTATTTATTTATTTATTTATTTATTTATTTATTTATTTATTTATTTGTAATACTTACAAAATCATTCAAGGTCTTTTTCAGACAAGAAATTGCATTAAAAATGCGTTTTATAATCAAGTGAGACATTTCTTTTAAAATGCTTTTGATAAAAATGAGCATACAAATGTTACTTTGTGACACTTTTCAAAGATACAAACCAACAGAGAAAACAAGGCAATTAGATTTGATCAAATAGCATTATAAATAAAAAAGTCGTTGTTAAAAAAGTGTTGGATACAATTTATTTTCGCAACGCGAAGCCATTTCAGTTGTATATACATATATACCGCTTTATCTTTGGGCAAAACATTTTTGTTTATTGACACAAGCTTGTATTTACTGTTAGGTTGTTTGTGTGTGCGTGCGTTCTTTTTTGTTTGCATTCACACATTAGAACGATTGTATTGGCTTTGTTTTGTTTATTTTGTTATATTCAGTTATAAAGACACTCACCGAAGGAAGGCTACATAAGAAATCCGGTAAAAACGAACACGTGGAATTGTGTCTATACTGCGTACAGACGATACCAGGAAACTGGGATACTAAGAAACTGGGCAAAGAATAAATTATATATCGCTTACGCACCTGTACACAGGTTTCATATAGTGTGTGGCTTAGATTTCTAGAAATGAACTAATGTGTCTTTTTATCTTAAAATAGTTTATAGACATCGCACGTTAAACATGTACAGCATATACATGGGTAAGCTTCTCAATTGTTTTTTTTTCGTACATAGCAGCGACACACGTATGGTCATATTGGCGACGTCCAGCTAATTATTGGTATGAAAGATCCCAGTCTTATGTTTGGGTAGAACCACCGGCGAACCACACATCTTAATTGTACAACAATAAATACCATTTAGTATAATACCATATAGGATAATATATTAAACGATTCCAAACGGTCTTTTTGGGACGACCTGCTCTACACTTTATGTACGTTTCTTGCTGTTTTACTAAATGTACGTAACAATATAGGTTAACAGACAGAGGTTGTATATAATGTGTAAAACATAAATTAAGACTCGTGATTTAAACGTTTCGGTAAATGTTCGTTTCGTTAAATGTATCTTCAATGGTAAATGTTCTGGACGTTTCGATAAAATGATGACTATAGAGTATATGTATAGCGCCATACACACATTTACAGTAACCGTTTGTCCCGCAAAAAACACTGGTACATGCACGGATGTCGAGTGAACTTCAATGGCAAAATACCGCCGTAATGTCCGTATATACATTAACGACACCTTTCGTGATTATTGGGATTGGATTTAAGGCCAGTCGGATCAAGGTCAAGGTCACTTTAACTAAAACAGAGAAACAGTTTCCGGTCAATAACTTAGGTTTGGACTAACAAATCTTGCTGAAATGTTTTTGGATATGTCAAGCTTGCATGAAGACCTAGCTTTGGATTGGAAGTTGAATCAAAGGCGCTGTTGCTATAAAAAGAAAACAGTTTCCGGATATTAACTTCAGTTCTAATAATCCAAGCTTGCTGATAATTCGGATCTAGCGAACTTGCATGAAGACCAAATAGGGGATTGGGTCTAGGTAATTGTTACTAGAAATAGAACACTTTGCTTCTTAACAGTTTGAGTTAAATCGTTGAAAAGCTGGTTTCGTGGCATGGTCAGGTTTCTTGTTTTACAATGCCTATGCGTTTATGTTTTTGCATAAGCATCTGATTTAATGTAAAGTTGGTACATCGCATAATTGTATAAGAATATTATCTTTAGATATCTGCAGTATTATACACGGATTGTATTGCTTCATAATCATGCAGCAAAAAAACGCCATATATCTTAAAGTCATGCACGTAGGTTGTTCTTAATATGAGGCAACTTTCGCTGGCAGATTGGTAAAGATATTCAACTTGCAAACTTCTTTGCACATGATGTATTGCTGAAAGTTGTCAATGGATTTAGATGTGGATCACTTTCCTTTTTACAAGGATTCAGCTTTAGGTTTAAAGCATTTAACATAACAGCTCAACTTACACAAGTTTAATAATGTGACAGTATTTCTATTTCTTTTGTATTTATATGAGATCCTCTTTAAGGGTTCAATTAGCGATATGAATAAACGCTGTTTGTTAAGTTCATGAAGGTTATACTATGATAATTAAATTAAGTGTTAGGGTATCGAATTTATTTTGTAGAATCATTGACTATATCGAAAGTTGAACATTGTCAATGCGCATGATTTTGTTCAAAATGTGTAAATTGCATGGGGCTGCTGAAAATGAACTAAGTGTAAATGATTGTTCAATATGCGGAAAAGGGCTTCATTTTGTTATCATTATTTAAAAGAGGTCTTAAATCAATTATATATAAAGCAAACAAAAATATAATAATCAAACCAACTAGAATTTGAGGGTAATTGAAAAATATTGTTTTAACAGTTTCTTTTACTTTGAATCCATATACACTATAAGGACTAGGACAAAAAAAACATGCGTTGCTTAGGTCACATTATTTACAGTATTTGTTATCTTAGAGTACATGGCATTTGTATAGGACGTATGATTACGTACGATATATATGTTGTATGGTATATTTTATTGTTTGCTTCTTTGTTATTGTTTGTGTTGTTGTTCTTTTGATTGTGTAAAATGCGTACAACGCAGAAAAATATGCCAATAACATCGTCAGAAATCTTAACTGCAAGATTTTTGGGTTTTGTTTGTCTTTAAAAATGAATCATATTGTTTTTATTCAGTACAATAATCTAATTGATAAATGGAGCATCCATTCGTTTACAAATTCATCAATATTGTGGATATTCATGGAGAAATATAGGGGAAATTTACAATGTAATTGCTAAAATATGTGTTTTTAACAATACGGTACAGATGTTTTGTGATTTATATAGTATAACATGACTGCAGTAAATATAAAGATAACGATATAACCAGACGTTTCGTTTCTGTAGCCATTAATAAAGATGCTTCATGACTGTACAGTTCCTTTCTATCATAATCTCTTATTTATAAACTCTTGCAACATGATTTCACTGTGAATTTCTTAAATATTTATATGTTTTGATGTTGACAACCAATGAAGCGTTTGTGTTGTTCAAAATGAGATGTCTTATGTTAATCATTCACAGAGCTTGATGTATTCTTTTGAATATTTCTTGAATTACTTAGCGGTAATTACACTTGGTTATGTTATGTATAGTTTATAACTCGATCTTGCCTTAAAAACGAAGAGCACTAAAAGTAGCAAAGCAGCATACCGACTATTACTTCTACGTAATTGTTTAAATGTGGAGTCATTGGGTATGTATCTGGAGTCAAAAGATGCGTGTAGGTTTATAGCATATATATATATATCATCTCAGACTGCCAGGAAGAATGAATAGTTGTTGATGTTGTAAATATCAGTATGACCTTTAAATTTAGATCCTTCAGGAAGTTTATTTCGGAAAAGTACACAAACTAGTGTCATTCACATATTATAAATCCCAGCGTGAATCGCAACTGTTGAAGAGAAACAATGAAAGATGTGATTGTTCAGCAACAACAAGGAAACATGAAGCCATACAATGTTGCATAAGTGAAACCATGTATGATTATGTAATGATTGCACCGTAAATCCTTAACATATTTGTAAATTTATTTTACGATTTGGTAAGCAGTATTTCCATTCAAGGTTCCATGTTCAAGTGTGGAGTTATGTTCATTACAAAACAAAACATGCTGTTAGATCTTACCATGTTATTATCTGCACAGTAATGGTGTTTAAACGTTAACCTAAAAAAAGTTATTTGACAAATAAGACAGACTCAAGGGAAACAAATGTTACATATATTCAGGGGAAATAACTATTCCATAAAAAAATGTTAAGTGAAATATATATTTGATTATCTCTCTTAGAATAAGTCAAGTATGACATTTATAGAGGTGCACTTAACCAGTGTGACTTTGCTTGATTTCCCTGTACATCGTGTATGCATAGCTATTTATGATACATTAGAAAGACACTGCGACTAAACATTACACCGAATTTAAAAAAGGAAAACCATGTCATTTGATTAAGAATGATTAACTTTGAGATTACTTTTTTATCTCGTCAAATGTATGACATGTGACGTCTTCTTAATTGACGTAAATGTGCCATTTATTTCTGACAAGATTTAAGCGTTTAGAATGGTGCTTGTCTTTAACCAAGTCCGATGTTTTAAAAAAATGCATAACTTGATAACGTGTACAGTAATTTGTCATTTCGCTTCATAATACTTGTTTACCATAACAGACATCTAAAGTTAGGTATAATAACAGTGTACATATATTATTATCAACAAACACAATAAATATTAACGAATAGATGTACATGTTCTGTATATATATTGACTTTGACTGTCGCTTAATATTCTGTGCATGTAGCGTTTTAAGAAACATATTCTTGTGTACAGTCTTGCTTATGCTGGTGCAATCATCAATGCAATGCATTATTGTATGTTTTGTATTGCAGTTCATTGTTTTGCGCTATTTTAAATAAAATTGTATAGTGCGTATTTTAATCTGTATTATCTTGTAGAGATATCTATGTTTTTCTGTTTTTCGAACGACGATGCTTGTTCAGAGTGTAAATATGATGTAAATAATTAAATAAATTGTAAAGAAGAACACACTTGCCATTTTATTTTCCTTATTGCATATATGCAGTTTACAACAAAACCAATGACATAATAGAGCTTATAATCAAGAGCAGTTTGTATATTAAGATATTGGTCAGTGTGTTAATACGTGTTACGTTTGAATTACATGATTATCATACATTTGTAGAAGTGGCGCAGCATTATTGCTAAATACATTGATGAAATACACTAATAAACACTATCATTGTTAAGTAAACACAAATTTTGATCAACCATGTGTTAGGTCATAACAGATTTACATCACTCTACATCAATTCATGCATTTCTGTTTCTTTTGCAGTGATCTTTTGAGCTTCAGCCATATAAAAAAAAATCATTCTAAAGTGTGGACTTCAAGTCTGAGTAAATATTATGTTCAAGTCTTCCAGCTCACCGGTCCTGCCTCGGTGGGTCTATTTCATTATCATCCACGTCTTCCTTCAACAATACCAGCTGTAAGCGTTGATGCTGGTGACCCGTACCAGTATGTTAGATTTTTTTTCATACCGGATTCGATGTTAAACTCATCTTTATGAATGACATGGCGCATGGTATATTTATGAATTAAAATTACGTATACAATATAAGTATTAGGCGAGCTCATTTATTTAAATGATGTTATACATGAATGAAAAGGAAAACCTTTCACAAAAGTATCTATCTCTATACATAAACACAGTTATTGAAATCCTTAATTGAATGAACGTGATTTAAGTTCGTCGTGTAAGCCAATGTTAGAAAAAAAATCGATGTCAACCACCACTTCCAGTTTCCTATTACAGATAAATGCATTCAACTTAATAAATCAACATCTCCAATCAACGTTGAACAATGTCGAAACATCGACCTAACTTATTCTAAATTGAGTTTCTCCTGTCATTTTCCGATGATCATTATCAATATTCCGAAGAAATAAATATAGTGCACAAGTTCCTTTTAAGGTGATTTTTATAATAATAATAATAATGATAATTATATATAGTGCTCGAACAGGACATGATAAACACTTGATCGGCACCTAAAGGTCGGTTGCGGAAGTTAAAAAATCTAGGTCCCTTTTTGATATGACAGCGCCTTAGTGAGTATATGTCTGAATGTCACACTCTCAGAAAAACAAATAGTGTGTAATTAGATTGTCAGTGCTCGTCTCGTATAAAAAAAATAATTAAAATGTATTTTAGACATATACATGTTTATCATTTATTGCCAGGACATTTTCGTTCATGTTCTAATCAATATTATCGATATGTTTATATTATTTCTAAACAAGAATATAACGATCTTTATTGCATTTACTTAATATAATAATTTGACATTTCCCTATATTTTTTACGTGAACTGTACATATAACATTTTTGATATTCACAAGTCAGCCTTTTGGTCACTGAGATAATAGGTGTAAAGATAAAGTGAATGTGTGTTATAAACAAATGCGTTTCTTCAGTTATTTCTTATTTAAAGATTAAAAAAACGGCATAATAAATAATATGCATGTTTCAAACCACAAATTGTTTTATATGCATGTTTTGTTAATTACATTACCATTACAAGATAATTTGCCTAGATTTTAACATTTGCTTGTCCATGCAAAGGATCTGTAGTATATGTTTAAAGTATGCAGATATATCTGTGGTATCATTTTCTTTCTAGATGGATTTAAAGGTGGCATACGACAGGTTGGATACACTGTTCGTCTCAAGCAACTAACTAAAATACATGAAAATGTCATGATTATTGTGTTTTTATGCCCAATGTTTGTGCAAAAGTGTCACATCACACATACAAATAATTGATACTACTGCCTATCTGAATAGGGAGCTAATTTTAAGCCAAAGGTGAGAAAACCACGAGACAGTTTACTTCTGAGAACATGTGATGTCATCGTTCGGGTTATCCACGTCACCTTCGATTGCACTTGTAAACAGGCACTCGTGAACATTTTCTTTTTCATTTGAATAGAAAAGGAATGAACTCTAACATATTTGAAGAGCTCTCACGTCAATACCTAGTATTATTGTAAGCGGATAATACATTACGATGCTATGGATCTGAAAAAAATGACTTTTATACTGGCTTGCATTGCAATTGACCTATTGATGAATGTAGTCTACATTAAGACTGGACTATAAATTGTTTTGCTGCTATTGTTTTTTTTGTGCAATATTCTGTCCCAAAACACACAAATAGGTTAATATAATTAGATATGTTTTATATAGGCACACTATCACAAACCACCTTTAAGAGTATAATGGTCATGAAGTGATGAATAGGAGGTAAGTCGTGGAGAGAATCATCTATTGACTTATGCTGTGATCACGTGTGGTAAGAAATGATGCCTATGTATACATCAGAAGTTATGTTACATTTGAGAGCATAATATGTTGAATTGGTGAAATATAATAGGATCACAAACAGTGCATTATAGTTGGTAAGCCTTGCTAGACTTAGTCACAATAAGATGGAATAAACCATGCACTTGAACTTATATAGTATTTAAATAAAGACTTGTGTTGAGGTTAACATATCAGTTTAAGAACCTGGATAACGTGATGCAGTCCGAGGTCAATATCACATTATCCATGACCGCAAAACTATATCTTGACATACAGTTACTTTATTAGTTACCTTGTTTTTTCACAGACGCTATAAAAAATAAAGCGTTCTTGAAAACGGTATAGAATGATACATAATACAACATACAGCAATATTATCCTTTAGGACTTAAATGTTTAATACGACATTTATAACTAAACAACATGATATTGACTGTAAGGATTGCTAGTGACACAAATCATCTCGTTGTATCTGGTTTACCAGTGTATTCGTATTTCCTAATTCACTAGCATTAACATAACAGTGGTGTGTGTGCCATAACTAAGTATTCTTTATTTACATTGTATTTAACACGATGTGTCTACATATTAACTTAAAATCATCAACAGGCTTCGATTAACTTACAACGCAATACTTTGCTTGTAAGATTTGATTTGGTACACCTGATTGTAATTCTGCAAGGTGTTAATTAAAAGTAATATTGTGTTGGCAAATATGTAACGGTGCCTTTAACATGTTTGTTTACTTTTACATGAAGTATTGTGTACATTTAAAAGAACCCACCCCTAAAACAGTAACAAACCTTCACATGCAAGTTATTTTTATACAAACAATGTTAAAACATATCACACAGACCATAGACAAACAATACATTTAACTGAAAACAGGATTCCCAGGTAGACTGGACTTATTCACGCATGTCAATTTAAACAAAAGCCTGTTAACGCACAGCATAGATAACATAAAATTAAGCCATATGCATTCAGATCCTGAGGCTAAGCTACCACCTGGACTTAAACATGTTCATATTATGAGACAAACTATATTAATAATGATAATTATCACTTAACTCGTCAACTAATCAGTGTATGTTAACATACTTTTGATTAAAGTATTAATTCAGTGTAATGTATAACGATCAAACATATATAAGGTTTATCCACGACTGTTTGGCCCTACAAACACATTGACAGTAAGGCGAACATGAATTTAAATATATCTGCTGTCTAGCAAACTCTAGTTAAATACACGGTGCTAGAACACAATTTATAGTGTACTTATCATTGTCCCTAGCCGTGAAAGACTCACCGGTCGGATCGAGGAGTAATCATAAATATAATGAAAGATGCATCTAGCTATCCTTTGACGCGCCATTATTATTACAAAGGCATTTGTGTCTAATCTCGTAAATAATTAAGATTACTCCAAATGATTGTACCTACGTATTTAGTTGACACGAATGATAACAATGCATTGTGTGTTCATGTTTATATATCTTTATATGAAATTATGCATTTGCTGATTTAGTATTTATTGTTTTTAGGACCTTTTATAAGTACCCTCTATAATTGTTTTCGTTGACCATATTTCAGGCATTTAATGCGGTTAAGCAAGTATAAATCATGAATATGCGTATGCTTCAAACCTGTTTCTATGAGTTATCTTTATTGCAGAATAAATGTGTTATCGAATAATATCGATGGAGTTACATCACATAAACTGGACAAATAAACAAACCGTTTTTGCCGTACTGTCGTATTTTCAGTTCATATAACAACCGTTCAAATTCATGAAACTGTAAATATATTACAACAACGGCTTTGCAGTTGGATTTTCAAAGTGTGAATTATTTAGATTTGTTCGACAAATTATGTTACACAATCTACTTTTGATTGACCAGGGAAAATGGAAAAATGAGCCAGAGGCTCGTTTAATATCATTTTTTTACCTGAACTCGTTTAATAAATGTTTGTATTGAATAACAACTCGTGTCAGATCCTATATCTAGTATGT
The DNA here is from genome assembly GCA_007844125.1 of Sinonovacula constricta. Taxonomy (NCBI): domain Eukaryota; kingdom Metazoa; phylum Mollusca; class Bivalvia; order Cardiida; family Solecurtidae; genus Sinonovacula; species Sinonovacula constricta. The sequence continues at coordinate 16,781,599 of CM017570.1, forward strand.
ATCATTACTGTTTTGAAAGTATCACCAAATTCATATAGGAATTCTTGCTGATATTTATCAAGCGCATCTTTAATAAAGCCGGTAATTACCTAGATATAAAAAAAACATGCCCATCGACTATTAGCTGAATACAGGAATTTGCTTGAACGTAGACTACTGCGATTCTGAGTAAATTGTCTTGTTATGTTTCAATCAACACTGCTTTGAATAGACGTTTAACGTTGTGTGCACCCAGTCAGTAACTCAGAAATTAAATAAAGAGACAGAACATTTTTTTTTTCAGTAGAATGCAGCAATTTATGTTATGTTTGGTAGAATATATATAAATACATATAATATGAACTGGATATATCAGTATGTGTGGTGTAATGTTAAGTAGGTATTGGGAGCGTGATGCTCTACCACTCGATGGGACGTTAATGGCTTAGATACTCGCAAAATCGTTGGGCGCATCGACAAAACACATGAACTGTTATTAAAATTCAACTTTGTATGTTTAAAATTCGTTATTTTATCTTTATGGATTGTGTTCACTATTTGAAGCAAATCTATATATTACACGTACTCATGGTTGGTTTTTGGATTAACACAGCTACCTTCCAAATGCTATTTTTGTTGTCATAAACACTGCAATAATTTGAACACATGGATAGTTTTTTTATAAATTATCTTGTACAGGAGAACAAACAAGAAATATAGAATTGTCACTCTTTAAACTGTTTATCACACTTAAATAAGGTCAGTGTCCCACTTACAACAATGCCATGCAGCACTAGAGTTTCTACTATGCTCACCATATGGTCCATTCTCAACGGGCACAGCATGCTAGTGCACTTTATTCTAATTCCTTGCAGAAATCTGACGGATTTGGAATTTGCAGTAAGGTATCAGTAAGTGTTAATTCAAAACGTTTCCTTAGCTATGTGTTTACATCTATTGAATTCTATTGAACATGACAAAATGAGTGTACACGCTTGATAGACAACTCTTATCATGACGGTAGCATCGACACCGTTTAAGCGAAAATGGTACGGGTAGTTTACACTTGCATTTGAATTAAGCTGTACATCTGTACATTCAGCAAGTGTTCTTCAGGCAGAACAAGATGTCAGATCTATTAAGCCAACGGCCCATCGTATTTCGTATGTCTACATATGTAACCGATTAGTTATTTCAAGATTGTATATGACTGCTTAATTTGCCGCGTTGGGGTAAATGTGCATCAATTTCTAAAACAAATCATGTTTCGCAAGTAACACGTAAAACATGTATTTGGGCGACTATGAATAAGCCTTTGTAAACATTTTCATTTAAGATTGCACACTAAATCAATTTTTAGTAATGAAATCTCCGTTTTTTTTTGTCAAATAACACGTTATCGAATGTGTATTGCACGGTACGATCTGCGCTTCAAATTAAACTAAACAGTTCAAAGCTCATATTGTCCTTGTCGTTGTCTGTTTTCGCTTGAGAGGTTTTACTACTGCCGTCATGATAATTGTTACTATGGCATTTTATCGAACATGTTGAAAACATGTTTTGAAATCAATAATAACTGTAGTTATTTTTTAAATATATGTAAATACAAGTTAACATACATAGATCATTTGGACCAACATCACAGGTCGCGTCACAAAGCGTTCAAGAAATCCTTGTTTATACTTGTTGGAAATTCATATTCGTCTCAAAATTTGAGGGGAGATACCTGTCGCTATGAACATATGCGATGGTTGCGTCACGTCAGTGATGATATGGAGGAATCCGAAACACAGCAAACAATATCGGAGGTACCCGACAAAAAATACAATCAAAAGATGATGTTTCCGATAAGCATGATTTAAATTCCTTTCCAAATATGAACAAAAACGATTGCAATAATATTAAAAACACGAATCGACCCTCCGCGATTTATATTTCAATTTGCATTTGGGTTACCTCCCTTTAAATGTTCACCGAATGCTAATTTTACTAAGGTGCAGAACTCTTTTAAACTTATTGATTATGCGTGTTTTTTATACATACATATATGATGACGATGATGATGATGATCATCATCATCATAATCATGATTATGATGATGATTATCGACTATTATGGGACTTCTAGCCAAATATGTAAGATCATGAACTACCGTCATTGTATATCAATCGTTGATAATATTAAACCTGCCTAATGAAATATCAAAGGAGGGCAGACGTTCAAGAAAGTTGTGGCAAGTTATAACACTGTATTATATCCAACAGTTCAAGTTTCTACATATGTCATTATGTGGTGTTTTAAAACAACGTTCATATTGAATGTGTCATCTTATGATATGACACATGTGTAATACCATTTAGTATATCAATACCAAGATAAGAAAAATTACTTCCGCGATGTATGCATGATTCACATTAGAGTCGTGTGTACACCACTCGTAATCAAATCCCCCTATGTCACTGTGTATTCACCACATAAGTTTGTTCAAAGATAGTTGAACTGTGTTATATTTAATGAATGCACGAGATTCGATCATGGTGCTCTTCATATGCTCGTCAAATAAGCATAGTACAAAGTTTGAACAAAATAGCATAACTCTTTTACAAATAACTCATGAATCGTGTTCATTTGTTTTCATTCAAATCACACTAATATTGATAACAGTCGTACATGTTTAACCCCTCATTTAACGAGATATACAAATTGCAAATGTAGCATTAGGCATAACGATCCTATCTTAGCCGAAGTACTACCTGTACTGTTAAATCTGATAGTATATATTTCTCCATCTGCATACCAAAGAAAAGATAAACAAAAAGGTAATTGCATTTTATAATATGGAAAATAAAACTGCCCTATGAGAATTGCCACAGATAGTAAACACTGTACGTAAACTAAAAGTATGCATACAGAGTAAACACAAAATAAAAGAATACAAACAAATTAATAAGGCGATACATAATACAAACCAACAAAAAACATAGCACACACAAAACACTCGACAACCACAATTCTATGCGCATGTCCCTTCACTACAATGACCGCCCCGACTAAATATGTCAACACGACGTCAAATTGTCTTTGTTGTTGCTGTTGTTTTTTTATTAATTTGATTGTATTTCTTTGTTTTTGTTTTATCCAACAGAATATTGTCCTACAACGGACGAAATATGGTATTTAACCGTTACTTTAAAGGAATTCATTAAATATTTCAAAGGATATTCTAGTGATTCTTTAACCACCTCTACCCTCTTTCTGAACCGGAATTCTACATGATCAGAAGGAAGGTCAAATCTTATAGCATTGAACCCTAGTACATACCTAATCAACAACGATCACTACCATGATAGAGCAATGTGGGCTGCATGCAGATAGCATTACGATTATACGGAACTGGTTAATGAGGGGCTACCAACTTGTAAACTAACTCCAATCTTTCGTCTGAAGAATGTGCTCTTAAATACAAGTAACACTTATTTCAATAAGATGAACGTGGTCACCTTTAGCTCATTTATACACCTAACTTGAATTAGTCTTTATCCGTGTGGCATACTTGCCATGAACGTCGACATTATAATGGATATACTTATCGTACAATAATATGGCGACGTAGACGTTGATTTGTGTAATTAATCATGAAGCAATCAGGGTACGGTTTGTTATTTAAATTAAAAGCGTATTGGTATTATTTTGTTTCGATTCACAACTCAGCTAAACTGCTTACACCGTTATTATCAAGCAATTGTTAATTAATAAGGAAAATGTTCAGTTTATATTAAAATGAAACGCAATAATGCAGAAATGCTGATAATATTGCTGTGCATGTACCGTTTGGTCATCTGTCTTCAATGTTGTCGCCCAACCCCCTCTATAATTTCGCAAGTAGTCTGTGTTGTCATTTTGTTGGGTAATATACTATCGCGATCAATTTCTTGAAAAAGCTCATGTATCGTACAGCTTTTAAGGTATTGTCGTTCTAAGGGAATTTTGTCGATGCCTCACTAAGTTGTCGTATGCCCCGATATAATGTTGTGTAATAACTATGGCGTTTAACCACCACCAGTTTGTCGTAAATTGTGTATGGATTCTTAGCATCACCTTGTTGTCGAATCCACATCATCTTATCGAATTTTATCGTAACTCCAAAATCCTTTCGCAACCCTATAAGGATTTTGAGCACTCGACATGTTGTCTGATTCCCTATGTTCCTGTCCCTTTAATTGTGTTTACCTAACGGTGTCGTTCGTGGTATTGACAACATATCGTTGTACCCATGGTGCACGCCCACAATGGATTTGTGAAATTGATAAATTTATAATGACAGAGTTTTACTTCTCTGCAAACTATGCGAAGCGTTGCAAGAGCAAAACCTGATACGCGAAATTGCACAGTACCTACAAAACACATGCGATCATGTTACTCTTTTATAGATGTGCCGCCATAGCTGTGTGCCTATATCCGGTTCACTATTTAGCTAAATGTTAGATTTTACCCAACTAATTAACAGGAAATAAACCATCGAATTTATAAAAGAAAACGTGAGTATAGTTGTAATGTGTTCATGTTCTTGTTCTTTCCGTCATAAAGTTTAACACACACTACAAATAATAGTATGTTTCCTTGTAAATGGTTTCACTCTATTAATGGGTTAATTCTTTGGATAGCCATACTATGCTGAATACACCTAGTCACATCGCTCCCCCTACAACAGCAACGTCAACAACAATAACACAAACATAAACTACTAAAACTACAACTACGACTACTAGTACTTCTACTAGTACTACTACTAGTACTTCTACTATTACTGCTTCTATTACTACTACTACGACTACATTAACTACTACTACTACTAATAATAATAATGATAAAAATACTGCTACTACTACTTCTACTGCCATTACTACCAATGCTAATACTACTACTACTACTACTGCTGCTATTACTACAACTACTACTCCTCCTACTACTACTACCACTACTACTACTTCTATTCCTACTCCTGCTACTGCCACGATCAAAACGTGTAACCCTCTACTAGTAGTAGTTTTCTGAAAGAAAAAAAAAACAAAAACGTCCAAAGGCGTCGTCAACTTCTTCTTTTACAGAATTTTACAATTTTTCTTCCTGATGTTATTGTGCAACTTCTTCGTAAAATACACACACACACACACATATATATATATATATATATATATATATATATATATATATATATATATATATATATATATATATATATATAATATATATATATATATACTATATATTATATATATATATATATATATATATCTATATATATATATATATCTATATATATCTATATATATATATATATATATCTATATATATATATATATATATATCTATATATATATATATATATATATACATATGAGCAGCTAAACAGTATGTTTAGATAGCATATGGATATGTTATTGTTAATCGTGATGGCCTAAATGTTATTCCAACAACAGTATAATACATTACTAAAACAACTTGCGCTAAATCGTCTATGACGTTACTATTGTGATACTCAAATATTACTAAACGCATGCATGGGCGTACATTTTCTAGTTGTATATCAAATGTTACTATAATGTTATTGTGAAATACGCATGGAACCGTCTCTCATTTTCCTAGTTTGTTTTAAAAGAGTTGCACATTTTCGACGAAGCGGTGACATTTACTGTAAATAGTTAACGATACAACAAACTGAAAATCAACATAACGAAAAGAGGTATAATTACCGTGCGTGGTTTAAACATTGTAAACAGTGTATTGTTCTAATTTTATATTTTAACATCGATATCGTAAGACATGTACTTTTTTTAACTTAGAACATACTGAAAGTGATGATTCCGAGTGGGAGCGTTGTAAATGTTTTATCTTTCTATATATAGCTATGTAATTTGCTCCGTTTGAATTGGGTGATTTTCAGCACAATATTTATATATGTTCAAAACACGGTCCGCTTGACAGTAAGAATTACAAACACTTAAAATATCCACCTATTGAACAATATGTCACCGTTATCTATACAATGTTAGATATGAGGTCTTGTTATGAAATGTTGGCGAGTAATATATCGGTACTAGTTACAACTTACAGGGCCATGCGTTATTTATTTATTTTATTTATATGTCAGTTGATCCGTACATCACTGTTATATGGAATGCAGGATGTGCAGTCCACATATTCTGTCAAAAGCCCGATGCATGGGCTCTATTAGTATACTTTTAGCATGTGTGTCTGGTAATCTATAAAAGTTTCATATAAATAAAAGCAAAGATATAACAAAGACAGTCTTGCTCTTAAAATCAAAATTGTAACAGTGTATGTCTTAAACTATGAGACATCAGAAAATAAACTTAAGACTGACCTTTTATACAGGTGTCGAAGAATGACGTATGCCAGCACAATGGTTCTCATTGGGTTACTCCTTATGTTACTTGTCCTTCAGAACTGCCAAGGTAAGCTGTCCGCGCAGTTTGCGGTTTGCTTGTTGACTCCAGTTACTATGCAATATTAACGACAAACTATTGTTCCACATCGTCTGTAAAATGTAATGTGGTGAATAGAAACTATAGCTCAACAAAAAGAAGACATTACAAAAGTTTTTATTCCTGCATGTATACAGACAATATTAAATTAAAACGGTAAGTGAGTTCAAATATAATTTGAAAGCATTACTTTCTGACATTATGTTCTAACAAAACGACAGATATAACGGCAGGAAATAAATACATAAGGGAAGAGATTGCAAGAAAATATAGGATAGTAGGACTTAAAACCAGTAATATAAACGCGGACACGTTGATACATGTTTAGTAGCTTTAGTGGAATGGACATTTGGGGCCAATTCCACTTCTGATTACAGTACTATCTGTCCCCATAAACGATATATATATATATATATATATATATATATATATATATATATATATATATATATATATATATATATATATATATTAAACTTAGGCGCTTATATGTGCAGTCTACCGACAGTGTTTATATCTTAGCATTGACTTTGACTTTTTTTACTATTATATTTAATATGTTAGGTACATTGCACATTTGGCGCAGCCATTGACGAGTACAAGTATAATCACAACGGTGGACACTTAATTTTACACACGTTGACCACGTTGACCTCATACAGAATATATCCTATAGCACAGACAAGGATTATATGGCCACTTGTGTCTACGTATTGCACAAGTAATATTGTGTTGGTGATGCTTATCAGAGATGTATGATTCTGCAGATAGATTCATGGTCTCATATTTTCTGTAATTAAGAAATCTTACAACTGATAACGCCATATATGAACAATGACCAGGTCAACGTGTGTACAGCTATCAATTTAGGTATGTTTTAGTGATTATTGTATGCCTGCTACGAAAATGACTTTATTGTGTGCACGCGTCGAGAATTGAACTGGCATACGAGAATATTAACCGCTTATTAAGCAGTGAAATATATCACAAATGTTTGTCGATGCTTATTTACTAACAATATCTCTCTCCGGCCCGGAATAAGCCTCGGTTGGGCATTGATTATCTACTAAATTATCGGTTAATGCTAAGCTTTCCATTCAATTTTACATATTTCATGGAAGATATAGTGACAACATCATATTGAACATGCGTTGTGACTTTAAAAAGAGATACATAAGCTAAAATGTGCCGCAAAATATACAGCTTAACCTATTATTGCAAACCAAATAAGGCCTTCTACAAATCATGCATTCCATTTCCGTTTGTTGTCGCGTTGTTTGTTCTTCAATTGAACTTCATTTATTTGCTGCTGTATTACATAAGCCATCACCTTTATTGCAAATGTAGCATATTCTAATTTAATGAATTGCTCGATTTAACTCAGCATATTACGTAATTTTGCAAACTTTCCAGAGACACCAATCACAAAGTGCACACTCGTTATGGATGCTTGCTGTTGTTTATCTCGGCTATCGAATTTGCTCATGCAATACTTCGTAACAAGCAATACATTTGACATTGTTTTAACATAGTACTTGTGCATAAGCTATAAAACCTCATTACATAGGTATATATTACCCCGGCATTGCTGTAGGATGCATTGTTTAAAATTAAGTAACTGCGTCCGTAGTGACACATTTCTAAAATATTATTTGGAATGACTTCATTGTATCTAAACAGTTGGTCTGAATTGGGGGTATAATGGCCTAAATGTATACAAAATACACCTCATTTTAATTGTAAACGATAGTGTCAAGAACAACGTAGTCTACAACAAATGCAGAGGCTAAACATTCAAACGCATGTTTCTTTTTATACGGCAGGTGTGTTTTATTCTTCCCTAAACCCGCAACCTTCCACAGCAGGTATCATATTCAAATACCATTTACCCTTTTTAAGTGTGTTATTATGTTTTCCGTCTTCATATATATGAAATAGCAGAAATACTAACATTAGTTGCATTTGTAGTTAGTTTGGAAGAGTCGGTACATTTGCGGTTTTAGATTTATGATAATGCTTACATTATAATGTTAATGAGGATGGCTTTCGAATTTATCTTCAAAATAAAACGGATTCTATGACAATCCACTGCTAAATCAAATGTGTATATCAATTCGTATTGGATGCAAACTTTTATAGAATTTTGCAGACACACATTTATTATAAAACGAGTGTACATATACGTCTACTAAAACAGTTGTAACATGTTCAAAAAAGTCAATATCGACAAATCTTATATTGCTAAAGTGGACAACATATAATGCAAAGGAAAACTATCGTATGAAGTATATTTTTTTTATTTTCTCGGGTCACTTTCATAAGGGCATATGTTTAAAACGATGGGAAGTACAGGTTATGCGGTAATAAGTGTTTTGTCCATTTCAACAAAGAGTTAAACATTAAACATCGTAAGTATGCTTTTCAGTAAATCAACATGTTGTTTAATGTTTCGAGTCATTGCTATTTAAAACATTGGAGGATAAGAACGAAATATATTACACAATTATTTCTTCACTGACATTTGTATTATTTAACACATGTACATATATAACCTCTAGAAACAATAATGCGCATGCATTAAATGTAATAATATCGGTTATATGCATGTCTTAATTTCAGCGTCGGTAATAGTAGGATGTCCCACATTTCGGCACATGTTAAATGGCACATGCTATTCATGCCCTGACAACTGTAGAATATGTGTCTCTGACACCAACTGCTCATTGTGTACGAGGTGGCTCTTCGGTCCGGTCTGTGAAAACAGATGTGGGGAAACGTGTACAGGTACATGCCACAAGGTTTTCGGACACTGTACGCAAGGTTGCCCTGACGGAGACTATCCAGGAGAACACAGTGGTTGTCTACCCTGTCCGCATCATTGCTATGTCCGATTCGAAATGTGTCTTGTGTGAAGATGGACACTTCGGAATAAACTGTCAAGAAATATGTTCTGAAGATTGCGTTAAATGCAACAAAACGACTGGACAATGCATACAGTGCAAAGAAACTTACTTCAGACTGAACGGAGTGTGTAAGAGTTGCCCACCAGGTTGTGCATTATGTGTCTCTTTCAACAGCTGCATCCAGTGCAAGGATTCATATTTCAAACACGGTGCGCTATGCAGAAGTTGCCCGCATGGGTGCCGGTTTTGCAACGATTCGGACAATTGTCCAGCATGTGCGGATGGATTTCGCGGTCCCGTCGATGGTCGTTGTCTTTATAAGTGTCCAACTAATCGTGTAATAACCTACAACGTTCCTTACGAAGATGGTCGGTGTGGAATCTGGCAGGACACTGACACCAACATTTGTCATTTACAATCTGAGAGTTACATTTGCACATCAAGCGGTAATTGTCTTCTGGATACTCGCTGCCCTTACACAGTCCGGTGTATGGACGACAAGTACTCACACACACCATGTGCAACAGTCATGCAGTATGAATGCAAGCATACATGTAAACAACTCCACAATGTTTATGGATGTGTGTCATCCTGCAGCGTACACGCTGGAAACAATGGCCCTCCCAACATAGTATGCATGGCCCATACCGGCTCTTTTGATATACAAGCACTCGACAACACTGCAAAAGCCTACTGCAGCAAGAAACAAGGTAGTATGTTTAAACTAGCTATGCTCGGAAAGCTAATCGGTTGGCTTAAACTTGGTGATCGGCAGTTTGAATCAAATATTGTTTTTGTTCTATAAAGTTTCCTGGCGATGTCCTTAAAAAATTATCCATGGAAATTCGTCTTTGCAAACGTTATAGTTCCTATCTGAGCACAGCAGCAGAAAAAAGTGCAATTCAACTAGGAACACCACTTGGCAACTCAGTATTGAACTGACGTTTTATATTCATCCGTATACAACGATCCGATGTCGAGATTTTTAGCAGTGATCACAATCGGGCTGAAGTAAAGACTTGGAAAAAATGACATTATGCGTGATGTGATCACAGTGTGCACTGTTTAACAGTAAATATAGTACTTCGGCTAAGATAGGATCGTTATGCCTAAATTCCCCAAATCAGTTAACACATCGTGTTATACCCATTTGGAATACGCATTTCCAATCTGAAACCTGGTATAGTTGTAAATTAAATTTATTTTAGTTTTCATGTTTTGCGCAAGTAACAGCCATCAGTAAACATATGTAAAACTGCATTTGTTATTGTGCAACAGAGTTTCGATTTAGTCGCACGACATCCGTGACATCTGATGCTGTGTTTTGTTTTTACCTGACAGTATTCGCGACAGTTCTCCCATATATCTATCTACACAATTCAACCACCTGTGGATCCTTACTACCAGGTTTTGCTTTACACGCTGCGTTCTTAATACAACGACAATACAAAGTAATACAACGAAGTCACTTATCATTTTATATCGTCGTAAACATGTGTATGCAGCCTTTGAATTCGGTAACCGGATACTAAACGGAAAGTGGTTATGGGTATTAAGATAATTACAACAACGGTATTCTTTGACATCCCTATAGATTATATACACCTTTCTGTTATTTATAATTACTGAAACTATCCAATAAAACATTACATTTCAAATATTACTTCTTACTTGCTCCCATATTGCTTTAACTGTTTTATTGGTTCCAGTATTTGCGTCGTGTTTATGCTTCGCATCAATCACTTGTCTTAATGTTCTTTATTAATATTCTTATGCATAACATATGAGCATGTAGTTGGCAATGTGTTATATTTGCCCAACTAGAATGTGTACTTTAAGCATGAAGCTTGTAACGCAACTTACTATTTTCTTTCCTAATAGAATCAGTCCAGAATGTTATTTTGGTATCTTTCTTACAACATTATAAGTGTTTACATGTTTTTAAAGTATAATATAATGGTAGGATTATTGAATTTTGTTAATTTCCGCTCCTATTTGGGATTAGGCAAAAGTTTATATAAACAAATGGATCAGGGTAATTAAAAAAAAAATGTTGTCATATTTTCTTGTATCACCTTCATCACTTTGCTTAGACGTTTCCTAGTAACACTGTATGTTACTTATGCGAAACGTGTCATGTGTATACTTTTCATTTAAACAAGAACGTTATCTAAATTGCACTAAAACAGACAAGTCCAGAAATGAGAGAATAGGAGAATTTTGAAGATCATTCTTTAATAAACATATATATGTGGTCCATAAATTGTCCCTCATATATGTAGGCACGAACAATTCTTACAATTCTTACAATCAGCATATATATCGTATTTTTTATATAATTTGTAGTGACACATGTCATGTTTTATAGCTTACTTGCATAAGTTTTATTCTAGTACATGTTCTCAACAAGTTCTTATGTTACTAGAACGCCAATTTTATGTGTAGATTAGAAGTATAGCGTGTTTTATTGCTCGCTTATTGTGAGGTAGTACTATAATATTATAATACTAAAGGATAATACTTTAAACCACATGTTATCCATTCATGCTTTAAGTTCTGGCTATGAGCTCATATATAATGTTTAAAAGTTTATAACATGTACTTTTGCTACAAAATTGCATCTCGTGAGAAACATTAATAGTATTTAAACAGCGTGGCTCACAAAAATAGCATCCTCACATATTATGTAGTAGTCAGGTAGTACTTGTTTATGATGTCTTGGTATAATCGAAGAGCAAAGAATAAATACATTACAATGTATATGTATCTATTATCAACAACAGTTGAATTTCGCATCTTTTTTTTAAATTTGGGAATAATGCGATTATTATTATTATTATTATCATTATTATTATTATTATTATTATTATTATTATTGTTGTTATTATTATTATTATTATTATTATTATTATTATTATTATTATTACTATTATTATTATTATTACACCATTGATGGTATCTTATATTTCAATTGATTGCTTGATTTTAATATCACCCGTATGAATTGTAAGATATGTGATATTTTATTCATCATGTTTATTATCAAATTATATAGTATGCGGTGTTCACACGTGAAACATGATAGTGTTTAATCAAGTGCATTCAATACCCATTTTTGTATAATCAGATGCACGATAATCATACATTAACTATATAATGCTTGTTGAAAGATAGTGTATATATAAGTTTATATGGCAAACAGGTTGCAGCGATGTACTAGCATTACACTATAAGTTTACTAGCATTATAATATAAATAAATACATAGAATACAACTAATCATGTCTGCATAGTTTCAAATATGTATAGTTCATCAATCTTTACCAGCACATAGCCTATGAGCATTTGTGTTTTAAGTAAGCACACAGTGTATGCCGTTTATGCATAGAAACTGAAATAGAAATGAAAACATGATTGACGAAAAATGGCAAACTTCGTCAAGCAATATAGGTATTTTATAAATGCTCGCGCGTCCCTTATAATTAAACTTAGCAAATATTTATATTACCACTTTACACAGTTGAATTCAGATGAGCATGTATGTGAAGATTAAATGTACATTTGCTGCATACTTCTACCATATGTTTTATTCATTTTCATGTGTTAGTTAATACTGTGCTAAGTGTCTTAACATAGGGTTGTCAATTCAAGCCAATGTAACACATGCTAAAGCGAATGTCAGATTTGACTATATATTGTATTTGTTTTATGTTGATAATGAAACACCTAATTAATCATGTTACTGTAACAACAAATGCCGTTTGAACTTTACATAAAGAACAACACAATCCCGAATCAAGACAACGTTACGTACCCTTTATGTGTTGGTGTGTTACATATGTAAGGCCACATTATCACCAATGCATATCATTATCTTGTCATATATGTTAATGCAACCTGATATTATGGCAAACATCACAAAATAGTTAATATAATTATGCATGGTCAAAGTAATTTATTTTGTAAATATGTTCTATAAAATTCATATGGTATAGTTTAAACATCTTGCGTACTATCAACGTTCACGAAAAGTCCCATCACTTTAATGCAGCATTATCTCAGTAACTTTATATTTAAAGTGATTTAAAATCACAATATAATTCCCCTGTAACACGATGCATTGGTAACTGACTGTTTTAGATTCATGAAAGTTAGCAATATGTAAGGGATTTACCATGAACTTAATATACACGAAGTTTAAAAAAAAAACAATATGAGTTTATGTTTAGACAGTTTCCCTGAAGCATAATCGGAGCTTTGTGTGCATAGTTTTGCTCAGTATACAGTATTTCAAATCAAGACAGTATACTTTTCTTTCAAGTGATGTCAGCTGTGACATATCCGTTGCCACTTTCTTTTTCAGTATGTACACGTTATGTTTGTGTCATATTTACTTTGGTGCGCCCATATAAACTTAAGCCACAAGAATACAAAACAGGTTTTGTACTATATTCGTTTAAAGCTCGTTATATTTTCCACCGAATATATCACATACATGATATAGTCGGTCAAACTTTCAACGAATACTACACAGTAAATCATTGCCATATACAGAAAAAAAAACTATGTGCGTAATGCTGATGCGCCGCACGTTTCTGGGCAGAAATAAAATCTGATGCATATGTTTTTTAATCGTTTGGATCAATGAATTGACAATGCAAGGGTCTTGGTGTATGCAAAAACAAATATGTGAGTGCGCTCCATAGATGCATTAAGTTCCGAACAAAATTGATCATTGTATTTCAAATGACCAAGTTTGAAACTCGCACTGGCACACCAGTGGGCATGACATCCGGCACGACTTTGAACGTCAGTAACTTTGAAGTGTGATTTCGACATTTACACAAGTACAGGTCTGCATTATTTGTTTGTAATGTTCAGCTAAGGCACGAAAGAAGTACATTCTATACAATGCATGTTCGCTTCGCATAGTTATTGTCATCCCACAAAATCGAATTATTGTGACGTCTGCATCTGTAGGGATTCTTATAACAAATCCCGATTGCTGTCGTAGAATTGTGGGTATTTTTTAATAAACATAAATCGATGTCGGCAATGCTTATGGACTAACAGCCACATATCCGAAGCTTTTAAAACTTATAAACTAATGTAGGTACTGTATATGGCCTAATCACTCTGTGTCAGTAAATTATATGTCCGCATACCTCCGTGTCAGCAATGTATACGATCAACATTGTGACTAAGACTGAGTAAAGCATACTCAATGCAGTTACAAAAATATCATAAACTTGAAACTTATCGTCGGCTAAGTATACGGCTGTATCTGTATGTATTTATGTTGTAGACATATAATCTATGGAGAGAGTAAACGCAGCCTTTTAGTGCAGTGTATGCTACTTAAACGGAATGTAACTAAATGTCGATATTTAATACGGCATAATAACGCAATTCCGGTATTTTACAAACATCGATAAGTTATTTGATTTAATAACACATTGACGACAACGCATCAGGCTAAATAACTAAATATTTGTAAACTCCATGTCGACAATTTATAGGGTATATTATTTCCATATCGGTAAGTTATAGGGCTTTAAATCTTATACGAACTTAGATACCGTACATAATATCTTTAGAGAATCCGTTTTAACACTACACATTTTTACTTAAATCCTGAAAAAAAAGAGAAAAAAAAAGAAAAATATTTAAATCATCCCCGATTGTTATGTAGGAATTATTGAGTGGGACACACGAACGTCTTGCCAGAATTATATTGTCAAATCTAATCATGAAAAGGGATTCTAAAGAAACGGAATAGTTTAAATAAATATTTAGCAGCTTGAAATACACCGTTTCTTTACAATCTCTAATCCTGTGCACGTGTGTGTCTACATTTAATTGGAAATATATGCATTACGTGTGATCCGTGTTCTACTCTAAAAGTCACATTGTTTCAAATTAAGAATTAAAAAGAAAACAACAAAACATGTCAACCGAATACATTTGTTCATATTTTACCATTATTGCAATATTAACTTAAGATAAGCGAAATTAATGAAATCTCCATTTTTTTCGATTAAATACCAAGTCAAGGTTTGACACCAACTATATGATTTTGTGTGTGTGTGTGTGTGTATGTGTGTGTGTGTATGTGTGTGTGTGTGTGTGTGTGTGTGTGTGTGTGTGTGTGTGTGTGTGTGTGTGTGTGTGTGTGTGTGTGTGTGTGTGCGTAGCGGGGGAGGGTCGGATGGTGGGGGTTGGCCGGCCTCTGTGTGTGTATCTGTGAGTGCTTTTATTTATCAAATACAACATGTACTACTAAGGAAGACAAAAAAGCCTGTTCGATTTGAGACTGAGTTAGATTAGTAAGATGAACTCTCAGTTAAGCGTACTGTTTAGCATGTTGGCCAATTATTTTTCTAAAAAAATGCTGAATTCATATAATAGCGTAAGGACAATCAATTGTTTTCGAATAATTCTTCATGTAACAGTACCATTCATGTTTTATTTTTGCCAGTCTCGCCACCTGATACCACAGACACATTATGGACCACAAAAGACACTGTGCTGGTTGTGTTTGTCATTGTCCTCAGCATAATCATCGTCGGCACAATACTGTAAGTAGTTTGTTTTGGGGTGATGTCTTTGATACTAACTTACGATGCAGACTATAACTTCAGTGGCAACATTAACTAAAGGGTAAGTAAAGGATTTCAAACTTTATCATTAAAAACCTTGTGAAACTGTTTGCATACAACTGGAGCTATCATACTGACGAGAGACGTTCGTTCAATGATATTTACTTAGAAAGCCCCAAATATGGTATAAGCAAACACAGTACAATACACTTTCACGAGTTAAGGAGTAGTTGTACATCGTAGATTATCTTGGCTTCAGTATACCATTAACATGGTTATCGTTGTTTATTCGAATTTCGTTGTTGTATATACCTGCCGCACTAATGAAATTTACTCTCATTGAAGTCGTTTTTGGGAGTAAATGCAGTTGTCTCACACATCTGTAATAAATCGTACAAGGACACACCGGCGGGCCGCAAAATATCATTTATGTCTCCATAGTACGTATCGTAGGGATGGATCCATACAGTAGAGGTCAAAGCTATTGGTTGTACCTCTTCAAAGAATGAATATTTGTACAAAGACAACAATATATCACATTTACTACTATGTTAGTTCATTGATGTCATAAATTTATCATTAAACTGCATTAAACATTACGGAACACACGAACGGTGCTCTGTACTCGATCAAATTAATCGTACACTGATGAAGGATATTATAAAACGGTACTGTCGTAGTTAAAATTGTGGAATGCCCCATTGCAGATGCCAATCTTTTCTACGTTATATGTTTCTAGTCTTAAAGACAACAGCCGGACCTGCCGGTAGGGGCCTTGGAATTAAGAACCTTCCAAAGGTAGCCCACCTGTTGGCCACGAATGGCGACCCTGTATCATTGTGACGAGGGGGTCTTGGTGGTTGACACCGTTTTGGATTATCATTATATGACATGAACGTTAATTCCTATCAATACACTGGGCCTTTGTTGTAGTGTAGATGGGCGGTATGTAGGTCCTGTATTACCAATCGGCACACCGCCTGATCCCCATTTACACACTTACTTTGATCTTTGAATACCATCAATTTATCCGTTCTCTAGACTAACCGTGTTACACAAACTATCCCCATACATTTTCTTTTTTCTTAACTTAACCCAGATGTCAGCCGGATTAAACGGACCAACCTGCCATATGTTTACGTTTTAAGTATATGATGTCAGAGTATAGCACTTTGGTATCACTGGCGTTGGGAGGTTGAAGATCTACTCCCGAAAGACGTCCCCTTGTTTGGCTCCGTGGTGGGTGGTGAGCCAGGCTGGCGAATTAAAAACCCCAAACTCCCAATGGATTGCAAACGGAAATGCACAAACCCTATCCCTAAAATGGCAGATTACCCGGATGACTCAAGATCACAGACTTAAACATGCAATAGCTTTCCATGTTTTCTTGTAATTGAATCGCTTAACAAAATAATATAACAAAAAAGTATCTACATTTATCATTGAGAAATCAGTCAAAGGTATTTTTGGCACAGTCGAGTAAGTTAAAAACTGAAATGTGAATGTCTTCTCATTGAAACAAACTCTTGAAAACAACTGAATTCTGTTCAATTAAAGAAACGACTTATTTCCACAAATCATTACACATTTTGAAAGGTGTCAAACGCTGCGCAGGCATTTCCGGCATTCCAGAGGAGGAGTTTCTGAAAGAACGTCAACACTAAGAGGTAAGCGGATTTCGCAGAATTTCCTTTTCGAGAGACGACCCCCGCATTCCCACAAATATTTTAGTTCTAACTTTTGCCACCCCAAACTTCCCACCTCAATCAAAGTCGAGTACCTTGTTGTTAATGTACAAGTGCATATCACAAACGGTCTGAGATGGTTTGACTGTCACAGGTTTGGTCACCACAGATCTCAATGTAAGGAAGAAATCCGCAGCGGCAATTTCTGCGAAGTTTCCCAACATAATGCCGAATCGGCCATGCCGGAAGTGGGCATAGAATGATCCGGCTGCCGCTACCTGTAGCAGGGTAAACAAACCCAAAGGTAGTCCACCTGTTTGCCGTGGATGGCAACCCTTTATCTCTGCAACGAAGGGATCCTGGAGGTTGAGGCATGTGTTGGCTTTTCCGGATATGACATAAAAGTCAGCACTGGAAAGCACACAACTGCGGCCCTTAGTTGCGGGGTAGACCGGTGGTATACTGGGATTTTATTACCAATCGGCTCACCGGCTAATCTACTCCTTTTATGCACGCTTACTTTGTGCTCGTACTGTCCATTAGTATTTCATCTGTTTCTCTATTAAACAACAGTGTTACGGCACCTATCCCCTTACAATTTCCGCGTTTTACCTAAACCTATTGGTTGGCAGTGGTTAGAAGAACCAATCTAGCATCATTTTACTTTTCAAGTATATAATGTTAGAGTAAATAATCGTGGTATCACGGGACTTGGGAGTTCGGAGATCCACTCCTGAAAGACGGCTCTTTGTTGGGCAACGTAGTAGGTGGTAAGCCAGGATGCCGAATTATATAACAGTACTCACATGGATAGAAAACGAAGATGCAAAGACCTATCCCAACACAAAAACTCTGATACTGACAACACCACACTAACAAATCGCAGCTTGCTTCATTTTGTCGTTATTGAATCGATTGAACGAAAGTCCACAACAAAACATCACATTTTGTAATTGAAAACAACAACAACAAAAGCAATCAAACGACTTAGCGGAATTGTTGATTCGGTACGCAATCTTAACAAAATTAAACACTTTTGATCGAAACGCCATTTCAGATAAGATACTAAAATGAACATAATTCTACTCTCTTAAAATTAAAACCTACCAACATTCATCACTAAATTCCTCGAAAGGTTTCATCGGCTGTTCTACCCGGGGTATCTGGGGCGAATAACGTTGTTAAACTTAACAACTCAAGAGGTGTGTGGTGTCCGCAATATGTCCTTGTCCAAATTTCTACAAATACGTTTGTTTTGACATTTTCAAATCTGTACTACCTCACAATATCAAATTTGGTTACGTTAATGCAAAGGTTCAAGTTTACATACCAAATCCACTCCGGTTCTTCACATGTCAGAAGTTTGGTCCAAGTGCTCGGATGATGAACGTTGTCTACGTTGCTGCGATATGTCCGTCGGGCACCAGAATGAAGAATATCCGAATTCACTGAAATGTGCGAACTGTTCAGGCCCACATGAAAGTAGATCAAAATAATGTGCGTTGCTGAAACTAGAAAAAGTAGTAATTAAGACCAAACACACTCAAAATAAGCACGCATATTGGCTTAAGAAATTACAACAAATTCCATTACCAAAATGTAACAAAACACATTTCAGTGAATCGGGACAACTCAACTCAGATTGAGGATACATTTGACAATCAACTTACTGACAAAGACATCGATCCGACAAAATACAAATCATCTGAGTTTTCAACAAAAAACAAACACTCCAGCACGCCTGTACTATCCGCAGCATCACTGTCACTGTCTATAATCGCCTCTAAACCAACAAAGGCTGAGAGAAAAGCTGCTGCCAAGACTAAGACCGTCTCGAAGTAGGCACCTGGACCATAAGGGCAAAGAAGATGATCTCCAAAAGAACGTGGACGAAGATCTGTTATACGTTGTCCTAACATGTTCGACTGTCTGATGAAGAATGCGACTCTATCAGACAATCTTGTTGAAAAGGAGAAAACGTCAAGGTCACTGGAAAGAAGTAATATTGTAACACTTTAATATAACCCCATGAACAGCAAAATAATACATTGGAATTTCGAGATTTTCAGGCTAATTTAAATGACAATTTACTTGTATGGGCCGCATTAAACTTTCCTGAAGGAGAATGATAACATTAAATTTAAAGGTTATACTACGTACAGCCATAATCATTTAGCATGTGAAGGAGGGTCTAGTGGATCATATATTATTGTCAACTCCAAGCTTCTTCCTTCTAACGTTACTCTTATAACAGACTTGCAAGATGTAGCCACTCAAGTAACTCGTCATAAAATAATCACAATCTGCTCTGTTTGTCTTCCAACAAATTCGGATACCTCTAAATCAAAACTAGATGATTTAATAAGTCATTCCCTTTATATTATTGTATTGGATTTTAATAGTCATTACCCAATATGGGGATGTACTGGTTATGATAATCTTTCCTTATGTCTTCCGTCTTTATATTTAGATAATAGTCGGGATGTATATAATGATTTATGTGGAATTGATCCCTTCCCTTATATATTACACAAGGAATCTTTTAACACAAATGGCAATAAAACAAATTGGAGAATGAACGACACGAATTGGGATTGTTCTGAACGTTATGGTTTGAAGAATATACTTCTTCAACATTTGAGAATGCTGAAGATATAATACATTCCTTTTCAAACATTAGTTTAAAGTGTAACAAACCTTGGTATAATGATAAATGAAAACAGTCAGTAAGAAAGCGAAAAGCGGCACTTAAAAAATTTAATATTCAACCTACTAATACTAATTTTAAATAATGTCAAAAATGAAAGGGCAAAACGCATCCATACTATTGAACAAGCCAAAAGGACGTCTTTGCAGAATTGTGTTTCTTGTAAAACCAGTTAAACTTCTGTCAATAATGTTTTGTCAGCCATAGAAATTAGCGTCAAAACTTCTTCAGAAACAGTCAATTAATTAAAATCTAATGACTCAATAATAACAAATGAAATAAAAAAATCAGACTCTTTTTCAGATTCAAAATTTGAAGAATCGGGTTGAAAAAAAAAATAAAATCAATGTTAAGTCGAACAATAAAGTTAAGTACAATACAATATTTACTCGAAGAGAACAATGAATACATCTCATAATACCGCTACTGGACCTGATGATATTCCTTATCATTTTTAAAGACCTGTCGCACACATCGTTAAATTTGCTTTTGTCTATTTATAATGAAATTGAGTAATCGGGAAAAGTACCACATTCTTGGGAAGAATGCATTCGTCATTCCAATAGCTAAACATGGCAAGGATTTAACAGATCCTTTAAGTTGCAGGCCAATTGCTTTGACGTGTTGTATTTGTAGAACTTAAGAACGGATGATAAATAATAAACACGTTTGGTATCTTGAATCAAATGATTTATTAACAAAAAATCAAGGTGGATTCAGAAGCCAACTTAGCACAATCGATCATCTCGTTCGATTTGAAAATTTATAAAAGGTGACCTCATCAAAACGGAACACGTTATAGCTCTGTTTTTTTTATCTTGAAAAGGCATACGATACAACATGGAAGCATGCATGTGTTATTGTTTTTTTAAAGACTTAGTTGACCTTGGTCTCAAGGGTCGTTTTCCCACATTTATTAAACGTTTCTTTTTTCTGACAGACATTTTGAAGTTAAAATTGTGTCTACCGTGTCCTCTGTTCATAAACAGGAACAACGTGTACCTCAGGGTAGTTTTTTATCAATTTATCTCTTTATCATCAAAATAAAACAAAACCTCCATTTGTAAAAGCTCTAAATAATGGAGTCACTGTATATAGACGATGTTAATGTACGCTATCGTTTCAAAAATATGAACACAATGGAAAGGCATTTGCAACAGTGCCTCAACAAATTACAAACTTGGAGTAACAACACTGGTTTTAAATTTTCACCCACCAAAACATATTGCATACACTTCTGTCAGAAAATAACTTTGCACGACGATCCTAAATGATGTCTTAATGACGTTCGTATTCCTATCGTTAAGGAAAATAAATGTTTTAGTGTCATATTCGACAGAAATTATATTTCATACCACATATCTAATATGTAAAATCTAAATGACTTTAATCGTCTAACTTATTAAGATTTGTATCACATACCGATTGAGGAGCTGATAGAAAACGTTGTATTACAACTTTAGAGATCACAGGTAAGACCAAAATTAGATTATGGCAGCATTGTTTACGGCTCTGCCAGATGATCATATCTCCAAATGCTTGACGTTGCCCAAAACCAGGGACTCCGTCTTGCCCTTGGAGCCTTCAGATCTTCCCCTGTAGAGAGCTCATACGTTGAAGCTAATCATCCTTGTTTATATCTAAGACGAGAGAAACGTGCGCTTCATTCAGTTCATTACTAAAGGTAAATCTAACCCCCCAAGAAATCCGCATAAGGTGCACTATTCGATCCTAAATACGAACATTTGTAGGAGCATAAACCAAAGGCAACCATACTGTTCAGTTTACGAATGCTAGAAGTCATACACTCATCAGACCTTAATTTAAACCAAATAGTGGGAAATAATGTCTTGGAATTTCACCATGGCCACTGAAAATTCACTTAACTTACGAAAAGCATATTGGATTGTATCGTAAGTTACAGTGATTAAGTGTCGTAAACTGTTGTTGAAGTGACAGTCTTCATTATGTGGTACACTTTTAGTTGAGAGACAGTTCAATATATAGAAGACCACTGCTGAGAATAGGCAATGGCATGTAACATTCTTTTTTTCAACAGTCATTTTGCACGTTATGTAATTGCAAATGAGGATATGGTACGATGCTTTCTTATTTAGCAAAGCGTTTTGCTGGGCAGCATACAATCACAGCAGAGGTAAAATGCAGTCGAACTAAGAATATTTGTTTTGACTTAATTGTAGTCAGAAAGTAAATATATCACACGATATGAACAGTAGCACAGTAGTTTAACGTTTAATAAGTACCGTAAACATTTTATTGAATGCCCTTAATTGTTTACATTTTAGTATCAGAGTCTTCCGGAAGAGAAGACGATTGTTCACGACGATTACACAGAGGAGGTTACTGACAATGAAGAAAAAATCGAGGATGGCCCAATCAAAGAAGGATCGAATGTCAGATCCTGACACATTGCGAGGTGATTACGCCACTGTCAGCGAGGATGAAGATGTACGTGTGCCGAATGTGGTAATCAGACAAGGGAAACCTCCAGAACACGGAGAACAGACGCATCTCATTGCTAGTAGTACACGTAGAAGAAGCAGTGTATAGGTAAGTAGCACACGATGTACTTAAAACATAACTGTTAGGGTGCATCTGAACGATTACTTGACAACAAAACGGGACGCTAAGTCTAGAAACACCACCAGTCACATCACTACTCTTTGTACATGTTTTCCCCGGTGGTCTCCTTTATCCCTGCAAATAACTTTTTTAGAAATTGACAGCGACTTAACAATATCGTCAGCTCTTTTGGGATTAACAAGGCCGTATTACCAGCCTCGACGTTTCGGTGGAAAGGCGTTGATATATCACCAAGCGACGTATTAATTGTATCTTGCAAAGCCACATACCGTCCTTTCTTCAACCTTACTTATGTGATTTATTTAGTTAGGATTATGTTGCTTTAACAATAGACATCTTTTGCTAAATCAATTTCATAAACTACAGTTATAATGGTTATTGCCAACTCCTAACACACCTACGGTTTCGGAGCAAACAATACCATTATTTTGGAATATGATAACACAGAGATTGTCTTCCTTATTGACTGAACAGCGAGGGCTTTCCTATGGGAACTGCATTCGTACTCGACTATATGAAAATAGGAGATACTTTCTCTGTTTATATTTATGAAGGGAAAACAAAAATCGGCAATAGTGGCGCTTTGTGCACAAGATAATGTTGGCTTTGTTTATTTACATTGGCACGCGAATTACATATTGCTCGTTTGGTTTTGTCATTGCCGTGTATGCTATGTTTGTGGAAATTTAAAGTCTATTGACATACATAATTACTCACTGTCTCTGATTTAATTTTGCTGTCAGACTGCTATGTTTGCACACTAGGTAGTGGAAGTAAATTGAAAATCAGAGGGGCATAACACATGCTGCATTGTGTATCAATCAAACCTATTTCACCGAACTAATCTCCCATTCGTTTTTTATGTTATTAGCTAAAGAAAGAACACAATGCCATCCCATAGGAAAACACCGAGACGCATAAATCGTTGTTTATGTTATCACGGCTATTTGTCCAGCTAAATATTAAACACATATCGTGAAAGAACATAAAATACCAAACCTATAACATGCATGGAGTCCTACTGTGATGACAGTTTGAGAAACATACTAAATGTCGGTCAACAATGAAAAATGTTCAAGACTCTAATACTTGATCTAGTGGTCTAATTGAAATAAATGAAATCTAGTTTATTATATTAGGTGTACTGGATTAATTATGATTGTCTTGGACTATCAACAAATTCATGTTCTTGTGTGTTTCAATTGAACATGTAAGAATAATATATTATGTTTGTTTTAATTGTGCATTTGAAAGACACACATGGAGGACGTGGACATTTCAACAACCATACATCTGAATACGTTAAGTTATGTTAACATCAGACTGATAGATACAACGGCATGGGACGTTCTGCAATCCCTGTACCATGACCTAAACCGGAAAGCAACACAAGAAGCATATGCGCAGGAGATGATTAACAAGATAATTTTACTATTATTATATCATCAGCATGTTAGTACCAGTAAATGGAGAATATGGGAATTATATATACAACTTTCTGCTAATGCAATATTTCAGAATATGTAAAGTATGCATATGCACAAACTATACACAATCAAAATGGCATACACATGTTTCAATGCAGCATCTTTTACAGTGATAAGCAATATATATATATTCCTTGTATACGGTTTTGAGTGTGGACAAAACCCACCTATGTTTCAAAATATAGAGCACTCATCTCTTGACCGATGATATAAAACAAGCAGTTGACAACCGACTGTAATAAGTTTTAAGTGGCCGGTTCAGCTTCCCGAACTTTGATTTGCAATACAAGTATATAAAGTCAAATACCTGATTTAGCTGACAGTTATACATTGGACAAGACGTTTCTTCATGCTAAACGTACAGTTTATGTTAATTTAGAGTATGTGTCCATTCTTCAGTTTTGATCCATCAACAAATGTGTTTAACTTTACAACAGCCCTCTACTATACAAACGTGGCACGTTTTTTTTTTTCAGACAAAGCAACACCATCAGTAACAGAAAGAACATCAACAACAAACAACAACACACAGCATCAGCAACAAAAAAAACAGCAACCCTTGTGAAGTGCAACTGTCATTTTCAGTCATTCTATCGTAAATGTGTGAATTTATTTCCTGTCCGATTCCGTATCTACCGTTTTTGTCTGAAGCAATGTATGCAGTGCATTTGTATACGACTTAAACAAGGCATTTCCGTTGATTGGTCCTATAAATGTATGATCCATTAATTTGAAATCAACGGTCGTACACACATGTGTACAACTTGTACCGTGTCCAGTACGAGTCTTGTCACTGTGCGCACTTGCTTTCAGTTTCATAATTTACAACCATGTAGGCCGCTTTTATATTGTTTGTCGTTAAAGAAACACATGATCAAGAAAAAAAAAACTGTGCTATAACTTATAGCGAGTGTTGCATCATTTATAACAAGTGTTGTGATATACTTCATAATGGTTTATCTTCACACTTCACAACGCACTTCGACTCTGATTTGGAGGAAGAACAGTGATCTAGACAGTTTCGACACCAAATTTCTACTCCCCCGCCGGGCAGCCATACGTCTTCCCATACACCCATCCATGCAGCTGTTGGCCCAAGCTGGATCGTAGTATCCGTTTTACTAATGGGTGCAGCTACTGTCAGAGATATTTCGATAGCTATCATCATATTTCGTACATATAACCCAGAACAACCTCACTTAAAAGGAACTTTACTGCTCGGCAGATATAGTGAAACGTTGAACTGTGAATGTATAAAGGGACGATAGCGCCATTCGTTTCAATAATACAATAGATTTAAAAATTGTTTGTTTACGGAAAAAAACAACGATCGATTGATTTCGTATTTTATTTTCTGCGCACATTAAAAAGATGTAACTCTCCGAGAGTTTTATTCAATTCAGCAATATTAAATAATTGTCAAATATCAAGAATATTAAGATATAATTTCCACCGTGAACACTTTCGCTTACGTCCTTTATCTAAGAGTCTGAATACTTAAACATGCTAACACCTTATAGCAAATGCTTTGTTATTCGCAAGTGTATTTGTACATATCGGAAATGTGTTATGGAAGTTTTTCAATGATACATAGGAGGTATCATGTTAGGAATGGTCCCTTCCTTTGCTCTGCTCGTCATTTGGAGGCCTGATTTGATCTGCTCGTCATATTTGACCTCTAGCTAGAAATAAAAGTCTGTGTCAACCATATCAAAACAGACTATCATCAAGGAACATTCTCAGTTCGTGTCCCATTACTCTGTTTTTGTAACGTTGAGTTCATGTATCATGGACTAGCGTGATGTATTGACATTAAACCTGTCCAATAGTTGTTTATTTTACTTTTGAAATGACTATTGTGATATAATGTGGTGCTGATACATGTTTTGCGATGATACAATTAATTATACCGCATATGAGTTCCATTGTACTTTTTTGTTTGTTTATCGATATGCTAACTTTAACAGAGTATACAACTTTTGGCAGTGATGGGGATAGGGACGTCAGTTTCCTTTAAATGGACCTGGTATTTTATTCCAGAACAGTATCTCTTTCTCCCCTCTCTCTCTCTCTCTTTCTCTCTCTCTCTCTCTCTCTCTCTCTCTCTCTCTCTCTCTCTCTCCCTCTCTGTCTCTCCCGCCTGAGGAAACGTTTAATTTGAGAACGATATATAAGTGTATTGTCAGTTAAACTCGTGATAGTTTTGTTACAAATGCTCCGAATCAAAACTCAAGTACCCGGGCGCATACCGTGTTTCAATATGGAAATTGCATACTTTGTTTTTATTTGTTTGTCTTTATTATAGTTTGTTGTTATCCTAATTATGTGTATACAGAAGTAACTTCTGCCTGTGTATTAATTATACGTCTTTATCTATTTGACATCGTAGTGTAAACAAAATAACAGTTTGTTTGAAAATATATTTAGCTGAAGGATTAAAAAAATGTCACTTTGCCATATTTGGAACATCGTAAATTATATTTCTTGCATTGTTCATACTGTTTTAAGCAGGTGTTTTCTGTAGCATACATATGTCTTACACCTATTTAATACACCAGGTGTCTGTCCGTTGTAGGCAACAGGAGTGGTGCACTAACATTTGTAATTTCGAAACATTGTTTAAACAATAGTCACTGTTGATGTAACTTACAGAAAATCGAAGTTTAAAGCATCACAGCATATAGCATTTAGCAGCTGTCAACACACTTCAATTTCTTTCTTCGTCCGAACGTTAATTAAGAGACATGTATTTGTACTTTGGTAAACTTCCGAGTCACTTCCAATTATGTTGCTTACATGTTCGTGCTCATGTTATTTTGGAAATGTTTACGTAGCATTTTATAACGGTGTACTGTAAATAGTGTATTGCACATATGTAAAAACAAAGGAATAAAATGTTTTGTTTCACTATTGTCAGTACATATGTATTTTCATGTTCCATATAACAAAATATAATGCTATAATATTGGTACACAACATCGTTTGTTTTCTATTAATTGTAAGTATTTAGATCCTGTGATCGTTCAAGTTAACCAATACAATACATAAATAGAAATGCGATAATATTACAGGGGTTACTGGTGGTGCGGCTACGCACATCGATGCGTATTAGTACGTGTTGTAGAAGCTAGTATGTAACGGCATTTTATTTATGATCTCCGAATTTCCATTTGTCATGTGTGCTACCTTTACGGCTATGAAACAGGTGTTAAATATGTAAAAAAAAATACTAAAGTGTGTTCTATGGTTTTGTACCATAGGTCTCTTTCATTACCAAGTAAGTAATACAAATAAGCATATTTAAAAAAAGACATGCGGCGTCCAGGTGGCATTAATTAATCCAAGTAGTCTGTATGAAACCTAAATATCCATTGATTATAAATCGTTGACACTATGGCTCCAGCAGAAATGGAATGTGGGACGTTGTGAATCTCGTCCAGTTTTAGTCTGATTTACAATGCTCAGATAATCCGGGATTAATACTTGCCAGGCAACCAAACATTTTCTGTCTGCAATCAAGAGCACGTACAGCTTGGTGCAGATATGTGAGCGTCTTTGCTACTATCTAAAAAGAGTAATGTGATAAATAAGCGGTGTACGCAGCTCGTTTTTTTCTGGTATGTATGGCCAATCCGATCAATTCCTAAAGACACGATCTCGGCATGTTTACTTTCAGAACATGCTAGCTTAGAAGTTGGTTTAAACGTAATTGCATTAAGTATGCATGAACTTTCATACTGGGACAAAACATAAACACATGTGTGTGAGAGGGGGGGGGGGGTATGTCGTGCTATCAATAACTGTTGGGGTGAGGTGCTTTCTATTTCTTGCCTCTTCCAGATAATTAACGTTGTTATTTTGTAATAATCACTGACCTCCAGTTATGTGGAGAACGTCGTTACACCTATGGGACATGGCAACACAATAATGGCCTTTTAACTCATATATCCATATTGTTATTATTTGGGCAGTATTATTTCTTATGTAATGCTTAGAACATAATTTAAGGTGTGTATAAATAATGCAAAAGAGAAAGATAGACCTAAAAACAATAATGCGCCCCAACGACGAAAAGCCATGGTAATTATTTAGGCAAATACATTAGGGAGATATAAATATGTTCTCTCAAGTACGCTCTCTATAACTGTTATCAAACTGTCTCAAATATAGAGCCCTTATAGTCTGTTTCAGAAAACGCATGCGTTTCAAAGAATAGTTGCTATTAGTGTAGTTAATGTACAGTTGAGGAGAGAAAGAATTGTCCTGCATACACAAGTATGGGTCTGTCATGATATTCATACCAACAGATTCCATGTGACGGCTTATCATATACATGGAGAACATAATTCGTATTAATATAAATTAAATCAATTTCTAAACTCACAAATATGAATCGAGACGCGCTCATGTATAAGGGTGATAGGCGTATTGTACGCGGCTATTGTTTTACTTAAAGTATTTGTATGTTTATATTTATTGCATTTCTTCTTCAAAAGTGGAGTCCACATTAAAAATAAGACAACCTATGCTAAAACAGAGGTATACGTAATGTTATAAACATTTAAGCAAGTGTCATAATATGTGCAATCATAATGGTCAGATTAGAGGTTTTAAGTTATAAACACATAACTGAACAAGACAAATCAATACACTTATCTAGATTTGGTAATAACAGCTGCTATAGGTAATAGGTAATAACAAGTTATAGTCTACTTTCAAGCTACTGCTCGTTCAGCCGACTATACAGTTTACCACCTGGTCATTTAGTATATCCGTCAATCCCGTACTATGGCAGTCGACACATGGCGCTGGGAAGTCATATTACTGACCCGAATAACACTCGCAGGTACCCATTTATACACCTGGGTGAAGTGGAACAACTCGAGGTAAATGTCTTGCTCAAGGAAATTAGCGGTGACCTGACCGGGGTTCGAACCACGGACCCCGTGATCCCGAGTCGTGCGTCCTACCACTGGAATATTCCGTTATGCTTGCTTTCGAAGATCATTCACTGGGTCTCTACAACCCGATATTCGTGAAGTTGTATGCTGTGACCACAGGTAAATAATATTAACGCTCAAGTGTGGTACATAGTTATACCAACTGTAGGGGTTTTGATTAGCCAATAAAACATATGTAACTGACTGAGTGACCTTAACCTGTCAGGTCGAATATAGAAATCTGATGGAAAAGGTGTGTCTCTTGTCTTACATATACATGTTTCATATTGACCAAGGACATCCACGCACTGCTAAAAAATGTATCCTTGGTATCACCGGCTTCTATTCAAAATCATCATGGGTAGCTGGTATCCATGGTTTCAACGTCTGTATGGTCATCGCCATACTCGTCGCTGTATCGTCCATAGAGTCCATCGTTCTTGCATGTTTACATATACGTTCCTTGCATTGTTGCTAAAAGGTTTCCTTAAAGAATAAAGTTATCAATCATGAATAACTCAAAAGAAGAAAATCGGCATGTGGACGCCTTTCCGTTTTTTGTTGTTGTATTGATTTAATATACATATTGTGTTACAACCAGTACTGACGAACCCGTAAGGAGTTAAACAGAGAAATGAAATGTGTTGACTAAGGTGAACCACCTGCGTTTCCGAAGCTGAATTATCTGAATAGTTGTTTACGGAGCGATTGTAAAATGTGCGTATGAATTATGATATAATGCGTGTTTCGTTTTGATGTGTTAGTATTGGCGGTCAAGAAGATGGTGAAGTAGTGATCAAACATCAGGATTATCAACGCATTAGTACCAAACACGTTTCCTTTAGCATAGTTTGTTTAACACAAGAAATATAAATGTACACCGACGTCGTCTGTAATGTAGATAGCATGTCTGTATTTGAAAATGCATCGAAAAATGTTACTTAAGGGACATCTATTTGATGCAAACAATGCAAATGAAATAGTAAAATGTCACGGCATGCAAATACTGTCAAAAGAGAAAGTCCCCTTCATGAAATAAAAAAAAAAATAACAACAAACAATCAAACATGTTTACGTTTAATGGGAGGTAACTCGAATGCCAATTTTGTTATATGAATCAGAGGGTCGTTTTTTCTTCAATATTAATAAAATATTTAAGTCTGTTTCAGATCTTTGGACTATTTGGCTGAATGTTGTCTCTATTATCTCCGACATGCGTTGCTATGCTTCGGCTTTCTCCGTATCCTTACTGCTGTGGACTTGCTACGTTAGGCGAAGCAACTTAACGAATGTTCTTGAAACAATTGCTTCATAAACTGCATATGCTATGCTAAGTTACGGTGCATGGAGACAATACATGGCCTCAAAAAGTTGTTTAACAAACTTATGTCGAGGACATCTGAAATATATATATATATTCACGAGGATGTCTATGAACACGTATCAAGAGCTCCGGTTTTGTCCACACAAGTGTATTATAGTTTGCTATATCACATGAAAAACGATTCATTCAAGGTACGTTAGCTTAAGTTTGGATAGAGGTTACCTATTCCCGACCTCTCAGTAAGAGCAGCGTGTTGGTTTATGGATTAACTTAAGGGATTACACGTTTGACACGTGTC
>CM017570.1:16817629-17028625 GCA_007844125.1 Sinonovacula constricta
ATAATACATTAACAATGACCATAATACAATTCACCGGTAGAACAGGAGACCACAAACAAACACAAAGAGACAACGAGAAGTTGACGGAAGTGCAGACATTTTAGTTGTTTTCAGCCATAGTGTCGTCTGAATACAATTTACAGCATAAAGCAAATATTGGCACATATCGGCAGATCTTTTTTCTTTAAATAATGTGCCTTTATGCATAGGTACTTGGCACTTGCGTTGATAAACAAAATATCTCCTATGGAGAAACTAGTTATGTGGGAATGCAATTATGATTCATGAATCATTTGTCTGAGTATCTTCAGGGGGGTAAGTAAACATTGCCAAGAGGAGACATAAACAGTGGCATTTGACAATAAGGCTTTATGCGCTATTGCTCTCCTGCTGCGAGTATATTGTGTGATGGAATGTTAGCAATTAGCAGTATGAATGACGTAAAGATAGATATTGGCATATCTTGAGGTGAACAAATGACACAAGTGCAAAGTTTATTTATTTTTAGTACATACTGTATAAAACGAAAAACACATTGCACCTATTGCCATTTATCACAGTGCATGTCATACAACATGATTTATTGTATATGTCCTACAGTTTATAATTAACCTTTTAAAATCCATGCAAGGTATTTTTTTTCAATTAGTATTTAAAAAAAAATGTGTTTAAAGTAAATATATCCTAAATTATTCATGATGTAAACAGTTATGGGACTGACGTATTCATATAGGCCGTACAGTGTCTTTTTTCCCTCTAATCTTCCTCTTGGAATAGGATGCATAGATCTTGTCGGTCCAAATAGACGTCTCGCCCATATTCTAGCTCGAATAGTCAGTAGTAAGATTGCATTTTGCAAAACATGTAAAACAAGCATATGATTTGTCTGTAGTTTATGTAATTATGTACACCAATGTGCATGTCATCAATTAACAATAAAAACTAGTATTTAATATATATATATATATATATTTGTGTTATCGATGAACAAGCAAGCATAGCAATAATAGAGAAACAAACATCACATGTACAACTGTAATGCATTCGTATTGTTATAGACTTCGCAGCGATATAGATTTTCCACAAAATGAAAATATACATAACTCTGGCATTGGAGTGTATTATTTACAAGTATGGCAAGTAAAGTAAGATAATCAATCATGTTAGGTTGTCCTGTACAACAAACCAACACTTCCTACTTAAACTTTGCCCCTGTTCTGCATTGTTTGGTATATCCCAACTCTCAGTATTTGCAAGGCGTAAATGCTCAATATGTGTGGAAACTACTTGATTATCTTCATTGGTTCTTCACTAAGAACTAATTGTCGGAGTTATTATCATTTACGATGAAGGTAGCCAACGACTTTGCATTTTACTTCTTCTGTTACTTTTTTAAGGTAAACGGGATCAGTAATTTCTAGTTTGACTATTGTTCTGTTCTTATTTGACGCAATGATCTATAATTGTGTTAACTTCTATCAATAATTTGCCTCAGCACTATTTTCGAGCTATATTATAGCATTATATGCTCGTTGTACTCCTGCGGTGAAAGTCTCATGATGTGCCTTGATAACTGAATATCTAAGGCGTGATTAGAAGTAAATACGTGACGTGGGATCATTGTCTGGTTTTGGACACTTAATGTAACGGTCATCTTTAATGATATTTTCCGTGGTTCAGCGTCAGTAAGTCGGTTTTGACGTACGTGTGCCAGCAATTTGTTGATCGAAGGGTCGAATAATTGCTCGCATTTTATGCACTCATTTCGCATGCCTTCGGGCAGTTCTATCTCATTGTATCCGTTATCGTCGTCATTTGTGCGTTTCGGGGTTCGACTAATTGTGACATGTCAAAATCTGTTTTGTTTATTGGCGCAATAAATATATCGGTGTCTGATTCTTTATGTGGGTGTTTCGTCTTTTGTCGGCAAGCGAGATAAACTATCTGAGACTACTTTTTGTGTTCCTGGGATATGGACTATTGACAGGTCGTATTCGCTTAATCCTAAACCAATCCGCTGAATAATTCTGTGAATATTGTTGACAGCAAATTAGTTAATGGCGTATGCTCTGATCTCACGGTAAATTTTGATCCGTATAGAAAAAAAAACGGAATTTCCGAATTGATTGATCTAATTGTGATGCTGCATTAGTATTTGGTTTGTTGTTTTAATTAAGCTCTTGAACATATTCTCGACATGAATTGGATAGGTATTTCGTCTTCGCGTTTGCCAGTCGGGCGTTGACTTAATACTACACCATAAGCTCTGTCGCTTGCAACAGTTTCAACGATAAATAAGAATATATGACAAAGTCCTATGAGTATTGAAACATATACCAAACTCCGAAAAGGCACTGAACAAAGGTATTTCACATGCAAGCCAAGAGAAAAGTAAGAATAAATTTGTGATGAGTCATTTAAGGAAAAGAGAAAACCCGACAGTTACTGCCTTGGAACGGTCAGTCGGCAATATGGACCGACTGGGGTGCTTAAACCGGTTTTACAGAGCTCTAACCTCGCACTTCCTGACGAGTTTCTCAAATGCAAGCAAAAAGGCTTGCTTAAACCGGCGTGACGAACTGAACTGTGGCATGTCTGCCAATTAATGATACACTTGTTTTCGAAACTTGACATTTTGGGATCCATTTGGAAGTATTATATTATTTCGTAATATTGATAATGGGCATACTATATCGGAGACATGTTTTACCAATTATTGATAGTAAGCCGCAAGTAATTAAAATAAACTTACTTTGACAATTGTTGGTATTAAAATTGTGTTTAAAGCTTCTACTTCACTCGATATGTAGATTGACGTGACAAGGTGACAAGCGTGGTTGTTGTTTCAAATTCTTAAATAATATATAGCTAATTAAACTGATTCCTGCACCAGAGTTAACAAGAGCTCTAACAGTTTTATTTCAGAATGTTAACAACCATGATATCTTATGTTGAATGTTGAATGTACGTTAAGTTCCCTTTAGATTTTCATACCTCAACCTTCTTAAGGTAAGATCCGTCTTGTTTTTTCGTACGATGTGTTTTCTCGGCGCGGCTTTTCGTATGATTTATTATCTCTTAGTTGCATGTGGTGACAGTCGCGTTTCATATGGCCGGGTTGATCACAATGAAAACGTACTACGAAAGGTTTATGTTGCCCTGTCATAATTTAGATTTTTATGTCGGTAATACGCATGACCGCTGCTGCGCGTTAAATTGCGATTTTGATATTTCAATTGTCTACATTCTGAAATTTCTAGACCTCAAAATTACAAAATTTGCCTTTCATTGCGTGAACGACTTTCAATGGTACAAAATGTCTGTCAGCGTGTGTCGGATTGTTGTGGTGTTTGTGATTTCTGTGAAAATAATTGTTTCTTAATGAACCTGACTCGTGATTGAGACAGTTGATCTGTGTTCTTTCATTTCTGATGTGTACGTTTCTTTCCTCTATTGCACTGTTTATAGCACTCTGGATTTCCTCTATATAATTCTAATCTGATTTCTGGATCTCGTAAACCTTCATCCTACGAGTTGGTATTTCATAATATCGATGTTTTTATAAAACCTGCATATATTTCGTCCGATATTTCTACTAATCTTTCTGCAAACCTGAACATTTCCATCTGGTCTTTGACCAGTGTTTTCTAAAGTCGAAAAAATAGAAATGTGAATGACTTACTTCCCAAAAATCTCGGTTGTAATTTTGATTTTGTGGTTTGGCATGATAGCGATGGCTGTGTTAAAAAAATGTCTATTTAGAAAGTTCGATGCAGCATCCCTACTTGATCGTAATGCTGACAAACACTTGTGTTCATCTCCCAATTTGTTAACTAATGCACACTTTTCCTACTTGACCTAACAAATTCTTAAACTAAGAACCATCATATGAAAAACGTCACCTGCCGTGTACAATGCACCTATTTTGTCTGTAAGGTCACCCAAAACAATTATTGCAAAACCGTCCTTCGCCATAATGAATTCTACACAAAACAGACTAATGAAACTAACCTTCAGCAACGGTTTGGTTTTACTGCTGCGTTGTGTTGATTTCCGAGCTCCTCTATGTCTAACACTAAACATTTCGAAGAACTCTTTCGGTCTCGTCCAAATCCACACTCCTCTCTTTCGCCCATATATATACTCGACGCTAACCTCGCTAATCTCTTTTGCCAATTGCGTCGCCTACGCCTATTATTGTCTGATATCGGTATTAATAAAAGCTTAAAGTCGTAGATTATATTGTTGGTCGTGTATTTTGACAAGCGTCGTGTCCCTTTATAACTTCCTATGTTTTGACGTATGAATCAAACATGGTCCGAATCAGGTAATGCCGTGTTTGCCTTATTTTCGTCGTGCGTCATAGTATATGTGCTTGTTTTGATTATTAATTATGTCATTATTTGTCCTACTCAAAATTAACTTTATGCACTTATCATACGTAAACGACGACATGTCTTTAACTATCCAATGATTAATCAACTTACCAATTATTATACACTTGAAAACTACTTGTATTATTTATATTAACACTTATTAATATGGTAATATTACAAAACAGTTTTAGACGTGCGCTATTGGTTCTGTTTCGATCAAAACCTGCATTGAAGGAACGGTCTGTCACAGACGTCTACACCATAGCCTCAGCATATTCACTGGTTGTGTAGTCTCGCGTGGCCTGTGGCCCATCATCAGGTCCGGTCGTTTCGTTCCAATATGGTTCTTTGTCGTGTGATTGTTTCGGTTTCGCTAAACGACTTTTGCGAATCATTTCAGAACAATAAAAAAACAGCGTATATGAAGTGGTTGTATAATCTCGTTTGGCATGTGTCCTATTATCAAGATCGGTTATTTCGTCAAAATGTTCGTCTTTCACGTTTGATTGCTTCTGTTTCACTAAGCGGCGACTACGAATCCTTGAAGAAGAAAAAAAACAAAAACATTAGCGGATAGTTACTTTTAAATGTGGATGTTATTTTTTGCAATAATTATTATGAAACTTGATGAGGTCCATTCATAATGGCTTCTTCCTTCTTCATATAGGACGCCGTCCAAGAGTTGACAATGTATTTTAGCAAAACTAAATTGAGTTAGCGATATTGATGAGAAGCGTTTGGAACATCGCTATTTTACCAAATCCAACGACTCAAAAAAATAAAAACTTCGCTAAGGTGACAGATTTTTATATGTTCAACTGCTATAACGAATAAAAAGTGAAACCAACACTGCACAATCGAATGGGTTATACCACGCTGAATATTAACAAAATTAATATGCAATATTTTAAAAAAAAATATATGTGATGCTATTCCAAATAACTACACAACCTTAGGTAACAAAGAGTGAAAGAAAGAAACAACTTACAGTAGTATCACGAGGATGACGATGATTATGGTCAAAAGTGTCGTAAAAACCACGTGCACAATAGTACCTGTTGTCAATGATGGCTCAGTGGTTTCAAATGAGGCGACTGAAAACGAGAAGAGTGGAAATGGTAAATGCAAAGTTATTCTTATAATATGGCTGTTTTTTTGTGGCTACAATATGCTCTTAGCAAAGTATGTAAGTATTAATTGGTCAACATGTTGCTAACCGATGTCAAGTTATTCATTTCAACATATTTAATCACCATCCACCAGGGCAAGTAAAGGTGTGTTTCTTATTGTATGTATGTTTGTTTAAATGTAGTAGTAGTAGAAGTAGATTACAATTAATTACGACAATTTTTAAGGTGACGTGTTATTTTCCTGTCGATGGACTTTGTAAAAATTAACCGAACGTCTCGTGTGATTTATCGTGCATTCTCCAGGAATATATTTATGCACGGTAGGTCACATGCAGTTACGTCACCGGTTCGGTTCTCTAACCCACACACTGAGAAGACGTGAAATAACAATAGTTGTTCACGTTTTTGAGGCGTGTATTAATAATTTGTGCATACAGTTATTTCTAAGTCTTAGTAAAGATTAATTAAAAAAAACACGTATATTGGCAGTCAGAAAAAATGCGAGCACATCGCGTTTAATGATCAAAATGTATAAACAATCCAAAAAGAAAGTTCTGTTAAACCGACCTCGACATCAGACTACCCTGTCGACGGTATAGAGTGATCACAAGAGAGGGTATTTAAGAGCTTGTCTTAGTTTAAATGTACATTTCTCTGCAGGCTACCTCACATAGAAGACTTCCTGGTTGCATAGATGAGGGGGGGGGGGGGTGTTAGACTTCCGCATTAACAAATGATTAGGGTTTCAAAGAAGACAGTTTCAATGAGCATTTCAGGCAACACTAAATACTTCGATTTTATTAAGAATGTACTACTTCGTCCAAGCTTTCTAATACACGATTTAAGCTAACCTTTTTTTTTCTCAAAAAAAGGAAATGCACCTGCCTTGTTCCTGGCTGCAGTCGGCTTTTGCCGTGTTTGCAAATGTGTGTAGATCAATGAAGTTGGTATCGTTCATGCATAATAGGTTGCTACGTGTATTACGTGTGCTAGCGTGTACGGTGCAGTTTGCCTCACATCCATAACTACTTAGTAATTGTTTACATTTATGCTTGCACTCATACTGCCTGACGTTTACACACGATATCTGTTCATGATGTTCATCCATACACCGGACTGAGTAAGGACAGCCAATGGCTTGGATGCAATTACCGCTTGATGAACAACTTTGACTCTCAGATTGTAGATGACAGATGTTGGTATCCGTGTCCTGCCAGATGCCACACCGACCGTCTTCGTATTTGACGTTATACGTCATTTTGCCATTACTTGGACACTTATATAAACATCGACCACCGACTGGACCGTGAAATCCGTTCTCACATGACTGGCAATTGTCGGTAGTGTTGCAAAATCTACACCCATATGGGCAACTATTACACAACATATCATGCTTGAAATATGAATCCTTGCACTGGTCGCAAGTGTTAATAGAGACACATGATCTACAACCTTGCGGGCAACTCTTGCACTGTTCATTGACCCTAACGTACGAGTCTTTGCACTGGAAGCATTGTCCAGTAGTTTTGTTGCATGCTGTGCAATATTCAGGACATCTTTCTTGACAGTCTTCACCAAAGTGGCCAGCTTCACACAGAACGCATTTCGACTGGGATTCGCATAACGAGCAATTTAGCGGGCATAGTCGACAGCCATTGCTTTCTGCTGGGTACTGTCCGTCCGGACAACCGTGGGTACAGTGTCCGAATAACTTGTGGCATGTCCCTGTACAACCTTCCCCACACCTGTTCTCACATACTGGGCCGTAGAACCCCTTTTGACACAAGGTACAGTTGGTGTCAGAGACACATACTCTACAGTTGTCGGGGCATTCATGACACGTTCCATTTGACATGTACCGATGTATGGGACACCCGACAATGACTGATGCTGAAATTAAAACACGTATATAAGGTAGTGTAATATGTTTTGTACATTTTCATTATTGGAACCAACGGAGATATATAGAAAAGAGTTAATTGAATGACAATTAACTGTGTTAATTTTCCCACAGAAAGCATAGTTACATATTTTATTCTCTGTGCTACAACGACAATGACAGAAACTCGTATTTTCTTGACTCTTGTGTGTTTTTCTTTCTTTTTGCTGTGTTTATGTTTTCCAATGACAAGAGACAAATAAAAGGATGCGACTTCCTACGATGACGTTGTCTTGTTTTGCATGAGTTTTTGGCTTACTTAGCCAAATTGTATGTGGCAATATTGATTAGTTTCAACATGTTATGATATTCTTTTACCAAGACGCACATGCCAAGTCGGTAATTGTTCTGTTAGAATAATATTTGTAGGTTTCTATTAAAACATATATATACATTATATATATATCATTGAGAAAATAAACTAATTTAAATTAGCAATATAAAGTCACAAATTTCGCTTCACTTTTGGGACACGGTTATAAAAATCCACCGTTAAGGTATGTATAAGGTGGCGTCTGTATATATTCTTATATGAATGTGCAATCGTTAAATAAATTCCAAACCCGCATACGTTTATACAATCGCTCTACAAGTTAAACAAAAATGTCTTAACGTTAATGGAAGAAGACGACCCGAAAAGTAGTTCATGTATAAAACAACAACAACAACAACAAACAAACAAAACATAAAAAAATAAACAGGACTCAAAAAGATCCAGCGAGTTCGTATATTAGGAAAATGCCATCTGTTGAAGGGTAAAGTGTTTGGACAGAAGAAAGTCGCTTACTTTCAAAGTGAAGGTTTATCTTATTTAAAAAGCTTAAAGAAACAGGATGTTTCTCCATTCATAACACATAAACTAGAAACAATTGTCATCTCAATTGACATTAAATAAAATCATCTACAGTAATATCTGGCTAAAATATACACTTGCAATGAGACACTATTACACTCGCATATACACTGCGAGTGCAAAAGTTATAACAAATTCAGTAGTCAATGTGTTGTCTGTTACAAAACGATGATGAGCATAATCGATATGCGGAATCATCCAGTTCTACCGACTTTAAAGCGGAGGAAACTTCTCTGAAAATATGTCTGTGGGACGTTTTAAACGAACGTCATATCCTGGGTTAGATGGGTAAGTAAATGGAGCAAATCATTAAATAATATATATAAACAGGATTCCATTGTAACAATATCATTGGCTAACTTAACACAGCAGCAAACAGACAATAACCGTAACATTCAACAGTATATAGACTTCTTTCGAAATATAACTATGTTTCATATCCTGACGTTCTATGAAATAAGCCACCGCAGGGACATAGTATGTATAGGCGATCTTGAAATTCAGACTGTCCTTTCTTAAGCCAGGATCAAAATATCCGTCCAATTATTATCATAACATACCATTATACATTAACACTGCATTCTTTCACACATACCATAACTAGTGACGTAGTCTACTAGTTCAAAGGATACAAGTAAGCATTAAATATGACATCTGACATGTAATATTAGGTTAATCGATAAATTTCGCTGTGTGAATAAGGTGTCGATGATAAAAGTCACTGTACTTGGTTATTATATAAGTAGCAAGAGTTACTCTTACTTCGGAGAAATAAGAACTTAAAAACAATGCTAACCTTAGCGTTCACCGATAATTCAGTTCTAAGCATCTAACATAAAAAACAATAATAAGAACGAACAAAAATACTGCTGCTGGTACGTACGTTGAATAACCATCGATCAGTCATTCAGATTTCTCTCACTGCTAAATTACGAACACAACTTCTTGTAGATATTTTAATCATTGGCGTGTTTACACAACAGTAACGTATTTTGGTAGAAGACAATTCATAAACACCAACAACCAACTAACTACTTCATTTCATAGCTGTACGCAAGTGGATCTCATAGAGAACATATCTTATACCAGAATATGGCCATGTGTGTTCAACTAGGGCGTTCAAGGACAGAACTCTGTTGTTCGTAGGTCGTCCCGTGCCGTTGGGAATTTCAGTTTTTGTTGCAATGGTCTGAGTCAAACCTTTTTAATACCCCAGTCGGTTCCTTTTGCCAACTGACCGTTCCAAGGCGGTTATGCTAGGATCACATTACCAGCTGCCACCGCGCGATTAGTATGACATCGTGAAAATTTTGGTTTGTACTGCCGCTGTCCGAAAATGTACGAATCGGGAAAGTGGTCATGAATGTAAAGGTGACAGCCCGACGACAGCGCGGCGACATTTAGTTTTCAAAGTTCCGGTAGGCCCTGACGTCATACGAAAATCGGGCGGTGACAGTGCTACCACCGCCCGGCGGCAGCAAATTCATGGACTGCCGCCGGGCTGTGGCAGTCCGATGGCAGCCCAAAACTGACTGCTGCCGCTCGGCGGCAGCCAGCTTCAACTGCCGCCGCGCTGCCCCCAGCCGGAGGCAGCGCGATGGCAGCTCATTTTTTCAGGGTGTATATATACCTGGCGAGTTTCATGCATAGTCAATCATTTATAATCAATCAAGCGTGATGGCGCCGAAGAAAGTGTCAAATAGCAAGGCACCCGCGAAGAAGGCCAGGGTAGTGCGAGAGAGGGAGCCTGATCCAGAGCCCAGTCCAGGCCCAAGTAGTCCTGAATCGGAAGACAGGCAGTCAGAGGTGACAGAGGACACATATTTTGAGCGTACCCAGCAAGTAGAGGTATCAGGGTCATGGTAACGATTGTTGCTGGACTTCACCACATCCCTATATATACATGGTGCATGGCGGCAGTCACTACCCGGCGATAGCGGCACGGTAGCCGTCGGATAGCAGTCCAATATGAACAGCCGCCGGCATGCCACCGCGCAGCCACTGCCCAGCCAGTAAAATCGCGCGGCAACAGCCCGACGGCGACGCCACAGTAGGGCGGTGGCTGGTCGGTGGCAGTTGGAAATCGCCCGATCGCCGCGCAGTCTAGGGGGCGGTCCAGAATCTGGATGAGGCCATAATCGCGCTGCCTCCCACCAGTTGCTGCACGGTCGCGGCGCTGCCGCCGCGCCACTCTGAAATGTCGCCGTCCTGCCACCGCGCAATTTCGAATTTGGGAGGGAAATCGCGCGGCGACATTTGAATTTTAACTTTTAGTTATAATCTCGACAGCCACCGCGCGACGTGTAAAAAGAGGACTGCCGCCGCGTGGCGTCGACAGCAGCCGCGCTGCCACCGGACGAATTTCACGAAAAACTCGCCGCCAAGTCGCCGCGCGGCGGCATTTCTGGTAATGTGACCATAGCATTACTGTTGGGTATTGTATAATGACACGCCACAGCTGTGTATTAACTTAGTCTTTATATTGCATGGGTATACCTTCGTCCTGTCCCTTTTTCAAATTGTTGTATATGCTGCAATGTTCCTAGGACGCTGTAATTTGTCTTTTTTCAACACAAAAGCCATTGTATTTGCCGTTTTAATTAGTGGCGCGCGGCTGACGTGTACATGTGTGTGTATGAACTGTTTATTGTGCGGACTGTCAGTTCGTACACTTGAAGATAGACAATTTAGATGCATCTTTCCTTCTGGAATTAATGGATTTTTTTATTTCGCTTACTACGCTCGAAAAAAAAAGGGTTTACGGAGTCCGACTTTCCTTAATTGATGTCAAAACATAAGATAGGTGACGCGATCTGTGATTCTAGGTCCATATGCTGTGATGACGTTACGCTAAAATACGCGGTTAAATTTGAACTAACCATTTTTGACATCACAAAACACCACGTGTACGCCTACGGTGTCTGTTTTGTTTCTTTCGCAAGTAAAACTATACTCAATTTACAGGATGGACAACTGCTTAATTTAACAATGTGTTTAATACATGTCTTAGGTCTTACCAATACCACCAAT
Organism: Sinonovacula constricta; assembly: GCA_007844125.1. Taxonomy (NCBI): domain Eukaryota; kingdom Metazoa; phylum Mollusca; class Bivalvia; order Cardiida; family Solecurtidae; genus Sinonovacula; species Sinonovacula constricta. Next base: position 16,828,958 of record CM017570.1, read on the forward strand.
ACTATTGATGCGTAGAACTTGTTCTTAAAGTTGAGTAAAGTGTTTAGAATTATATGTTAATACAAAATAAAGAATTGTAGTGTTTTATATTATAAAATGGTAAGTACTCTTATTTTCCCCTTGATTACTGATGCAAACGCCGCTAATGTATGTGCGTTTATGTGACATATTTCTTTGCGGGAAACGCGTCGGTGAAAGTTCGGCCGAACCAAAAAGTGTTATTATTTGAAATAAGCTTAAATTGAGTAAACGTACAGGTTTACTTCAAGCTTTTTTCATTGCATAGAGTCGTTTTAAAGAATGTCCATGCTATATTTAATGCAATTTTGTCCAGCAAAATTGAACTCGGAAGTAAACATGTTCGTTGTTGATAGTTTGTATGTAAAAGGAAAAGACAAACACACGTTTAGGACAGCCAGTGCACCGCAAAGAAGCTAGAAAACCTTCTCACATGAAAGTTATCGCCCCTACCGGGACTCGAACACATTCGGTCGAGGTTGAGGAGTACAAACCAGCGACTCTGACTCTTCGGCTACGGGCAACCACAGCTCGTTTCATTTATATAATTGTAACATTATTATCTTTAATAGGCCAATAAGAAAAGGTCCTATCAAAATGTCCACAGTTATTCAAATTGTATCTACCAGTAGAGACGAGACATAACACGCATAAAGAAAACCCACCAGTTCCTGAACGGTTGATCGGCAAAAGGGCCGACTGGTGTGCTTAAACCTAGTTTGTGGAGCGCTCGCATTTGCTGAAGTTTTTTGTCTATCAAACAAACAGTGTAAATAACAATATCCCGTCAAAGTGAACACAACTAACAGTAAGCGCCTGCATCGGAAGTTAAAACAGATATAATGAACTTATATACATACATAATTTATAGTAATAACATAAACTATCAACCAATGTACAGTATTTACAGTAGATAAAAGCCCTGGCGACGTTAAAATTCCAAATGAGAGAATAGTTTGAAATAAAACAGCCCAAGCGCCGCTAATAGATAATAAGGTCAATTTAATAATGGCATACCTTACCATAACATCATATGCCAAAAGTGTCAATAGTGAAATGTAAAAAACACACGAAAATAAACGTCGAATTTTAGAAAAAAACATACCAACATAATACAATGTAGTATTGTTAAGAGTAAATAAGTAAAAAAAAAACATATCATAAAAAATGAGGATTTATCCGCAGTTGGCATATTATAAATAATAAGGTACCAAAAATCCCGATGTTATACCTACTGTGCAATGTCACGTAAAGAGTATGGAAAATGGTCAAGTTGTCTCACCTATAAAGGGCACGACTGGAGAGATAAAGAGACAAGAATGCCAACAGTAACTGTCCAATTATGGCTTTAAGTCACTGTTTCCATATAGTCTCAACGACCTGCCCGGTCATCGTGTAATTTAAAAGACATGCAAGTTCTTGACTGTAAAAGGGTTAACTACAAGCAATGCAGTACAACAAAGGATTCCCGGGTAGTAACCGTCTGCAATACATTTTCTGATAAGTTCTGTAAAGTGATCAGAAAAGTTTATTAGACACTTGATTTTCTTTAACTTGTATAAAACACTAACATAAAATGCAGGATGGCTGTTCATACTGCTATTATACTTAGAAGCAATAAAACCATTGCGGTGAAAGAATTTTGAAAACGCCTTTCTTAATTTATGAAAACGGAAGCCTTGCTGTAACAGTTTAGAAGAAATAAACCGGTTTCTAGCATTGAAATCTTCTACTTAAGTACAAACTCGTGCAAACCGTGTAAGTTGTGATATGTAAATATCATAGGAGGTGGCACGAGATGAATCACCGTCAAGGTATTGATTATTCTCAATACATAAGCTAAGATCATCTCTCTTGTCGTAGATTTTAATAGAGGCGCTGTCATTGGAAACAACGATCAAATGTGTAAAAATGCTGCATTTAAATGTCAGTTATTTGCTTTATTAAGGGAAAGTTCTGGAGGGTAAATAAGATGGATCATTTGAGAAAAGAACGGACTATCTGTAGTAAGAATATCGCCAAGATAGCTTGACATTAAATTGAAAGCCTCTATAATGTGGCTTTGGTTGGAAGGGGATAAAGTTAATATGAAATCAAGTTCAAAGCAGTATAATAACAAATCTGCAATTAATTGTGCACAATTTGGTTTGATATAGGAATACCAATTACTTGTCTTAATAAAGTGTCGCCGCATTTTATGTAAATATTGTCAAATAGGAAACGTAGAGCTTCAAAAACATCCCAGCAAGTCCACATATTAAACTTATCTAAGAGTGTTTTGATAAAAATGCATTACTTTCATGACATGCAATATATAGACGTTGCTCTCGAGCAAATGTTTTCTCAATAAAAGCAATCAATTTGATCTTAATTAAATCACGAGGTAAGAAATGTACAGCGTAGAGAAATCGAAAGTATTAACTGCAGAGTATTGAACATTTAAAGTACGAAACTTGTCTAAGACTTCTGAACATTTTTTATAGACCAAACAATGATAATACCTAAACTTTTTTACACTTTTTTACAATATTTAACAACGTGATTTGGAACGGCGGTAAGGCAAGACGTTAGTAGTTTAGATATGTGATTGGTGGTGCTAGAGCTGGCATTAGCTATGACTCGTGACTTGTATGGTGTTTTGTGAAACTAAGGAATCCAGTACAGTGAAGGAAGCTTTTCTTGCTTTGATTCTATTTTGATATTAAAATTATGCAATATCTATTTATGTTTGTCAATGGCTGTCTGAAAGTCAAGGTTGGAGCTAGAGTAAGAACTGGTGGTGGATAACTCAGCACTCAGTGCATTCTTGTAATATAGTCGTCAGACAAAATATGTTGTTTAAAGCTTTGTATGCATGTACAAGTTCACATTTATCTTGAATATTCTGAAAAAAAATAATGTTTTAGATGTTGTAAGTGATAACAAGGTTTCTTAGGTAAACTAGAAGGATGCTAGCGGTAGAATTCAACGCGACTTTTAAACTACTTAAGTTGAACATTCCTGATGTTTTTTTTTTACATTTAAGGCACACCTATTTGGTAACACATAGTCTTTTCATTTGTCATAAACCTTGCAACCTAATTAGCTCTCGGCTCATATCTATATTCGGTGTCTTACCGCAAGATACCGCAACAGTAAAAACTTAGTATTTACTTAATAAACAGTTCCTTGTTGTATTTAAGTCAGTGTCCTAATTCCAACAATGTGGTGGAGCACCACTGTTTCTACTATGCTCAACACGTAATCCATCTTAACTGGACATAACACGATAGTCAACAATGACAATTCTTGCAGACATATGCCTAATTTGGAATATGCCTTGACAAATCAGGAAAGAGTTTCAAGAAATCATGTATTGTAACTACTTGATGAGCTTGTAGATCGAGAAGGGGCAAATACTTTTGTAGATGCGGCACCAATAATTGGATCACCGTGGATATGGAAAGAAAAAGATCATTCGCCACATGGACTGTTGATGTTGACAAAACAAAACAAAACATTGTTATTGGTTAAGTGTTGTCTGTAGTGACTATTCTGGATATAGGTACGGCTATACAAGCACTGAGAGTGCGCATGTGGCCGAGCGGTGAGTCATCGACTTGTTACACCTAAGCCCATAAAAGCGTCGGTTCGAGTCCCGGTCAGGGCGCTAACTTTCATGTGGGGAGGTTTTCTAGCTTACATGCAGGGCGCCGGTGTATCTACACAGGCATAATTATGGGGTCTGCCGCCAATCATTATTAGCTGCACATTGCAGAAAGCAACAACAACAACAACAACAACAACAACAACAACAACAACAACAACAACAACAACAACAACAAAACAGACAAACACTCCACCCAATAAATAAATAAAGAAAATGAATGGATTGCGGACATAGTTTTTCCTCTGCTAAATTTCGATCAATCTGTTTGTGTCACAAACACGAACATCATATTCCTCGCCAAGACGATTAGGTAGTTTGTATATTACGTCGTCTAGTGGACTTTTAAGTATATACATCCCTATTTTTAACTGTTTACTTGCCTAAGCGACCAACTCGGATCTTTCGTCTACAGATTATTCCAATAAGGAACATCTTGATGGTTAGAGACGGTTAACTGATTAATTGACATGCTACCACTTCTGATGACACTAATCTCTGTAATCACAAGTGCAATTTGCCCAAATGTCTATTTTACTAACACTAATAAACATGAATAAACTTGCTCGCATTTACACAACTAAGGCACACCATCATTTTTTTTTAATTGCAGTACCTTTCTAAATGTATGCCTCTACTTCCGGTATATTTGTTTTTCTTTTAGAACAAAATGCAGAACAAATTGATTGCACATTATCTTAGAGTGTATTTCCTGTTTTATTTCGTGGTTTTCTTTATACAAAACTCAACTTACTTTAATGTTTTTGTTGACCAGTAGCTTCAAAACATCACGCTGAGGTTACGATACGAATGACAACTGTATGTAAAACATGATTTCGTTGTAAATATTCCATTGTAACTAGACTTAGCCAATACATTTTCATGGAATTTGAGGTGACAGCTTACCTTGGCCATTCTGAAGGACAAGAGAGAGGAGTAGCCACATTACAACCATTGTGCATGCAGACATCTTACCGCGACACCTGTACAAAAAACAACAACAGTGTAGCTTGAATTAGTTATATACAGTCAACTCTCGTTATCTCAAATTTCAAGGGACCGTAGAAAATAGTTTGAGATATCCGAAGTTTGAAATATCCGAATTTAAGGATAGTTTGAGTAAATCTTAAAAATCTTACCTGCTACACGATGATTGGTAATGACTGAAATTTCTTGTTATATCTGCCACTGTAAACTAAGTTTCTGCAAGTTTGTGTGGTTTTGCATTTTTAAAGTGTTATTAATTTAATAATTTGTAATTTAATATATAAGTTTAATGTCGATCTGACTATCCCCCCCCCCCAGTACTAAGACCGGGTCCTTCATCAGATTGCTCGACATTTTCTCGTGTCTGGTCTGTTGCCATAACCAATCTTATTTTTTATTAAATAATCAGTACGTGTATTGTGGGTAGGTAGTGGAAGAATGATAAAAACACTAACGCGACCTCTCATTTTATTTACAAGTTGAGAAGGCCGTGTCAACAAGTTCTCAAAAACTGTTACAACAACAAGTACAAACTGAAACATTTTAATCAGCGTTAATTGATCAACGAAATTGTTGTTCATTAAATAAGCTTATTAAATAATTATCGATTAACCTCTTCTCTAAATTACGTGACATCCTGATTGCCGATAATTGGCGATAAAACTCGCGCCCAAATCTTCGCGAGTTTCACGGTAGGTGTCAAAATCACTATTGTTGCCGTGTTGCATCTTATAGCAATTTGAAGTTTGAGATAGACCAACTGATTTCAACAGTTCTATACGTGTGGGGACAAAGAATTTAGTTTGATATATCCGATAATTTGACACATCCGAATTTGAGTTAAGCGGAGTCGAACTATATAGAAACTATAGGGGAAAAAACGGGACCGTAGAAAACAGTTTGACATAACCGGAAATTTGACATAACCGAATTTGAGATAACGAGAGTTGACTGTACATACCAGCCAGATTAAGACAAATACTGTTAATATTGTCATCTTTCATCTAATTTCCGTCCTTGCTTTATTGTACATGCACTTATACACATATATATGGCTTTAAAAACAATCTAAATGCAAACTATTATAGACGATACAACGTGGGTACGATAGAGAGACAGAACTGCACATACTGCACTTCACATAATACCTCTGGATCAAAGAATATGTCAGAATGTCTGTGTTCATATTAGAAGTAAGTTACAATGGCATAACCCAATAGTCAATTATAATGAAAAAAGGTAACTTTTGTTAACTTTCAAAATATCATGTTTTTAACAGTAATATTGCAAAATCGTAAGACACGTATAAGTATTAAAACGTATGTTGTTTGACTCATTATGGCTTTAAGATTTAACAATCAGTTTGTGAAAACTTTACGAAGAGTCATGTATACGAATGCCAGTTTATTCAACAGTGTGTTTGTCAGTACCATTAAATGGCATTGCAGGTAGGATAATGACGGGTATATCACTACGCGGCAGGTAACGATTATCGATTGAACAATAAAGACCCCGCTTATATTAAATACGCGTAAGAAGATGTTATTTAAGCATGCTTCTGCATAGTACCTCTAATGTTGTACTATAAGTGTGTAGATTACATGCCTTAATATGTATTACTTTATTAAGTCACAAACATGGTTTAGCTTAATTTGTATTGTAAAATAACCTTCTTCTTTACCTCAGCAATGTATTCTATTCATCCCTCAAGTATGAATATATCTGGTTGTAAAGATTTACCTTTGGGGGTTGGGGCCAAACGGAGAATAAGCAGCACTATGTATTATGCATGCGAGTCGTTACACGTTGTAATATAGGTTTATGAGACCATGTTCCCTAAAACTTCATACTAAGTGCCCCGCCATGTCAGCACACTCTAACTTAACGATACATGAGTGTCTTACAGAGTCAAACGATTTTACATTAAACGTGTTATGTTATTATCCGCAAACTATTAACCGGGCACATTCCATAATTGTTCTACCTCAAATCTGAAAAGTGCAAGTTTGAACAACTCTTTGTCCTTCGGTTCCTTGTATTGCATGTCATTCAGGCAAACTAAGACGTATGTCAACAAGAGCCATGTACTAATATGAAACGCACTAACACGGTTGGGCCCTTGATCTGTATGTCATTCAGACAAATTAACAAACATTTGCAGGCATTTGCAGGCCCCTTATTGACAACATGTATTTTACTAAACGGGGTGGTAAGAGCGGTGTTAAACACTTAAACAACGACCGTTCGCTTGAAGAGGTTAGGTCAAGGAAATTAACTGTTCTCAAAGTGACTTTGCCGAAATCAAGACAGGTTTTCTTCTTATACCAAGACACATACACATGATGATACAAGTCATTGCAGAATTCCTAAATATATCATGACTCCAGGAATGATAAAATCAATCATAGGCATGTGCAGATCATTACGTTGTTCTCATTATGTTTTAGACTGTCTTTGATACCTATATTTGAACAGCTAAGCCATTTTGACAGTGATACAATATTTTTCATTCACGTTTAAAATACTTTTGTATGAAGATATACAATCAAAAGTAAACTGTCATTTAGATCGTTGGGTGCCTTAACCTACGTTTCATTAGTATTCAACAGAAAATTGCATTTATGCTAAACATAGCAACAGTTCACAACAATAACTTTTTAAGGGAGACAATTGCTACATCAGTGAAGATTAAATACAGCAAGTTGATTAAGGGTGTTTTGGAAATAAAATTAAAGCTTCTTAATCGGGTATTATGTAACCAATTTCATATCAATGGTCTACAGCATGTCAACATTTATTATCGTTGTTTTATAAGTTGCCAACAAAGGTCATAATTATATGACTAATTTTAATTGACCTAATAAATTACGTTCTTTTAAATTATCACGCACACATATTCTCATGTGGAATTGGTTTCGTCAAAATATTGAAATCGCCCGAACAATGGCACTAAGCACATCTTTTCAATAGCATGTAAATTATGCGATCGTGACACTTTGACATCAGAACTTAAAATCTTAAAAAAAATATAAAAAATAAAACAAACATGGCTTCATGCATTTAAAGACTTTAATATCATGATTACAACATACACCAACATGCAGACAAACCTGATCTGCTGCAATACTTTAGTATCAATGCGTTAAAGACAAAGCAGGCTATTATACATTAAAGTACTAAACTTACTAAAAAGCAGACAAAACTGGGGCGAATTCCACCAACTTTTACTTAGCGGTAAGTATTCCCTAGGTAAGTATTTAAAACTTGAAACGTCAAAACGTATTCCACCAACACTATTTGTCAACTTAAAAACTGTTAACGTTTAACATTTGTAACGTTAAGTAAGTCGGCACCTAGCGTTAACTTAAATGCACGTGCAAAACTTAACGTCGCGTGTTTGCATCCAATATGGCGACTGTAAGAGGTCTACGTCGAAGACGAGAAAGAAGAACGCCAAGAATCGTCCTCATTACCTCAGGATGAGTATATGTGTCACGAGTTTATCGCCAGGTACAGGTTCTGCCAGAGGTCCGTAGAATTTATTTGCGGGTGTTTAGCCCCATATCTGACCTTTACGTCGCAGAGAAACAGACCCATTTCAGCGTTCGTACAAATACTTGCGACGCTGAGGTATCTGGCAGGTGTTGGAATTCAGCAGATATGTGCGGATAGCTTAGATCTAGCTACCTCTTCGGTTTGTCGAAGTATATGGAGAGTGGTAAATTGCTTGTGTTCGCCGTCGATCATACGGCGATTCATAAACATGCCTAGTGACCACAACGCCGTAAAGCGGGGATTCTTTCAGATTGCCGGTAAGTATCACACATTAACTAAAATACCCGATCACCGCTTAAAAGGGACATAAGTAATGTCAGTACAGTTTGGAAACACATACTCTGAAAACGTTAAGTGCTTAAACATTTTCTTTTTGTAAAGTCAATAAATATGGTTTATGATTGTTAATTTATTTACATCGAAGCACTTTTTCAAAATTACCAACATCAATACCGTAGAAGATTGAAAGAATATTTGAATTTGAATTAAGATACAAATCTAGGTCAATGTCAAGACTTAAGTAGTTTAGTGTAAAAAAACTGCGCATAATTGTAAATACGATGCATGCACAATGATGTTAACTTCCATTACTTTTTACCAATAAGAGTGTAACCCTTCCCTGTACCATTACTTTTTACCAATAAGATTGTAACCCTTCCCTGTACCATTACTTTTTACCAATACGATTGTTACCCTTCCCTGTACCATTACTTTTTACCAATAAGATTGTAACCCTTCCCTGTACCATTACTTTTTACCAATAAGATTGTAACCCTTCCCTGTACCATTACATTTTACCAATAAGATTGTAACCCTTCCCTGTAGATTAAGTTGTGATTATTTAATAAGTCCCCATATAGTAGTGTTTGTATATTTTAATTAATATTTCAGAGTGTATGTGACTGAATATGTACAATACATTACTGCATACAAATAATTATAATGGATAAGTGTAACATATGGAACAAATGTTCTGCCAGTCCTGGACTCGAACCCAGGACCCTTCTCTCAAAGGGCGAATGCTCTACCGACTGAGTTAACCAGACCGCTTACACAATCTCTCCCAATCACCTGGCTACTTGTTGCAGTCCATTATTTATCTTAATTATTATTCATAAACCCTTAACCAACCACTTAATATTGACTTTTACAGCTAATTGCTACCAGACCGTTAAGAAAACAAAAATAAAAGCTCAAACAAATCAGCTGTTTGGGCACCTGTGAACTAGATGTTAGTGTCTTTTAATTTCTCAGCCCATTACATTTGGGTTTGATTAAGGGTCACATTGACAATGTTCATTTGTGGAGATATTGCAGTTGCATTTAAAGTAAATCTGAGAGGAGAAAATAATCCTGTCCCAAACTGGGATTGAACCCAGGACCTTCAGATCAGTAGGCTGACACTCAACCACGTCGCTAAAGGGTTAACCCAACAGCAAGGCTGTTGGAATTGCCTATATGCACTACACATATATGTGAACTATTTTTCAAGCCAAAGTGTGAGATTTTTCAAAGTTTGTAAAGTGGGAGTTTTGTTATTTTCATATAAACAAAGAAGGAAGTAATCTGTTTCCAAGTAGGGAGATTTCTGACAATGTTGAAAACACAAATCATTTTCAATTAATTGTTTACCTAAAAGGGGGGAATGTCCCTGCAAAATTTATTAGTTGAACATATTGCCATGATATTATTCTGCTTTATTAAGCAGATTAAAATATTTCATACATGGCATCAAACAAGTTTGAATATTTAGTTCACCTAACATTCCTGTATTGATCCTGGGTCAAGTGATTAATGTGGATACATGACATTTCTTTGTCACTGAGGACTTGAACTGTCCAATTAAAGGAATGAGAGCTTTTGGCTTTCAGACTGTGAAAATAGCCCGATGTGTCATTGCTGTTGGCTACCAGTATATTAATAACAATTATTACATTTATATTGAATTTATTGCACTTATTGACCCTAATATTTGCAGAAGTCAACAGAAAGTGCATAAAATGTCTGCTTATGTTGATGTACATATTGTTATGTAACAAATTGGTTTTATTGTTCAGGTTAGTCAATTAATTGGTCAGCTGTGTAAGAAGTTCACCATTTACTGATGTTCTAAACTTTGCTATCTCTAGTCATGATTTGTACAGATTTGATTACAAATCAAAAGCCAAATACCTGGTATGTAATTGTCCTAAACCTGCGATGCCAATAATTGATCATTTGTTGCAGAATTCCCTAATGTTATTGGAGCTTAAGATGGGACCCAAGTGCCCATCTTAAAACCAGCAACTGATGGGCATGAGTACATCAATCGGAAAGGATTCGCCTCCATTAATGTTCAAGTATGCTCGTTTATACACATTAAATGATTCATTTTCTCATGCTAAATGAATGTAACTAAACTGTTCTGTTTCATTGCTTACATTGTGACATTTCTGGTTAGTGAGTACATGTTGTAAAACATTAATTTTTCAAAACTTTAATTCTTTATGAATAAAATGTTTGTTTATAATAATATTATATAATCTTTCTTTCAAAACTATAATTTTACCATATTTTAACCCTATGTTGTTGTTTTGTTCTGTTTATCTAAACAAATTTACTGAAACAGTGTTTTACTTAAGTTTGCAGTACTGTTAGTTTGTCTGCTTTAGGGCTGAGTGGTCAAGAGTCACCAATTAGTATCTACCAGTAGTCAGCCCATCCATCACATTAGTTTGTGTCCCGGTTGGGACAAGAACTTTATTGTGGTGGGGTCTGACCTGCTTTGCACTGGTGGTTCTACTCAGACTGTAATCTTGGGTCTTGGGTCTTCATACACTAAAATTAATTTGATGTCATCAATATAACCATAATTGTTTTTGATGTCATGTAAAAAAACAAACAAATATAAGTTGTCTATTGTTTTATTTTTAATTTTCATCTGATTATATACTTTCTGCTTCATTGGATTTGAAGTATGCATGATTTACATGCATAAACTCTATTAAAAATATTGACCTACACATATATGTTTGTGTCATTACATATCTTTCTTGGGCTCTTTCATTGTATGGCACCTTCCATTTTATCCTTTTTAATACAGTTTAGCAAATACAAAACACATTATTTGTATCAATGTATGTTAGGTGACATCTGATTAATGTGTAATAAATTTTGTTTCATTAGTATTTTAAGTATTATATATACAAAATCAAAACGAGATTTAGTTTTTTTTTAAATGCAATGTTAAACAATTAAAACACTTATTGTAAATAAAAAACATCTTTCCCCTCTCTCTTTCTCACTTTCTTCTCTCTCCTCTCTCTCTCCTCTCTCTCTCTTCTCACTCTCACTTCTCTTTCTCTCTCTATCTCTCAATTCATTTATGCATGCATATTTCCGAACTTTTCTATCTCTCTTTCCAGTTTTCATGTTTACAATTTTATTATTCATTCAATACAACTATTTAAATTTTACAAATGTGTGAACAACATTCATTAAAAAGTGATATATCACTACGAATTAAAACACAGATGTTAAGTGTAACTATAAAAATTGGAGTGAATGTGTTACATGTATTCCTTGATCACTTACTGTGTTTACCTGTACATAAAATCTATTTTGGATAAGTTGCCAAACAACATCATCAAAATACAACAATATAGTAATTAAAACAAAAGTGACATGAAATGCATTTCAGATGATTTGTGATCACCAAAGGAGAATATTAGATGTTGTTGCGATGTGGCCTGGGTCAACACATGACAGTAGATTGTTTAGAACCAGTCGAATCGGCATAGCTTTCGAAAATGGTAAAATTGATGTAATACTCAAGTAAATAATAAGAAAAATAATTTGCTGGAAATTAAGCATGTATCAGTGTTACAGACATTATATACTTATATCTCTGTTTTGTATAATTGAGGGTTTGGGTAATTTTGGGTAATATTGTTTTAACTATAACATTTAAATTAGAATCAAAATTACCTATATGTACACATGTTATGTAAAACTTTTGACTGACAGAGTATTACAAAAAAAAAATATTCCTGTATGTTAAAAGACAATGATGCTAAACATGTCCATGCATTCAAAGTTTGTTTTCTGATTCCAGATGTTGAATCATTATAATTATTATGCCTTTAATAGTAATGTTATTGGATTCGTCCTAATGTATACTGTTATTTTACACCTATCTCACTAAAACGTCTTTAAAGAAATATAATGAAATGACAGTTTTTCAGTTTAAATAACAACATCACAATTATAAATGGAAATAAACAATTATATTAAACCTAATATATTTAACTTATACAATTTCAATTGTTTATTAATATATTGTAAATAAGTTCACTTTGATCATTCTATTAAAATCAACAACTAGTATAACTTGTAAACAATTGAATTGGAACATACACAAATTCAGACTTGTCATTTTGGTTGTTCCTTTTTTGTTTCTTGATGTTTGTATTTCTTAATGAAAGAGCTTTTTTCTGTTTCAGGTGAGTATGGAGAAGCATTTATATTGGGTGATTCAGGTTACCCCTGTAGGAAGTATCTTATGACCCCATTTATTACTGCAACCGAACCACATCATGGACACTTCAACAAGTCCCATGGAAAATCTCGTGTTGTTATCGAACAAACATTTGGAATTTTGAAAAACAGATTTGCCATTTTGAGATCACCAAGGCGTTTAATTCCAGAAAGGGCATGTACATGCATCATAGCATGTGTTGTGTTACATAATATTTGACTTGAGTTGGGTGATATCTGGAGTTCAGATGAAGAGTTTGAATCTATAGATGCAGATGTCAATGCAATAGCAGACATTAATACTGGAAACAACATCAGAGAGCACATTGCAGTTACCTACTTTTCTTGAAATAATTGTATAAACATAATGTGTCATGTTTTGTTAGTTTATTAGATTTATCATCTCACCAACTGTATATCAGTTATTTAGAGATACTGTCATTTGAAGCATGTAGTGCTGCCATCACTCATTATTGCATGTAGTTAACACCTGGCATGCGACAACAAATTACTTTATCCTGACACTGGACCAACCAGTCATAAAATTACCATTATGTTTGCTTAGTTAGCAAAGGAGATCTTACCATTACCATTTTTAATAACTTTGGAATGTAAAAGCCCTGATCAAATAGGCCTTACTGACCTGGAACAGGTGCTCTGCTGAACATTTTTTTCTGATTTTCTATGAGATACCCCAACATATTATGCATAACATTGTTAGATATATGAACATAATACTGACTCAATGGTGCCACATCCAGCTACTTAGGGTATTAAACAGCATGGTTCCTACTAATGTAGTCTGCATGTCAACTGAAACACTGACATTCATTTTGTTTCATGTGCATTGCTACTAACATACAAGTAATTGTTTAATATCCAACACAATGATTTTTATCTGCCAATTGTATTTTTAAGAACAATAACTATTCAACCGGCCGCAATAGCTTAGGGGGTAGAACGTCGGCTTGCGGATCGGGAGGTCGGCTGTGTCAAACCAAAGACTTTAAAATTGGTAGTAGTGGCTTCCATCCTAATGCTCAGGGCTAAGGGGACAGCATTACACCTAACTCGTCGGTGTCAGTATAATGAACTGGCCGGGTTCAGTCCTTGGGCACCTCGTAAGTGCCCCTGTGCTATAATGATAGAAATGTTGCTGCACAGTATTGGCAAAAATGCCGCTTAATCACAATCCCTTATTATTCAACATTGATTTTAGTATTGTTTATGTATTTCTGACAGAATGCTGCTAACATTACAAAATTCCAATGGAATTATTTAGCATTTAAAAGAGACTTGACCTGAATTGACTGTTAGCAATAACTAGCTCAATATTCAATCAACAATTTAAATACTTATGGATGCTATGGTTCTATGCGTCAGGTTAATTTGAAATTACATTTGCATATAAATAACTCATTAACAGATGAAAGGAGGCAAATTGAAAAAGAAAACCCTTAACTTTCATTCATTTTTTGCAAAAATGCTGAATTAAACTGTTGTTGTAATAATATTACATTATGTTTTAGTACTGCGTCTGCATTATTTTTCTTTTAAAGGTCCATTTCTAACTGAATTTTGTTTTTCTCTAGTAGAAGAACCTCTTTTTTAATTTGACTCCTTTCATCAACTGTTCGTTTTCTTGACATTCTTTTTTCTCTTGGCGAAACTGGTGGTACTAAAGTTGTAGTCTGAGGCATGATGATTGGTGCACTTGTGTGTTCATATGGTGTGATTGGACTCTGACTTGCATCTCCATTCACGAGGAAATCTGAAATAGTTTTTATTTAATTTTAAACAATGGTAAGTCGATAAATATTGAGCTGTCACCTAGCTCTCCATATAAACCTGCTACTTCACTTAAACTGATTGTATTGTAATTACTCAACCTGTTATACATTCAGTAATACAGATTACAAGCAATTACAGCAAGGTATATCATTATCATGTTTATCATATATATATATGTACGTCATGAATTTTGGATGAGCATTGTTTCATATATGTTCACAGCATCATTATTAATATTTATGGACGTTTTTTTTTTTAATTAGTTATCTATTTTACTTTAAGTTACACATATTGAGTTAGCCTTTGGTCTGATGATAATAATGAATAGTTATTTTTTATATTAAAGTTTATTGCTATTGAGTATTGCTTTTTATGTTATATATTTTTACAGCTGTTGAAACAAAAGTTATGAAAGTCATATATGCCATTCATGTGAAATGAAAGCTCAGTATCGGTAAAAAAAAATATAACGTATGCAATCATCCGTTTTAATTTGTAACTCGCCCCTTTTTTGATAAAACCAACACAATTAATAAAAATACAACACAGAAAAGTAGAGCAAAATAATTGAAAAGAAACATTTAAATTAAATGGCATAATTAAAATTAAAAAAAAAAATAGGGCAACCTATTTGAAATATTAAATAACTCAACCTTTAAGTTTTCATTAATAACTGAATTATAAAAAAAACACAATCACAAAATTAGTTTTTTGTCAATTACAAGGGCTTACCTAGCTCTGCTGTGTCAATACTTGAGAATGCTGCATCTACAATTTGAAGTATTTTATTTTAGTACTAACTATTAATTCAACATCCTAAATTTTAGCGCAAACATTAAATTTAACAGTTAATAGTTAAATAACACTAGTTATCTAGTACAATCCCCTTTTGACAGCCATCTTACTGAATAGAAACAACACTCTGTTGGTTTAATGTCAGATGCAATGTGTTGTAAATAGCCTTTCCGAATATACAGTCATTCTAAATATTAGAACTTTAAACATATGAGTTGGTTACCATATATAATCATCTAATTTGACCAAATCTATTTACACATTAAAGTCTTGCTGAAATGATGAGTGACCTAAACAGTCAATGCCCCCTTGTATCCCCCTTATACTCGTTTTTTTCCATGCACTCATGGCGTCAAACCACATCTTTTCTGAGGTTGATAAACCAACCTCAGGCCCTCCTCCTGTTGATGGACATCTTATTTGGTCTCCCTTGTCTTTTGCTGTGAGAAAAAACAACAACTACATTTTTAATACTTTCATTTAAATATTATGTGAAAACAGCTTCTAGTTATGTAGGATATCAATAAACAACATTTTATGAAAGCTTTCCAGGTATCAAACATTTATTTACTTGTCTGAAAACTGTCGGATACCACCTTTTAATTTAACTGAAGATTTACATACAAAATTTCATGTAACACGTATACATATAAATATAATATAAATTAATTAATGAAATATAAATTAAATAATGAAATTTTGGTCTTTTCAGTAAATAAATATGAGTATGAGATAAGTGTTTATGATTTATATTTATGGTTTATGTTCATGTGTCTAGTTTCGTTGATTTGTCTATTTTCGTTGTGGCACCGCCCCACAATGATGTACACATAACGTCATCCCATAGACTGCATGAACACAAAATAGTTCTCGATTTATAACAATTTTACAAAGTGGTTACTAATACTTGAACCAAATTATTATATTTGCATTTTGTTTCCAACTAAATGTGGGATGATGCGTGTACTTTTATGTTAATATTTTATATATTAAAGTGATAAAGCGCGGAATGATACAAGTTAGTACAATACCTCATCATTCGGGAAAATTCGAATGAATAATCTCATAAACATCGACATAGACGTGAGGCAAATACGGAGAGATGTTTACAGGATTGACAGCTAGTTTGGTGGCATTATTTTATTCAAACGACAGTGTTTGAGCTATTGCTTTGTATTTTGCTTCTGTGTCATGATTTAAGATCTTGAGCAAAATCGGGCCGATCGTTCAAATACAGACCCTGCCCAGGACCAAGCTGTTTAACGGACGGATAAATGAAATGTTTATTGGAAATATGATAGTGTTCACGTTGTGTTGTGGTTTTAACTACAAGAAACATGGTGTAAAGGAGACAGTACACAAAGACGGGTATATTTAACGGATTTGATATTTTGGTAAGTTGTTTACACGTCATGCATGCATATTCCTTTACAATTACACGTTTGTTTGTATTTTAATTAAAGGGACATAACTTCATAAGTGTATGTGTAATCAAAGGACCTAATGTGCATGTAAACACAATGATGTTAATTACAAAATAGGATACACACTGCAATTCCTCTTTAAACATACCAGACTGTTTTATGTTATGAAATTTCTTCTCAACACTAACTGTGGTTCTGATGTTGCCACCGATTCTGAAAATTAAGATAGCAAACCAATAACAACAAAAACTAAAATAAATTTAAAAAAGGACATGTGACACATTGTTTCAGCGCAATATATAGATCTGAAATGAAGTTAAGGTTTCGTTTTATTATATATGTTTGATCGACTTGGATATTGGATATCGATGTGATAACATTTCATCAGACTCATAAGACAGTCAACGTTAAAAAAAAAAAAAAAACCTTCACCTCATTAAAATGTTGAATTCAAACATATACAATAGTGAATAAAAATATTCATACCAGTTGTTTTTTCTCTCAATTGTTTTACCTTTAAGTGATAGAAATTGTTATTAACATGAGTAAGTTATTAACATGAATAAGGAAATCTCACGCATTCACTGCTGCAGCAACTCGTTCGCATGCTTTCTCTCTGTCGTTAGTAGCCGCACGGTACCCCGGAAAGACGGGAAAATTGCGTCATATTGCGCAAAAACGCTCTCGACCAAGGCTATTTCCTCCCTGGTCGAGAAGTTCTGTGTTCTTACCCGTTTACTAGCCATGATGGGCGTGTCGCATGCTAATGTAAACAACGAGCGTTCACTGACAAAGACGCGCGTTAAGCGGGTTATTGATTTTTTACGGTAGTTTTCACTCCGCTTTCATGATAACTAGGTACATAAACCGGTCTGGTAATTTCTTGATAAAAAAAGTCGTGAAAATAAAGTTGTTATTATTTACGCTACCTACTTAGCTATTTACTTACGTAAGTTTTAAGTAATTGGCAATTTTTAACATTGGTGGAATGCGACAAACTTAAAAACTTACGTAAGTGTTTAAGTTCAAAAAAACAAAAGTTAGCGTGGCTGAACCTTCATTTTCGCTCTGGTATCTGTAATGTTTAATGATTAATGCTCTGATTATTATTATTGGTCATTCATTTTCCAGACGTTGTATCTGTTTGGAGTATGTCTAACGGGCGAGGTAATTTTAATATCGACACAGAAAGATTACATTTTTTTTTTTTTGGGGGGGGGGGGGCAGAGGTGAAACTACAGTCGTGTATCAAGACCATACTAAGTCTTTACGCTCAGGTATTTACCTCATCCGGGAGCTAGATATTTCTATTGTTTTTCTGGATATAGGCAGCAACGATTTGTCAAACGGAACAATCCATCCATCTGAACTAGCTAGCCAGATTATTTCTTTTGTTTATACCATTTTGCAATCTGGTGGTAAAACATGTAATGATAGGAGAGATTTTGCCTCGGCGCTATGCTTATTATTTCAATGGGAGGGTTGATGCTATAAACCGTCTCTTACAGGAACGGTGTGACACAAGACATACTATTTATTTCTGCGTCATAAAAGAAAAAAAATACAACACCCTTTTCTTACAGGATGTTGTTGCTGTAGATGGAATTCATGTGGACTGTGAACGGGGGATGATGAGGTATTATCGGTGCTCTCCTCCATGCGGGGCGTCTTTTATAAGCACTTTTTGCACCTTGGTTTCATACCTTTCATTTTTTGTTAATTGTTATTTAATTGTTACTGTATTTTTATGATATGGGTTCATACATTTAAGCATATCCAGCTATCACCTGCGTTGACGTTCGAAAACTATGATCTTCAAGATATTTTAGCAACCCCATCGGTCTTACGTGAAGAACCTAATCGCTGTTATCATCACCATCCTTCTCCTCCTCATCATCATACAAAATTATAAAACATCACTTTCAACTTCAACGTATTAAATTCCAACGTACGTATTTCAAGCTCTACTAACGTAAAGCCTTCATGTACATTGATTTTCAACTAATGTTGTTTTAAAGGCATTTTCCTAAACATTGATATGGAACATTTATGCTGGTTGCCTCGTCATATACATACATAATATGACACTATTTCCAGCAGCTACATATTGTATCGAGCCTTTCAACACTCTTTTATGAACTGGGTTGTTGTTGTTGGCTATTTATGTCATGCCATTGTTGAGTCATGTTGTACTTGGCTACTACCTGCTGTGTCATGATTGGGATTGTAGCCCGTCATATATATATTAATATATACATTGGCTCTGTAAGTCATATTTGATACCGGGCCATCCCGTGGATGCCTAACACCTGCTGTGCCGGTTGTGAGAGCCTTGGGCCTGTTCTATAAGGTTTAGGCATATTTATGCTGGGTTACTATTTTATTTGCCTTGTTGACTTTTTCAAATGCGTCCAAAGACAAAACGTTATTGCATGTAAATATATGACAGGACTATTCGAAGGCATTGCCAATAAAAATACAATTAGCTGTTTTTGATCAAGTTGTTGTTAAGGAAATGTGTTTTGTTGTTGAACACGACCTCGGCGACATTCGTTGGTGCTTAGCAGCTACTGCTACCTGCGCGTATGAAAACACGTCTGACAGTAGTCGAACGATGTTTTAATTGGATATTTTAAGCTTCGATTAAACTTCACTTTTCCAACAGTGACAACAGCGTGTATTATAGTGTGGTCTACCGCTACCTTTTAATTATATGGTCACGCGCCACAAGAGTGCGTAACAGTTTTTGTTGTGATGTTGTGTTTACAGCTATGTGTGTAAACTGTGCATGTAGTTGTATCGCTCTGGCTTAACTATGAAGTATACTCCGGTATGAATGGAATGTAGGACGTTGTTAATCTCGTTCAGGTATAGTCTGTTTTACAATTTTCGCATAAGACGGGCTAAATACTTAACAGGCGGCCAAGCATTCACTGTCTGCAATCATGGCCAAGTATAGTCTGTAACGATTATGTGGGCGCCTTTGCTACTATGTAGAAATCTTTAAGAGGTATGTGATAAATTAGAGGTGTATGCAGCCTGTTTAGTTCCTCTAATTAAAGCAAAGGGGATTTGGAATGTGTAAACGGTATGGTAAATCCGGTCAATTCTTAAAGGGCGGAGATATCAATAACTGGATCGGGGTACATTGTTGTAGGATTGCTTTCTATGTATTGCTTCTTCCAGATTATTAACTTTGCTATTTTGTAATAAACATTAACCAGCAGTAATGTGTATCATTATACGAGTGGGACATGGCAACGCGATAGCGACTTTTTAACTCATATATTCATATTGTTATTATTTGGGCAGTATCATTTTTAAGTCATGCTTATGAGAGATATATATGTAGCAACACTAATGTGTCGCAACGCCGTAACATTCGCACTAATTCTTGGCGTAAAGACAATCAGGAGATATAAATATATTCTTTCAATTACGCCCTCCAAAACTGTTATCAAACTATCTCAAATATAGTGCACTTATAGTCTATTTCAGAAAACGCATGGGTTTCAAAATGATAGTGACTAATTATCTTCTTAATCGATATCAGCAGACACAGAAAAATCAATGAATGAGTTCAAAACACAATATATCATCATTATGGGGCATCCACAAGCATCAGATGTCGTTTTTAAATCATAACTATATAATCATTTGGTTGATAGGCATTTTATAAATGCTTATATTTAGACCTTACTAATTTGTCCTTGCAGATATATTTTAAACCTGAGAGTAATGACATATGATTACACTTAAACATCAATATTTCTATGTCATCTATAAGTAATACCAAAAATATCTTAAAAATAGACATGCGGTATTCATGGGTGTATTAATTAAGCCAATTAGTCTTTATGAAACCTAAATAGAAATTAGTTATAAATCTTTGACAATATAGCTCCTGTAGAAATGGAATGTAGGACGGTGTGAATCTCGTCAGTGATAATCTGTTTTACACTGCTCGGATAAGACGGGCTTAATACATGACAGGCGGCCAAACATTGTCAAACCGCAATCAAAAGCACATATAGTCTGTTGCAGATAAGTAGGCGTCTTTCCTAAACTAAAGAAATATTACAGAGTTATGTGATTAATTAGCGGTGTACGCAGCCCGTGTTGTTTTTTTTTTTAAATAAAGCAAAGGGGAATCTGAATGAGTCAGTCTGGACAATTCTTAAAGACACGATCTCGACGTCTTTACTTTCTGTACAGGTAAGCCCAGATCTAAACGATACTGCATTAAGTCTGCATGTTGAAATGAAATTGCATACCGAGACGAGACATAGATACGCATGTGGGTATGTGGATTGGAGTGGTGGGAGGCGGTTTGACATCAATAACTGTTGTAAGAGTTCTGTCTACGTCTCGCCTCGTCCAGATTATTTTGTACCAACCATAAACCTCCAGTTATGTGTAGAATGTCGTTACATCATAATAACGGCTTCTTACCTCTTATATCCATAGTGTTATTATTTGGGCAATATCATTTCTAAAGTAATGCTTAGAACATAGTTAACGAGTGTATAACTAATGTGCAGGAATGGTGTGTCGCAACGCCGTAATATCCGGGTTAATTCTTAAGGAATATGCAATCGAGAACGCTTTCCATAACTGTCATCAACTTGTCTCAAATATAGAGCACGTATAATTTGTTTCGTAAAAAGCACGGGTTTCAAAATGATAATGACTTGTATGTTCCTAATATATATGAACGAGACACAACAACACACGAACAAAGACTGAAAGCAAAGGATCAGTTTAAGGGGCTTCCACAAGCGTCGGTTGTTATTTAATCCTAACTCCTCTGTATTCATTTGTTTGATAGACACTATATAAAGGCATACATAACGTATTTGATCAGTTGTCCTTGGATCTATATTTTAACCTGCGATTATTTGCATAAGGTTACACGTAAAACGTCAAGACAAACATTCAGCGATTAGACGCATACACGTCATTGTTTTTTTCTTTTAAAAAGTCACCTAAGTTCTTTACGTGTGCAATGCTTCATGCTTGTATTACGAATATTTTGAATGAACATAACACCGCGCTTAAAAAGTGGATGCCTGTACACAATAAGCAAGGTATAGAAGATAAGATAATTTATCAGGCATTCACAGAACCTAGCACAACATTAATACTACATGAGCCGCTTTAAATGCATAGCATAGACATTCAGAAATATATACGATGTTAAATATTTATGTTTTAATTATAACAGTTTTTTATTAAGCCTTGTTTGAACGATCATATCAACCTCGCAAGTTTGAAAACTAAATTCCGTGTACATTAATGTTTTGTTAAGAAAATAAACAATTTAACTGCATACACAAGTATAAGACCTGTCATGACTTTAATAACTTAAAGATAAAATCAATGCATATTCTCTTAAACTCGTTCATGTAAAATATGTTGCGAGATCCTCTGATAACAGTATTAGGTTTCCACTCTGAAATAACACAACCGTGTTCAAAACAGAGGCAGTACTGTGTGAGAGGTCAAATACTTGGAAAATACCAGTTCGTATTAATATAAATAAAAACAAAGTCTAAACTCACACATAATAATAATAATTGAGACGCTCTCATTTCACACTTTTTAATTGCACAATTGGTCGTTCCAATGGCTTCCTTTATGAAAACGAATACATAATGTATACAACCGTAATAAGTAGTTGTCTTCCTTCATTTAAGAATTGGATGTTGATAGTCGTTTCATTTCTTCTTTAAACGTAGAGTCCACATTAAAGAAAATCGATGCTAAAACAGAGGTATACGTAATTTTATAAATAACTTAAGCTAATGTCATATTATGTGCAATCATAATAGTCAGATTCGAGGTTTTAAGTTATAAACACATAACTGAACTAGACATATAAAAACATACTTACAGAGAGTTGATAATAACAGCATGTATCCTTGCTGTCGAAGTTCTTTCAGTGGGTCTCTACCACCCTATATTCGTGAAACCGTTCACTCCGCCGACAGGTAAATGGCGTTACGCTCAAATGCGGTTCATATGTATACCAAGTGTACGGCTTTGATTAGCCGATCGACATTGTCAAGAGAATTTAACAGTGCTTTGTTGTTTTATACATGGTACATCTAACAGGTACGTTGTTGTGACTTTGTTTTACGCAATAATGTACGCACTTGAGTCCGAAATAAACAAGTGCCTGTATTTCTGGCTGCATCTTTGACAGACTGCAATTCCGGATTTTGTCTTCATATAAATCAACACAGCATTGCATGTATTGTTTAAACAATGATTTTCTGTACAGATATTGTTTACGACAGGCAACAAGACACACATACACGTATTGTACTGATAACATCTTGGCCCCTTCATGTGGGTTAAAGTTAAACCAGGATAGATTATGCGTGCCTCTCTCTGCGAGATCTGTGTCATAGATACGAATCAACTATCATAGAAGGCAGCAACACCGCACACACAACGGAACATTAAACCAGGAGTTTTGGGTGTATATTTCGTTTAAGCAAAGTAGTCAACATATTTATGTTTTAGACTGTTTGGTACTCATTTTATTCAGAGTAAACAGATGTTCCCATATGTTTTAGCCCTTATCAAAAACGAACCATTTGAAGCAAGATACATGCAGTATGATAGTGTCAAGCCGTTTATCACATGCTGCATTTTTAAGTACCTAAACTTGTCTTTAAGATAGTTGTTGTGTTTCTGTTAGACAAATGTGTCGAGAAGATTGGTGGTTTAAGCTGCTTTTCCACTGTTATGTCGACACTTTAGACAAATTAGACATTGCCATGGCCTTAAACGTCTGGCACCATGAATGTGCGAACTTTCGGATTTTAGGTAGGGTTTGTCCAACAGTGGGCCTTGGTGGAACAAACTTTAAGACACGACCTTTTTTCAGTGTGACTATTTTAACCTGTGTTAGGGTCGCATTAAATGTCCACTGTCAACCTATGAATACAGTTATATGTGTAACAAAATTCCGTATTATTGGACATTAACAAATCACAGCTGCTATGAGGCTTCGCGGGAAATTCCTAAAGCCAGAAAATCGACTCAAAATGGGACGTCAGGAACCTGGTATTGCACACTTAACACTGTTTGACAGGGTGACGTGTAACAAAAAACTACAAAACCGAGTTCTAGTTAATAGTAAGTTATTATAGAGACAGGTAAATTTGAACATGAATCGTTCTCTTAAAATGCAACAAACAACACTTATTGAAAGCAAACAAAACACGGGAAAAGTCCAAACAATATTATCTCCAAACATCATCATCAACAACAACAACAATAACAACAACTCATCAGTGCTATGCATTTAAACATGATTCAGACCTGATTAGGACGACAATGTCATATAGTATGCATGCATAAAACATCAGGCAGATGTTTCAATCATGAACAGTTTACCATGTTTCATCACCAATAGCAATAAAATTAACAATCATCCAATACAACAGCAGCCACAAAACTACCTGTCAAGTGCTTAAAACGCATATTAACCCGATACAAGGCAATACCTGAATTTTTCTAACGCAACTATATAACATATCATAGTACAGTTCATGTGCATAGGAAAATATATATGTCCGTGTTTTACACACATCGATGATGTGCAGTTGCGTCCGGTATTATGTTTAATCGATTCGATGTGCATTCACATTTGAATGGGGACACCTGCATCGTTTTCCATCTCTTAATGATTTGCCATGTGGCCTTTGTTGGTTTAGTTCATGTTCTGTGTACTTTCTGCGTAATTGATGGCCTTTATGTTTTATAAATGTTCCCGGGTTTAATTGACATCATCACGTATGCAATTTGCCTGTTTGTTAAGTTAAACAGGAAAAATAATAATTCATAATGTTATTTTCCTGTGCGTATTTAATATATACACACACAAAAAAATGAGAACATAAATTACAGCTCCTGATCCTGTAAGTTGACTGATAATATTGTTTTTTATCTCCTTTCGAAATGCTTAACATGATTAGCATTAATGCTAATCGTGTATTCATTGTATTAGTTTTCATTGCATACTTATTCCCTTGTTATGGGCTAACTATAAACATTTTCTCCATTTATATGGTCTACTTTTAAATCATAATAAAGTGTTTATTTTCAAGACTTAAGTTCCTCCCCTGAGAATCTCTGGCACATATATGTTTGCATTTGCTGTACACTTGTAAATATATTCGTCTGCACTTAACTGGCTTTTATTATACAATTACATTTATATGATAATAGAAGATATAGTGATAAGTCAGTGTTAGTTGCACACACACACACACACACAGACACACAGACACACACACACACACACACGCACGCACGCACGCACGCACGCGCGCGCGCTCACACACACACATGCAAAACATTTATATTCATCCATGATATGTACTGTAGGCATGCATAACTTAAAGTCGGTTCATAGTTTCAACTGTCTTTTGCTCTCTCAAACTACAAAAACAGATCAAATGTTGTTCTTGTTTTATCTCTATGTTCTGACCTCCCGTTTATCATATCGCAATATTTATTTCCCACCCTCTTTAATTTAACGGCATACATGCTGATTTAACTAAAGTTATCCGAGCTAGCAAAAATCCATTGTCGGTAGACAGGATGCAGTTCGAACACACGGCCTCCTTCTCCGTAATCAGGTGCTATACCACCTGATCTACATGGGCAGACAGCTTTTAATCATTCTTACTTTAAGCAACGCACCAACAGGACACAACCACATGTATCTAGCCTGTTCTCACTTCACAGAGTTCTATGGAGAACACCGTCTGGCTTACTGAAGTAACATAAAAATACCTATGGCGAGGATTGATTCCACGACCGACTGCTCAATAGACAGTTGCTATAGCATTTGAGCTGCATGGACAGCTTGCTCTAGGAAGAGCATATTCACTTCCTAAAGTACCATATGTTGATATATACAATTTCAAAACATTGTACAAATTCGGACAGTATATTCTCTGGAAACGTACAATAATAACCGTATTTAATTTAATTGAATTTATTTTGAAGACTTAAAAAACATATTGTTTGGTAAAATAAGTTAATTAATAAATATATTAATACACATATTAAGAACGAGGTTGTGCTAAAGACAGCTCGTTCGCTTGGGCTTTTTCTAGTTTGTCATCTATGAAGTGAGTCATATAGATGTCCGTTCTATGTTTATCTATTTACGTCTATATTTATCCGGTATAGCCACCTAGCGTCTAAATGTTGTCAGTTATTAATGTGTACAAAAGTAATTTGTGACTTGATAACTGTGACTTGAGATTTGCAAACTTATACATTCTAAACGAACATACAATTTGTGACTTGGACATTGCAAATTGATATTTGTAACTTCTAATTTGTATGCGATAATTGTGAATTAGGTACGTGTAAAATGAGCATGTGTGTAGTTATATATCAAATGTAACCATATACAGTGTTGCAATTTGCAAATTAAACAATAAATATTGGCGGATATCCTCTTCCATAAGCAACAGCACACACATTGAGCATAAGTCTTCGCTGAACAAGACGGTATCGGGATGTAGAGTGAGAGGGAGAGAGAGTGAGAGAGAGAGAAGAGAAGAGAGAGAAAGAGAGAGAGAGGGAGAGAGAGAAAAGGCATGGGTGTACCAACATTATGTGTGCTTAAAGTACCGTGTAGTCGTGTGTTTCTTTACTTCTGATTTTTTCAAATCATTAGCCCATAACGATTCGCTGCATGTTTACACCAGCGATTCCAATGAACGCTTTGACTGGTATGCTTTCAAATAGAACGTGTGCTGTTGTCTTAATGTTGCTCTATGGCATAATTCAAACTGAACGGTTGTCCTCTAGATAAATACATGTCAGTAAAGCGCACACAAATAGTGTACTTTGAAGATGAACATTACTCAATGCAAATTCATTATTTGATTAGTCGTGTAAGTTTCTTTACACAACTGGTATGTTTCTTACTTAAGTATAGGCTCTTTGCATTATTACGCCCGTTATTGACAACTGGCTTTTTCTATTTGTGTCAGCCAATGTTGAAGAGCCGTATTACGCATATTCTATATTTCTAACTATAACTCATAATATGCACTTCAAAGCAGGTACGTTTGGCTTTTTATGAATAAAATACATTTTGTTTAACAATGTCCACGTGTGTAATGCAGATATTATATAGACGAAATTCAAAGCAAGATGAATTAGTAAAAACATTTATTATGATATGTTTTATTTAAAACATGTCACGTTGAAACCAAGTTTAAAGACAATTTTAAGTAATTGTATGTAATGTATCACACAGCATCGTACCCGTTTACATAAAACCGTGCCCATCTGAGTTGCCGAGTTTTAAACTAACACCATGTGCTTTCTCAGTCATTCAGACCGTTCACAATGTGGAGACGTCAGTCAGAGTAAATACTTTGTCTTCTAGTGGACCTGCTTGTAATGTTGTTGTTATTTATATACAGACCCTTAAGGGATGGTAATGCAATACCCGAAGGAGGTTTTAAACGTTTATTCAGATGCTCACACATACATTCTCCTACCCTTCAACACATGCATACACTATTGCTATAGGATAAGAGAGGCGGGGCTTATCAGCCGATGGGCGGGCTTAGCCGCGCGGGGTGTATCAGCCAGTGGGCGACCTTGACCGCTACACTGCTGTACGCCGACGCTTCTATTCTCGCCTCTGCATTCAGCCTGCATAGCTTCACGCCAGTGTTATCCGTATTGAAGAACTTATGGATTTATCTGCCGATGCTAAATCAACTGTATGCTACAGGTCAATTCATAGAACACACATTGTACAACATATAATTGAACTTGATTTGTGTCTGCCTGATAACAATTCATTACTGTATGTAAGTGTTTACGAAGGTACTGTACAGTGTTTGAATTAACCGTTCAAGTGTGCATAAATAATTGATGCGTTTATTCTTCAAAGGGCATTTCGGTTTGACACATCAATCCTTATAAGATGCACGATGAAATAGCAGTAATACATTAACAAAGAGAGTTTTTATCCCATTTTAGTTAATGCTAAACAAGTCGTCATTAATGTTTAAAATAAAACAAACAGAACACATCAAACAACAATATTTAAACGATCGTGATATATAATTTCTACAATTTACTCTTCCAAATATGATGTCATTTCTTGCATTGTAACATTTGTCTGCGATGTCTAACAATCTCTGACTATTCTCCTAATTATCGCTGTCGTTATTTATTCTCACATATGACATATTTTCACTTATGCAAATGTAGACGAACGATTTCGTCTTGTCCATCCTGGGTACATTCTGGAATTAGTACATCATTGTTAAGCCTTCATGCATTATATTTAAGTCGCACATCAACCACTGCCAACACATGATTTTATTCTACACCTAACATCTAGGTCAATATTTGAAAAAAAAACTCTTGAGTTAGTGGTCTGCAAATTGATTCACGCATTATGATCGTACAGTGACTAACATATAAACTGTTGAAACACTGTAATTACGCGTTAATACTTGTTGGATGTGTTTTGATTTTCATATAATAATGGCCATACGGGCAACACCATCTACATCATAATAGGCTGCAACCTTCACATAACGCTTATACGACTACCATACTAAATGCGCATGAGTAATTGTCATGTTAGTTAGATATGGTTTCGATCGTAAAATATCTCCCCATGCATGGCATATATGTTGCCATTTAATTCACCCTATAATGATTTTAACATTAAAATAGTTATACAGCCATTAACACTTTTATTGTCATGTTTTATTAAAAACGAGACATGCACAATCACCAATTATTTGTCTTTCTTTAAGTAGAATGCATACTTCTCTCTATTCTAAACAATATGTGGACAGTATTGCTCAATGGCGTCATCAACAATTGAAGAAAATCTCAGCGCTCGGTTATTTTCTATTCAAAATGTTTTTCCTTTCGCTGTTTGCATTGGCTTAAGACCTCAGTAAGTGCGAGGTTACAGCTTTTTCGCCGACTGACCGTTCCAAGGCGATAAATCTTGGTATGCTCTTTCTGTTTTAATGATTAATCACATATTTGTGTTTATTGTTGCACTTGGCTTGCATGTGAATACCTTTGTAGAGTTTGGTATATGTTGCAACGTTCATAGGACTCTGTCGTATGTTATTATTTGTATACTTGTACGACGCTGCCGTCGAGGTCATTCGTATTATGTTGAAGCTCGTGTTTCCTTTCAAGTATTTGCTTGGTAATTTGGCTCAATAAATACCCATGATAACAGCAATAACAGCAGTAACAGTTTAAACGATGGATTTCTATACGACGTTAAATTGCTTAAAGCTGAGGGAAATTAGTTAGGCGGATTAGCAATGGAAAACTGGTTATCTATTTGCATGCTGGGTTAACGTTAAAAGTTAATATACAAACATAGCAGTCCGACACATTCAAAATGAAATCAGACAAAATGTGATCGTATCCATGGCAATAGTATGTTAAACTATACTAATATAGCATAGAAATTCAAATGAATAATTTATTATTTTATAACGGCTTCGGTGACAAAACAGCACATAACTGCAGC
The DNA here is from genome assembly GCA_007844125.1 of Sinonovacula constricta. Lineage (NCBI taxonomy): Eukaryota > Metazoa > Mollusca > Bivalvia > Cardiida > Solecurtidae > Sinonovacula > Sinonovacula constricta. The sequence continues at coordinate 16,858,257 of CM017570.1, forward strand.
TAGGTGAAATATATTGAAAATGAAAATAGTGTTTATCCTAGCCACCCCCCTGTTTCTGTTTTAGGAAAATCCCATTTCTAGTTATACCACAGTGCTTATTGTCATTTAAACGCATCGAGCGACTCGCTGTCTCATGTTAGTTCTAACTGTACCAGTTAAGGACCAACGTATCATATTTCATCGGAGTCGGTACCGATCAAGAATAGCAGTCGTTTACACACGATTGGAATGTAATTCATAAAGACACATACTCTACGATCGCGGTGGTAGTGACACGACAATTAGCGAGTCATACCAGTTTGTGGTGTGACGTGTATGGGTTTGTGTGCTTGCGTTGAAACAATCTGAAGGGGCGGCAAAGCAATAACATACAGTAGTGGTGCGTATGGAACAATGATCATTATGAAGCTAAATATAGCGGCATAACATAGAACTTCACAGTTCCCGAATATAAAGCTTAGCATGTGGAAGCGTTGGTAAGATTTATTATATGTGATGCTAATGTTACTTACACTCTGGATAGTCTGGATAGTCTGACTAAATTTTTGGTTGAATAAACTCGATATTTGAAAAAACAGCAATACTAAATTGTAAAGGATTAGTATTAATATACAACAGACCTAACTAACAAATGGGACATTACTTTGGTAACACGTATCTTTGATCGATAACATGGCCAGCACGTGTTCATCCCCTTGCATTGTATATCATTCAGATATTAATGAGGGAGCAAACAAGAACGATGGAAACTAAGGAGTTTGCTACATAAATAAAGTCGGCCTATTGATAACTAATTTACGCCACCATAACAAAAGCAATCTTGGTATGAAAATGAACAGCATATACTTTCATGACAGTATGCAAAACAGCATAACGTAAATAGATCGGGAATGTTACATCGTATCTAAGGTAGGGTGGATTTGTTAATAGAGCATTGTCATGTGTTAAAGTAAATACTTTAACTGAAAATCATAAGGCCAGTATGCACGTGAAATCTCATCAAATAGAGTAATAATTTTATCCCATATATGTGTATACATTGATCATATGATATGTTTCTGTAATAAGTATGTTAATGAAAAAAGAATGGTGGTGACCATGTCCTTATCACGTGTAAGTGCCATACAACTGTTATAGCAACACGTACAGTTGCCTAGAAATTTAAAGTGTTCCTACAGAGAGTTACGAATAAAAATGCCATCAACTCGATGATGTCTTTTGCATTTATATACGCAGTTAAATAATTATAATTGTCATCTACATTACAGAGGGAATTGTTAACTTTCTTTTTAAATTAACCAACCTATAATATTAGGAGTGGGCCAATCTGATTTTTTGTTCTAAAAAGTATTTTTTCTATTGCCATTTAGTGTATTTAGAATAAAATCGGTCAAAACTTCAACAGTTTTTTTTCATTTCGGTTGGAACAGTCCATTTTTATCAAAATGACCGACAAAAATCTTAATTTATATTAAATTTGCTGGTATTTTGTAAAATTATTTATATTTATGTGGTTTCTTGTATACATTCTGCTTCTTCTTACACCTATAATATATAGATGCACTAGATATGTGCCAATTGGTTAAATTTAGCCATTTTGAACCAAACAAAATTCAAAATGGCCGTCACAATGTTCTTAAAATTAATAAAATAAAGGAATATTTTTGATAACATATGGATTATCATGAAAACAACAGAAGTTTAGGAAACATTATTTTCAAACAGAAATGGGTTGCCCGCGATCTCATATGTGATAATGAATCAGAGAATGCAGAGAGCAGTGAAAGCAGTGAAGAGGATGAAAATGATGAAAGGCATGATGAAACAATGAAGAAAAGGCAACGTCGATAATCAGGTGATTTGACTTATGTGTTTCCAAGAGAGGATCAATATCAAGGTACCTAGAGGATGCTTCCTTCTTGAATTTGGAACTGGTAGCAGATCATATTTTGAATAAAGGTGAATCTGTAGTTACTTTTGATTTGGATGATACCACCAAGGCTGTTGGACACAAGCTATATGACATTTAAGCAGATCATATCACAATATCTGGGCCCTCCAAGATGGGGAAAACCTTGACAACTGGCTACACTGAAAACATAAGCCACTCTGGAAAAGATGGGGCTAAAGCTTATGAGTTTAAACTCAACTGTCTGGCTTTACTTGCTTACACAACTGTTGATGATTTAAAGGAACATATAGATTTTTGGATGTCAGATCATGCCGGTGATTGTAACATGTTGCTACAGAATCTTGGCGTAAGTGAAGAGAAAGCCATCAAATGTTGTTCTCATTTGATATTAGGCGTGGACCACGCATGTAATAAAGTGTTTAGGAATACCGAGCAACACATAGATATCCAAAACCTGATCAAGATAACAGCTGGTGAGAAGGTATTCTGCTCTCCAAGTTCAAGCATCCACACATTAAGGTTGATAGCAATTGCTAAACTCCTATCTCCAAGCCATGCAGCGCATTCCGTGTCACTATATAATGAGTACATAGCATGGATGAGTGCAAATGACATTCCCCATACAGGATTAAAAGGCTTTGTTGCGAATCGGTTTGGGCGAATAGCTGAACTTGCAAAAGAATACTTAGCTAGACGTGAGTCCATACTCGAATTCTTTGATGCAATAGCGGACACAAATTTAAACAAGCTTGTGTTAGCTGTCTCAACATACATACAAAATGAATGGTTTCTGTGTTGCATGGAAGTGTATTCATTCATTGGTGATTTGAATATATCCCCATTGATGATGTTACTGGGAATTGATGATCAAAATCAAGATAAAAAAACAGACAGAAATTGGATTGGTGTTAAGAAATTCTTTGATGAAAAGTGGAAGGAAATAAAACAGGAACAGGAAAACAGCTTAAAGTCTGATACAGGCAAAGGGAAGTTAATAGCTGCTGTGCTTGATGAAGTATTTGACACACTTAAACGTCAGCTATCTGAAATGAATTATTTCAACACAGAGGAAGTAGACCCAGAGTTTGAGGAAAAGTTACAGAAAGCACCACTGACAAATCTCGGTTGTGAATCTGAATTTGCAAAACTGGGCAAGAGAATCAAAGTCAGCGGGGGTTCAGCTTCAGTCTCGACATTTCCAAAGAAGAACGTAGTAGTTACAAATGGGTTACTTGTTGACTCGTCTTTCTGCGATCAGCCTGATGATGAGCGTAGAAGTCGTTGGAAAAGGGCGAGGAGTTCTGAAGCTGTCAAACGAGTAAAGAAGCTAGAAGCAGACTTTATTGGAACAGTAAAAGCAGCAAAAAAACTGTCATTTCTCAAAAGGGAAGATTTAAAGAAAAAGAAAATGGAGAAAACTGTGAAACTGTTGGAGGCTTGTAAATCACATTCGGGACCAGTTACCCCGAATTCACTGGGATTACTTGATAAACTAAATGAGAAACAACTCCTAGAGGAAGTAAAATACCTACGCGCAACAATTGCTCCTGACATAAGGCAAATGAGGTGAATCAAAACAGATGGTAGATTCAAAATGTTGACATTTTCAGATAATGAATTAAGAAATTCAATTAAAAATGCCATAAGACCAGAAGACAGTGTTTACAAGGATGTTGATGCACTACTATTGAATGCTTTGTGTAAACATCTATAATTCTGACAATGTTAAATTAACAGAATTCAGCCAGATACTGTTTTAGATAGTGTTATATGAATATAATTGATAAAAAGTTGATGAAAGAATGTGTTTTTAGTAAAAAATGATGATTTTCTAGTATTTTGGTGGATATTCTGCTTAAATTACACATATGAACTAAACATAAAGAGCTAAAATATGTTTTAGTATGCCCTTTGTATTTGTAAAGTCAATAAATGCATATAAATCTACACTTTATTGGAAGAAATTAAAAATAAAAAAAAATGGACTGTTCCAACCGAAATACTTAATTTGAATCCCTGGTCTTACCATATTTGATTAGTGTGGACCTACTGGCAATAGAAAAAATACTATTTATAATGATTTTTTAAAAAAAAGTATATATTGGCCCACCCCTAATAATATATTTAGAAAACGTATAGTGTAATATTGGTTCCATAATTCTGAATACATCTTTAGCGCACCCACTTGTTTTGCCATTTAAACACAACAAACGCATGCCTTTGTTGATTTGATTAATGGTGGTTATATTTAGTAAAACTGCATGCACAATACCATGATTGTATTTATAGGCCCACAATAAAATGATGCTTTAATTGCTAGCTATTTGCATTATTGTGCAATAAATAATTATATTTGTCTTGTTAAGTACTTGAAATTACAGCGGAAGCTTTTAGACCACCAATACTAACAGTACACAATAAAACACGAATGGTGTCACAACTCGTACACATATTTTTCAATCGCTCAACAACGGCTCGGATGAGTAGTAGTAGTAGAAGTAGAAGTTGTAGTAGTAGTAGTAGTAGTAGTAGTAGTAGTAGTAGTAGTAGTAGTAGTAGTAGTAGTAGTAGTAGCATTAGTAGTAGTAGTTGGTCTAGTGATGCGATCATTTGTGTGACAATTATCTGTATCAATGACACTAAGTTAGACCTTGGCAGATCTAGACGTAAGATAAAATGACACCATGTTAAACGTTTGCCAATTTACGTCATGTTTTCCGTAGAAGTGTGACGCAGTTACACAGGCATTGCACTTGCTAATCGGTGTGATTTTGTTTCGTTTTACCAAGTTAATATAGAGACATAAAGTTTATATGTCAATTCAAATTTAAATTAATTTCGGCCAGGTTTACTGTCAAGTTTGCGTGAATTTACCTTACATTAAGTATATGTCGAGACTTAAAGCAGCATATTTACTCAATATATGTAATTTAGATTTAATCTATTTTTATCGGTTATTAACTCGACATGCAAAGCTAATCCCGGCAGTGTTTTAACGTTGGATTAATTCCATGTTGGTAATGTATACACCATAATAACACCGTATCGATAATCTTTAACTGACTTGATAAGGCTTATCAAGTGACATTAGACAATGAGGATTAATGAGGTATTGCTCTCCTGCTGCGAGTATATTGTGTGACTGTAAAAAAGACTTTACCAACTGGTTGTATAAATTACGTACAGTTAGACCTTGGCATATCTAGAGGTGAAATAAAATGACAAGTTGTCAAAGTTCCTTTGTAATTAAATGCATACGCTTTTAAATTGAATAGTATCATGTGCTTTTCTTTATTACGTTTGACATACTAATATCTAGAACAAATTATAGGCAGTTTATTTCCATTTAGGTACCGTACTTATCTATCTTTTAATCCAGGTACTGTATCAATTGATGAAACGAAGCGTTAAGTAAATACATAGCATTTATGCTTTTATGTCCCTCTTTTGTATTATAGCAGAAACCTTCACAGTTTTATGTCTCTTATCCCATCTGCTCAGGCTTTTGCCATAATCCTATGGATGAGCTTTTCGCTCCACATAGAGGCATTTAGACTTGACAGTTCATAGAATAATCATACTACAACTCGTTCAGATAACACACTGTATCGCAACTCTATGTTGTCCTTTCACTAGCTATTGTCCTGTCCCTATGTTCCTACTATAAAATGCCATTCCACAGGTCTTGTCGTTCATCTATAATAACCACCACCATGTTGTCTAACCTCCACTATGTCGTCAGTAAATGGCAATGCTGTCGTCATCCCGCCATGTTGTCTCAACCACCTCGATGTCTCGAAACGTCTCCTTGCTGTCGTACCCAGACTATGTTATCGTAACTATGCCATGCTTTCTTAACCCCAGTTGGCTTTGGACATCCAGCATATCGTTTGACTGAATCCATATTGTATCATCTCTTCTATTTTGTCTAATTAGCAATGCCATTAGTCACCAATATGGACCCTCGCTGTGTTGGTGCGAACCCAAAAAGTGTCTAATTGTCTTTATGAAATCCAAACCTTATTATTTGCATTATTTTACTGTTGTTTCATACCCAACCATACCATTCACCCAACAGTGCTGTACCAAACCATGTGTTCTTTTGCCTTCCATATAATGTCGTATTATGTTGTACTATGGTGCTGTTGGTGTTTTTTTTCAACCAAGTTGCCGTAACTTCTCCGACATTTTGCCAAACCCACTATGCGATGTCTTAAATGACCAGATTGTGTGCAGCCGTACCTTGTCATAATACCACAACAATGTTATGCTTTACCAATCATACTGTTTAATTCCATCCATGGTGTGACACAAACATATGTTCTAGCCCCACCCCCTCCCCTCCCCGCTGTCTCGTTGTGTCTTGTTTTTGTAACCAGGCATATTCTTTTAACCCACACTATTATGTAGCCACATTGTATTGTCGTATACTATTATTTTTTGTTATTATTATTAGTAGCTAAGTGATAGTATTGCAGATAACTTGCCTATCAAATAATATTAATACTGAAATGAGAATATATGCATTCAAGCAATACATAACCTTAAGTAACGAATAGTGAAAGAAAGCAACAACTTAAATCATTATCGTGAGAAAGACGATGTTTATGGCCAGGACTGTCATAAATACCCCTGCACATTAATACCTGCTGTCAATAACGTCTCAGTTGTATAGAATGATGCGACTGAACAACGACACGAATGATAATAAAACATACACAAGCACTTTTTTAAGAAGGACGGTTTTTCTGCCACATGATACTTTTAACAATATATGCTAGTAAAAGGCATCGGTTAACAGGTTAAAATCAGGGCTCTGTAAAATACTTCCAACTTCAAACTGACAATGAAGTAAAGAATCAGTGGACTTGTCAGAAATATTGACATGACATTGTTATTGTGTAATGAGCAGACATAGGCATTTACACGGTAAACTGGCTGCAGTGATGTACTATTACACTGACTTAATTGTTATTGTCAACTTTTCAGTGTAACACGCACGAATCGTTAATAAATGCACAATCGTCAGTTATTACATTAATATTAACTATGTGTATGTTAACCTAACCATACATTGAGCAGCATTGCTCATTCTATTTCTGGTGACCATGTCATCGGATGATCTTTGAAGAAAGTCACCTCTGACATCCTTTTGCGATCACGTTACATAGTCATCACGGTAGTCGCCTCTCAATTACTTTTAGCAGAGGCCGCTCTAAATGTTTATACAGCTAGAAATAATATACATTTTAGGTCTTTTAGTTCCGTCTAACAATTCAGTGAGTGTTCATGTATTAGGTCTAAAATATAAATGTATACTAAAAATAAACAAACATTCCACAAAGCAGTGGTTATTTGTAGTTAAGAAAACAGTCGGATACCATCTTTAAACCATATGACACTAAAAAAGTTATAAGCACATTTAACTTTGACACAGCTACTTTATAAAACTGCAGGTTGTCCACATTAGCATACATGACATAATTCCACATAGATAGGAAACTGTTTTAGCCTTTTGTACAAACCTTCCTGCCACCTATCAAAATATCATTCTTAACAGCCATTTCAAAACTGGCTAGTATATAAATACATCAAAAAAAACGTTTCTGCAGCTTTGTTAACTTCCAGCTTTAACAATATTTCTGTTCTGTGAAAGTAGAAACTTCAGAACTATTTTATAATTACAAATAGTCTTCGATATATTTAAAGAGGGAACATAGCCACATTCATAAATATTGTTATTTGTTGACTGTTCTAATGCAAAGCAATTGCTTGTTGGATATGTAATAAACTTGATAGAAATAAACTGTTAGATAAACGTGAATATTTGGATATCTCCAAGGAGTTTCTTTTTTTCTGTCAGTGGCATTGACCTATGTCGTATAATGTTGAGGATAAAGAGTGATATCCTTTTTAAAGAACAAAAAAATGCAACAAACTGATGTAACGGTATTTGCTGACGAAAATTGTATGGTTTTAAAGAAATAGTCTGCCGAAAAACCGCGTGAAAACGGACGAAACAAACCCGAATATCGTGGATTCGCACCCATTGTAAACATTGGAATGAATAACAATACAAAATGACACACCGACTGTTTGCCCTATGCCTGCTTATGTCTCAGGGCGTGTCTTCGAGTCCCGTTCAGGGGCGCTGCACCAGTGGCTCTATATATTATTGTGGGGACTTCATCCACTTAAGCTAACAGGACGTCGCTGTAATGGTCGTCAATGGTTACTTAGATTTAATGAATACAATACACTTACTTACATTGCTTTTCTAATAAGGCTACCGAAACGATGGTGTTGATGAATTGAAGCAGAAAACGGATCGTAACTTGATGTTGACCTAACTCCAGACTCTCGAAAGGATGATTTTCAGATTACAGCTTGGTGCCAGTAGTTAAAATGACGTTGGATGTTGTCACTGCAGGCCTACGCTGCCTTGTGTACAGGGTAGTGCGGAGTCATCCAAATTAACTTATGCATATTGAAAACTGAAACTGGATGTTGATAGACTGGAGGCTCATGTTTATCCTAAATCTGTGGGATGTTTTCAACAGTCAGTCTAGGTTTCGTCGGTCCTAGAGACATACACTGAAAACTGCCATCGCTAAATCTGGACATCAAGAAGATCAGTACGCATATATGCAAAAAGCTAGTTCATGTTTGTTTTCATACAGAGTCATCGACAGTATGTATCAATTCAGCAAACGTTTGCAGTACACAAGATCATACGACGTGCACTCGCAATACTATTCAAAACCACTTTAAGCAAACGTTTTTGTAATCATTGAACTTGTAAGATATGTTTGAAATGAAACGTGGTAATCATATAGGTATGATTATTTAGTCTACATGGTGGATCTAGAATATTCTTTATTAATTCGGTCAATTATTTCGATGTGTCACATGACATCAGATGCTGACTTATGCGGATGGAATTTTTTTCAGGTTTTATCATTGATCTTAAACAAAGTAGCTTGAATAACTGTTTGAACACGTAAACACTCTAATTTCAGTCAAATAAATCGTGGGATGGCATCAATGAAGCTTCTGTCTTACACTTTAAACGTTATAGTCAATGTGTAATATAATAAGTTTTTGGGCGTTATGCTCCTGATTCACTGTGTAGTTTTGTTGTTGTTGTTTTGTCAGATGTATCAAATACATTTTCCTGTCAATCAGATGAAAGACAATAGTCTGACATGATAATTTAGATAAAAAAAATAAAATAATGTAAAGCCCTAGGATGCTTTACACGTACTGTCTAAAATGTTACTCTTATAGCTAACATGTTATGATCACTTAAGGACTTGCACATGCAGCCTAAGGGCATGCTACATTAATCAATAGTTCATTGCAGCATGTACATTTATTTTGTCATAACAACAGACTCAATCACTTATTCACAAGAACACAGTTGTTTTCTCCACAAATGTACAAGTTGTAAAGACTTTCAGCGTGACCTATGTGTGAACTTGAGTTTCAGAAGCCTGTTATTGATTTATTTAAGTAATAATTTTAATTTACATCCAAAATGTACGAAGTATGGCCTGCCAGATGAAATAGATTTTGACCTCTGTTGCGAAATAGCTGATACAATTAATTGGGATGCCAGTCGCTGGTGTAAGAGAGAAACCACGGATAGAGTAAAACTTAATACTTGAAAGAAAACTATGTTTATATAATAAAAATCGCGTTTAATTCTACCACTCCCATCCGTTTAGTTTAAAACCCCTTTCATCTCTTAAAACACCCGAAATCGTCCTTTCAGAATTTAAAAAAAAGACAACACAATATTTGTATGACGACTAGATTACAATATGTAGTGAGTGCTGAGTTATCAACCACCATTTCTTATACTAGCACCAAACTAGACTTCCAGACAGTCATTGACAAACAGAATTTAATATCAAGATAGAATCAAAGCAATAACAACTTCATTCACTGTACTGGAATCCTAAGCTTCACAAATCGCCATACAAGTCACTTTCCATAGCTAATGCCTGCTCTAGCACCACCAGTCACATAGGTAAACTACTTACGTCTTGCCTTACAGTCGTTCGTTAGCACGTTGTTAAATATTGTAAACATGTTTATGAACATTCAGGCATTATTGGTCATTGTTAGTCAATTAACATTCTTCTGAAATCTTAGACACCTTTCCTATTTAAAACGTCCATTGCTCTGCAGTTAGTACTTAAGATTTTTCTACGTTATACACTTCTTAATCTCATGATCTAATTAAGACCAAATTGATTGCTCGTGTTGGGAAAACTGTTGCTCGAGATCAACGTCTATACATTGCATGCCATGAAAGTAGTGCATGTTTTCTTAGAAAAGTTTACTCTGTGAACTTGCATGGATGTTTGTGAAGCTTCATGGTTCTTTTTAGACAATATTTACAAACACATGTGGTGACACTGTATTAATACACATAATTGGTTTTCCTACATGAACAAACTGTGCGCCATTAATTGCGGATGTGTTTGTATGCTGCTTTGAGCGTGAGTGAGTGAGTGAACATTAACGTTGTCTCCTTCTACCCAAAGCCACATTACAGAGGCTTTCAATTTAACGTCACGTTATATTGACGATATTCTAACCATAGATAATCTTTCTTTTCTCAAAAGATCTATCTGATTACCCGCAAGAATTTAAACTTAATAAAGCAAATAACTGGCATGTAAATGCAGCATTTTGAGGCATTGAGATTGCTATTTCCAATTCCAACGTTTCTACTAAAGTTTATGACAAGAGAGATGATTTCAAATTAAGTATTGCAAAGTATCCTTACCATGACGGCGGTTCTCACCTCGTGCTACCTCCTATGATAACTACATATCACACCGTACACGGTTTGCACGTGTTTGTTCTAAAATAGACGATTTCAATGCTAGAAACCTGTTTATTTCTGGTAAACTGTTACAGCAAGGCCTTTGTTGTCACAAATAGGCTTTTTTCAAAGCTCGTTCACCGCAATGATTGCATTGCTTGTAAGTATAATTGCAATTAGAAAATACCTATGCAGAAAGGCATAAGTCCTCCTGCATTTATGAAGATTGTGTATACAGGTTAATGAGAAAACAAGGGTCTCACTTACAATTCTCCCCACTTTACAAAAACGTATCATAACATTTATTGCTGTCGGTTACAACCCGGAAATCATTCGTTGTACTGCATTGCTTGCAATTGACAATTTTACATATATTATGTAATTATTTGTCCTTGATATTCTACAATGACGGCTGGCATGCTTAAGGCCGTACATAAATGATGTCGCTTTATGAAATTAGAGGGCTTCAAGTTGGGCATATAATAATTCCCAAATCGCAAGCTGACTTTGGTATTAAGTATTTATATGCTCAGTGATTTGTTTGTACACTAGTTCAATGTTACTACGTTAATTGGAATACACAATTGTGCGGTGTGCAGTTGAGTACGATACCATGTGTTGACTCTTTTTAAGAATTGGGTACTTATGATCAATTTAAACTCGTCGAGTATGTAAATATATCTGTAATATGCGTTTTCATTTGGAACTGCTTGTCATCAGAGTCAGCTTACACCAACACGGGAATAGTTGAGAACATTCCCATTAGAACATAATGAAAACAGGACATACTGACCTTGTTTGGTAGCATTCGCACTTAATGTTCAGTGTTCTGGGAGACTGGAATAAGAATAGAGGATTTCTTAAAAGGTCCACTCCTGTACTTCATTCACTCTTCACCACTACATCACGGTGCGTTTTATTGCAATTTCTTGATAAGGCATATATTTAAACAATTGTGAAATCAGTACTGCTTAAACACAATGCCCTAAACTCGACAATCATGACTAATAAGAACGGATTTTAGTCACAATATCGGTATAAGTCCATTATTTTAGTGTCGGTATTTCTTGCAGCGAAATGTGAACTGATGTGTTAAATGCACAGATAATCATATGAGTATGTATTGCCTTCATTTTACCTAACATTTAAATCAAGGTGATGTAACACAAACACGCACACACACACACACATACACACACACACACACACACACACACACACACACACACACACACACACACACACATACACACACACACGCACACACACACACACACGCGTTAATTTTCTGCTAATTTCGATCTATATTCAAGTAACACAACACTACGAGTCAGATGTTCGAAGTGTGTGTCAAGTATATATCTATGTTCCTATCAAATATCAAATAAGTAGACCCGATTTCAAGACGGCACTATCTGATATTGTGGGGTACAGATGTAGCGGAAATGTGCACACAATATGTAGTTGCATTAGCAGTGATCCGCACCACTGCCAAATAACGTTGTCATTGTAATGTCGTTGCAACATCGTTTGCCTCGTCATATCAGTCTCACCGTGCGCTTAAGCGGGTTTGAAACATGTTTAGTGAGTTTTCCTCAAATATATAAGTAATAAGCATACGGAATACCCCAGGCAAGGCTTAATCAACGCCGTCTCGTTTAACACGATGGCAGAGTGAGTGCACATCAAATTTCTCATTGGAAAACCACTGCATTGCATAGGCACAAGTTGGTAATTAACTAATTTGATCATTTAGTAAAAATGGTTTCACGGACAAAACCGGTCTCATTGTACGTTCGTGATGCTCTATTCAAACAGTGAGATAACACATTTGAGGTATATTCAATAATTTACTTTACACTGAATACATGACACCAGTACGCACTATACACACTTGGCTCATTAAATAATCGAAACCAGATGTCGATACAACACAGACGTAATCATATCTACTTGTTTTAATACATGTCTGACATTTCATGGTATCCGGGTATAGCAATGCCATAGAACTCTGAAGTGCAGTATGTATTTATTTACATATAGGTTTGCCATATTTAAACTTAGAATAGAGGTACGTCCTATTATTTTACCGTCTGTTGACATATGATGAAGCTTACTACTTGCTTTACTATCGATTTATTGAAGTGTTAATTGCATGTTTGTTATTTGTTCTAATATACACGATATACGGATCTTTAGACGACGCTTTCCTAAACCATGACGTATTGGGGACTCCTTCTTATGCCACACTTTATTCCTCTTGGCCAAGATAAGCTTGCATCGCATACATTGCGTACCGTATTGCCTCAAAGAGTGTGTGGCATATCACTAAAACTAATGCGATCGTTACATTTTAGTGTATGTACATAAATATTGTCCATACTTATTAATTTCATATCACCGCTGAGTTAAGCATTGACGTACTCCCTCATTTCCAATGCTCTCTAACATAATAGGCTGGTGTGTTTAAAGACGCATAAAAAACAACAAAAAACAACAACAGCAGCAAGAACAACAAACACACATAAATCAAAAACATAGACGCACACAACTGAAATAAATAAATCCATGGCGACATGTTATATTTTGTCTGATCCAATAACAGGGCAGCTTAATCTGTTAAGAGCGTAGTTTAAGCAAGCATTCAAGAGAAAATACCGCGCGCAATCGAGTGTATGACCATAGGTGACCTCTCCTTCTTCATGCAGTCGTCTCTTGAATGTTCGCATTAAATTAAAATCAAAAGAAGCAATTATCATTGTCTTCTGAAATTCTGGAAATTCTTTGCACAGTCAAACGCAGATGTTATCTCTACTGTGTGATACCACAAATAGTGCATCCTAATTATGAATATAATGCCGTTCTTCATGCTGTGTACAGAAGCTAATGGGTTCGGTTCCCATTCGGGGCGAAGGCCTTAACTAGGAATGATCTTCTAGCACACTTGCGGTTAGCCGGTCGTTCTACCCAGGAATGTGTCTGGGGTATTCCTCCACCAAATAAAGCTGGACGTCGCTATAAAAAACATAAATGGTTGCTGCAATGTATTTAAAAAAAACAACAAAACAAAATAAAAAAAAAAAACAACACACACACACACACACAAAACATAATGTCCCTATGGCGCGATCTTATTCGACATTATCAGAAGAAGACATATAATACTATTGATAAAATGCCGCGTAAACATTTACATTGTTATATGAAATATTGCATGAATATTCACTGGTAATTATATATGTGTTCTGCTGCATTTACCCATTGGTTGACCATGCTACAGTAGATACAATCAGAAGTAGGCGGTAACATGTGTTGCGTCGTGTACGAAGCTTTGCCAACTGGGTCCGCTAATTACTCCTCGTGCATAATCATAAGCAATCGCAAGGGTACGCACACAGTGTCAAGGATTAAGTAGGGCCAGGATCTAACTAAGAGCGTATAATATACCTAGGTCATGGTACCCGCTTTCAGTCCAATGATAAAGCTCGTTTCTTTCGATTGTGTCACTGCGCGCAGCCATTGTTATATTTTAGTCTACACGCTGCAGAGTATGTATTTTGTAAAGAGTATTATGATTGGCCAATTCTTGTTCTTTTCAGTTCAATAAGACGACAGAAAATTTGCCAATAAACCCACCGTCGACAAATGTAGTAAACATGCATGGGTGAGTATCCGACGATGGGGTTAAATCTCTCATGCAATCTTCTGTAAGATCAGGTCTGTATTTGTGTCAACACGGTTAGGTAGAGCAATCGGTTTTGGACAATGGGCTGTATGGGTTCTACCTCTCCCTTTGTGATATTATATATATTTTTGCCGTAAAATGAAAACGAAAGCACTGCACAGCCTGAATTATGCATACTCATACATCGAAACAAATGTGGCTCCTTCCCAAAATATGAAGTTAAAATACGCAATTATATAATTTGACTTGCATTTAATTAATGTATTATCTTAACTGTTGGTTGTAGCTTCATTCTTATATTACCCTTTTCCGATAATATATTTTTAAAGTCCATTCATTAAACAAATTAAATTTTAAATATTGAATGTACTCTTTTTTCTATGTTTTTTTTTCAAACACGTTGCAGAAAAAGAAACATAACTTAACGTAGATTTGTTTTCCGCTTTATAAGGACAATGCATGAATAGTCGAATTAATGTGTTATTGTGACAATAATTATATTTTAAAGACGATAGTCCACAGTGCTGTTTAAATCGAAATAATCTCATAATCTTTTCTAAACATTATACAGACATTATTTTTCAATGACGTCACTACTTTCTTCATAACATATAGAAATTATCAGCGCTTGGGAATTTTGTATTCAAATATATATATTTTTTCTTTTCATTGCTTGCATTTGAGAAACTCGTCAAGAAGTTCGAGGTTAGAGCTCTGTAAAACCGGTTTAATCACCCCCGTCGGCCCATATCGATGACTGACCGTTCCAAGGCGGTAACTGTCGGGTTTGCTCTTTTCGTTAAATGACTCATCACAACTGTGTTCTTACTTTTCGCTTAGCTTGCGTGTGATATACCTTTGTTCTGTGCCTTTTCGGAGTTTGGTATACGTTGCAATGCTCATAGGACTTTGTCATATATTCTTATCTACGCCGGCAGTACAGCTTGTCTTATAGTAACCTACACACGCTTGTAAACAGCAATGTAAATATGTGAATGTACTCTTTCATTTTTGTTTCAGACACGTAGCAAGCAAAATATACTTGAACGAATTTTTGTTTTGTGCTCTATAAAGACTATGTATGAATAGTAGAAAATTGTAGAAAACATGCATGGCCTCTTTATTTGAAGCAGTTAAACTCATTACCGATGGAGGTTTCTTTAATCCAAAAAATGATCATATTTTTAATCTGCCCGAACTGGCATGTCAATTATCCCGATGAAAATAAATGTGTTACAAAGAAAAGTATTATGTAACTATGTGTTAGTTTTGCTAATAATTACGCATTGAATTGACGTTAAAAATATAACTTAAATATAACAAAAGTTGCTGTCAAGTGAACGGTAGTTTATCATTCAATATAAGACCGAAATACTACAAAATATAAATTTACTTTTCATGAATCCAACGTGTTCAATACTATCCAAGATGAATTCTACTATTAAGTACATCTGTTGGTAAAGAAGTGGTCACGAGAGTAATAATTAGTCTGAACATATTATCTTTTTGCAAAATGTTCGTGAAAATAACGATTTGGGCAAGTACTTAAATTACATGTCGGGTTTTGTGTTCGAACCCAGAACACTCCGATCCCGAGTCAACATCTTTAACCTTAAGACCAAGGTTGTTTCAGGCATATTATAAATGCTTTATTCTTATGTTGGACTCTAAGGTATTTTTCATCCAAATCGAATAAAACTTTACTCGGTTAGGGTTCGAATTTTGTTAACCCTCCTATCCTAATTCCATAACCTTGACATCTTCCCAAAAACAATAAAATCATATTACAATATATGTAAAAAAGCATAGAAAAATACATAACTATCAATAATAAAACAACGCCATGTACCGAATTAGTACCGGTATTTTAACAGGTTTTATCAAAAATAATTTCACTTACAATCACCATTTTTGTGAAGTTCTTCTAACAGAAATACTACGTTTGTTTCTCTTCTAAATTCTATGAGGATATTTCCCATGACGTCATTACTTTCGTCATAACTTATCAAGTAAAAGGTCAGCGCCTGAACATTTTTATTCAAATTGATCGGTTTTCCTTTCATTGCTTGTATTTGAGAAACCCATCAGGAAGTGCAAGGTTAGAGCTTTGTAAAACCGGTTTAAGCACCCCAGCGGTCCTTTTTGTCGAGTGTTCGTTCCAAGGCGGTATCTGTTGGGTTTGGTCTTTTTGTTAAATGATATATCACATTTTTTTCCTTTTATATTTGGCTTACATATGAATACTTGCGTCATGTGCCTTTTCATGATCTGGTATTTGTTTCAATGCTCATAGGACTTTGTCGTGCATTCTTATTCTTATTTAGAACAATGTTAACGGTGCAGTGTGGCGGTTGTAAACCCCCCCCCCCCCGCACACACACACACACACACACACACACACACTCGTGCATGTAATACGCTCCTGTGCGTCGTCAATGGAGAGATAAAAGGCAAAAATTATGAAGGTATTTAGTATCTACTCGACTTTTTAGTGTGCAATGTAATGCCGAGGTATACTAACTAGACAACATTTAAAGAAAACAAATCTCTTGCCCAATCTTTGGGTGCGTAAAAGTTGTTGGTATGAATACGTATTTGACAATTGCTCTTAATGAGCATGATCTTTTTCACTGAGAACACGTTTTGTGCATTTGCAATGAAACCTAGAGAGGTTATGTGTCTGCAAATGTGAATAAATTATACTTATATACTGCCATTGATAAGATGATGCGTATCAAGCTACACCGGACAATGGGGCTCTGACCGCTCTATTGTCCCTGCTGCGGGTATAACTTGTATGCGTTAAACATTGTTGACATTAGTTGTCTGAATCATGTTCACTCGCACTTCGGGAGATCGGGGTCGATGCATATTAACATGAAAATAAGAAAATATGGCAAAGTTATATAATGCTATAAGTATGACATTAATTAAAACATGCAAAAGTCGCGTTCTTCATACCTACATTCATTTTACGGGAATTGTACAGTCAACATATTGATGATTTAAATATTGTTTAGTCGTGTTATATGCATACTACTTAAGATAAACAGAGGACTGAATGATAACGCCTGTGTTGGTGACACTATGAAAAGACATATTCATGGGCATTTTCTATATAGGCCAGATATATCCCGCTGATATAGATTTATGTTAGCACATATCCTACGATTTTTGAAAGGTTCACTTTAAACGAATCTCAATAAGAACATTAACAGCTATTGTCACAACACGTATGAGCAGCCATAGTATTGGGCAAGGCACGTAATAAATGGAGCAATATAAATCCGAAAGACACTAGCTGGGATTTTCGCACTAGGATATTGTCCAGATATGACTTCAAATTATAATGTTGTCGATGTTAGCCAGCTTAACGCGCGACACTACATGTCTTCGGGTGGCCTTGTTGTGGTTTGCAGGCCTGCCAATAAAAACATGATCGGAAAGGTTGTTTGCATGAATGGCGGATTAAGATGACAGGTATGTCTGGAGATCAGCACAATGCAATCGATTTAGATCCGATCCTGCTTTGTTGGCTTATTTGAAGAATACCAGAGGAACACGACGGTCAAAAGTAACCGTCAAGTATTAAGTTACATTGTAGTCAACCTATTTAGAGATTGCTTTTGTAGATAATATGGCTTTATTGTGCTCTTTTTAGGTGCAGCATTATACGTTACAACGTTGACCACGCCTTAAGCAGCGCTCTGACAGAAATTTATCGGAAATACCCATCGTGTTTATAAATAGATTTGGAAATTATTAAATCGTTTCAAGAGGTGTTCCTGTCTTCTGTCAGTGTGCTGTCTTACCTTTAAGGTATTTGAAAAGTTCGTCCTTACAGGGACTACAGTATGCGTTTGGCCATAATGATGCTCAAACCTCACACAGTCAGGCTTAAGTTAGTGTAACATGAATGTCATAAGTACACTGTACTATAACACATTTTGGGAAAGTATTTCTATTAAGCATCAGTGATATCTTATAAAGGTTATTTTGCATATTCTATGAAATAGTCATTGTTTCTATTTTTTATATGATGACAGTTTATCTTCGTCAAAATGTATCTGTTGCAGACATTATTTAATCGCCAACTTGAATGCGTCAGCTTATCACCACGATGATGGTTCTAACCGCGTTCTAGGCGAGATCTTACTGAAGGTTTTACAGTTCATCTGACCATATATGACCACAACAATACCGTTGCGATGTATCTATCATCAAATAAAACTGCCATATCTGCATTTTCAGTAAATATCGCAGTAAAGCGCGGGTGCCCAGAAAATCGAAAGTTTGTATAGCCAAGTTCAAACTTGAATTTAGGCAGTTAGTAAACTGTTTAAAGGTGCACGTGTTTTTCTTTAAAAGTGTATGTGCTGGGGCTGGGATCACATAAAACGACAATGAATAAATAAATTGATATATAATTAATAAAAGCGACATGTGTCATCTGCACAGTAATGAGCCTTTCTCAATCTGTGTCAAGGCTATATTGCGATAACAAAGACTAGTAATATACTTATGGGAAGACGTTATCTTGTTTGATCAATTTCATGCACAAACAGTTGATAAGACGCTGTATTTAAAAAAAAGATTAGTCTGATTCATGTTAATTAGTAAGATTGTTCATTTAAAGTAACGATTCCAGGAAATGTAAACACGACTAATTTTGTGGACACCATTATCACTAACAATGGCAATCTTCTCCGGAGACACGCCTTTTTATCGAATGTCCGTTCTCCACGTGTATCTAATGAGATTCAATTCAGACTTCTCCAAATAACGCACACAGCAGATTGACAATTATGTCAGCTTTTTGTAAGGTGATATTATCTGATATTATATAATTGGTATATAAAGCTTCGCTGACTGTTAGAAATTACCGTAATTGTATTACATATGTCGGCGTCTGTAGAGCTGAACCCAACTGGGGATGTGTTTAAGCCCCATCTATAAAAAAAAGTCCGAGACATTTACATTAAAACCAGGACAAATGTATAACAGTTTTATCATAAACGTTTACTAAACAACAATCAAAAGGGAATAGATTGTTGAATTTGACAAAAAAATGCCACACAATTCGTTTAAGACAAACACATACCTTATGTTAAAAACTTTAAATCAGCGAAACATGTACATACATTAAGTATGTCAACGAGTACTCGAGTACTCGTGTGCTTGATCGAAAGATTATGCTCAAATACGAAAATAACTTTTCGAGTACTCGGTAAAATGTGAAAGTAGATTTAAACTGACGAAAATACCTTGAAAACAACAACAACAGCAACAACAACAACACAATAACAACACACAATTAAAAGCTGTTGTCTCGATAAACTTCATCCTGGCATATTGCTGCCAGTCGTATTACCCAGTTTACCTCACTACCACCTGATTGCATTATTAAGCGAGGATGCTCAATATACTGTCCCAGCGAGAAAACAACGCCACCAGTTAAGCCAGTCCCTTGTCAACAGTTAAAGTCCGTGGAATATTCACTATGCTGGTCAATATTCGCATTTGAGGACACTTAATATGCCTAACAATCGCAAGAACAAAGATTTGAACAGAAACACAAACATAAAACACAAAATTACATTTATGTAGTTTGTTCATGCGAACGTTAAACTATTTATCATAAATATTTCAAGTGTCAATGCAGTTTAAACAAAATGTTCTTGATGAATGTTCGTATTTTGCCGATTTAAAAAACGCCAATGCTGACTTTTATGCATTATCATCTTCCAATCAACATATGCCCGCTGTTGTTAACATGGAAGTGTCAACAGACTCCAATGTTTTTTCCTCACGTGTATAGATCGTAAGGAAGGAAACTAGACAGCATGGACCGAACACTAAATTTGTATACAGCAGATGACCGAGTAACTCGAGTACTCGATCGGAAAATGACCAATTACTAGAGTTACTATTTGAGGACACGTTGACATCCCTAATATACATGTATTCTGAGATAGATCAATGCATACCACGTTCGATTACACGATGAGCCGTTGTAGCATATCAACTAAAAATAATTTGTCTAAAACATACTCCACAACATGAACGGTGTCCTATAAACCTCTAAACAACGGATGATAATAAACATAGTTTGAAACATACACCCTTAATTGTCCTGAGGGGCAAATGTTAAATATATTTACAAGTATAGATTTGAAGGAGTAATATACACATATCTTATATTGCGATTGCTTGAACTTGTACTGGATATTGAATATTTACATAAATATCCACTCCTTTCTCTTCTAATTAACTAGACATAAAATAAACTAAATTTGTAATCAATTTAAACAAGAGGTTTACCTCTAAATTTTAAACTATAGAAAAATAATTTAGGAATGAAGAATGTGCCAAACACAAGAATGTATGCACAATGTGTAAAGAAATATACAAGTTTATAGTATAATTCATATTTTTATTGTATTAATTAAATGTGTTCATCCATCTTGCCATTTTTTTTCAGACAGAACATCCTTCAGTGAAATCCATCATTGACACAGTATATGATTTTAAAGAAATGGAATGAAGAGTCTCATGTTTAAACATTGCGCTTAATAAACGTCATATTTTGATGTGATTCATTGTCCCTGTTTCCTGTTTTATATCAACGACATGCAATTCTCGTAGTTATGTGTTACGGTTTACCGTAGAGCTGACATGATGATTTCGTGTTTCTATTTTGACCATTGTTTATATAGAGATAGTATATTGTCCGTGTTTATATTGTTAACATTTTGTAAATTGTATTTTCTTTAAGTTGGTGAGATGAACGATTGCGTTGTCATTTTGTTTCTTTGGAATTCCAAAACCGGTCTTCAGAATATACAAATCAAGGCCTCGGGAGAAAAATATAGTCCTAGTCATCATATTGCATGAGTCCTGCCCCCCAGTTATAGCGGTGTTTTAAAACACACTGTTCACATTAAAATCGATGAAAATACACTATTGCGTACTTATCTTAATTCATGCAAAAATCTAATATGACAAGATATACTGTGGCAATAAATACAACTTCATGTAATTTAAATGATTGATATTAATATAGATGTATGCATACATTTTCCGGCTGACCATCTACATGACAAATAAAAAATAAAAATAAAAACAAAGAGAAAAGTGTCAACAATTCAAACCGCTTTTAGATATTATGCAGACGTGATTTGGAAAATACGAACTTGCTTTGTTCATGTTATGTTTGATCTGAACTTATCTGAATTTAATACAGGCTACTAATGATATAATACATATTTGTTGAATTTAGATACAACTCATAGAGAATGCTATGTATCTACTTTGACAGCAACCAGGTGAGGCGTAGCAAGTGACTTTGGGCAATAAGGCCTTATGGGCTCTATCGTTCCGTGTAAAGTGGAGATATATGTCAATAACACATGGTACTCTGATCATTTGATTGACAGAGTATACTTTGTATTTTCTTCATAAATGATCGTTATGGAATTTCGCCACTCTAGAAGCATGTAACAAAAATTCTACAAGCATGCAACAGCCTACCACAAGGCCTATATAATAATGTTACATACAGGCGATAAGGGTGTCGCAAAGACTATAGCATAATGTAGCATGCAAGCTATAAGCGTATCATAAACCCGATGCGATGATGTTACAGGGACGCTGAAAATCTATCAGAAGCAATACACAATAATGTAACAGACAGGATATAAGGGTTTCACAAACACAATACAACAATCTTACAGGCACGTGATAAGGCTATCACTAGAAGTATACACGAATGTAACAGGCACTCTATAAGAGTATCATGAGGACTAGACCATAATGTAACAGGAAAGCTATAAGCATATCACAATATACAATAATGTTACAGACACGCTAAAGGCCTATCGCAAGCACTAAACAATAATGTAATAGGCATGCAACAAGAGTATCACATGCAACATACAATAATGTAACAGACAGGCTATACGTGTATCAGAAGCACTATACAGGCAGAAAGGACATAAGCATTTTACAAGCACTATACACTAATGTAACATAAGGCTTAAAATATACCACAGGCAATATACAATAAGGTAACAGGCACGCTATTGGCCTATCACAAGAACTATACGATTATATAATAGACAGACTTTCACAAGGAACTTAAACTAATGTAACAAGCACGCTATACGTCTTTCACCAGAACTATACAATAGTGTAACCTGCACGCTATTGGCCTATCACAAGAACTATACAATAGTGTAACCTGCCTGCTATAGGCCTATCACAAGAATTATACAATACTGTAACCTGCACGCTATTGGCCTATCACAAGAACTATACAATACTGTAACCTGCACGCTATTGGCCTATCACAAGAACTATACAATACTGTAACCTGCACGCTATTGGCCTATCACAAGAACTATACAATACTGTAATATGCACGCTATTGGCCTATCACAAGAACTATACAACAATGTAACCTGCACGCTATAGGCCTATCACAAGAATTATACAATAATGTAACAGGCACGCTATAACATCTTCCACAAGCACTGTACACTAATGTTACTGATACGCTATACGCCTATCAAAAACACAAGAACAAGCACTTTGCGATAGTGTTACAGGTATGGTTTAATTCTATAAGAAGCAGTGATTTAATGATGGATTTAAACTGAGAACATGAATTATCTCTAGGAAAATCAAATTACTATGATGTTATATAGTGAACAAGTAATACATATTAAGCAAGTGCTACCTGCACGTTGATAAAATGATATGTACAAAGCATCCATGACATACTTATTTTACATAAAGTATGTCATCATTGTTATTTTTACATGTAGTGTAAAATGGAATCATAATACTTAATAAAGCATATGCAAAACATCAATTTAGATTGATATGATCTTTGCGTTATATATCAAGAGGACGATCTGAGCAAACAACTCAGTGATTGGGAATTGCTAAACCTCATACTTGTCTACATCAAGAATAAATTGAGGTAAAGTTACCTTTAATAATAAAAAAAGGTAATTAAACACATACAATGATTATACAATTAATGCAATTTAAGCGAATATAGGTCCTTTTACCTGTACGGCGATAGATTACCACAGTTATTATCTCGGTTATTTTTAAAACACTATGAACTTATAACAATGAACTTGGCAAACTTTAAGATAATGTTTCATTTTATCTCACCTCCATATCTGCCAAGGTACGACTATACGTCATTGATATTGTTAATTGCTAATATCTCCACTCGAAAGTCACACGATATGATCTCAGCAGGAGAGCAAGAGCCCATAGTGCTTCATTGTTCTAAACCATTTGTTATGCCTCCCATTGTCAGTGTTTAAGAACTTTACTTAGCCTTGTTCACCTATTCAGACAAAGAATTCGTGTATGGCTCATTGACCTGCACTACAACAGAACCAGTTTTTCAATGGGAGATATCTTATTCATCAAACGTCATGGTCTAATACCTGAAATAAGAGTACCCGATGTGATTTCCACAAGTTGTCTACTCATTGTTACACGTTATTACAATGTTAGTACATATTTTATAATGTGGATGTCTGTAAAATTAAACAAGTTGGATGTCATAGACGTGCTGGTTGTTCTGTAAAGCCAGTCAGGAGAGCATCTGCATTTGAACTTCAAGCCATTGACTTAATGTACCTCTAAAAAGTAATGCGAATTATACACAACTGTTCGAGAATTTCTGATCTCAATGAATAAATAAACTCATTTTATTTGACAAAAACAAACGCAAGCAAAACACTGTTTATTGATGACTTAGATATATGTATTAAGTAAAGTTCGGCATTATACTCACAAGTTTTCCTATATCTGCCTGCACAGCAGAGTGCCTTTTTCGTCCAAATAGGATTAAATAAACTCACTGACAACTTATTTAGTTACTAACTAAGGCTCTGCCGCAGATATCTGTATTAAAAATTGAAAATCCCAATCGTGTTTAATGTGGTGTTTAATGTTGTCTTGGAAAGAACAAAATCCGTGATGCAAGTTTTTATGTTGTTGTTTTTTTAGTTTTGTTGCTGTTGTTTTGTTTCGTTTGTTTTTTTGTGTTTTTTTTTTAAATTGTACTATTTTGCCTTTGGATATTGATAAAAATAGTCCTAAATGTGACTAACCCATGCATTTAGGCATAACTAGCCCAAATTAACCACAGGCACGGTTAAACTAGTGTGGTATAACACATGGTATAACATATTTTATTGGATAGGGTCTTAATATCTCGACTATAATTTGATTTATTTCCTTAAGCCAACTTCATTGAACATACTCACGTTTAGTATAAGCTACATTTTGACCTCAGTATTGCATATGGGAAGTTTTTTATAGACATGAGGAATTAAACATGATTATTCTTGTGATCCATGCTTTCATATTAAATGATGTTCATGTATATTTTTCGAATGGATCTAAGTTATAATTATATGATTTCAGTCTGTTAATAGTGCGAGTATTATCGTTTGAAATAGTCACTTATTATGATGAAAGCCTTTGCATGCCAATATTATAATTACAAATCAATTTTACTTTAAGCATCATACTATTTTTAAATAAATAAAACTGATTCAATTTATGTTGTCGTTGTTGTTATTCTTGTTGTTGTTTTACTTTATTTTTAGTGTTGGAGACTTCAGCTTCTTTCGAATCGCATTGAATAAACAGAAAAATGGGAAGAACTATTACTTTATTTTATATGTGCCGTTTTGTTTTAAGAGTCGTCACACTTACATAATAAGAGGAAAGAAAAATAGTATCACTGGTTAAGAAAGCATCAATCGAAGAGAACTATTTTGTTAAGTTGATATCTAATAAACACCCATTTCTTAAAAATATATTGGTCTAAAAATCCAATCCTTCCCGTTATCAGGCATTATGATCACAAGGGTTAAACTCTATTATATATTCTCATTTTGTTCCAGGAAACCCATTTTCCTCTAAATTAGCAGGCGACTGTGATAAACGACCTATCGAACAACATGTATAACATCTCCGCCTCATACCTTCGCGGGTGCGACACCTGTCTTTTACTTGTTGATCTTCAACAATAGTAATTGTAATATGTTTACATTAGTAACTTTCTAGGTAACAAGTGTAAATACAGCGCGTTGACTCGGGGCGAGCTCTATCGGTAAATAAAAGCTGGTTCCAAGTATTCTGATAAGTTTTAATGTATGTTTAGGACCATGCCACTGTTTAGTAGGACAGGAAACAGATTTATAACTGACATATTTCAATTCTATGTTATTATCAACCTCACACCATTGGAACATTGAAACATATACACGCGTAATTGCTTCTAATAGTGGGTTTGTACATTATTTCATGTGATTGTTTTATATATTATTTCATCCCCTAATGATTGCATAAGCATTGCACATACCAAGTTAGGCGATTGATAGTTATAGTATTAAAACATACCACTTTTGAGTTACTTAAACGTAGTAGTAAAATATATCATCTTGGGGAAATAGCATAGAACGTTGTAAATATTAAAGGACATAATCAAAGTAACACAATAGTTCACGTTAGACAGATTAAGGACATATTACATGGTGAAAAACAAACCACATACAACTTTAGAGAGATTAAAGTACATACAAGTAGAACATTTTGCTTTAAAGAGATTAAATTACATATAAATTAAACGTTCTTTAGAGAGATTAAAGTACATATAAATTAATCGTTATTTAGAGAGATTAAAGTACATATAAATTAAACGTTCTTTAAAGAGATTAAAGTACATATAAATTAAACGTTCTTTAGAGAGATTAAAGTACATATAAATTAAACGTTCTTTAGAGAGATTAAAGTACATATAAATTAAACGTTCTTTAGAGAGATTAAAGTACATATAAATTAAACGTTCTTTAAAGAGATTAAAGTACATATAAATTAAACGTTCTTTAGAGAGATTAAAGTACATATAAATTAAACGTTCTTTAGAGAGATTAAAGTACATATAAATTAAACGTTTTTTAGAGAGATTAAAGTACATATAAATTAAACGTTATTTAGAGAGATTAAAGTACATATAAATTAAACGTTCTTTAGAGAGATTAAAGTACATATAAATTAAACGTTCTTTAAAGAGATTAAAGTACATATAAATTAAACGTTCTTTAGAGAGATTAAAGTACATATAAATTAAACGTTCTTTAGAGAGATTAAAGTACATATAAATTAAACGTTCTTTAGAGAGATTAAAGTACATATAAATTAAACGTTATTTAGAGAGATAAAAGTACATATAAATTAAACGTACTTTAGAGAGATTAAAGTACATATAAATTAAACGTACTTTAGAGAGATTAAAGTACATATAAAATAAACGTACTTTAGAGAGATTAAAGTACATATAAATTAAACGTACTTTAGAGAGAGTAAAGTACATATACATTAAACGTACTTTAGAGAGATTAAAGTACATATAAATTAAACATGACAATTAAACATGCTACTTTAGAGAGATTAAAGTACATATAAATTAGACATGCATCTTTGGAGAAATTAAAGTATATAGAAATTAAACATGCTACTTTAGAGAGATTAAAGTACATAGAAATTAAACATGCTACTTTAGAGAGATTAAAGTACATATAAATTAAACATGCTACTTTAGAGAGATTAAATTACATAGAAATTAAACATGCTACTCTGGAGAGATTAAAGTACATTTAAATTAAACATTCTTCTTTAGAGAGATTAAAGTACATAGAAATTAAACATGCTACTTTGGAGAGATTTAAGTACTTTGTTATTAAACGTGCTAATGTGGAGAGATTAAAATTCATTGTAGTTACACGTGCTACTTTGAGAGATTAAAGTACATAGACGTAGAAGATACAACTCTTGAGAAAAAAATGAAATGATTACGAAATAATGCTTAGTCGGACAGATAAAAAACATAAATGTACCACTTTTTACAGTTTAAAGAAACCTAGTTAATGCATGACAATATACTAATTTTATATTGAATAAATATTACACATAGTTACATATACCACGTTGAAGAGATTAATGGGGACAATTTTAGTAGTATACCATACTACTAAAGTACATCATGGGAAGATAAGAAACTATATTTGTAGTAGTGGAATATGCCACATTGGGGCTAATAAATAACCCAGAAAATCGATGGTAATTTAGCAAAGCTCCGCTAACTTATTTGTGTAAAGACATTTAACGAAAGTCACAATGTAGACATAACAGAAAGCATATTTTATCAAGAACTTTAAAGTTGAAATCATAAAAAGATAAAAGCACGCAGTTAGTAAATACCATCTATGTGACCTTGTAGCTTTAAACTATTGGGTCGTATTCTTTGGCTGTAATGCTTTTACAACTAAAACATACTTTACGCTTTTGATAAACACTGTAATCTTGCACATGCTATCAGATATTTAAGTTACTCCGAATACTTACGAGCTAATTGATGACAGGATAAACTCAAATATGTATGTCATTACTGACATTCCAGAAAGTATGTCACATCTGAATTACTAGTGATCATCACCACCACTTCCACAACCATCACCATCATCATCGTCGTCTCCATGAACATATCCAATTGCATCCGTCGCAGAAATTTTTAAATCTTTTAAACTTTGTATGTCATTGTTGCTGCTGTTTTATGGTGAATATTGTAAACTCTATATTTTTTTTGTGCATAACTACCATCTCTATATTTATTTTTGCTCATTTAATTGTACATGACCTGTTGTTGTTGTTTTTGTTTTCTAGATCAACGCTTGTTGGTCAGTATTGTATATTCAATCCAAGATCTACATACAATGATCCAATTGCGAACTTTGTTCATTAAATCCTACCAACCAGTGTAAGTTTTTATAACACCTGGTTATATTTTAATACTTGGGGAGTGTAACATAAAATACATTTTGTCACGTTATGAATCTGATATTAGGTTGCTAACATTTATTTTACTTAAAATTCCTAGAACATTCTCCGGAGAACCCCTCACTTTACTACTGTAGACATATATTAACAAGTCCACCAGACCGCTACATAAAGACAATTAATTGTCATTTGCTAAATGCTCATTTTCGTATGAATCAACTCGGAAATCTCTCATACAATGTTATAATAAAGGCATACACGTATAACTCTTACAGCAATTTCTGATACTTTTAGCAACAGTTTTAGTAACAGCGGTATATAATAAAATTTAATGTCAACAATGAAGCGATAACTCAGATATAACTCTTTCAACTATACTCCTAATTTTCCTCCCCTTCTGTTATGTAAATATTGCTCGACGCTTTAAAATGTACGCACACTGTTTTACTAATCGAGAGAGAGAGAGAGAGACAATTTTAAAGGTGGAGTATGTAAATACACTAACCTACTACAGATGGACACTTGACAGGGCGTAACCCTTATAAGTTACATTATTGATTGGTTGTTCTTATTCCGTCAGCAGATACCAATCGGATTGTGTTTAAATAAAACAAAACTAGCACAATACAATGATACGACCAACATAAGCATCTAAGGTTACAACACGAATTCTTCTGTATACTGCTACGAAAGAAAACAAAACAACCCAGAACAACAAAAAATAACAACAGCGAACGTGGTCATATAGACGTAATTGTCACACAGGATAATAATGGAATTACAAGCCACATATAAAGAGCCGACTTTTCACCGCCCAGTATCCTCATACGGTATATAAGTATGAAATGATTTGCTTATCATCAGAAGAACCCGTGAATAACACACACATACACGTTAACTTGATAGGATTTGTTGTTGTTGTTTTTATTTTCTACAAACACTTCAGCTAAGATTTTCGCCAAAATAATTTATTTACAAGAGTTAAGCACAGACCTGTTAGGAAAATATCAATAATGATATTAGTTTTTTAAGATGTGGGGATATAGTAAAATTTCATACGGAACATGCATTAAAGGTACTTGCTCTGTTCCTGTGCCTTCCATTTTGCCGACTGACCGTTCCAATGAGGATTCCTCTTTTTGTTAAATGGTCCATTACAGATTTGTTCTTACATTTACATTTGGCCTACACACGAATACCCTTTTACTGTGGCTTTTCAAATGTGTGTACATTTTGCAATGCTCATAGGAATTTGTCGTATATATTCTTATTGTCATAATATTATTATCATGTTAAACATCAAATTAGTTTCCACATACTTAGTGATGTCTGTATCAATGTTACAGTAATTTAGCGCATACACGGATCAAATGATTGACTAACCCATACATTTCAAATATTTTATAGAAGGCATGCAATAAACAAAGCCAGATATGATACCATTTTCTGAATTATTGCTTTTAATCTGGTTATTTCATGGCATATGATATTGTAGAATAAGACCTCACATTAATGTACGTCAAAAATACTTTTAAAATTCAAATTGTTATGCTGTACCGACCGAGAATTACGCTAATGTAATGCGCCTACTCTTCGGCTGCCAGTTATTAACATGTTTCTAGACTGAACAACTAGGTGAAAGGCAGAAGATATATTCATCTATTTAAGTTTTAAACGAAATAAACATATGCAACCAAACCATTGAAACCTCAGGAAAAAGGTTAATTATAAATCATTTTTATCACAAATACATAACTTTACTTATATTTAAAGATGCAAGCAAGATATAAATTGATAACGCAATTTCTGCATGCATAGTAATTTCATATATTTCGACATATTTAAATATTATAAGAAATTAGTATATCCTTTATATAGTTAAAATTATGTGGGTTCTACTGTCATTACGACCATACGCACATACATACGCGCTGAAAATATATGATTCCAATAATCAGTACAACTAGTAGACATGCCACGACAACAAACACAATATGCGGGGTAATTGTGAAGTGTACCATCTTATGATCAGCCTGTATTTAATAATTGAATATCCTGGCTTATGAGATCTGCTATACATACATATATCATGTTTCTCAGAGTCAAGTAAATTAAACAAAGCTATATACGTAATACGGTTTATTAGTACTCGGTAAATTAGGAAAGTGCCTTTCAAAGAGTGTGCAGTCCTTATACTGGTGATCGGGAAAAATGTTTGTTCACCACAGAAGGAGGTAGGCATATTAATAAGTACCGTTGATTAAATCCTCATAAACATCGCCTAATTGCGAATTAGTTTAATGTCCGATATTGTTTTCCTTTACACTGTTTTGTTTGAGTTTAAAATTACACTGTTACCATTGCTTGATGTGTATGGTTACTGATTACCTGAGAACCATTCCTGCAAGTTTTGTTTATTATTATGCTTTAATTGTGGCATTAAACAGGCAAAACAAGCTATCGCAAACTCTGCCACGGTTCTTTTTTTTATTTGCCAGGCATGTCACGACGAAATAATAAGTTCGTTCACCAAAAGGATGTCTCAATCTGATTTCAACTCAAAAAGTTATCGTTTCAATTGCAAATTGAATAAGCATAGATCCAATTGCAAATCAAATACGTCTCGTTTCAATTGGAAATCAAATACGCACTGATCCAATTGCTAATCAAATACGTATTGATCCAATTACAAATCAAATATGCCTCGTTAATATTACAAATCAAATACGCCTCGATCCAATTTTAAATCAAATATTCCACGATTCAATTAAAAATCACATTTCTCTCGAATTACAGATCAAATACCCTGTTGTTGTTTTTAAAATCGTTTAAGTGTGCATGTACTTTCCTTTTTTTCTAGATCCTCGATTAGCCATTCCTTCAAGCATTTTTGTGTGTGCTTGTTTGTTAATGCTTTGGTTGGTTTGGTTTATCGTACCTCTAACGGTATTTTAGACATTTAGAGGACGTTATCCACTTGCATCAGATATATTGCTACCTTCGCTGCGAAAAGCAATGCCGTATGATGCCTCTCAATTTTCCATTAATCTGACACTGGTCGAGGAAGAACCAGTGTAATTGCTTGAGCGTTAACAAGTGACCTACTCTACTACCATTTAAATACGACCCGGCATATAACTTGAGCTTATCGTACGTGTATTCGAGACTCTACCTATTGCGCTACAAAGTATTGTGTACGTATTGTGTGTTCTCATGTTGTAAACTGTCAGAATGCACTATATTACTCCCTGCCGCATTGTCGTTTCATATGCCATCCTTAGCAGGACGAAAAGGAGACTCTGGTCGACGGAGGTTGCCCTGGCAGAAGAGCCCGTCAACAGTTCTTGGGTTTTGAAAAGTGAAGTCCAAGTCATTACGACACTCAATCAAACCCCGACCGATGAAAGTGTGTACCACACTGCAAACTGTGCACACTGTGTTACAGACAATCGTATGGATAACGTGGCTATACCACCATACCGAGGTGAAATTCGAGACGATACGTTCGATAACTATGTTCTACATGTGTCGCAGATTGTCGTGCATATAATAAAAACAGCGTTCAATTCCAACGTCGTGGCCAGACGATATGTACGACACGGTAAAAAGTGTTACAATGCTGTAACAAAGGACGGTATAAATAGCACGTTGGTATGTCAATCACAGAAATCGTGCGTAAATGACGATGATGGTGAGTATGATTTCTTGTATTTCGACCAGTCAGCACCACTTGATGACACACATCCAGAAGTCAGAAAATTCCGCCCTAAATAGGTCCTTCGACTGACTGATCATTCTAAGGAATTCATTATTGTGTACATTTTCAGCATTACGCCTCTGGGTTTATATTGTTACTGATTCCATACTTTCAAATTGAATTTTACTCGTATTTGCAGATTGTCCGACACCATCTTTTCAAGTAAACAAGCTCGCAAAAAATAGATGCCCTTTTACAATAGTAACGATTAAAATTTTAATTGGAAAATATGATTCATTCAGTACATTATTACTGTTGACGTACTGCGAAATTGTATATTATAAGAATGGTTTAATCCAACATGTCATTTTTCACGTACATGGCAAACATGCGTAAACTTATGTACCGTTCGCACTTTACTTTACACATTTCTTCAAGACATATGCCCTTATTTTCTCCTTGATAGTTAATATTTATATAAAGGTATGAGGGGTATGAGACGATCTGCATTATGATGAGTCGATGACGTTATTATGTTGACGTCGATGACGTCATCAATCAAAAACCTGTATTGCACTAGTGTACAATGGGTGTATTGACTGGAAAAGCAAGGTGAATCGTGTGATGCGAAAACTTTCACAGTATCAGCAGATTCTATTGTAAAACTCGGTCGATCTTTTACGTGTGTATCGAGTACCTAGACAGTATTTAAGGCAAATCACCTAACTGACACTTAAAGTTGGTATCCGACAGCTTTCCTACACCAAATGCATGTAACAATATTTTCCCATGGTTTCTAGAAATGTATGCATACTTTCTGCATACATGTATACTTTAGTCTGAGTAAAGACTATTTTGAACACTACTCATATGTGTGAACACTTGCTCTAAGTTTACATTATTTTCAAACGTATAAATCAGCACGAAAATAATCTCTGCTAAAAAAAGATACCGACGTCATCTCGGACTGACCTAATGACGGTATGACACGATCCCAAATGTAAGTTGTCACGCGGTGTCCTTAGTTTAAAAATAGCTGTCGCTGCAGTGTGGCTTAGATTGGAAATACCTGATTGTTATGACGATTTGGGTGTACTGCTTGACTTTTCCTACAAATCTGGGGCATCCATAAACAACATTTGGTATGACCTTTTCAGGTAACAATGACTTTGGTTGTTTGATAAAAAAAATAATTGGTGCAAAATTGTTAGACACCACCTTTACTATAGGAATAAATATAAGCTATCAAACAATAGATAGGGAAAATACAGTATAAATTCGGCGAAAAAAAACAGCGATATCTACCAAGAATATTACACATTAAGTTATATTTATAAACAAACCAATATCAATGAGGCAATATATTATTATATATTTGTTTACCAACATTAATGCAGAAAAAAAATACCATATGCTCTTTCAAAAAATATATATTACTCAATCGAGATTGTTTTTCCCTTGAACAATAGTTTTTGTATTGAATGACTTCGCTTATATTTTATACCAACCGCAGAAAAGGCTTCTTAAAATATATCATTATTACTGGCACTACTTAATTTTACGATTTGAACTAAATACAATTCCACATTATATGTTTCTTCATTATTGTATGCTACCAATTTTAAATGTTCAAGTTATTAACCTAGGTTAAACATAATTAAATACTAGTGTCCCGAAAACGTATTTTTTGTGTGTGTTGTGTTTTCTTCTCTCTTAAATTTGATGTTTTCACTCGTCTTTTTTATTAATTTCACGTCACACACACACACACACACACACACACTCACACACACACACACACACACACATACACACACACACAAACACACAGCAACAAACAAAAAACAATCGTGATATAGAATCTCTACAATTTACTCATTTCACATTTTAACATTTGTTTGCGATGTCTAACAATCTCTGACTATTATTGTAGACAAAGTTATCGCTATTTATTCTCACATATGACATATTCTCACATATGCAATTGTAGCAACGCACGATTTCCTCTTGTCCATCCTGTGTACATTCTGGAATTAGTACTTCATTGTCAAACCTGCATGCATTATATTTAAATCGCACATAAACCCCTGCCAACACAGATGATTTTCTACACCTAACATCAACGTCAATATTTGAGAAGCTCTTGAGTAAGTGATATGCAAATTGTTTCACACATTATGATCGTTCAGTGACTTACATAATCTGTTGAAACACCGCTATTAAGTGTTAATAATTGTTGGATGTGCTTTAAATTTCGTACAATTATGGCCATACAGGCAACAACATCTACATCATTATATGCTGCAAACTTCACATAAAGCTAATACGACTACCATACTAAATGCGCATTAGTAATTGCCATGTTTGTTAGATAGTCTTATTTATTTGGACAGCATTGTTAAATGTGCAGTGTTTCGGTCGTAAAATATCTCCCGATGCATGAAATATATGTTGCCCTTTAATTCATCCTGTAAGAATCTTTACATTAAATGGATTTTTCAACCATTTACACTTCTCTGGGTATGTTTTATTAAAAAAAATGGACATGCACAATCACCAAGTGTGTGTCTTTCTTTCAGTAGAATGTATACTTTTCTCTATTCTAAACACTATGCGGACATTCTTGTTCAATGGCGTCGTCAACCATTGAAGAAAACCTCAGGGCCTGATTATTATCTTCATTCAAAATCGTTTTTCTTTTCACTGTTTGCATTTGCCTAAGACCTCAGTGAGTGCGAGTTTACAGGTCTGTAAAACTGGTTGAATCAACCCAGTCGTTCCTTTCTTTGCCGACTGAACGTTCCAAGGCGGTAACTGTTGGTGTGCTCATTGTGTTAAATAATTCATCACAGGTTTGTTCTTAATAATGCACTTTGCTTGCATGTGATTACCTTTGTCCTTTGCCGTTTTAGAGTTTGGTATATGTTGCAGGACTTTGTCGTATGTTAATATTGGTATAAGTGTACAACGCTGCCGTCGAGACCATTCGTATAATGTTGAAGCTCATGTTTTTATACAACAGTTTCCTTAAGGCATTTGGCTGGATAAATGCCCATGATAAAGCAATAACAGTTTACACAACGATTTCCTATACGATGTTATATTGCTTAGAGCCGCCATAATACAATGAGGTAAATGAAGAAAAAACAGTTAGGCAGATTAACAATGAACAACTTGTTACATCTGTTTGCAAGTTGGGTTAAAGGTAAAAGTTATTTTTCAAACATAGCAGTCCGCCAAAATCAAAATAAAATCAGACAACATGTGATCGTGTACATGGCAATAGTATGTTAAACGTAAACTAAAATAGCATAGAACACCGAATTAATTATTTATTATCTCACCACTGCTTCGGTGACAAAACAGCACATAAATGTAGCTACTTGTAAAATATTGAAAATGAAAATAGTCTCTATCCTAGCCTTTGGTTGTGTAGTTAAACGGGCTCTATCGATCGACCCACCACGCTGTATTTCTGTTAGAAAAATCATATTTATATTTATAGCGCAGTGGCCATTGTCTTTTTAACGCATCGAGCTACTCGCTGTCTCGTGTTTGGTCTACCTGTACCAGTTAAAGACCAACTAATATCATATTTCATGGGAGTCGGTACCGATCAAGACTAGCAGTCGTTTACACACGATTGGAATGTAATTCATAAATACACATACTCTACGCTTGCGGTGGTAGGGGCCCTACTATAAACTAGTTATACCAGCTTGTGATGTGACGTGTATGAGTTTGTGTGCGTGCGTACGCGCACTCGTGTGTGTATGTGTATGTGTGTGAGTGTGTGTATGCGTGTGTGTGTGTGTGTGTGTGTGTGTGTGTTTGAGTAAGTGTGTGTATGTTGTGTTTTATGTGCATGCATAAACTGACTTAAAATTACATTTATTATTTCATTTTTCTCGCTGAATGTAGATCATATTAAAAGGGCACCTATTTAAATTTGTCTTTTGAGAGAGAAATACTAACATACACAGTTAGTATCATTGTCTTTTTTTTTTATTATTCAGGTAGTTGTATGCTTTATATTACAGTAGTGTAGTCATGGCGTCTAGGAAGTTATTAATTGTTTAGTCCAATCTGAAGCTCGACAGGAAGCAAAAACATGCAGTAGTGCTGCGTATGGAACAATAATCATCATGACACTAAATATAGCGGCATAGCATAGAACTTAACAGTTCCCGAAAATAAAGGTAAGCCTGTGGAAACGTTGGTAAGATGTATTATGCGTGATGCTAATGTTACTTATACTCTGGATAGTCTGACTAAATGTTCAGGTGAACAAACTCGCTTTCTGATAATGAAATAGCAATGCTGAATGGTTTACAACCAGTATTAATATACACTAGACCTAAGTAACAAATGGGACATAACTGTGTTATCGCGTATATGTGATCGATAACATGACCAGAACGATTGCATCCCCTTGCATTGTGTATTGTTCAGATATGAATAAACATATCTGGTGTATGTTATAGCGATGGTGTATGCTGCATGTATACACGCATTTTGATGATACAATTGTCTTAACGCCATTTTAAAACATCATTGTAAATCCTTTCAGTAATAGCAATATCATCGAATTTAGCAGATACACACTTGAAACTCTCCAATAATGTATCACCTTAACTTATGTTGTATGTTTAATGGGACGATGTGCAAATACTGTCATTAGAAACACCACACGCATATGAATTACGTAGCGTATTTTTTAGATAAAACCGTCTCGGAACAAACTCTTAATGAGTAACGTCATAGTCGTTCAACACTTTAAAAAAACTTGTTTTTTTAAAGAGGACAAGGTTAAGTAAGGAGCAACTAGAAATTACCATGAGGATGGTTTCAAATGGAACACTGCGAAAACGACTTAAACATGAAGAAAAAAGGCTACCCGAAATTCGCATCAGAAAAAAAATGGCTGGTTCATTTAATTGATCATTTAATTGATCCAAAATTTGCATTGTTAGTGGAAAAACAAACTATATAAAAAGCAACAGACATTACAAACTGAGTTTTTTTATTTTGTTTAGCACTTATGGGATAAACAATTTCTCAACAATTAATTCCTTGCTTTCTAAGGCATCAACATGTCTTCCAAAAGTGTCTTTGTTCTGATATAAACTGTTCACCCTAAGCAAGTTCTTGTGAAACAAGACAGCAGTGTGCAGAAAAGGGGCTGCGCATTTGTTCGAGAGATACATATGACGTCAAACAAAGAAAATAACGCCCACACGCATACAAAAACACACAGCAAAACAGACACAAAACTACAGGACATTTCTTTCTTTTCTTGAGTCATCTCTTAATTGTAGTGTGTAAACCATCACGGCTCTTAATGGTAGGTCAGGAATATGTAAGCCGTATCCGAACAGAGGCTTAGGTACCCATGGCTTCGATACTAGAATCCCGTAGGAAACAACAATATAACTGTGTGCATGAAGTTGAAGCTATTACTACGTGTTTATAAGAAATAATACTCGCGAATATTCTCAAAACAATTGTGTTAATTCATGTGATCATGTAATGCCTCCACCTATTCTTAAATAGCAGAGCATATGCATAAGGAGAACTTTTCAAGAACATTTGATTATTTACTTCGTCAAAATAGCCAGTTCATAGCCCAAAGAATATGGACAAATCCAAACAAAGCAAGGCATATCGAAGGTAATGGAACAAGCATAAGAATATCCGAAGATCTGCTAAATCCCTGATATAGAGTTAAACATGTTTAATTAATATTGAAGATGAGCCGAACCTCTGAGAAATATCAACACAATTGCATTCGAGTTACCTCCCATTAAACGTAAAACGTGTTTTATTTCTTGAAGAGGATTGTCGCTGTTAAAGGTATATGAATGACATCACATTTTTTTTATGAAGTTCCTACTTAGCATCGAATACACTTTCCGTTAATTAAACGTGTTTATCTGACTATCTGAATTTAACTACACATTGTCATCTACATTACAGAGGGAAATAGTAACTGTCTCTTTCTTAAGTTACACGAACAATGACGTATCTAGGAGACGTATTGCGTAATGTTGCGTCCATAATTCTGAATACATATTTAGAGCACCAACTTGTATTGTCATTTAAACATAACAAACGAAACCTTTGTTGATTTGATTAATGGCGTTTATATTTAGTAAAACTGCATGCACAATTCGTGGATTGTTTTATTTGCTCACAATATAGTTGATGCTATCATTTCCATTTATTTGCATTGTTGTGCAATTTATAATTACATTTGTTTTGTTAGGTATTTGAAAAAAAATACTGCACAAGCTTTCACACCACATATACTAACGCTACAAAACAAAACATGCATTGTGTTATAATTCATACACATTATTTTCGATCGCTCAACAACGGTTCGGATCAGTAGTAGTAGTAGTAGTAGTAGTAGTAGTAGTAGTAGTAGTAGTAGTAGTAGTAGTAGTAGAAGTAGTAGTAGTAGTAGTAGTAGTAGTAGTAGTAGTAGTAGTAGTAGTAGTAGTAGTAGTTGTTGTGTAGTAGTAGTGGTAGTAGTAGTAGTAGTAGTAGTAGTAGTAGTAGTAGTAGTAGTAGTAGTAGCAGTAGTAGTAATAGTAGTAGTAGTAGTAGTAGTAGTAGTAGTAGTAGTAGTAGTAGTAGTAGAAGTACTAGCAATAGTAGTAGTAGTAGTAATAATACTAATAAACATGTTTATGCAATCATCACGGCAGACATCGCGAGACTTTCACATTCACATCTGCCATCCAAAACAATGCATTTGCTAGGCAACGATTTCAGTATTGCGCTACTAGGTCTGCTTCCCACAAAAAACAACAAAAAAACAACAACAAAACAACAACAACAAACAAACCAAAAACAACTTCTTTGATTGGTCAGTCTGTCACAGACTTCAACAGCAAATTGTCTATAATGTGCGCGTCACATTTACGTGTTGTTTATGCTCTCATGTCTTGTGGCCCATTATCAGATTCCGTTATTTCGTTCCGTTGGGGATCCTTCTTGTTTGATTGCTTCTGTTTCGCTAAACATATTCTACGAATCATTTCAGAACAACAAAAGTTAAGCGTATAGTAATTATTGAATGTCGATGGTGTTACTTTTGCAATAATGATTATGGAATTTGGTTTGATCCATTCATAATGCCTGCTAAATACTTGATATAGGTCGCCGTCCATTATAATAGTTGTGAAGAGGATCAAGTGGACTGGGTACTTTAGCCAAACTATGGTCATTTAGCGGTATTAATAAGGAGCGTTTGGAACATCGTTACCAGATTCAACGCCTAAAAATACATTGCTTAGGTGACAACAGTGTTATCGGTTCGACTGGCAGATAGCAAACATGAAACCAACACCATACATTGCCATGGGCTATACCACCCTGAAGTCAATCCCGTCTAGAAAGCACAGTTTAACCGATCAATGATGTGAATGTGCTTCTGCGTGTAGTCCTTTTTTTATATATCAGGAGCATCTAATTAAAAGTACGGCTCTCGTACCTGCATCATCTCAAGTTCATTAATATGCAAATACATTTTAACGAAGTAAAGTGATACTTTTGCATAATAACTTGCTTATAGTCAACTAATATTAATACTGAAATGACTAAATGCATTCTTAGGAATACACATCCTTAAGTATCGAACAGTGTAAGAAAGAATCAACTTACAGCGGCATCGCGAGGATGACGATGTTTATGGCCAGGACTGTCGTAAATACCAGGAGCACACTACTACCTGTTGTTAGTGAAGTCTCAGCGGTTTCAAATGGTGCAACTAAAACAATAAGAGTGGAAATGGTAAATATTATCATAATCGTTATGATAATGGTAGTATTATCTTAGTACATGGCTGGCTACTTTGCTACAAGATTCTCTTAGCAACATATGTAAGTAAGTTCACAGGGCTCTGTGAAATATTACAATAAATGGGGCGCTGATCTTCGTCAAGATACAAACCTCAGACATGGCATGCAATTTATTATTGTACTAAAATGGTGTAATTGATTAATGAATAAAAGCGCTAACCGATACATAATTGGTAGGGTATGTGCTAGACATCATACTAACATGTTTATTTCTTATATCGGAGCGTAACATGTGTAGGTTTCATAATATGTTCATGACATTGGTGGACTTCAATTTGTTAACCGATGTAAAAAATGATGCATGTTAACATATTTTATTAGCACCTTGTAAAGCAAGTAAAGGTTTGCGTTTTTTGTTTTGTTTTTTTTTTTGTTTTTTTTTGTGTGTGTTTGTTTTTTGTGTGTGTTTGTGTGTGTGTGGAGGTGGGTTTTTATGTGGGTGAATGTGTTTTTTTTATTATTATTATTATATTGTTATTACTATTATGGTATAAAATGCCCACATGTCCCCTGTGTGTATCACGTATAACGCAATGCTGGGTCAAAACACTATATATTATGAAACATCATCTAATGTTTGGCCTGATCTTTGCTTAGCATTGTCCATAGATCGGGAATGTACAGAAAGACGATAAGCTGAAGTAAGTTTGCGCCGGTAAGACATACAATCATATGTGGTGTCAAGTACATAAGACAAATCAAACCAAATTCTCCCAATAAACTGTTTGTCCTTGTTAACAAAAAGCGTAACTTCATGG
This sequence comes from Sinonovacula constricta, assembly GCA_007844125.1. Taxonomy (NCBI): domain Eukaryota; kingdom Metazoa; phylum Mollusca; class Bivalvia; order Cardiida; family Solecurtidae; genus Sinonovacula; species Sinonovacula constricta. The sequence goes on from CM017570.1 coordinate 16,898,885, forward strand.
TATGATATAGCTGCGACAATATTAGTTCTTGTGATAATCTAGAGTAAATCATGGAGCTCTAACAGTCTAGATATACGGGGCGAATTCCCAAGTTACTTAACGTTTCTGTTTTCCATATACTGTAAATATTTAACTGTGCTGTTAATTTTTAGCGACAAAAGCGTGTTGTTGTGCTTAAAACAACGGCGCACGGTAGGTCACCTGTAACTAAGTCACCGGTTCGATACTCTTTACCCAAGGTTGCACACGTATGTGAAAGGTAGTATTCAACGTCTGCCTGTATCCAACGCGTGTACCAATAGTTGTTCACGTTTTGGGGGAATTTATTAATACTGTGGCCATACACTTAATCATTAGTGTAAGTAAACACGAATTAAATACAAAAACAACTAAATTAGCAGTCAGTACAAAAAACAATGCAAGCACATCACGCTTAATATTCATGCTTTCAAAATGCATACACAAGCCCAAAAGTAATCATATTTCATAGTTAGAGTGCACTACCCGGTCGACGGTGTAACGTGATCTAAAGGGTGTGTCGTTAAGTGTCTGTCATATTTAAACATAGATTTCTATGCGGTCTGACTCACATAGACAGCTACCTGGTTGAATAGACGAGTGGGGGTTTATGCTTCAGCATTCAAAATTATATAGGGTATTAAAGGAGAGCACTGTAAAATAACGGTTCAGGCAACACTGATTACTTTGGATAATTAATAAAAACACACCTTCGTCCAAATGTTCTAATACACGAATTAAGCAGACCGATTTGTTCTCCAAACAAAGAAAAGTTCCTTCCTTGTTCATGGCTGCATGCGGCTTTTGCCGTGTTTTCGAATGTGGGTAGATCAAGGAAGTTGGTATCGGTCATACATAATAGGTTGTACCGTATATTGCCTTTGGCTAGTACGGCGCAGGCTGCCTAACATCTATAAATACCTAGTCATTGTTTACATTTATGCTTGCACTCATATTGCATGACGGTGGCACATGATGTATATTCGTACTGTTCATTCATACATCGTACTGAGTATGGACAGCCAATGGCCTGGATACAATTACCGCCTGATGTACAACTGTGTCTCTCAGATTGTAGATGACATATGTTGGTATCCGTGTTCTGCCAGATGCCACAACGGCCATCTTCGTATAGAACGTTATACGTTATTATACCATTACTTGGACACTTATATAAACATAGACCATCGACAGGACCGTGAAATCCGTTCTCACATGACTGGCAATTGTCGGTAGTGTTGCAAAATCTACACCCATATGGGCAAATCTTACACAGCCGGTCATGATGTAAATATAGGTCCTTACACAGGGTGCAAGTGTTGATATAGTCACATGATCTACAAACTTGTTGACAACTCTTACATTGTCCATTGAGCCTAAAGTACGATTCTTTGCACTGTAAGCATTGTCCAGTAGTTGTGTTGCATGTAGTGCAATGTTCAGGACATCTGTCTTAGTTTAAAACTATTTATTTATAGTCGATTGGGAAACAAGTTCTTTTTAACTTATATTAATCCCTCTCGACTGTCCACTTCCTGGGTAGAACCAGTACTCAGGTACTGAATACCTGGAGCAATGTGCAGTAAATAGTCTTGCTCAAGGACTAACATCACGTGGTCAGTTTCGGGGTTCGAACCCGGGACCCTCCGATCCGGAGTCCATCGTCTTAACCACTAGACCACGAACGCTCACTCATTAAGTCGAAATTACTTAATTCCTTCATGCAGCATAATCTATTAACGTGATGATTAGTAATCATTTTACAAAGGCACAGGTGATTTATAATTTACTAAATGTCGGAATGATCAATTTTGCAACACAGAAGCGTTTGCAATGTACAAAGAATATTTTAAAATAAGACGTATACAATATCACTCTAATACACACTAAAATACATCGAGTGTCATCTAAAGGTTTACATATAAACTTGTCAATAATTATATTAGCTAACTAATGTTAGTCAATATTTGAATAAACTTACATTTTCTTTCCTTCCAACAACGGATTTTCTTTTACACGACTTCTTTCTTCAACGCAAAATATTGATGATTATCATTGACTATTGATTGTCCTTTTATCTGTGCGATTAGATTGTTATCCGCATAAGTCTTTGATTAGAGGCAGATAAATTATTCGTCCATGCCAGTACCCGTAAACCAAACAAAAATTGTCAACACGTCTAGATGTATGGAGAAGGAGGGGTTGAGGGTGGCATGCCTCCTCGACGCAGTTGAACAGGTCTCGAAAATTCCTCTTGAGACTTGGCCTGATAACACGAATTGAGTAAACTGTCATGGGTAAAAGTAATTTACGGCTTTAGATATTTGGTTAGACTTGTTAAAACAATCGGTAGAGTAAGTGTTTCACCGAGTATTGTACATGGAGGCCACGGTCACTCAAGAAAGAGGATATGCATTGGAAGGGAGGTTGCTGAGTTGGACAGGTATTGACCGACCCTTTACACAGGTGAATTGAGGGTACCTTCTTATCAACATGACTCTAATATTAATACAATTCACATTTTACCAACACAACGTAGGTAAAGTTTTAATATCAAGATTTTAGTGCGCCCTTTTTGGCGTAGCGATACATTCAAATGTGTATACAACGACTGACTGCTTAGCCGCTCTCCCGCGAGTAATAGAGAACCCTTATTGGCACAATTCGTAAAGTGGAAAAGTATTGAAGCGTTGGGTGAGTGATTATACCCAGACGCTTACTTGGCGGTTTTTTACATACAACGTAGGTAGATGCGGTTGTCGTGAACATAAATGGTCGCAGATAGAGACGGTGGTATATATGCTGTAAATATCTTGCTCAGGTGAGTCATGCTTGTTTGACTATTTTACACCATAATATGCTGACACAATTACACGCGTATAATGAAAATAGCATCACACAATTCAATGAAACATAATTGTGTGTGTTCCCATTTGCGGATAGTATAGTTACGAAACAAGGAAAGGATTGACGCAAAGCATGCAATGGCATCCATTTGTTGTTTAAAACAGTAGACCAATGTATATGCAGCAAACCAATGACAGACATCTGATGCTTACTTAGATTATGTTCGGACAAAAAGCCTCCACATGTACATATACATATGCAGCACAATTGATATTGCATAGTGTGTTAATGTCTTATATATTATATTAAATAATATGATCAAACTGTTATGGGACAATTTGAGGAATATTGAATGAGCACCTTAAAACCCACGTCCAGGTGAGAATAAACCTGAGAATAAACCTGCTTAGCCCACGTAGTTTTAAGTTGCAAAAATCATTGCATTTTATACGTGGTACAAGGTTTAAGTTGACGAAGAAGAACTACGCATGTAACATTAAATACGCACGTGGAGCTGCTCAGTTATTTTTTACAAATTGTACGTACAATGATATACAGCAGTAACGACTGAGATGTTAACTACAACAACAGCCTATTGGCAATTTTAACCCATTCCATAAAAGCTCCGCGCATTAGTGCAGATCGCGATGATGAATACTAACACTGCCTTAGACACTTGACAAAAGTCAGGTAATATTAACCTTTTATATGTTTTCTGGATTAAGAGTTTACATTTGATTCGCCGATACCTTATTGTATATTTGTCAGACTTTAAAGTTTTAATTGTATTAATATAAGCGTGTGTGTGAGATTCAATGCTTTCATTATGATAAACATATTCAAACATATAACTCAAGACAATATGAATCGATTGCAGACATCCTATATTCGATGTTTTCGTATTTTTATATTCCTACTCGGGAGCATTCAGCCTGTGTCAAATGCAATATTTCTTTAGATCTATGTCAGCCTACAAGGAAATGATCAGATAACCTTTCCACACAAAACCGTTGCAATTTAGTTAAATTTTAGTTCTGAATTACGTCATCAAATGTATAGTGCAGTAAATGTAAAATTTAGTCTAGCGTTGTAAAACGTCAATGTTATTCAAAGGCAGAAATTGCATAAAATGATATATCATATGTGCAAAGTGTATTAAAGTATTTAGTATTTTCAAGAAACATCTTCGTGCACCTTACATAAGTAGTAAGAGATTAAACATTAAAGTGTTCAGCTGCAATGCATGTATAATCTGTCAGCAAAGTTTGTATTTTCTTTAATAAGTATTGACTTGAAGGCGAGATAGACATTTGTACAAACTAATCAGTGCTACATTAATTTAAATGGAGCTTATAACAAACTAGGACTACAAGTTTCTATGTGTCATTGGAAGTGAACTACTTTATAAACATTGACGAAAGGACAGATACGTTACATTGTAGAATGATGGAACATCAGAATTCCTAACAGTGGATATTGCTGGCAGACTTACTGTCTCACCGTTCCAAGGCGGTAACTGTCGGGTTTGCTCTTTTCCTTTAATGACTCATCACAAATCTGTTCTTACTTTCCGCTTGGCTTGCATGTGAAATACCTTTGTTCTGTGCCTTTTCGGAGTTTGGTATATGTTGCAATACTCATAGGACTTTGTCATATATTCTTATTACGAATCGACAAATCTGACACAAGCCGAGTCTAACTAGTATTGTTACATGCTTGTTTTCTAAGAACTCTCAACAGAGAACCGTTTACCAGGCCCACTATACAGCCTGGCCCGACCGTAGTGTTCCTGATAATCTGGTCAGCCTTCTGGACTTCCGACACAAAGTCGAGGCCCTCCCGACCATGATGAGTGGTCCTATCGTTATCCACTGGAGGTGCGATCTGTGTAAATTGAGTTTATGAAAGATGTTCGTCCCAATTACCCCCGACACAATCACCGAGTTGTAATATTATTCCATAAGAATATAGTTTTCCCATCCCTGTGTCGATGTTTTTGATTATCTTTTATACTTCTTGGCAATTCTCAAATGTCATGACAAATAAAAACTAACTTTAGGAAATACATACTTGGTTTACTACGGAAAACAACAACAACAAAAACCCATGATATAATCGCATAGCTTAACTGCACTTTATGCAGGGACACAATGACTGTTTCAATTCACCATAGTGTTTTTACTCATTTATGTTTAGCTTGCTGACGTAAGTGTTGTTTCAGTTCATTATACTCCCTAATTGTACGACATCGCTGGTATCGGTCGGACGGGGACCTGTTGATCCATGAAGGTCAATCCAGTGGCCCAACCGATGGCACAGCGGTACCTAGTGTAGATGTCTACGGATATGTAAGTGCACTCAGGGGACAACGAGTGAACATGGTCCAGAATGTTTTAAGACCGTTATTCGTCTAGTTATTCACATACCATTTGCTGATAGAATGTGTTGCTTAATGTATGCAGCATGGACACAGAGTGAAAGGCCGATTGCATTTGAGCGGAATGTTAAAGGAACAATCTAACTTTGGCAATCATATACATTGTTATTTCTAAGCAATTTTACAATTTAAAAATACATTAGGTATACCTTGTGCACTTAAAGAATACACCTATCGGATTGGAGCATACAATGAAACAACATATTTCCGTATGATGCGGCAGCAAGTTAACACGATTGAATCACAATTCTGCACACAGAAATACACTACTGTACATTAGAATTTCCTGTAGACATTAGTTGTATTGCATCCTAGGAATAGTATCGCTACCTACATCACGCCCTTGTCCACGCATTGACCATCGATACGGGTCTGCTACCAACATACGAAATTTATATCTGTCTCAGCGATGAGGGGATGAGACGACTGGCCGACTCGTTCAAGGTATAATATACTTAAGAGTGTTATTTTATTAATATTTCGCTAAATTTGATTATCATTTAGACATTTGTTTTCCGGTTAGGAATGGAAATCAAAAACAGAGATAATAGAGGACGACCTTCTTTCCATATGCAATTAAAGTAAACAGCATTTGGAATGTACACAAAGCTATGGGCGCGCTTAAAATGTAAACGTCTTTACATCTAGGAATTGGTTCATCCATACAATTTCGTTTTGGAATAATGCATTAAGAACAAAGGATGTCTTTATACAAATTTTAATCACGTGAACTTGTATATATTTACACAAACATAAGATGCTGCAGCGGATTGAAGGGCTACAAGAAGAAGGCACGGAGATTGTTGAGAACAGGAAGACATCCCACACGAACAGACCTGCTGCAAATATTCCAGGTAGTGTACGATCTGATTTTATGAAATGTATTTATCAAGTTGTAAGTTGTAATAATTTCTTTCTATAATTCTTTCTCTATTTTATACAGGCATTTATATAAATTAACATCATTGGGCCAGTAAACGAATACAATGCTTCTGTCTTTTATTGATTTACAGTGATTTTAACGTCATTTACAAATAGTAGTTCAGCCACAACTTAGTATATTTTTTTGTAAACCAAGTAAACATTACATCTGGTAAACAACAAGATAATAGATTATTTAACATGAGTTTTTTTCTGATCTTCTTTCTGAATACTGTGCAGGTGACAAGAACCGACTCTTAATGACGTATCAAGGGAAGTCAATGGACTGTGACTATGTCGATGCCGTGTACCTGGATGTATGTAGAAGGGTTCAAAATAAATAAATTGGTCTTTATTCCATCAAAACATTGATTTTGTAAATGAAAGCATTGCTTTTAAAGCAATTGTGCAGCAAAATATTAGAGCTATTTTTTTTTTAATTTGAAGAAATGTTTCAAGCAAACACAGTAATACATTTATTATTTAGCATGCGCATACATTAGGCATTGTTTCGCTGTTAAATATCGAAAGTCCATCTGAGGCAAATTAATTGTCCTAAAGTTTAGGTTGTGTCGTGTTATGTTATAACTAAATATATAAAGTTAAAAAAAGCGACGTTGTTTCTATACTTTCATTAGAGTTATGCTGCCAACTGGAAGTTCCTGATTGCCCAGACTCCGCTCCAGGCCACCGTTGAGGACTTCCTCAGACTCGTGTTTCAGGAACACGTGCACTGTATTGTTTCCATGGACCCGGAAGACTTAAAGGACAAGATGAGAAGCTTATGATCGACAATAGTACATGGAAACAGATATACTTTATTGTACTATGTATCGACAAGTGATGTATCGTATACATTTAATAAAGAAGAATCTCTAGTTATATTTTAAAAGTTGAACACTCTAATGACCTAAATGCGTAATTTGATTAAAATATGGATTTTATTTTTAAACAATACTTGATCCAATTTCGATGTTCCGTAAAAAAGTGGTTTGTAATTATTAAACAAGATGTACATTACATGATATATGTTTATCATTTTCGTAACAACTGATACTGGACTATTCATGGACGTATGACATTTATATTATTAATAAATGCGTAATTTTCTTACCTCCCTTACCTCCCAACAATCAAAAATTACAGTATTGTTTCCAAAATTTGGGTTTTCTGACTAAAACCATACATTTATGTATGTATATTGTTACCTCTAGAACGTTGGAAGGTACGTACCACCGGCCTGTTGTCAAAGTATAGTTGTTTCATGAGACCTGTGCAAACATGACCTTTAGCTATCTTGACCAAGGTAGACATCCAGTTATTTTGGTAGGTCCCAAATTCACGTCTAGGTAGAACCACCGGCGTTCCGCAAGTTAACTAGAGACCCTTTTCACTGTATGCTCTTCGCCCGTGGCTGGAATCCAAGCGTTGAGATGCTAAACACTCAGAGGAACACAAAGTTAGAATCACTAAAACGTTCATTGAATATTTATGGCATTAATCCAAGCGTAATCAGCCACAATTTACGACTGGATAGAAGTAGCCTTTCCGTATTTTAAATTGTTTTAGAGTTATATATCTGCTTTCATTGATGATTTATTATTGTGATTGTGTTATTTATCGACGCAAATGGTTCACTTTCGATTTGCTTTTGTTGGTTTATTCAAATGATATATAGTCTTTATATATCACGCTTGCCTTTATTAAAACAGCTGAAGTGTGATGTTATAAACTCGAGTGTACAACCTGTAAGAGGGTACATTATAACCGTAATCTAGCGGTTTGTTTTTTTAGGAGCTAGAAAATATATTATGTAGTTAACACTGGTGTTGTTGTTGTTCGACTTAAAGGCAGCGACAATAAATACAACTTAATTGTGTGTATGATCACAATCGCGTTTGTGATACGACCAAAATAGTAGCAGGATCTATGAAGTACACTTTCGCCTAGGCATATTAAGACTTCTTGAACTAAATTTAGTAAAGTATTTTTGTACTTTTTGCATTACATATATGTGTGCATGTTTGTCTACAGGACACGAAATAATTGAAAAAGTACCGGAAAATGATGCTGCTGGCTCTATTCTTTACCATTTTGCTGATCGTCCAAGGTAAGACTCGAACTTGTTGAATTTCTTCTGATACTGGTTTTAGGTTGTGTCGTATAAATTAAAGTACTATTTAATTTAAGTCTCAACTATTGTTGTTTTACAGTAAAAGCTATACATACATATCCGGTAGAACTGACCGCAAAATCTAGCGTGTATTGTTTTATCAAGATGACATTGTTGATCCTTAAGGTTTATTTCTTGTTATTTCAATGACAGCTCCTTTTTTCCCTGTGAGCCAGTTATTTATTTTCAATTCATGAGCTGTAAATAATAGAGTGATTTTTTTAAAGTTTTGCGTTTTTGTTTGTGTGTTTGTTATGTTTTTATTCTGTTTTTCATTTAAATTATGAGATTTAAGGACAAGCTTCTCTCAGTTCGTTTGTTCCAAAGTGGAAACTGGTTCTTGTGCCTTAGGAATTAACGACGCAGGCACATTAGATAGCCTATAGGGATGGAGCCAGCCGGCCTTGGCTCAAGTCGTGACTGCTCCTTTTGTTGCGAATAGTAGGGAGGCATGGCCACTAATCGCACTTATCTCGTAGGGGTTACCTGTTTGTTTGGTAGACAATCACACTCTTCAGCTTTCTGGCCTAGAACAGACTACTGTATGTTCAAGCAGGGACCGCTGACTTCGCGTCCAAATTGTGTTTGTTTAGACTAATGATGCAAGTCACCTTTATTATAGGGGCGAAAACGCACACAAACGCACTTCAGATAAAAACAAAGCATTGAAACCTAAACAAAAAACTGCAGTGATTTGTTTTCCGTTTTCCTCCAAAAGCATCGAGGGTATTGTTGCCCTTCATGCATGCTATCTGCATTGTATCTCTATACGACACATACTATTTTTCAAACATTTAGTCAGTTTCAGAAACCTGGTGTGGACACTATAAAGACAGATGTAGAGTAATCACTCCAAATCTGATTTTTTTAACAATTCCAATACTGTTCGGGATAGACTCAGACTTCTGGCCCCTAGAAGCTCCTTCTCCTCTCTCCCCGCAAACACATAGCGTGTATAAATAGAAATGATACATTTCGACATCTCGACTTCTAATATCCTAAAGCTTAAATCAATACATGACGTAAATAGGTGTGTCACGCCTACCCACATTGACATCACTGTGTGCAACAAGTTGAACTAAAAGTTCAACTAGTTCTGTCTGGGTTCCGGCTGCAGTGTGCAGTGGGTAGTTTTCTGAGAAATATGGGATATTGTATCGTAGCTATTGGGATTCCTTTCCTTGACATTTTTTCGGGAACGCGTGCGCCGCATCATGTCTTTGCACCGAACATCACGTATGCCAATAAAGCGCTGATGGTTCTTTCCACGACCCCAAAACGGAGGTACAGTTTACAATTGGTTTAGGTCCATGATAATAGCAGATCCATCTGCACGTCTTTCCCTCTCAATTAAGGCCTTTGTTTCACTTTTACACAGAAGGTATTTGGGTCCCTTTTGTTTGTCTCTCGTTTTCCTGCATTCTGCTTTCTAAAATTAAAACTTTCTTGCGAAACTTTCAGGCTTATTCGAAGGTACGAAATTCTGATCATGAAAAAACCACCGCATCTGTAGTGTAGTCACCACACAGCAGTTATTATTTACCTATTTCAGTACTGCGGTCGCCAGGCCCAGATGTGTGACTATTATAATGTCTTCTACTCCCCATCCCACTAAAAATAGCGCAACAAAATATAAATAGAACTGAACTGTGTTGACATCTCGCTCTCGAACGCCCTTAGTTGTCGACAAATAGATGACGTAATCTGTGTACACAACTATCCCTATTGGCATGACATGACTTTTCAAAAAAAGTACACCTATTTCTATCTGGGTTCTGGTAGCAGTGTGCAGTGAAACGTTTTCTGTGAATCAGGGGATATTGGATTGTTTTGTGTGTGCTTCATTTCCTTGACCATTCTCCGTGAACGCGTGCGCTAGATCATTTCGCTACCGAGATTAATAAACGCATTTTGTTCGAAGCATCGGGGATTTAAGGCGTAGATTACAGCTTCATGCTTGGGTGGGCAAATACAACATGTCTGTCGGAAACGACGATGACGTCAAATAATGAGTCCCCTTAGCAAACACGCTGATAGGTGTGCATGACCTAGCAACGATGTCGCGATATACTCTTAACTTACATTCACTATTTTTGTTTGCATAACATTGCAGGTCTCTCTACACATACATACCTTATACCCTCTTGTGCACATCTCCAGTGTACCTGACGACAAATACAATGCAGACATATGACATGCCATCTTAGTTAACATTAAAGAGAAAATAAAACTATTTTTTTTATGTTTGATAATCCATCTGTTTGGTAAAAGCATGTAGTGATATTTTAGGTGTCACATCAAGTGTTAATCTTGTTTCTAAACAACTGAAATTTATAGATAAAACAATACATTTTATTTGTACAACGCTCTTGTTATCATTTTTAAGGGGACACGTGGACAATGTGATTAAATCGCATTGTGGACGCTCTACGTATTATTACACGTACCTACATGTGCAAGTAGGAGTTATGTAATGGCATTTCCATTGCGTGTTTTCTAAAAATAAAAGATGATCTTGTTAAGATTCTGCATCATCTTTGTCATCATCATCATAATCACCATCATCATCATCATCTTCTTCTTCCTCCTCTTCCTCCTCCTCATCACCGACAGCGTCATTATTATCACCATCATCATCATCTTTCTCCTCCTCTTCCTCTTCCTCCTCCGCCTCCTCTCAAAGAAACAAGCTAATACCTGTTTTTTTTAAAATTGATTTCAATATAATTTTATTAGTAAAAGGTACCCTGCAGCATAAAAAGCATAAAAAATAAATTTAGCAAATCAATAGGAAAAAAAAGAAACACTTAAACTCAGGTGAGTTAACCTACTACCATAAAGTCTATTAAAATAAGTTTTTAAACTAAAATGTATATAAATATGTATACCTGTTTGCGTTTAACTGGTGCAGCAGACCATGTTGTTAGAGTGTTTGTCTATTGCTGTTAAGTTACTTTTCTTGGTAGGAATCAAGGTGTAGGTGTAAGTTTTATTTTCTTTTTTTCTGGGCCTGGCGTCTTTCTTGAAGCTAAAAAGTAGCAAAACATATTTGTCGCTATTGGCAATGTTGAAATAAACCAAGTAGTAGTTCTATAAGATACCCAACGTTAACAACACATGTAATCAAATCAACGGGCACTAAGCTAGCAATATCAATGTAGGAAATCAATCACCTTCCATAATTGTATAAGGTAAGGATTAGAAGAAAAACACTTTGCATTGATATGCATCCTATATTGTACCATTGATTCAGAACCACTAAGTGTTTTGATAAAATAATTTACTGAAGAAAGCATAGATGAAATTTTTAAGAAATTGCATAGATTAGGAATGCATTCTCGGGCTGCAAGCGCAAATCTGACACACTCTTAACATACCTCTCTCGGTGAGGATGTTATTATGTTGTGCGTATTAACGGAGTTTGTGCATTATGCAGGAAAATCCTCATCAAGATATGCAGGTTAAAATGAAGCAGGACGACGGCACCGTAAGAAGGAAATATGCTGTTGTTTTTTTTTTCTAAATTAATACCTGTTTGTATCTATAATTATTGTTCACACGGTATGCTTAATTCATGCATAAAGTAAATACTGTGTTTATGAATGAACTTGATTAATGATATGGGCTAATTGAATATGGTCAGTTATATATTATTACATAAGGTATGACAGGTTATTGATTAAGTTGTTTTGTACCACGCAACGACTATCACTGGAAAAGAGTCGAACATAACCATTACAGGTTACAAATTCATATTTGAGTGTTCAGATAAAGGTGGTAACCGAAATTTTCATTACAGATCATACAGATACGCAGATATTACCTAAACAGAACTCTCAAAATGTTGTTTATTGGTGTCCTACACCTGTTTAACAAGTGAACCATAACATCACAACTGTCATTTCAAACATGTATTTCCTTTTTAATCCACTCTTCACATTTAGCTTGTTTTAAACTAACAAAACCACGTGACCACTTACGTATAATCTCATCCACGTCATCCGTTGTTTATATTTTAGCAGGAATCCCAATCGTTATTGTTTATAGATTTTAAACAATAAAATTAACACGCGTTAATTAACGATTTGTACTGCCCTAAAATTGAGATACTGCCGAAAATCGTTAAAGCTTAGACTAAGATACGTTTGTTGTAGACATTATGCACACAGACCCAACAAAGGTCAGATATTATGGCATGCAGTTTATATATCCAAACTGTCTTTCACGTTTAAGTAGACTCATTAGCATAGTTATCATACGATACATTTTTAAATAATTTGTCTCCTGTTTATGATTATGCCTGCAGTATGTTATTGCTTTTTTGAGTATGATAATGTGTCAGTATATCTGTCATAAACTTATATTGACATATTGCTTAAACACACACGTTTGGATTATTTTTCTTTGATGACTGTCCCAAGATAACTACGTTTTAAGAAGATATCAACACAGATATATCGTCGTTATTTGACAATTACCATTACATGACTAAAATTTGATGTCAGTTTTCGTTACCAAAGGAACAGTAGTTTAGATGACCATGTTTCTCTGTGTTATCTTAGCTGACATATACACATTGTAATAATACGACAGTTGTTTAACTATTTGAGGCGATTGGGTATGCATCATGCACAATACATTTAATGGAATAACTAGTAGTAATATAGTAATAAATAATAAACAACACAAATTATATCGAAAAAACTAACGTATTTGCACAGAATTTAAAATTACTACCCATGAGATATATATGGTTATGTTGTTGTTTTTTCAATTGTTTACCATAGAATAATTTGAATCGAACATAAAGGAATATACATCAAAGACTGAGCCATGTCCTTTTGTAATGTTGTCTCCCGTTGAAATTTTACAGACAATGATGTCAAAGAAATTTATGTGAGCCAAGTTATTATTCATTTACTTAACTCTCGCTCAACGTATTCTGGATCTAAACACGTACAGATTCAAATCCGACGTTGTACTTGCTTGATAATTGTGTTAAAGTACAGTTGTCTCCAGAACTGTAAACTTCTTCCTCTACTCACATGTTTACTGTCTTCCTTGTGAACGGTTTGCTTTCCTAATATTGCCCTTCAAATGCAAACGTCTGTTTATCCAAATTGGGGAATAGTTTCAAACAGTGGCCAAGATAACATTTTTGGACGGTGTCATTTTGAGCCACAGTAATAGTTATGAGAAAGCTGAAGGTTCGACCCTGCATGACATTGACTATGTGCCTGGGAAAAAGTGGTGCGTGTACATAAACAAATATGCTATAATAATGTTATCATTAAATTGTACCTGCTAGAACGATACGTTTAAGAGATTATACTGTGCAATGAAGATATCCATGCAATGGAGATGTATAAGTGAATTAAAGGGCAAACATAGGAAAACAGTATTTTTAGAACAAGTGTCAGGCTGGCTATGCAATTTATACTAGGCCGAAATATATACCAAGCGGGGACAAACAGCCTCCTGCAGCAATACACCGAGTTTGCAATATGGGGCAACTTTAGTTTCAGATCCGCGGGACGTAGTGTAGGTGGAATAAATAAAAGCGAGTGTCTCGTAACCGTTAACTATAAATAGTCTGCCGAGCAACTAATAATTTGAACTCATGGCGCGTCCTGTTGTTCCTTTAAGCAGATAGGTTCTACCTAATTTTCGTTAAAATGCAATCATATGGCAAATAATGCTTACCAATACGTTGTGCAACCTATTTACCACGGAAGAAATTGTTGCGAGACTTTAATGGCCTAGGCAATTATATGGCAAATAATGCTTTTTAATATGTTGTGCAACCTATTTACCACGGAAGAAATTGATGCGATACTTTAATTGCCTAGGCAAGTATATGGCAAATAATGCTTTCCAAAATGTTGTGCAACCTATTTACCACGGAAGAAATTGGTGTGATATTTTAATTGCCTAGGCAAGTATATGGCAAATAATGCTTTCCAATACGTTGTGCAACCTATTTACCACGGAAGAAATTGGTGCGATACTTGAATGGCCTAGGCAAGTATATGGCAAATAATGCTTTCCAATACGTTGTGCAACCTATTTACCACGGAAGAAATTGGTGCGATACTTGAATGGCCTAGGCAAGTATATGGCAAATAATGCTTTCCAATACGTTGTGCAACCTATTTAATAAATTGGTGTGATTCTTAAAAATATGAGACATTAAATGTAGTTCAAATATATCAAGATTAACTATTTGCAAAGCATACAGCATCAATAATATTGCTTCGCTACATTTAAGTAGTTTTGTTGTGAACGCAAAAGTATGACTGGGACAAATGTGGCCGACTGGTAAAAAAAAACGACCTATAACAAAACAGCATGGAATAGAGTTACATCGAGGATAGCAACATGTAGTTGTTCATATTTCCAGCTGACCTGCATTTATCTATTTGTGTCTGGAGTCATTCTATACCAATTATTACACAAGTGTAGCAATTATTAGTTTTGTTTTGTAGGTGCATGTTGCATGAAAACGAAAAAATCTATTTGCACTCGTACACAATTTTAGGTAGGTAACTATGCACTATTAAGAATAGGAGTATACCGTGTTTCTGAAAATGGGTTTTAATTTGTTTCCCATGTATTCCCCTACAAAAAAGCGAGCGCATTTAGTGCAATAGCAGAAAGTTAACTGGGCTGTGATATGTATTGATCTTGATCCGCAGTCGGTGAAACGTCATTAAATCACATTAAATCAGCGTTACGCAAATTATGGTAAACAGCGTTACCACATTGTCGTTCTATACCAATTATTACATAAGTGTCGCAAAAAGTAGTCTTATTGTGTAGGTGAATGTTGCATGCAAACGAACAAACAAAGCCATTTGCGCTCTGACAATTAATGTTTAGGTAACTATACACATGTATTAAGAATAGCAGTATACCATACATGTTTCTAAAATGGGTTTAATTTTTACTCCATGTAATTCCCGTACAAAATAGCGAGTATATTTAGTGAAATGGGTTTACATAGCAGAAAGTCAACTTGGCTGTGATATTTATTGATCTTGATCCACAGTCGGTGTGTTACGCAAATTATTGTAAACAGCGTTACCCCATGTGCACATTTCAGTAAGCATTGACTCAAAAGGAAGCACTCTCCAACGCGTCAAAATAAATGTAGTTGTGTTATCTACGTTTTATTGTTTTGCAACGGTGAAATAATTCGGACATTTCGCCTTCGCCACGGTAAGTTTAATAGTTTTTCTTTAATAAGTGCATACAGTTATGTATAGTAACATTTTGTAAAATGTGATATTATAAAAAAAAACTATTTCGGTTATTATTTCATTTTTATTCACAACTAAATGTACATAAGGCAAGCCTAACAACATTGACGCGAAGTCACTTTATTTACCTCACAGAAACGCTTAGTACCCTTTCATTACGCCATTTTGCCGAGAAGTGACTCCAGTTTTGTTGTGGAAATGTCTGTTCTACGCGAAGTCACACTTCTTCCGTTCAATCCACACTTCGCGTTTGTAGGACGTTTCTGCTAAACTGCACTGTATGGGATCGCTGGGTGCAGATAACAGGTGGTCGTTTATTACATGTCACATAAAAATAATTTGTGGTGGCCGCTTTGAAGTGGTCGTATAGAGCAGGTGGTCCGGTTATTGGCGGTCGCATAATATAGGTTTGAAAGTACATGAAACAAAGAATAGTCGTTATCGGTATATGATTGCAATTCATTTCACGAGTGGTCATAGAACAAATATATTTTCACACATGCGATAAAAAAACAACGACCAAAGACCGACCTCGACAAAAAGTTTCTATATTTCATCAATATTGCCTACAAAGACACGAGACAAGTTAGGCCTTGGGAATGTCTATTCAAACTGGGCAACATCGTTGGAAAAACATATTTGACAGCAAAAATAGTCAAGTGTTTTAGTTATCTATTTTTTTTTTGCCTGGTCTTGTAAACTTTTTGATGATTTAGTCATTTGGACGAAGAGGGACAGTAGTTGTCGAATCGCCCAAATTACTGCTAGCATGTATAGAAGCAATAATTACAATATTTAGAACAAACACAGACATTCGCTTAAATACACAAGGTCACCTTAATTGTTTCGTTTTATGACGCATCTATGCATAGTTTGTATCTAGAGGTTGTGAAATACCTGCTAAACTCCAGGAACGCGATGGCCCTGGCACTTCAAATCCTGACCCTTTTGCAGATCACCCAGGTAAGCTTAGGTCACCAACTGCTACATTTCGTAACCCGAATTTTATAATGTGTCATTTAAAACGTGCAATATTATATGTATATTTAGTCTGTATAGTGAAATGAAGTTACACGTACAACATGTATGTGCACGTACACAAATACCCAATCCCAGCAGGGATTTGTTGCCAAGGGCATGTACCTTACAATATCAAGCCTTTAACTGATCCATCCTAGTCACCTTAGTGTTGGCATCTCTTCGATGTTTGTCGGCATCGCTTTGAGGTCTGATGTTAAATTCGGAAATGCAAAAAAACTATTAAAGCTTGTATTCCAAAATGAAAGGTACTCTCCACAATATATATATATATATTAAAGTTTGACAGAACTGTCTAGCGTTTAATTTAGCAAGATGTCACTGACTCTTCTTCAATTCTGTGCTATGCATGTTCCAACTGAAGTCTTCCTATGCACACTTGAAAGCTTACACACAATATTTATTATTAAATTAGACGATCATGCTGTCGCTTTACAGCTCTTTTTCTTCATAGTGAGCGTTGTCAAGATCTACCAATTGTGATATTGAAGTCAATTAATGAGTTGCCTATTCGAAACACGTTGATGGTAGTAGTACAACAGAAAAAAAAAAAAAAAAAAAAAAAAAAAAAAAAAAAAAAAAAAAAAAAAAAAAAAAAAACTTGCAGTCCATCATTGATATTTATCTGTTTTTTGGCCATGACATTATAGAACTATCTACACGTCGATCCATCTCACCCTCCTTTTAGACGGCGGACCTATTTCTATTGCAACTTAGTAAAATATAATTTAGCAACAAAGTACCGCTTATGAAATGGTTAAAACGTACATATTATTTCCGTTTAGTCAATGGTTTAGTCGTTTTTATCTTTGTATTATTTATCATAAAATGCATTAGGGGTATACTACTACTACCACTACTACTACTACTACTACTACTACTACTACTACTACTACTACTACTACTACTACTACTACTACTACTACTACTACTACTACTACTACTACTACTACTAGTGCAACTACTTCTACGACCACTACTACTACTACACAATCTTTCGTATCCGTGATTGTTAGGTAAGCATATTGTCTAGAGTGTCAATAATCAGTCCTGATATATAGTTCCATTCTCCAATTATGTGACTTTTCACTTCTGAGTGGGTACTTTTTATAACAAACCGTTACAACTGTGTACATTATGCACTCCATGCATTCGTCATTGTCATCAGGGATTACCATCATAGGATTTTAAACGACTGATGAGGCATGTATTTGTTACATTCTCAACAACTGACGTAGAAATATAACACAACGATAGATAACCTGCTCGCATGGGAACAACAAATAACTAAATTGATAGGACTGCAAAGTCTATAAGGACGATCCGGTTCTGAGTTACATTGGCTAATACATCGACGTAGCGCGCAAGTAAAAATAATCGCACGACAATATTTGCTTTTTTAAAGCAATTACAGTCAACTCTCGTTATCTCAATTTTTAAGGGACCGTAGAAAATAGTTTGAGATATCCGAAGTTTGAGTTATCCGAATTTAAAGATAGTTTGTGTAAATCTTAAAAATCTTACCTGCTACACGATGACTGGTAATGACTGAAATTCCTTGTTATTTCTGCCACTGTAAACTAAGTTTCTGCAAGTTTGTGTGGTTTTGCATGTTTAAAGTGTTATAAGATTTTTAACAATGTAATTTAATATTCTTCTTTTTATTGTAGGTTGTTGCGTCGTCGTAAGTGCATGGCCTAATTTTGTATACCTAAAGCTGAAAGAAAATGCAAGTTCTCAAAATCTTTTACAACAACAAGTACAAACTGAAACACTTTAATCAGCGTTAATAGAGTAACGAAATTGTTGTTCATTAAATCAGCTAACTAAATAATAATCGATTAACCTCTTCTCTAAATTACGTGAAATCCTGATTGCCGATAATTGGCGATACAACTCGCGCCCAAATCTTCGCAAGTTTCACGGTAGGTGTGAAAATCACTATTGTTGCCGTTTTGCATCTTATAGCAATTTGAAGTTTGAGATAGACCAACTGATTTCAACAGTTTTATACGTTTGGGGACAAAGAATTTAGTTTGATATATCCGATAATTTGACATATCCGAATTTGAATTATGCGGAGTCGATCTATATAGAAACTATAGGGAAAAAACGGGACCGTAGAAAACAGTTTGACATAACCGGAAATTTGAGATAACCGATTTTGAAATAACGAGAGTTGACTGTATTTCATGTTTTAATTACAAGCAAGCTATATGTCATCATATACTTTAAATTCTTGAAGGTTCACTTTTATTTGTGTACAGGCATTCCTTTACTAATCCTTGTATTATGTTATGTTTCAGAATCGGCTAAAGGTCAAATGATTGTAGGATGCTTAAGATACTATTACATGTGTGACGGGGAATGCCATCCATGCCCTGTCAACTGTGAAACATGCGTATCTGATGCCGACTGTTCAGAGTGCAAGAAAGGTTTCTTTGGTTCAGCGTGTGAGTACACATGTGTAAGCTGGTGTGACAGTGGTGAATGCCATAAAGTGTATGGACATTGTCGTTATGGTTGCTGGGATGGAACTTACAGCACGAAGAATGACTCCCTATGTCGACAATGCCCTGAACACTGTCCTGTGTGCGAATCGTCAACGCACTGCATTACGTGCAATGAAGGGTGGTACGGTAGAATATGCCAACAAGCATGTCCTACGTATTGCAGCCGATGCGACAAATCTTCTGGTACTTGCTGCCAATGCCAGGACTCATATTTTCTACAGGATGGACAATGCACAGGTAAATAAGAAAAAGGTCCTTTAAGAGTTATTAAAGCTATTTAAATTTAAACTACCTCTTCACAAAGGCAAACAGGATAATTATAAATGTAAAAAAAAAAAATTAAAAAAAAAAAAAGACAGACGAGACACAACACACAGCAATAAAACAAGGAGTTAGCGCCTGGAACGGTCAGTCGGCAAAAGACCGACTGGGATGCTTAAAACTTGTCTGTGAAGCGCTAAAAAATCGCACTTCCTGGTGGTTTTCGAACAGTGTACATTAAATATCCTATCAAAGTGAGACAACAAACAGTAAGCACCTGTATCGGAAGTTAAAACTGATAAAATGTATGTCTGTATATTTGTTTAAAATCACTTTTAATATGTTCAGCATCACACAGTTTTAAAATTATACATACAAGAAATAAATGCCTTTATTTGAAACTATATAAAATGGTCGTATGCATGCCGTACTTCAATGCAATTATTGTTTTATTTGGACATACGAAATATAAGGTCCTATGAGTATTTCAATTAATACAATCGATATTTGTCAGTTTCTTCTGGTCCGTGCCTCTCTTACACAAAACGGGTTCTTTTGCATCTGCACACTGCAGTGCCATACACACTGACTAGAATGTAGTAATACAAACGGCTCATGCATGACAAGCCGTGGTGCTTTCTAGGATGAGATATTTGAACTTGTCAGGGACTAGAATGCAATAAAAAGTTGTATCTTTGAATACTTGT
Organism: Sinonovacula constricta; assembly: GCA_007844125.1. Classification (NCBI taxonomy): domain Eukaryota; kingdom Metazoa; phylum Mollusca; class Bivalvia; order Cardiida; family Solecurtidae; genus Sinonovacula; species Sinonovacula constricta. Next base: position 16,919,059 of record CM017570.1, read on the forward strand.
CTGGATATATTTATCTAAATTTGAGATTAGAGTCAACACAACGTCCATAGGAAAATGTGTTCTTATATAGGGGCAGCAGCTCCACATAACTGCGTTGGACCAACTGTGGGCGTAACCCTCGCGGCTCTGGTGATCATTGCTGGTCTTCTTGGCGTTGGTGTCTGGATGCACAGGAAAAGGTACATTAAATGGCAAGCATATCCAGCAGTGTTTACCAGTAATATTATTATAGATTCAAGGTTCAAATATGTTTATTGCTTGTACGGCCACCGGCCCTTATAAAAAATGCAACAAATTAACAATGAGCATAGGTAGTGAGGATACAAATAATATCATTAAATATTATGTCTACGAATGTGCATAATTATCATCAACACACATTTATCATAAAACATAATCATCAAAAAATAATAATTTTGCCAAGAATGAAAAAAACATATATTTAAACAATCATGAATTAATGTCAAAACATATAAACCTCATGATCATTATGTAATTTATTGTTGTGTTATGTTTCCGAGATTATGTATCTTTACTTGTCTTCTAGCAATCTACAATGTGGAGTTATATCATGAGGCACAACAGAAGATACTCGCAAAATAGAATAAAATATAAACCTATTTTAGACATGCTATTTTTGATATAGTAGGAAGATATTATAGGGCAATATTTACGGTTTTCTTTTTTTTAGAAAACATAATCTACGTGAGGGTAAGTCTGAATTATATTCCGAGGATTCCTTTGTAAAGGTTCATGGCTTATACACACTTTATAGTAATGTATGGGTATTGCAGCATATACCTTAATTTAAAAAAAAGGTATTCACATGAAAGCCAAATTTAAACGTAAGAACATGAATGTGGTGAGTCAATTACCACAAAGGGCAAACCCAACAGATGCGGCCTTGGGGAGGTCAGTCAACAGAAGAGACCAAATAGTATTATTTATATTGGAAGAACCACACACAATTGTTGATTGCAAATTAAACTATTTCTTTAAACAAGAAAAACAAATGAACAGAGAAGGGTAATGGTTGTAGCATATTGTTCATTTGAAGATATAATTGAGGAACCAAATATCAATGTTCATCAAAGAAAAACCCCAAAACAGTCAGATGGGATGAATTAAATGACAAAATAGATTCCATGCACAGGAACATAGTTTACGAACGCCACACTGCACACACAACAGTGTTGTAACCATGAATAACAATAGAAAACATAGTCTTATGGTTATAAGACACAGTCTTATGATTGTCTTATGGTTATTGCAACATATCCCAAAATTTCAAAACGCTATTGACCTTTGACTTAAAGATTTAATGGCTCTTCATGTGCGTCTTTTTCCACAGTAGATGCAAACACTTAAAAAAATCTTAGTATTTACTTGAAATATAAAATGTGTGCATTAACTAAGTTTAGGTTTTCATTCTTTGTTGTTAAAATGTAACACGCGAATTTATTGAACTTTATGATTAATCAATGCATTTGACTTTTGTCAGATATTGAAAAATTAGAAAAGGAATTGTCTATCATTGATAAACACATGAACAATTACAGTACAAATTTAAACATTTTGACGGCCCATAAAACCATAGTCACCCAACTGGAAGGACTGAAGAGTATACTACGTAACAGAGATGCAGGTCATTCTGATTATACAATATTGTATTCGTACTTTAAATAATTCTGTTGGTGTTTTACGTTATAACTATTTAGTGATCGTACCATACATATCAATACATGACGACTTGCGTCACATTAGTTTTTTTTTTTTTATTATTCGACATGTTTTTTGACTGTCGTTGAATGTGTCCTCGTAAACGCATTAGGTGTTGTTGTTTTATTGATCAATTTGGAGTAACGTATTTCTGCTTACTTACGAACATTGATAGTGTTTTGCAAGTACACAGTGTTTAATGAAGACGCTGAAATATCAGTACATAGAAGTGTTGCGTTCAACTTTAATACAATAAACACGTAAATAACTTAAAGATGAGTGATTTTGCCGAAAATGTTATTGTTGTATGTGTACAATACTGCAAAACTTTTGTAATAACTTGTAATACTTGTGAAGGTAATAGCATGAGTGCTATAATTTCCTATGATTGATATAGGGACGTCAAAAATGTCGGATTGCCCGAGTGCATAAAACATTACGTGTATTACATTGATACATATTTTTTTACACGGCCCACTGCACTATTTTCAGATTTGGCAGATACACTGGAAGACCAGCCAGTGAGATGGAGAGAGTAAACAACGAGCCGCAATATTCGTCTATCCAGTGATTGCATTTGGGATGTGTCACGTTATTGCTATTATTTCTACATGTATTGAGGTGTATACTTTATTATTGCGTGTGTTTTTTTTAAACAGGAACTACATTTTAATGTCAAAGCTAGCAACCTACAACTAGCATTTATGGTGTTTTGCTTACTCTTTGTAATAAACACTATTATCCTACAAATAAACCGTACATGTAAACAAGTACGTGTCGGTTTATGTTTGTAAACTTATTTTTTATGTTAATATGATGCACAAACAAGTAATATGTTTCAAGATATACACACATCAGTGTGTTCACCACTACAACATTAACTCGTACGTTGTTGTTTTTCAGTTACTGGTTTCAAGGTACTACATGTTGCCATTAAATATCACCTTTATTCGTTGTTCGTATTAAAAAAAAAGAAAATAATGCTTCAGCATATGTAGATTACGTTCATCTTCGCTCTGTTGTGCAACGATGATTTTTTCACGAGTATTTTTGTATCTTATTTATTTTAATGAACATGATCGTTTTGATCTTAGGTTTAAAAATCGCGAACATTCCTAAAAAAACACTAAGAGACAGTCATTTTCATGTCATATACATACAAATTAAAACACTTAAAGTATTGTCTAGATTTCTTTGGAATTTAATAATGTGTTTGTACAGTTTGTTTAAAAACTGTGACCATTGTTGTTTATTATGCATTCGCTCAATATTATGTGGACATTTGATCAGGAAAGTCAGCAAATATTGAACTTCTATGCAAAGTAAGGTGCAACTGTGGCACTCATTAACGAAAGCAAATTTGACATATTTTCTGACAATTGTGCCATGGGTACTTTTGAGATACATGTGGTTCATGCCAGCTAGTCACCGTGTCCACAGCTGTCCACAGCTATACTTAACTGTGAAAAGGGGTTGGGAAGAAGTGATTGTAAGAATCAATATAATAAACCACATAATGCTGGATTATTAATTTATAGCAAAAATTTAAATTCTGATGCCAAATGACATTCTTTCTATAGCAAGACAATCATTTGATCTATGCATCCTTTGTTAACTCGTACTTTGAAACCCATTCAAATGTAATTGACTTACAGACGTAAGGATGCATTTGGTGTATTTTCAGTAATGCGACATGTAATATGTTTTATTGAAAGTCGATTATGAATAGCATTTTAAGCAGACACTGTTATTAAAAGTTCCTTAAACAATCGCCGTGTATGAAAGGAAATTTATCAACAAGTATCCTTCTCTCTTTTCTTGTTTATCAACCTTGCTATTCGATATTTATTCCGGTATTATTGAAGCCAGTAAATGTTCAAAAAGTTAATATAATGCTGGAAAGTCAGCTTATAGAAAAAGTCATCACAACTAGTTTGGTTTAATAACCAATGAGCGATTATACTTTCAAAAGTCAGATAAGCCTTAAAGTCAGACAGACCCGAGGGCAACTCAATTTTACACTTGTATATATCATTATGATTGGCCTATTTCTGGGAACAGCATGTTTATTAAAACTACAAAAATATCATGGCTAATTCTAACATTGAACAATCCGCAGCCCTATTAATTCCTTCAAAATAGACAACAGATGTTTTAGTAAGTAACACAATATAGTCGTTGAGGCAAAATAATTATTATAATTTTTAGTTTTATTTCTAATTAAAAGATATCTACTCATGTTTTAGTTTCAATACGGTGTTGTGTTCTATTTTACTGCAATAATAACAGTTTGGGAATTTCTTAAATCGTGCATGGAGATGCATGGTCGAAATTTTGCTTTTACCCATCGTAGCGTGATACCTTGTCTAAACCATCCAATGATAGCATTCAATGTTTTTCCTGTCCACGTGTGCACACATAATCATATAATACCTTAGGCAAAGTTTTTTGTTATTTGATTTATATCGAGAAAATGGACTACCTTCATTTGATGTTAACAACTATCACCCAAAGTAAACACCGACAGTGTTATCTGTCAAGTTAAGATTATTTTGACACACATGAGACCTTATAAATTTAAAACTCGAGTTAAATTATCGATTTTCTGATCTTCCTTTTGTCACAGAGGCCGCGTATAACAGCTTTGTAATAACGTCCGTGTATTTAAGGTATTGTGTGACAGTGTTTTCTTTAATTTGTTTAATTTGTTCAATTCGAATAAGAAAATAAAATAGACACATATATCGTCGATGCCATGACTGGAATTGGGTGTGTATTTTAAAACTCCCCACATCCAAACCGCCGTGTAGTGTAGTGTTCACACATTTTCCGCAATTCAGTCCTTTTTGATTACATACATATTACACTTATTGAAGGTAAGAATAATTTTCTACAAATACATTTCATTAGTTATTGTCCGTGCATTCAAATTGATAAATGATAAACAAAATACTAAACGAAAAAGAAACTCATTGCGAACATGTGCTCTCTCTCTCTCTCTCTATCTCTCTCTCTCTCTCTCTCTGTGTATATATATATATATATATATATATATATATATATATATATATATATATATATATATATATATATATATATATATATATATATATATATATATATTATATATATATCTATATTATATATATATATATATATATATATATATCTATATATATATATATATATATATATATATATATATATATATATATATATATATTTAACAGTCAATATATCTATAACATATGTAGACAATATAATCTAACTGCATTTTGTTATAAATAGAAACAAACATCATTATACATCCTTGTCCAGATGAATACTATGCTTAAACAATATGTTAGGAACTGAAAACTAAGAAGCAAATTGACACTTTTATCAAATTATAGACCGTTCAGAAAGAAAAGCTTACTTTAAGTCATGCATCCTTCTACACAAAGGCAGAAAATAACTGTTGTTTATTACGTGTGATATGAAAATACTTAGGCATAATACTTTCATAGCTAATCAAATGAAAGATTTATCAACATCATTCTTATTTGTCATAATTACATATGCATAAAGGATCTACAAGGCTATCCGACATACGAGTATACACACTAGTTTACTCTATCTCTGTAAATATCAAACCGACATTTGTCTAAGGGAGACAACCTTAATTATTTGACGTATTTGTAGTAGTTTTATCCCTTAAGTTTCTTAACATTTAGTGATTTTTTTAACATGTTTGATTGGTATATTTGAGCATACGAAGTACTACATATAGTTTTTTTTTAAGTTTAGAGATAGACAATATATCCAAAGTCATTAGAATTTAAACATGCTGGACTTTGAAATGGTGAAAACATATGAAGTGCAACTTGTATAAGTCTGTGTTTTATTTACATATGCAAAACTTTTACAAAGGCTCTTTAAAACCTGGCTTGTATATAGAAAAACTCATAGGACAGGAGGCATGACTTTTTACTTAAGTGAGCCCTTTACATGCTTGATAAAAATGTTGTATCCATATCATAAGCAATCATGTATGCTTAATTATTCCACCAGCAGTCTCATGAATTGTGTTATTTATACATGTTTATGATGATACAAGACTGTTTCTACATCGATTGTTGATAGTCTAAAACGTAACTTCTCTGTAATATAATACCTTTCATGAACTTCACATACAATATTTAACATTGGCGCTAAATGTAAGTAGAGAGCATCTCCTAAAAATTCTAATGAAACTAGAAATATGTATAAACGTTATATTTAAATGTTAAAGATGTGCTCAAATGCATTTATTTCCTAAAACTTCAGGTATCCAATGTATAAAACGAATGTCAATCCATGGACAGATTTCAGCAAGTCAAAGAAGTTTTCACTTTGATTGCCATTACCCTTTACCCAGTTAGAAAGTTACCTCACATCAAGAATAACTGTACGACTTTATTGCTGTACTGCATGAATGTGAATACACTTTAATACATGTATAAAACATACGCGCATTAACCTATTAGGCAGTTCAGATGTAAACTAATAATACTAACATAAACTTATGCGATGCACCAACTTAACAACACAAGTGATATATAAGTACTGCATACAATAAAGCATACAAGTGGGTGAATCTGAATAACTTCCTAACAAAAGTAATACTTTTCAACATTACAAAAATAAAACATGTAGATAATACGGTAGAAGATAAACTTGTAACTTTATGGAAGGTTACATAGATGCACAATACATGAAGCTGTTACGAAAACACCCTTTTTGGCAATGACACTAACTCCAGCATTTTTGATTGTGTACTATTTGTTTTTATCAATTAATACGATTCAATGAACTGACTTTTCTTACATCCAGTCGTTTATGCAAGAAATTACAAAACCACATAAACCTACTTCTACATATTGTGCAATAAACAATTCATAGCTAGACCTTTTTTATTATAGGCTGTGTTTATTCTCACATTATTTCTAAACAATCATCTACATGCACATTTAAAGTAACGTTCTAAACAGTGAAGATTATATTTCTAATTTATTAATAATTGGTATATTGCAATACCATGCCTTTACTTGTTGTTTCCAACGAAAACAAGGTTAAAGCTTTCAGATGATAAAAATCCTAGCAATAGGATCTACAGCTCTTAGAGTATGCTGTTACATTTTATCATGAATGCAGATATGGCAATTAAACGATTCCAAGCATCCCAAAACAAACATGGAAACAGTGAGACGCTTCACCAATCCTAAATGATAGTCCGACAGAAATTTAAATAAAGGTTGCGTTATTGGTTGTTGACATTGAGTAAGTATTGTTTCATCCTATGAGAACACGTGCCTGTATAGCAGCAATGCCATCGTGAAAAGCTTGCTATTTTGTTCAAACTTTCACGTCTTTATTTTAAGTGTGTCTAATAATTATATGTCATCACGTAGTCTGATTGACATCTTAGGCAAATAAAGGTAAAGCAATACCGATCTTTCGATCAGACATACATGATCCTAACTATGGGTTTTAAGGGATGTTGCAGTTTCTAATTCTTTGAAATATGATGCTGCAATAAAACGAAAAGCTAAATTATCACTAATATAAAAGGGATGTCAAATGCTGTCCTTAGAGGATGCTGTCTCTAGGCGTAAACAGATGTCTTCTGAAGAATGTAAACTTATTTTTGTATTACAAATAAATATCCATGTGATCTGCTATTTAATGAGTTTATCATCCGCAAACAGATTCCTGTTATTTTAATATGGTGACCACTTAAAGCAGATATAGTGCTGTCTCCACTGTGTATAGCATGACAAACACCCGGGCACATTATCGTGATACCGGGCCACCCTGATATGAAACTAACCTAACATTTCCTTGAGCGTCAGCGAGGGTGCTATACCAAAACCGCTTACAATTATAACGAGTTAAGTATGTCGCTTAACAGAATAAAGTGGGCTCTAGTAAAAAAGGGGCATAGCACGTAACATAAAACTTACCTAATATTAAACATACATATTATACGCCCATATCAGTTTGAGACAACCAGAACATCAATCTATTACAACGTTTCTACAGGTGCCTTACGTGCTTACCACAGTTTGCCTACTGAATGTCTCCATAATCCCTTTATCCATTTATATCATCCAAGGTTCTGCAATGTAGATACAATGTTTACATTTAAATCATTCATTATGATATTAGCCGTATAATAACAAAGCACGAAAAGTTGACAGACCATCTTACAAAGTGTGTTGATGCATTTAATTTTAATTCAGATAATAACAACTCATCATTTATTCATTACTGTTTTCCCTTATCTCTTGAGTACGTCATACAAGCATTGTTCATAGTATGCATTGATTGTTTATCTTGTACTTTTGTTTTCATATAAAATCAATACTAAAACTAGAACGGATTGCATTATATTATGTTCTCATTAAAAGTTATAACAGTAAATCAGGATATATTGGAGCGTAGTTTGGCTTGTGTAAAACAATATAGGTATTTACGGAATCATTCCTCCCCGTCTGTTGTAGCAAGATAGGTACAGCAATGATTCCTGTATGCTTTTGGATCATAATCAATCGTCATACATGTTATTATTACGACACACTGTTGGAACTGTCCAGCTTCAGACTGGCAGCAAACATGTCAAACTTGTTGACTTGATCTGGCACATGGACATGCAGCTAGGTGATGTTTCAGAGGTTTTAGTGCGGTGCTGTAGAGATGTAAATTGACTACACATTGACAGATAGCATTTTCTTTCGCCAACTATCAATACCGCATCGTACTGGGACTTAATTGCGTATATCCAATTCTGTCTTGTAACTCTATACATAATATCGTTCCTCGAAGAACTGGCAGAAAGAAAGTGCGTAATCAGGCTTATAAGGCAAAGGTGAATGTGTTATAGTAAACACATACCATGCAGGTGACTTGTAAAGCGAGTATAACCCTGGTTGGTATGCTTACACATGAAACATAAAAGCACGACCTGACATCTTGAATTGTGTTCTTACAGATGGTTATTTCAACATAGTCCATACAAAACCATATGATACCTAATTAATATAATGTACTACACTTTTATTGACACAGCCAAGGCGGTGCATATTGTCAACAGAAACATAACTTAAATAACTCCAGATTACTAGGAAGCCGTTTTCGCCTTTTGTACCTAACTTCTTGCCGTTAACTCATTCCGTCTTAAAGCCAAATAACGAGGCATATCCTAGAACCATTTCGCCAGGCATCCCCTACACCTGGTGGGGGTCTTATCTACCTTTCATGCCTAGACACATCTGGTGTGGATTACTGGTCAGTGGAAGATATTTGGTGTGGGTGTATACACAACACAATAAACATTTTTGGGCGTTCTCTAAAAGGATATTTTCACATTATTGTAGCACAGAAAGTGCTTTATACAACCATGTAATTTTTAACAGTGTATGAAAATAAACACTTCGGAAAAAAAGTGAAAATAAAGGAAATCTGGTCAACAACTAAGATGAATAATATAAAATTTAACACAATTTGTGGCATTTATTAGCAAACCTAAATAGAATATTAAAATATATTTTCATTAAATTCTAACAACTGATCATTTGCCATGTAGTTGAATACTTTATCTGATTGAACAATCTGATTCAACAGGTTTCACATAAAGTTCGTGATCCTAAGAGATCTTTTTTGATAGTTTACAGCTATCGAAATAAACGTTCCATTTGTTAAAATAAAATGTTCTTGTCCTGAATATGATTGTATATCCATAACGTAAAGAACACTGCTTTATACAATCTCTAAATCAAATAAATAACTTAAAAACGGTAGGCCGTCGTTGATTTAAAAATGCGAAATATGGTGTATCGCGGCTCGTAGCGCGACATTCGGACCAAACGCGTTAACATACGCAGTTAAGTTGACGAGACAGTATCATCCAAATTAAAGAAGTAACAATTTGCATTATTGACTACAGTATGTCTTATGAACATGTTTAAGTTCTGTTGGTAGTTTAGCCTTAGGATTTGAATGCATATGTTTTAGTTTTATTGTATCTATTCAATGCTTTTACAGGCCTTTTGTTTACGTTGAAATACTTACGTGTCAATGGTAATTACTGTGTTATAGTATCTAACGTATATGCGTATGCTCATTTATAAGATGTTCTGTTATGTTTGCCATATTTTGTCAATTTTGCGTCATTTGCCATCGCTTATTAGTAAGGTTGAATGCATTTATTTGTAAATGGAAACCATTCAGTTAAGACTGAAAGTATGTTTGTCGTCGTTTAATGTTTAACATTGGCTTATACGACGAACTTAAAACATGTTCATTCACTTTACGAAACATGTCAATTACTTTGTGTATATAGAGTCATTTTGTGCAAATATTTTATTCTTGTATAACATCTTCTAAATAAATGAGCTAGCCTAATGCTTATATTGTATACTTAATTTAATTCATAAATATACCACGGGTTATATCATAAAGGTGATTTAAACATTTAGCATTGTATCCGACATGTTAAGATGCTGGTACGAGTCAATAGCATAACCACTTACAGCTGGAATTGTTGGGAGGAGACATGCATAATATAGAAATAGACCCACCGAGGCAGGACAGGTCAGTTAGAATACGTGAACAAATGGTTTACTCTGACTTTAACTCCACACATAAGTAGGTTATTAATATGACTGGAACTAAAAACAACATTGCGACAGAAGTCGGCCTCTCCGAAGTGGATGAATTGGTATCACATGATGTAAAGCTGACATATAGTTAATCAAAATCGGTTGTTACTTTGCAATGCTATTTTTATTCATGTGTTTAATTAGTGTATACAACACCAATGATGCGTCACTTTTACAAATATATGATAATTGTATATGTATTTCAAACGTAAAATTACCAACGCACTGGGCGATATCGTAATAAACAAACTGCTCTTGATGATAATGTCACTGGATTTGGTGTAAACTGCATATATGCACCAGGGAGAAAAACAACTAAAATTACAAGGGTATTCATGTTTTCAATTTATATAATTATTTACATCTTAGTTACAACGCGAACAAGCATCGACCTTCGCAGAACAGTAAAACATACCTCTCTTCATAACACTTCATATTAAAGTACTCATTCCTAGAACGCAATTCAATTTATTTAAAATAACGCTAAACAGTGTACTGCAATACAGAACAAATACAATAATTCCTTATGTCAATTGTCTCATGCTGAAGATAATTATTTAAATTCTGTCTATATTTAGAACATAAAGAGACAGCTACATATCAGCACAAATACCAGTTTTGAAAGGTTAACTTTGAATGCTTACAAAAACAACGCCATTTTGTACAACCAACAGAAACAAGATACATAACAAAGTGTGTTTGTTGATTATAAATATATTTACACAATTCTTTACATATGATTCGATGTCAGAAATGGTTATTTGCGTGTGAAATGACATACATTTATGTACACTTTATCAAATTATGCAAATTATCCTTCAAAACTGTTTTAAAGACATCGAGCTTGATATAAGACATACAAGATTCTAAACACATATATTGTGTCAGAAATACCACCTTTACATCAGTTAAGAAGAAGTGTCTTACCAACTTGGAAGCAACTGAATTAAAAGGTTATACTGGCGTTTACAACATTAATATTTATTCAGTCGGACTTATAAATATATAAATTATCTCAAAATAAATACACAAGCAAATTCATTGAATGCTACAGAAAAAAATACAACCATGAAATGAACTATGCTCATTGTGAACAACATTGAGGTTTTAATAACTGCACAGTGTATTTATGTTGCAAGAGTTTACATATCAGCGATTATTGGACAAAAGTGTTGCACATTCCTGAAGCATCTTTAATAATGACTAAGGACACGTTTGGTTATCTCGCTATCTTTATATTTGCTAGAGTTAAGCTCTACTATTTAGACCATAACACATCTGTAATGTATTTTTAAAAACAAATATCTAAGCATCGACTTCCATGATTAAATTTCCATTATAGTCGTCCATTATAATCGACATATTTCACTGACAAGTTCATATCTATGCCATCGTGCCAGCGAAAGTTAGCACACATCAATAATAGCATATCAAGCTTAAGTGTTGGACTTGAACTTATGATTTCTTCAGACAACTGCATTGTTTCATATATTCTTATTATTGAATGAGATTTTATTATTTCGTTTCTTCAAGTCCACGTGTCATAACATTATCTGAGAAAGTTTGATTATGAAATTAGTCAAATATGAACGTTTCTTATATCATCATTCAATCAAGATGAATAGCCATACTGATGATGAATTTGTAAACGTGTGGATGCTCCATTTATCAATATGATTATTGTCGTGAATTAGCATGATACCACTACGATCCAACTCATTTAGTTAATATGATTGAAGATGTTAGTGTCTTATTATTATGCTATGCACACACTCTACAACAAAACTGAAGCAAATAATAAAATATACAATACAATAGAAATATTGTAAGTAATCAAAACACCTATACAAATCTCATGTCCTCGTGTCCAAAATAACAAATAATGTACATTATATGACATAAGCTACGCATTTTTTATGTCCAAGTTTGCATGGATTCTCAGTTAAAACAATGTTATATAATATTGTTCAATGCTCAACGACTCTTGTTATTTTCATTTTGTTGTATTTGTTTGCTGTTTTATTTAACTACTTTTAGTAACTCTGATTCTATGAGAGAGATAACCTCGGTTTATTAGTTTACTTAACCTTTACTTACATAGTAGTTGGTTCCCTTGATTATGCTTTCTTTGATCTGAATTGTTAAATATTTTAATTAAACGTTTCTTTAGAACACATCTAACGGGTAAATGTATACATCAGTATATCTTATTATAGGTTTACAGCTTTGATAAGTACAATATCCCTGTCGGGGCATGTTCACTTTAATGTTAAAACATTAACATAAATAATGCTTACTCCATTTTAATGTAATACACACATAATTTAGCATATATAGCCACGACTAGGTTAAAGTTGTTTTTCATGGTGTTGAGTCAAGTTACAACATAGTTCACCATTATAGTTGATTCTTGTTGCTGTCAGTCACATGTTTCGTTGAATTTGTTCAGCCTACGTGCCCTTAATGCATGACGTTATTATGATGTAAGCAAAGCAATTGTTGGAATAACTCGTTACCATAAAGAAGCATACAATAGCAATTAAAGTAAGCGGTTATACTGGCATTCACTTGTATTAACAAGTATTGTGTACTGATGCGAACAGATTAATAATAACAACATCAACAATAAAAATACTACTACTACTACTACTACTACTACTACTACTACTACTACTACTACTACTACTACTACTACTACTACTACTACTACTACTACTACTACTACTACTACTACTACTACTACAACAACAACTACTAACACCTTATTTCTATTTATATACACGTTTGTTTCAGTAAAAGAACACGCGAGTTTGTAGGAAACAGTGTTTTACATGTGTCAGTAGTGGTTGTGTCTGTAAGTGTATATACGTTAAGTGGACAAAAGTTTACTGTGTTTCATGTCATCCGATTAATACTAGATAAAATCGCGATAAAATGTATTATTTTCACAACAATTTTATTTTCAAAATGTATTCAGATAAATATTTAGCTTGTTACGTATGAGTTATTATGATTTTTTGGATATCATTTGCTGTGAGTTTTCATGTTTAAATAAAATTTCCGAAAAAGAAGCATTTGTCATGTGATAGTTGTAAGAAAAACTATAAATATACACGGTACATGAAGTCCCATTATCCGAATTAGCGCGAACATTCTTTCCAACACGTACCAAAACACTAATTTTAGAAGACCTATATTTTCTTCATAATATGTCTCCAAATGGTATACTCTTTCATAAAAAAAATAACATCATAAAGTTTAAATCTTAATAAGCCATGAATACAGAGCATATGTTACACATATGCCTATCAAAGTGTTCCAGCAAATGTGTTTGGTAATTATTGTAGTCTTACCAAATCTAAATCAAACACATCACCTCTGATTTTGTAATATTCACCGAGCTTTTTTGTGTGCTATTCTCCCCAAAAGCCCTTTGTTGGATTGTAATAAAAATACTAAAACTGTATATTAAACAAGAATAGAATAACTCTTTTTACAAAGACTTAGCCGTAAATATGACACTAAAGAGAGTGTGGTCCAAATAATGCAATCCTGCAATGTGACAACAAGACTTTGACAACCGATATGCGTACACTTTTACTTGTTACATTTTCAAATATCTACGTTTATTTTATTGTTTAAGTAGTAGTTCTTTAGAAGACACAACACAAGGAACAGAACACTTTAGTATAAATATAAGAGTATGTTTTAACCGCCGTTAAAAATACGATCGCTTCATAAAAAGATTTGACGTCACCCTATAGGCATTTTGGAAATCAATTTAAAATATAGGGTCGCCGTTCTGAGCGGCTCAATAACAATAACGTGTTACGGATTTATTTGTTGTACCTGCCGCATAAATTGTGAAAGCAATATAACTGAAACTATTAACATCCATTTAAAATTGTAATTATTGTAGTTGTAGAATAATAAACGACTTTAAATCGCTGACACATTAATCAAATTATGTTATTTTATATAACAGATTGGCACACTATAACTAGCATGAACATTGTGATCAATCAAGCTGGTACTGTAGCAGCTGCAGCATTTTTAATATTCATTTCCAGGTTAAAGTATTGAACTATTGTTTACGGCTCTGAAGACAGGACGCCAGCAATTGCAATTTCTACACACTCTCAATTGCTCTTCATGTCGAAACGTACAATCTGCACAAACACTTAAAGTAACATCCCTCACGGCGGCACACAGGAATTGTATATTGTATCGAAGCAGAATACACCGAAATATTTCGTAACGACACTTAAGAGGCTCTCCAGCAACTAGAATGAGGCAGTTACCAGTGCCATTGTCGACATGGTGAAAAACGAATGTGTAACACCTGTCTAGGCAAATGGTTCAGCGAGACTCTCACACACCAACAATCCGAAATAGTATGAGTCGTCGCATAACTAAGCGACACGATTAAGCAGCGGACGTACTGATTCAACAATTGCTGGAGACAACCACCTAAGACTTCATGACAGATATGTGGCAGTTACATTTGTCTATACTTAATGAGTAGAATATGAAACACGTGGTATGACAGAAACGGATCAATTCATCTTCATTGTTGAAATACTGGATATCTTAGTTTGGCTGTTGAGCAAAGTGAGGCTTACGTTGACGAGAACAGGCGCAATATTGTGGCTGAAGGGCTCTGTTTGATGAATGTACATACATAGGTTGTTTCTGTAAAACATTTCAACTATATAACAACCCAAAATTCGAGTTAATTGTGATGTCAAAAATTAAAGCCAGATGTAATAAGCTTCATGGCCAGTTTAGGCCTTCAACTCTCACAACAGTCGAATTCGGTAGCTGACAGCATGTCCTGGGAGTAGCAACGTACACACTTCTACTTTACAGGATGCAGCAATGAAAGGAGCACACGGCATGTTGTGTTGAGACATAGAGGGAGCTTTATCTGTGTCATGTATCTGATTTTCAGACATTTTCTGACAAATTACCTTACATGTGAGAACGAAACTATTTCTGTTTATAAGCGTGTCCTGTAATCTGCTCGCTTTTGACGCTCCTCTTCGCTTCAGCACCCTGACCACTCCGGAGTGAAATATAAGGACAAAGAGACGCCTAACTAAGAACTGCCTAGCCCATACCCATCGAACACAATAGTTGCTTACCTTGAGTTTAAACATACGTGATCCTGGCCTGTCTAAGCTTTGTACATCCGAAAGAAGCTGATTACAAATGTGAATGCCAAATAGAGTATGCCGTCGTCATCCTAGTGCCAAAACACCTTTGAAAAAGAAGAGGCAACTTTCTCTTGTGTTAGCTGTAATAAATTGATCCCAGAAACGATACCGACAATTTGCCCTTGATCTCCAAGTGCAAAAGGAAACAGATATAGATCCGCTACTTAAATGGTAGGCTAATGTGCAGATGTTTCCGTGACATGTCCAATTTACGCAGAGTCTTCTATTTTTACATACACCCTAAGTGCCGGGATAGTCGTCAGTAAACCCGCAAAGATTTGTCCTTTCCACTCTTTTGTCTTTACTTGTTTCAGTGTGCTTCGTTAACTTTTGGTAAAAACGACATCGTTAATTGTGTATCATATAGTTCTAACTGCACACAGATCAATCCAATGAAGTGTCAGTAAAGGTAGTACAAAATACCACAATAACACTAGTAATGGAAGATTATTTCACAAGACGAAAGATATACGTAATTTTAATGTCTGGTTGGTTAACAGGCTAACTCGTATATCCGTCAAATAAGTGGTCCGGACATTTTATATTTATTCTCCCATGCATATACATAGCTGTTTGCTTATTTCACAAGGATAGTTTACGAATTAAAATTATATTAAATCGCTATAAGTGCCTAATGTTTAACTGCAATAAATAAATACAGCAGTAGTTAAAACAAATCTTCTAAACTGTTTCGTAAGATTATTGTTAATAGATATGTGTTGCAAATACAGTTTCATTTTTTTCTGTTGAATATTGATAATCTGAAAAGACTTATTTTGAGAGAGGTTTCCTTATAACGACTGTTATTTGCAATATAATTCCATTTTTGCCACCTTATTTTTTCTAGAATATGCTGGTGAAAGTATTGTTTATTTTATCTTATTAAATATTGATATTCACATTATCATCTTCATTGTCAATACCACAGATCTTACACTAGCATAATAACAGTTATTGTTAAGTTTGTCTTCATTCGTATTCACTCATTCTCATCATTATTACTATAATTATATCAATGTATAATCAATAATCAATATGTCAATACAAATATTTTACATTATCACAATTGTTTTAATTCAAAATCATTTTTTGCTTACCAACATTTAGGTATTGTTGGATGTCAAAACGTCAGTTTACAAGCACTGGAATGCTTCAACACTACGTTGTGTCCCTGCTGCTCTGTCCCAAATCCAGGCCAAAGTTTCGAACAGTTCTGCGGCAACGGTAAAGACGAATAACACGGAGGGAAATGTGACCATAAATGTCCATATTATTGTATCGGCTGTATGGATAGATAGACAAAACATATGTGGTGTTGCTAACTGTACCATTTGTAAGGATTTATATCACACCACGGCGTCACTGTATCAATGACAGTCAAAGTGTTCCACTAAATGCAAAGTATGTGATGCAAGCCCTTCCCACTGCACATTTGCCAAATTGAATATAACTTGACAGAATCTGCCAAGTGTGCTTAATGTCATGAATCATTTGTAACATTTTATTAACATAATGGCCATTCGAAATCGCGGCATTTCGGTTTCCCTGTTAAAGCACTTATAGACTTCACAGTGTCTGCTCTGGTGATCTGTGCAGGTCTTGTTGTCGTTGTAGTCTGGTGCTACAACAAAAGGTAATAAACTGATACGTTTGTGTTTATATAAAGTGTCTAATGTTCAATCGGCACACGACATTTTCATTAACCGATACAAGTTTGCCTTTGCATTTGTTCTTTCAATTTCTTCTTTATGTGTTCTATCCGTTTAATCAAAAGTTGTCTGTATGTGATGCATACCTGTCTGCAATCACATAACAATACTAATTCTAATTGATTAAGGCATAGTGAGTTGTAATTTACTAATGTGTATGTAAGATGATATGCATTGTGATTATCAAGTGACTGTTATTTTGTTCCTTTCAGAAAGCAAACAACAAGCAGATGAGTCAATATAATACTTGTTGTTCTTGATTATATATAATAGTTTCGCAGATATAAAACAAATTTATTTTTGTTTAATTGTTCTCTCACGTCACGACCTTTATTCTATCTGTTTGATGATTAAATTAAACTATAAATTAAAAGGATGTGTTAGGCAATATATTGTGTAAATAGCATTATTGATGAATTGACTTTAAAACATTATTCTTACCGGAAAAAAACAACATCCTTGAACATTTTTCCCTTAAAGACACGCATTAAGATCAGAGGAAACAACACATTTGTTTTAAAATATACGTCTATGTTACAGGTAAATGTATTAAACAACGGCCCCACATGTACATTGTATACGTACTAGCACTTATTAAATACACTGGATCCGTGGGTGATGAATGAGAACATCACGCAAATACCTGCAAAAGGGGTATTCAATATGCATGTAATGTAACAAGATAGTTCACGTATGTTAGATATCCAAGATGCCTTTCAGAGCATGCTCTTTAAACAAGAACATTCCTTTCTTGTTTTCAACTCACCTTCGACAACCAGCTGTCAATCCCCTTTAATGCACCCTACCTTAATATGATTGCAAGTACCCATTTTTTGTGGCAAGCTGTTCTGGTATAAAAAGGATTCTTTTCTCTGACCAAAAATTATCCTACACAAGAGCTGCTATTTCCTGTTTTTGCCTGCTACTCTAACGTCAACACAAAAATGCATTACATGAGATGCCCCGATCTGAAGATCGGAGCCAATAAGTGACTGGGTATAACCGTTGTCCAACCAGGTGTTTGTATTGAAGTCTTCGATAATACCAAGCCCAGGCATTCCTTCTAACAGTGAAATCTCACATCCAGCTAATACATTTTGTTTTATTTTGTTTTATTGCAAGTGGAATGGTTTGTGTATTTTTACATATTTACTACTTTATTATACAAACGCCTGCGGACAAAAAACGGCACAACAATATACATTATGTGACTTGTTCATTAGCAAGATCAGTTAAAGGATGTGGTTTATACATTTTGACTATACAAATTGAATGTCTTCCTTTCATCTATTCCTACTTGTTCATGATGTTTCCACATATGTTGGTGGCATTCGTGATGTTTTGATAAATATATTATTTAACATTAACTTCCGTTAAGTTATTGTATATGTCATTGCCCTACATAACCCACCGTCTACACGCTCTTGTATGCTATGTTCGTGCCTTGTTTAAACCATGCCTCCAAATATTAATTTACTATCATTTTAACTCAGCTTATGCTTTGAAAGATTTAAGTTCCTGTTCAGTTGTCATCGTAGTTAATGGTCTGATATTAATCTCCTGTTGTATATGACCACTGGTTGCTGTGCACAGCATATTTCCGTCATTCCATCCTTGATATAGATTCAGTGGTTACGGAAGTTTAATGGATACTATGCGATTGCCGACGGTACGTTGTTGCTTAATGTATTAGTTTAGTTAGGCGATTATTAACAACTAATCCGACATATTAATATTGTGTTTCTGTTACTTTTTTGTTTTTTGCTGTTTTTACTCTTACACATCATTTTTGGCTGTTCAGATATTCTGTTTATTTCCTCTTATCATGTTGTTTTTTTACAAAGCAGACACAGTTTTCCTGAATTTTATTCTGTGGAGGATGGGAGAATGCAACATAAATGTTTCTGAGATCCAAACATTTCCACTAAGAGAGCATTGGGGATATTAATGCTAGCATTGCTATCTTTTAAATAAATAGGTATAACTAAACTATGTTGACATTTAATTCATTCTACGAGGATTGTTACGTGTATTTCCAATTAATGGACATTGGACTTTGGTTGCTAAATTCCATCTACACATAAACATGATGTACAGCCATTTCCACTTTTTCTCTGGCCATTTTGTCTTGATTCCTCAATTTTCATTAGATACTTATATATGACAATGTCCTTTTAAGCATTGGTACATATACTAAAGCAATTGTGTGTACTTATTTTAATAGAAATAATACTTCTCTTTCACTCTCTTCAATATAACACACGGACATTATATTTCAATTATGTCACTACTTTCTTTTACCGACGTCATCACGTATATCAGAAAGTTCAGCACTGAATGCCTTTGTCCTGTATCGAATTGAATTTTGGTATATGTTGTAATGCTCATGGGACTTTTTCCGTATTGTGAGCAAGTAAATATTGAAATACAGAAAAGAATCACAGCATGTGAGGTTTCAACCTTTTGGGGGTTTATAAATGGTGTTTTAAGTAATTTCACTGACTTAATTTTATACTAAACATATTATCATGATGAAAAAAGTTAATGTTAAAAACAATGATGCAGAAAATTCATTTACAATATTAAAAATGTTCTTATGAAAATGCAATTTTATAATGTTCCTATGAAAACAAGAGCAGAACAGTAACAATACTGACTATTTCAGACGTGTTTATCAACAATTACAAAATGAAGCTTAACAACATAACTGAGTTTTGAAAAGAAGAGAATCGGGTCTACCATTGTACGATCTTGGCACCGTACCTCATCCACATTAAACAAAATATAAACATAACGTTAATTATCCCCCACATGTATTACCGACATCATAAATAATTAACATAATACTTAACATTTCAATATGTATGTGCATTATAAACTTCAAATTATAATGTTTCCTATCTGCCTTATTCAGGCTATATGTAAACATATTTGAAAGATTTAGTCATCAGAAAATCTGACCATTGATTAAGTATGCTGAAATAATTTGAAAACTGTGTAACGAACAAATGGGTAATACTACAGAGAAATAAGAACTTATTTTCATATTGGGTTTTACTATTCAAACATTGACTCTACCACTACGCCATGGTCGACCCTCAGACAAGTACTTAAGTTGAAACTGTGCCGTTTTTATTCAAACTTAAGCAGAGAACCATGGTTTTGCTCTCTAGTCAACCATGCATATTTTAAAGGTGACACGATATTAAACATATGCTATTTCTTTTTTAATTCTAATTTGCCTAAACTCAATATTGTTGCCAAAAGAACGAAAATGTATAGTGGTCCGTTGACACACGACATTTTTAAATTATCAACAGTATAAATTACAGTGCTAAGCATGTTGCTAACACCGCTAAAAGCACTTTTCATTTTGTTTTCAATTTCGAAATAAGTTATATGTTTGTGGCTTAAGTAGATATATAGCATTCCTTGTCATTTAAGTTACTGATGTTTGCTTATTTACCTATCTGCTCTTTAATTGTCACTATGTTCAATAAACTGCTATTTATTTAATAACGTATATACATACGGTCTAATTCATATTGTCTTCTAATGGCTATCGTACACACAATGCACATGCAGAATATGGATATTTCAAAATAAACAGCGCATATCATCAAAATTACTCTAAAACAGAAAACGGACCGCAATATCTCGAGTGGCAGAGCAGCGGCTTGCGGATCGTTAGGTCACGAGGTCAAACCCCGGCCAGGTCATAGCAAAGACTTTAAAGTTAGTAGTAGTGGCTCCCCTCCTAACGTTGGGGGCTAAGGGGGCAGCATTACGACTGACTCGTCGGTGTCAGGTTAATGGACCTATCGGGTTCAGTATTGGGCACCTCATGGATGCCCTGTGCTATAATGATAGAAATGTCGCTGCACAGTATCGGCAAACATGCCGGCAAAATCCCAGTCTAAACTATAAACCATAAACGTCAACCAATTGCATTTAAAGTTGGGTATACCTTTTGACCTCCACGCTGAAGAGCGGCGCTATATATGAAGTGCCTTAGAGTGTTAGCAATGTTGATGTAGTAATCTTGTCAATCGTAACTCCTCGGCGATATCCGGACACGTACAACTAATAGAAATGACCGCGGTGCTGAGAACTTCGTACCACATATATAACTTAACAGATGTCAATCAACTTCGAACCACGTGGGATAAGCAGGTTTTATTGTCACATGTCAGTTAGTTATTCGTTCAATATTTCTAAGAAGAGTTTCTTAATAAACATGTTGTGTTATTGAATGCATTGCTTAATATGTTTATATAATAGTCAATATAAATGATACACCATATGTTATATCCATTTTGCAGGCCAATTGTTTAATCATAATTTACTCACTTTAAGTCAAGTTTAAGTACCAATTGGATATCCGACGTTGTCGTCTTTCACATAGCGTTTTGTATTTTAGCATATATAGTACGCCCTTTAAACTTTGTTTCAATGCCTTTCTTGTTAAAAAATTATGTTCACAGCATAACTTTCTCTTTACATTTTATTTCCAGATTTGTATCGTACTTTTCATCCTGGTCGTTATTGGTAAGATAGTTCTCAACGTCATAATCAAAAAACCAATTTCAATGACTTGCCTCTAATTAGTCCCAGTAATGTATACAGTTTAAGTTATTTATGATCGTTAGCTCTAGCCTCTTTCAACACCTACTTTGTCATCAGCAAACTAAAACAAGTTTATCATAAACTATAACAGCAACAGCAGCAACAAATAAAACAGCAACAAACAAACAAAACGAAAACATAAAAGAGCAGCAAAAAAAAAAACAACAGAAACAACATCACAAAAACAAAACACACAACGATTGCCTTGTCAGTTGGTATTACTTTTAAACTCTTAATAAAATATTTTTTCTTTCTTTTTATTACTATAACTTAACTATTTATTGTGCATTTTATCTTCGTCATCATGTAACTCCACTTAAAGTTTAAACTTAAAAAAAAATGCAAGATACGCTTCAGTTTTTAACTTTAACCAGGACAATAAAATATCTAATGTTACCAAATTATTACTAAAACCTGTGCTCTGTATTAATGTAGGTTATGTCGGATGCCAAAATCGAAGTAAACCGGCTATAGAATGCTACAACTCTACAACATGTCCTTGCTGCTCTGAATCTGTCCAATGTCCTTCTGACGGCTCTGGAATGTGTTATGATAACTGTAAGGATGGATACCACGGAAAGAAATGCTTGAATAGGTGTCCAGGTAACTGCATCAAATGTATCGATGCCCAAAATGGTGGTGGAGTTTCTAACTGTACAGTGTGTCTGGCAGGGTTTTACTTCACAGAAGACTTGTATCAATGTCAATCAGCCTGTTCGAGTATCTGTCAGACATGTATGCGTAACGCTTCAAACTGTTCTTCTTGTCATGAAGGCTATTATTTAAAAGGATCTTATGAATGCACCAAATGTAGTGAACCATGCGAATCATGCAGTTCTGAAAGAAATTGTACATCCTGTAAGGCAGGATTTTATTTTGATCAAAAGGAAAAGCAGTGTAAGAAATGCAATCCGCTGTGTTCTCGTTGCAACTCATCAGAGACATGTCTTTGTTCAAATGGCTGTAATTCTTATGAAGGCTATGACGGAGGTATCTGTTACGGAAATGGGTGTGCAATCGGTTGTAGGACCAACTTTACATCGCTTTGGCCAAATACTTATACATGTGAAAAATGCGTTGATGGCAACTATGGAATTGATTGCGACCAACAATGCCATGAAAATTGTAATTTGAGTAAATGCGAAAGAGTATCCGGGCATTGTTTTGGGTGTAAGGCAGGATTTTATGGGAACATGTGTGAACTAGCCTGCCCGCGGATATGTAAAACATCATGTGCGAAACCTTTGAGTCTTTGTGACCCAAGTCTACCCGACTACTATGGTCTCGAGTGCAAACTAAATTGTAGGAAAAGTTGCCTAGAATGCATAAAAACAAATGGTTCATGCATAACATGTGTAGACGGTTTTTACGGCGAGGAATGCGAAAATGACTGTTCAGTGAATTGTGAAAATAGGAAATGCGCTAAGTCTGGCGGAACGTGTGAATGCGTGCCGGGATATACGGGACCCACATGTGAGGTCGGAACCACTTTTACCACCCGTACATACACTTTAACTAGTACAGATCGTCAATCAAGTTCTCCTCCTTCTGTAGAGCCAACGTCATATGATCCACAACTTGAACTTTCATTAAACAATGTTGGAGCAACTGTAGGCATTTCACTGGCTGCTGTGTTGTTTATTGTTGGCATTGTTAGTGTTATTGTATGGTGGTATAAAAGAAGGTAATACAATATAATAAAAATGATATATATCATTAAAATGAAATTTATCAATATCGTGCAGGTTTAAGGTAAGAGGGGCCTAAAAGAAGCTATTAAGAATCCTAAACTAATCAAGTCCATAGTGATAAATATCATATATCAGATATAAAAAAATGAAATATGAAATAATTTCACCGTCATGTTTTGGAAAAAATCACATTTGAATAGGGTGACCCCCTCGCCTTGTCCTAGGACCATTTTTTACAAGTGGTTATTGCTAAAAAGTCTAAGTTGGGGGTTCAAATCTATAATATATTTTAGCATCAGTGGTGTAACTTTATAAGCATAACACTAAACATTAAAAAGAACTCATTTATATTGTTCAAGTACAAACATTTGACGATTTTACACTGAAAAGGGCATCTGTACCCCCTCGGAAAATTTCCTTGACACAGAAACATACACAAACTTTCAGAGTTTCTAAATAATTTAATTATACCAGTATATTTATAAAATGCATATCAAAATTTGCTATATACATATTTCAATCACATAACAAATAATTACAGACTTTCACCGTTGAGTTTTTGAAATATTAGCTTTAAAATTGTCATATTCCATGTTTTTCTTAACAAAACAACAACAACAACAACAACAAACCTGTAAAAAAAGATTGTCTGTCACAATTTTGCACAATACCTTTATGTTTCACAAAGATCTTTTACAGATCTGATTAAAACTGACTTCTGAATGTTTATCTGTTTTCAATAGAACTTAAATTGTTGATTTTAATGTTTTCGGTTTCACATATCGACCTCTGCTGTCACTCGGAACTCCTCGGGTAATTCCGTCCCCTACATAATCCGAACGTATCCGAAGCTTGCCGGAGATCGCCGAGTAGGTACGATTGCTATCCGGTCTCAATCGGAACTCCTCGGGTAATTCTGTCCTCGGGACTTTTCCGATTGCTCCAGTCTCTGTCCGCCATTCTATCATTTTCCGAAAATGTAACGTCACATTCTACACATAGCGTGTGACGTCACTACGTTAAAGTCGTTTTGACCGTGTGTTGACGCAACGTATAGCGTCACGCTTTGGGATCCCAATTGTTTGTTAAAGAAATATAAACTATTTTTTGTTGAAATTATTACTTGTTTGAAAAAAATATAATCAATATTTGCAAGATACATAAAAAACAATGATTGAAAATGTTTGCTACGATCAAATCCGATTAGTTCCGGAGAACGTGTCGGATTCTGCCGAGGGCATTTACGATCTCGATGTCGCCAAACATCGCCGTTTCAGACAGCATTGGCTAATTAGGTCCCACTTACCTTAAATGCATGTACTACAATAAAAATGCTTTAAGCAATCTTTTTTGTCTATATAATTTATTAAATTCTTTCTTTACTAAAATATATCTGCTCAATCAACAAAGAATCATAAAACAATAGAATTAAATCATTTGTATTATGAGTACACTTTAAATCATCTGTTTACAGGCAGAATGGACTCAACATCAGTAAGTAAAACAATGACGATTGTTTCGCTTTTAAACAGTTTACGATTTTACCTCGATCATTGTTTTGGCTGTATACTTGCTGTGTAAGACGTTATTGACGACTAAATGCCACCGGCAATAAAGTTACTATTAGGACGCCATCAGAACCACATGATAGTTAAATGTGTCCGAAATAATATATTGCATCTGTACTGTAAGTTCAACGTGAACACAGTTTAAGTTATTATTTTTTGTTTTATTATTCTCTTGTTTTAATTTATTTATTTGATGATTCAAAATTACAGCAATAAAGGCGTTAGCCAACATCAATGGAAACAAAAACGAAACAGAGAAAGTGGAAAAGGAATTAAGGAAAATTGATTCTCAGTTAAGCAAGCTTGGAACACTGGTAAACACGTTGACGTCTCGCAGGTCGGAATTAGAAGCCAAGTCGGAAGGATTGAAAGGCAACATACCTTACATACATACAGGCTAGTTGAGCATTTTCTTGTAACATAAACCATTTGACATATTTTATTATTTTAATTGTACTTTTATTATAAGTAAAGTACGTTAATCGCATTCATTAATGTTCTACAATATGTTTTTGTATTGCAATTTTTATCGTCTTCCTAGTAATTATTTGAATGGGTTCAAATATATAAATGAAATACACATTTCGTTGGCTTAATATTTTTATTACGGTATCGTTAATTATACTGTTGTTTAAGTGTTATTATTAAATGAATTAATTGTTTCTCCAGTGTGCAACATTCTTAAATTGTAGCGGTATAAAAGAATACAATAAATGGTGTCAACTACACACATTTCTGTTATATGCATCTCAGACATAATACAGGACGCTGTTGGGGTTGTTTTATTTAATGTATCGTCACAGATTTGTGATAACGTTTGCTCTGTGTCTTGCTAAATCTAAATACATATTAAAATGCAAAATTGACTTTTTGGTGTTTTTTCTATATAGTTTTATCTTGTATAGGTCTCGGTAGTTGTATTAAGGAACGCATCGGTTTATTTTGTTCCTATTCTATTGATATTTTCCTATTTTTAGGCCATGCAGATTCTGTCGAAGACAGGTCCTATGAGATGCTTCAGCGAGGGAACAATGAGTCACAGTATTCGTCACTTAAATGATTGCTTTGCATCAAGACTGGTTCTTATCAAAATGTTTAAACTTAAAAGATAGCCTGACAGTGTGGCCCTCGGTTTTAAGTCATACATATTTCAGAAAATGCATGGTTTAAGTTATTGTTGGAATCTGACTCAGTGACTTCTTTGGCATTTCCATTCTTTTCTATACAGTAACTAAAGTGGATTATAAAGGAGACATATTTATCACAGAGTTGCTTGGCCAGAACTTATGGAATAATGAGTTATTATTTGTAATATATAGTAGTGACTGCTTTCGTTTTCTCATGGTCTATTTCATCGATTTATTTTTTATCTTGGACAATGTGAAATTTAAGTAAGAAAACAACATTTCCCAACACTAACGAATAGGTAGAGAAGAAAAGGTCCTATCAAAATTTTCAGATATTTAAATTTTATCTACCAGTAGACACAGGCAAAATTGGTAAATGCAAATGTGACAAAAACACAGAGACGAGACATAACACACATAAAGAAAAACCCTCAGTTACCGCCTTGGAACGGTCAATCGGCAAAAGGGCCAACCGGGGTGCTTAAACCTGGTTTATGGAGCGCTCCAAACTCGCACTTCCTGAGTCGCAATAGTATTGTTTGTCTGTTGTTTGTGTTTGTGTGCGCTCATGTTGACAGTTCCTTAGTTTTGACGTATAAGAATATTTCGAATATAGTCAAGCCCGGGGCACTAACAAAGCGGCCCGCACTTGTAAAAATGGCCATTGACATCAATATAAACTTGAAGACGTTCAACCTTATCGAGAACCTATACAGGCACTCTATGAATGATTCTACCCATTCCTAGAAGCTTAGTTTTACCGTAACTACAGTACGAACGCAACATGGGAAACTTTCTGCGAGGGCATTTCTGCTACCTTCTTACTTTGTTTGGCAATGAGGAGTAACGTTTTACAGGAGATGTGACATGCTGTTGTTGTCATAATTTTATCTTTGGTGACGTAGTACCATTTAATATTTTTTGTTGTACTACATTGCTATTAATCAGTGAAAGACCCAATCTGAACACATACTAGAAAAACGTTTTTTTTAGATTTAGACTCAACGAGCGAGTACTAATCGGACACTCCTTTGATTTTGGTGCCTATAAAAATGACCAGTTAGTTTTGTTATATATTTTTGTTATAGTTTGTTTGTTGTGTTTTTTTTTTTTTTTTTTTTTTTTTTTTTTTTGCAAAAATACATACTCACAATAAACCTCACCAAAGACGGATACATTTGTTAGACATTTTTTTTTGTTTTTAATCTTCTTCCTAAACGTCGAACAACTTTTATATTGTGCATGTTATGGATAAGATTTCTACATCTTAGTTTCTTTCTTATGTTGTTTATTTTGTTGTTATTGTATATTTTTTGTCGTTTATTTGTGTATATTATTTTCTCTCTTTTATGTGCGTTTATGCTGAAAAGGGATAGTGTTTATTAAAGAACGTTCTTACATTTTTTGTTTCCGTATATATATTCTTACTGGAGCCTGCGTGTTTGTATTGTAACCTTTTTCAAGTTTTCATAATTTATTGTGCAATGCATGGTGTGTTTTTATTTGTCTGATTCCAATAAACTCTTTTTGTCTTCACCTACTTTGCTATTCATTTTGAGTGTCTGTGTGTTTCCACGACTTGTACAATGATATATATTTGTTATAGTGTAAAAATAACGATCATATTTTTGTCACTGTATGATTGTGATCAAAGTTTGGTGAGTAGCTGACTGAAATCCATTTACTGTTGAAATGATCTTAATAAAAGTCCTCCGGCACGTTTGTTAATGTATGTATTTGTAGGATGTAAGAAACAACGTCTATTTTATTCATGGGTCGTTTTGTATATTTTTCAAACCAATGCTAAAAGTGTGCATAGTAATAACATTCATCTTAAATATGTATGGCCAATTGTTGCTGTTTTGCACAAACCATTTTATCATTTATTCACTGGCATCCACGACAAGACGAAACTGCAAAGAAATTGACGAATCATTATATTTCTTTCGTTATTGTTTTCCTATTAACTAGATTACAGGTGCATTTACTAAGATTATTTTTGTGAACACAGAGTTTATTATGACATTCTCAATGTTGTTCATGTCATCATGTTAGTCCGATTACTTATGAAATCGTTTAAGAATAGACACAACTTGAAACACAAAAATGTACTATACACCATCTGTTTGTTTTTAGTTTAATTGTTCGCTTAATTATATGATATTTTACAGGAACTTGAATTTTTAAGTTTACATCTAAAATAGTATGAACTATCATGTAACACTACATTTATGTCAATAAAACAGCCAGCATAACAGATGCTTAAAGCGTTATATCCATTTCAAAATCGACTATCGACTATTCGTAACTATGGGCAGTTATTCTAATAAAAATACATTTCCATTTACCCAAATAGAATGCAAGCATTTGTTTTTATTACCTCACTACTTTCTTCTTAATGTTTTACGTTTAAAAGAAGGCAACACGAGAGCAATGCTCAAGGTCGACACGTCTTTTCAGGTTGTTTTACTCTCTTACCTCCGACATCGTTTGCCCTGTTTCGGATTCCTCTATATCGTCATGCATGGGTACGTGCTTCGTTTGATTAAACACGGGTTTGAGTCATCAAAAAACGTTAAGCTTGCATCGCATCTGCTGACATTTATCTCGCCTCAGATTTCGAGGTGGTGGAAGTAAACACATTGTTTTTACTAATAGTCAAACCGCTATTATTTAAACGATATAACAATTTACAAGG
Source organism: Sinonovacula constricta (assembly GCA_007844125.1). NCBI lineage: Eukaryota > Metazoa > Mollusca > Bivalvia > Cardiida > Solecurtidae > Sinonovacula > Sinonovacula constricta. Next base: position 16,948,091 of record CM017570.1, read on the forward strand.
ACATCTTGAACTAAGTGGGAAACGACGTTTGATGATGGGTCCCAATGTTAGGCGATTTTGGTTTTCATATATTTTCACACACACACACACACACACAAAAATAAAAAAAATAAAAAAAAAACTGACTAAAGAACTGGACATTTATTTCAACATGTTCGAAATAATATCATAGTTACATCTTTCATGACTGCAGTACTTACCAAATTTTAGGCAAAGCTAAAAAAAAATACAAGGGCACAATGAACTTTGCAATTGCATGTTTACGTTGAAGCATGCAATTGTATGAGATGCACAATTGATACGTCTCACCTAACACGGACAAGTATATACAAGTTCATATCCAAACATGATTTGGCATTACACTTAAATTCAAATGTTTACCATGGCAACCATAAAAATGGTGTATTTCTTTTGTAGATAGTAATGTACATTAACAAAAGTGGCAAATTTAACAGGCATATACAACATTGAAATAACTCACCAGTTACATATGTAGGACATACAGAATGCCGCCCTTTATAATTCTGAGATCGTGTTTTGCCTAATAGATGTAATATTCATACTAGTTATACATTGGTGAACATACATGCCTGGTATGCTAAACTATGAAACGGTCCATTAAGATTCAAAATCATTTGTATCTCCTCTGTTTTTAGAGAAAACAACACATATATGGGTGTCAGAAATGTTGTATCAATGCCATAGCGTACCGGAACTTAAAGGGACAAATGGCCTGACACACTCTTACACATAAATGTATACGGTGACAGTTTTATTCAATGTTTTATATTATATAACATATATACCAATTTACAATCTGGAGAACAAGGCTAGCACTATTAGTGGACTGGTAAAATGTGCGACGTATTTTAGGAAGAGGACTTAATAAGCTTAAAATTTCAGTTCGGATATAGCCATATGATAAACAGTATCATTTCTCATTTGTTATTTCAGAAAGATATTCATACAGTGCTAAGCACGTGTCTATATTTGTAGCGGCTACTAGTAACAAGAATCTTGGGGTGCTGGTATCCATGCTCTAAACGCCTACATGGCCATCGCTATATTCGTCGCTGCATCCGTCCCTGGAGTCCACAATTCTGGAATATATAATTATAAGTTCCATGTAGGGTTTCTAACAGTATTTTTCGTAGATTAAAGTTACCTATCAGGACTAACCCGAATGAAGAAAATCGACATGAGGTCGCGTCGCCGGGTTTTGCTGATATACCTCTCAAGGGGCTTTTGAGTTAAAAGACATTACTAATGAAACCGTGACCTGTGAAACAGACAAACATATTTCTTTGGCTGAGGGTACCACGTGCGTTTTCTCAGCTTACGCATTCGGACCGATCAATTATTAATTGCAAGATAATGCAAATAAGAAGCAATTATTACATCAACATTTTTGTGAGCATATAACGGAATTCCGGATCTGCAGGCAGCTTTAAAAAAAATGTAAGCATCATTAATCAAATCAACAAGGACATGAGCATGTTGTTTTAACACGACAATACCATTTGCCTCTAAAATATATTCAGGATTATGGACGAAATATTTTGCAATACGTCTCCTAAAGACATTATAGTTTGGTTAAGTTTTAAAAAACAAATGTACTACTGACACCTTAATGTAGATAACAGTGTGTATTTAAATTCACACGGTCATTAATAATTCACTGGGAAGTTTCGATTAAAATGAACAAACTTGAACAATATTATGACGCAACAACAGATACTTGTAAAAGCTTAAAGCCCCCTACTTAAAACAAAATACGTTTTACGTTTAGCGGGAGGTAACTCGAATGTCAATAAGTTCATATGACTCAGAGGGTCGACTCGTCTCCAATAATATTTGAATAGTTAAGTCTGTGTTAGGAATTTAGGAGATCTTCGGAATCTTCGTCAGATGTTTTGCTACATTACCACTGCTTTGTGTAACATTCCTCCACATGCTTACGGCTGTGGAGTAGGTACGTTTGACGAAGCAAGTTATCGAATGTTCTTGAAATATTTTCTCTTTATAATGCATATGCAATGCTATCTTAGAAGGAAAGGAGACAATACATGGTCTCTATAAATGATTAAACACAATTGTTTCGAGAATATACACGAGTATTTTTATAAACAAGTAGCTATACATTAGATATCAATGCGACAGTTATACTATTGTTGCCTACGGAATACAAGTATCGAAGAAATAGGAGCCGAAGCCGCTGTACGGACAGAGCTATCAAATTCCCGACCTACCACAAAGAGCGCCGTGTTGGTTTGTACATTACAAATATGAGACGGGATTTTACCGTTCGATTTGGACAATACTGTGCTTCGTGGCAAATCTTTACGCACACATTAACTATATTTTGTTATTTTATTATGTTGTTGTTTTTTTTGTGTGTGTGTTATTGTTGCTCTGTGTGTGCTTGTGTATGTTTCTTTGGTGTTGCTGTTGTTGTTTTTGTTTGTTTTGTGATTATGTGTCATTTGTTTCTCTCGGAAAAATACACACTTCCTTTTCTGCACACTGCTGGCTTGTTTCACTGGAACGTGTTTAGGGTTAATAGTTTATATCAGAACACACACAGTTTTGGGAGACATGTTGAAGCCTTACAAAGCACCGAACTAATTGTTGAGAAATTGCTCATTCAGCTTGTGCAAAACACCCAGTTTGCGTTGTCAGTTTATTGTTATTACATTTTTTCCTACTAACAATTCAAACTTTGGATCAACTATGCTAAACGAACTAGCCATTTTTTTACTGATATGAATTCTGCACGGAAGGACGCTTTGAACTAACCATGTTCTATTTGCAAGTCCACCTTTAGATATGGTGTTACATTCCCGATCTCTAAAAGTCATGCTATTAAGCATACTGTTATGAAATTGTATGTAGTTCATTTTCATAACAATATTGCTTTTATTATGGTAGTCTAAATGAGTTCTCATAAGGCTGAGCTTATTTATGCAGTATCCATCGTTCTCGTTTACACGTTTATTATTATCTGAATGATATACAATGCAAGGGGGTGGGGGTGGGGGGGGGGGGGGGGGGGGCGGGGTGGTGATGGCGAATACGTACCGGTCATCTTATCGATCACAGATACGTGTTACCACAGGTATGTCCCATTTGTTACTTAGACCTGTTGTATATTAAAACGTTAGCATCACTTTTTATAAATCGCACTAACGCTTCCACAGGCCTAGCATGGTATTCAAGAACTGTTCTCTGCTTTGCCGTTGCAGTTAATGTCATAATGGTCATTTGTTTAATACAGATCACTATTGCATGCATTTGCTTTCCATTACGGCCAGCTTAAGTTTTTATTAAAACAATGAACTTACATTAAGACGCAATGTATACACTGGTGTTATTTTTGTATGATACTACCAGATATGATTAGACAAGCTGCAAAGTAGTGCCACTACCATCTCAAGGGTAGAGTATTGTTTTTTTTCTGAATGGCATTCCTATCGTGTGTAAACGATTGTTATTCTTGATGCGGTACCGTCTCCGATGAAATATATCAGTAGTTGGCCCTTAATTGGTAAAGGTACAACTAACATATGACAGCGAGTCGCTTGAGGCGTTAAAATGACAATGGGTATTTTACTATAAATAGAAATGGGATATTCCAGACACTACCAGACACAACGTGGTGGGTTGATCGATAGTGCTGTTTTAACGACGACAACAAAGGCCAAGAAAACCACTATTTCCATGTTCAATATAGTACATGTAGCTATAGTTAGGTGCTGTTTTGTCACCGAAGCAGAGGGGAAATAATAAGTTATTTATTCGGTTGTGTTATGCTACTTTAGTATATCGTTAACAAACTATTGCGATGAATACGATCCCATTTTGTCTGATTTCATTTTGATATCGGGCTGCTATGTTTATATATTAATGATTAACGTTAACCCAACATGCAAAGAGCTGTAACCAGTTTTTCATTGTAAAGCTACTGAACTTTTGTTACCTGACTTATTTCCCTTTGTGTATTACGTCGGCTAAAAAACATACCTCGCCCTATGGGACAATGTCGTGATGTGTAAATTGTGACTGCTGCCATCCTAACCCGTTTTCCATTGTGTATCCGCCGAACTTATTTTACGTGACCCATTTCCCTCCGTGTATTATGCCAGCTGTTAACAATGTATCGTCGTATTGGAAACCATTGTTTAAAATGTCATTGCTGGTATTACGGTCATGTATCCAGATAAAGTATTGAGCAAATGCTTGAAAGGAAATCATTGTATAAAAACACAAGAGCTTCAACATTATACGAATGGCCTAAATGCATCGACGGCAGCATTGTGTAATTATCTCAAAAAAGAACACACGACAAAGTCCCAGAGCATTGCAGCATATACCAAATTCTGAAAAATAAGAACAAATCTGTGATGAGTATAACATGCATGTGTGATAATGTCGTCTGACATGTAACTCAATGAAACATAAAGGGTACGTAACATTGTCATGAATCGTCCTTTATATAAAGTTCAAGTGGGCATTGTTAAAATGTAACTAAAACAGTAACCTAATCAATCTTGTTTTTCACTATCAGAATAAGACCAATCGAACAGTCAAAACTGACATTCACTTTAACATTTGTTACATTGGCGAGAATTGGTATCACTAGGTTAAGACACAAAGAACAATCTTAATTAATACATATAAATGAATAAAAGTCAATTGAGTAGAAATATGCAGTAAATGTTCATTTTTTCTTCATGTACACGTTCATCTACATTCAAATGTGTAAAGCGGTCGTATGAGGATGGGGTGGGATTTGCCGGCATTTTTGTTGATACTGTGCAGCGACTTTTCTATAGGTTTCGGACGTATGAATAGTTGCCTTGTTTGATTGTAAGGGACGAGCTTGCATTTATAAACCGCCTACACATATTGCGCATTTACTGCATCTTTCGCCAATCTTTTCTTTTAACAATTGTGGCGTTTAACTCTAACTAGGACTATGTTTTGCTTTATGTGATGTTCTTATGTTATAAATAAGAAACACACAAAGAAACAAACATTTCTATTTCTATGTATGATAGGCATGCACTGTGTATCTCTACTGAAAACACCGATGCTCGGGGGTATGTGCTGGCAAAAATGATGGCATTTACATAATTGAAACTGTGCAGCTGTGATTATTTGTATAATATTTCTATGGCTACTGCTGCTACTACTACTTCTACTACTACCACTACTACTATTACTACTACAACTACTACTACCACTACTACTACTACTACTACTACCACTACTACTACTACTACTACTACTACTATTACTACTCCTGCTGCTGCTGCTCCTTAGCTTGATTTGCCATCGTAAAAATCAACCTCATAGTCATTTTAAAATAAATTGCTGCCACGTTCAATATGGTATTGAATGTTGATACAATTACTACTTTTTCTGCTGCTGCTGCTACAACTACTACTGCTGCTGCTGCTAAGCTTGGTGTGTCATCAGAGGAATAAACCGGATTCTCATTTAGATATAAAATAACGATTTTATCGAACCACTTGGCTAAATATTATCATATCTTTTGTAACACATTTCTTCTTACGATGTAGACAAGTTTTGAAAATACAACCGTATGTTTGTATGAAATGCACATGTTCATTTATCATCTATCTTTGCATTTAAGTGTGCTATTAGAATGCATCATTACTTTGGAAATGTGTCAGTAATGAAAAGTGCTATAAAACTTAAATACCAACATGCTTATTGATCTATCATTTATTTTCTAATTTAGTTAACTATATAGTGTCTTTGATATAATGTAATTCATTTATAAATGTGTAGATTTAAACAATTTCGAATTATTTCTAAACATTTTAACTGGAGCTATTGTATAGAAAGTCAATGCCTTGCCAGTTAGTTTTTGGTCATAAAGTTGTATCCTAGTACTATTCAGATTCTGCGTCTGTGTGTGATTGTTGAAAATATAAACGGGGACCTTATGTTTAACATTCTACGCATTAACGGTGACTTAGTGGTTAGTGCATGTCTTCTAGAAGAAACTAAAGATAAACGGGGACGCGGGTGTATAAGAAATGTCATGTTCAAATCGGGTGTGTATATTATGACCCGTAACAATGTGGTTAAATTGGGACATTCAGCGATTTCACCTATGATATCTTCTAACACCCGAATATATGTATTTCAGGAGTAGTACAAGCGGGGACGTCCCCGGTGTATTGGATGTCCCCTGTTTGAAGGTGTGTTATCATACAACTGTCCCCGTTTGACATCAAACACACACACGCCCACACAAACATACACACACAACTCTCAGTAACAGTGTCTATTAGAAAACGATATTTTCATTAACTGATTGTCACTGTATTCTTGCTATTTTATCTATTTAACACAGTACAGTGTATGCATGAGGCGGGACTTCATGTTACTTGTGACGCTTATCAACTAAACATATTAGTCTTACACGTTACGATTTCTTTCCTAAAGCGCGTGTCAGACCGAAATAAAGTGTCAGGGGATGCAACTCGATTACGACTTTATATATGCTTTAACAATGTTGCGTCTATTATCACCCTTTAAGTTGCTCATTCTTACACTTAAGTTTATAGTAGGACTTTAAATAAAATGATTTCAATATAAAATATTTATCAACTGATATAAGCACTATGACCATTTCGTATAAAGTTCTTATCACCAACACAGTTTGTTGGAGTGTTATTAGGCAAACATTGTCATGTATCGAAACCAAAGTCATATCAGTGGGTCTACCAGGCGCTTGTCAATCACGAATACATTTCAATGGCATTACCTATTGTTGAACACTGTCGAATGTCTAATTAGAAGGTGAGATTACAAGTGTGATATAGTTATTGTTAAAATGAGTTGAGGTCATGCAGATACAATAGAAGTTTAAGTATACGGTAAACAATTTTCAATGTAATAATTTACATATATCTTACCATAACGAAAAAGATGGTTTATTCATTTAGGATCGATGCAGGCATATTGAGACTGTATAACGTACGGATACACGAAATCAACATTGGTGTTAAGCTAGGATTGCTAAATGGAGAACTGGAGAAGAGAACCATCGCCGTACAGCAGGTCAACTGAAAGATTTAAAAAACATAATCCCCACTTGAGAAAATTATTTCTGCACTTGAAAACAATGACACGTTTATAGTTCAAACTTGGCGAATCAGACATGCATGTTTAAAAATGATGCGACGATGTTGATAATTACAGACGGGTAATCTTTAGTGTTGTTTTATATAATCATGTATTTCATCAAATTCATCACCAATAAATTGTATCTTTAACAAATAAATATCTGAATTCACAAGTAACAACTGATTACCAAATAGAGTTAAGACACGTCTTTTTTACAATAGTACTCTTAATTATTATTAATCGGTCAACGATGTGCTTGGGCAAAAGAACAACGACAAAATCTGACTCTTCTATACATTTTATGCACTTATTTTCATCATATTAACATCATAACCTCACCAAGACATAACACTAATTCACGTTCCCACTACAATACACGATAAAGCAATTATAATAACGCAATGCTATATACAACATAATAAAATACAATAAAGTGAATACTAATTAATATACACTGTCTTCATTATATCAATTGTTTTACGTTGAATTAAAACATTACAATTTAATATATGTGCAAACCAATACAAAACAACAGCTGCGCATCACAACTTATAACTTTTTTGAAGGTTAGACATTGGTGTCTAAACAGATATTGTTATTGTGTGAAACAGACACAACAAAATACAGTCGCAATATACTTCCTACTCTATCGACGTATACACGCATATTGTACATATACAGAATGTATGCTTGCAGGAAAAAAAATATATTGACACGCATGTGTAAATTGATACGGAAATGGTTATACTGAACGTCGCATAATTGGAACATTACTCAATCTCATTCAAAACACCAACATTATGAATTATTTCGTTAACAATCAACACTGAACACTTATATGAATGAATTACCACGAGGCCTATAAATAACCAAATTATTTTTTAAAAAAAAGTCGGTCAATATATCTACGACATATATATACAATATAACTGCGTTGCAATGGCTTTATAAATGTATACAACAATCATTATGCATCCTTGTCCAGATGGGGTAAATAAATATGTTATGAACTTAAATAGAAGAAGCAAATTGACACATTTATCAAATTATGAAACGTTAAGGAGGTAAAAGAAAATCGGGCCTGATTTAAGACATCCATCCTTCTAACAACTTACAAAATGCCAGAAAAGAATTGCTATTTATTAAGTGCGATGAGAAAATTCTGAAATATAATAATCTCAGATGTAACCATGGGTAATCAAATGACATTTTAACAACATGTTCTTATTTTGTCATAATTATATATGCATAAAAGATTTACAAGACTACCCAACATACACACACTAGTTTTCTGTATCTCGGTAAATGTCAAACCGACATTGTCTAAGGGTGTTAACCTTAGTTATTTAAAGTATTTATAGTAGTTGTATTCCTTGACCGTGCTTTGTTTCAATGATTTTGTGTTTTATGTTTTTCTTTAGGATTAGTGAATCTTTTGAACATGTTTGATTTGTATATTGGGGTATATGAAGGCCTACATATAGTTTGGAAGTTTAGAGTTGCACAATATATCCCTCCCAATTCGCTGGCATTTAAACATGCTGGACTTTGTAATGGTGAAAACATATGCAGTGCAGATTGTGTATGTCTGTGTTTTATGGACCTATGCACAACTTTGACGAATTCTCTTTCAAAAAGCTGACTTGGTGAAGACATGTGCAGGATATTTTCAAACAGTAAACTTCTTATAACAGAAAGTATGCTTTTTACTAAAGTGAGCCCTCTGCTTTTAAATACTTGATCAAAAATGTTTATCCAAACAGTCACTAAGTTCGGCAACAGTCGCAAGAAATATGTTATTTGTATAATTTCTTCGAAAACGTGTTCATTGAGCACATATAACACTCTATAATGGTTCAAGATTGTTTTTACATCGATTGCCTTAAACCTGACATCACTATGATATAATACCTTTAACGAACTTCACATACGGTGTTTAACATTGTTGCTAAATGTACATTTCGTCAGCATAGAGTCTAAATAAAGGGAAATATGTCTAAAACGTACATGCTTTACATCTAAATACATTCTCAAATTTCAGTAATGAATCATGATCAAATGAGTTTTCAAGTGGGCAATCTTTACCCTTCACCCATTTAGAAAGTTACCTCACATCAAGAATAACTTAATAGCGTGTCTTTAAGCACCCCAGTCGGTCCATATTGCCGACTGACCGTTCCAAGGCGGTAACTGTCGGGTTTGCTCTTTTCCTTAAATGACTCATCACATATTTGTTCTTACTTTTCGCTTGGCTTGCATGTGAAATACCTTTGTTCTGTGCCTTTTTCGGAGTTTGGTATATGTTGCAATACTCATAGGACTTTGTCATATATTCTTATTTAAGATGTATTTATTGTTGTACTTCACAACATATGAAGGTACTACAATCCATGTATAAAAAATCCATGAATATACTATCAGGCAGTTCAGTTGTTAATAGATAATTCCTGCATATCATTATGCTATGCACCAACTTTACAACATACGTGATGCATAAGTATTGTATACAATAAATCACACACGTGGATGAATATGAATCATACGGTAGAAGATAAACCTGTAACTTTATTGATATGTACATGGATGTACAATAGATGAAGCTGTTATTAACGTAACATTTTTTTTTTTACAATCGCACTAACTCCAGATGTTTTTTATTATTTAATATTTATTTCTATCAATTACTTGCCACATTCCAATCAACTGACTTTTCTTACATCAAATCGTTTATGCCAGAATTTACTAAACCACATAAACCTACTTCTATAAATAACATAATAAACAATTCAAGTCTAAACCTTTTACATGATAGACTTCGTGTATGCTTACATGATTTCTAAACAATCATCTACAGTCGCATTTAAACAAAAAGTATAAACAGTGAAACAATTATATTTTTATTTGATTAATAGTTGGTATATTGCAATAGCGTGCGTTTACTCGCTGTTTCCAACGAAACAAGGTTAAAGCATGACAAACAATTCTAGTGATTACAATCATAGTAAAAGGAGCTACAGCTCTTGGAGTATGGCATTACCTTTTAACATGTATGCTGATAATTAAACGATTCCAAGCACTCCCAAAACAAACATGGAAACAGTGAGAAACTGCATCATTCTTCACTGATAGTCCGACACAAATTTAAATAAAGGTTGTGATTTTGTTTGTTGACATTGTGTAAGTGTAGTTTCATCCTTAGAGAAAACGTGCCTGTATGACAGCAATGTCATCGTGGAAAGCTTACTTATAAAGACTTCCTATTATGTTCAAACTGTCAAGTCATTAATTTAAGTGTGTTTAATAATTATCTGTCATCAGGTAATCAGGTTGACATCTTAGACAAACGAAGGTAAAGCAATACCGATGTTTCGATCGGACATGGGTGTTCCTGACTATGGATTTTGTTGGCATTTCAAACTTGTAATTCTTTGAAATTTTATGTTGGAATTAAATGCATGCTAAAATACCATTTGAGACGTAAAACGCTGTCATTAGAGCATGTTTTCTCTAGGCGTGAAACGGTGTCTTTGCAGACTGTAAAATGGCTACTTTATTACAAGGTAACATGCGCATGTTCAGATTGTCAGTAGTTATAGTATATGAATCGACGATTATATCAGTAGTCGAGACCGGCGTTGTATGATCATTCCTGAAGAATCCCTGAAGTCGTAGCCGACCAACACAATTAGACTGCGCTGCCTCACACTGTATAGCTTCTCATCCTCATTTCCCTCTGGGTCCACCAGTATCGCCATAAAATTCTAATTATATAGAAAAAATATTACACTTGGAAACTTAAATAACGAGACAGCAAGTGTTCTTACAATCTAGTATAGCACTCATTCTGTCTTTTGTACATGCATGTTTCGCTCATTCAGAAGTGAATGTAAGAATGTAGTTCAGTATAGTTCAAAGATTGCAACAGTTTAAAAACTTCAAATTTAGGACATGTTTACTCTTTTGATCGTCCGCAAACATATTCGTTATTGTGAAGAAGGTGTCCACTTACAGTAGATATAATGCTGCCTTGACTGTGTATAGCATCACCCCAAACCCTGGCACAATATACTGATACCGGGCCTGAAGCCTGAGCCTCTAGTAAATTAGGGACATAACATATGACTTAAAATAAAACAAAACAACAACAACATATATTTCATACGTAGACCCGTCTGCATCTGTTTGATCATAACCAGAATTTTAAGGACATTGCTTCTTTCAGTTAAGATGTTGTTAGAATTACATCAATCTACTACAAATTGTCTGTGGGTGACGTATGTGCTTACGACATTTCGCCGTTGAATGTCCTCATGGTGTCCTTCATCCATTTATTATCGAAGGCTCTGCAATGTCGATACGATGTTTACAGTTAAAACATGTATGGGTTGTTGTATAATAATAGAGCTCCAAACGTTGACGACAAAATAGTTCAGCATATATTACAAAGTGTATTAATGCATTTAATTTTAATTTAGATAATACAATGCATCATCAATGCATTACTGACCTTCCCTTATCTTTTGAGTACGCTATACAAAATGTCCATATATATAACATGCAATATTAAACTTCGCCGCTGTGGTGTAGTGGTAGCACGCTTGACTGGTAATCAAGAGGCCCGCGGTTCAATTCCCACTGCGGAGGTAATTTTTTCATGTGGATTTTCCGTGCATGTATATTTAATTATGACAAAATCGCCAACAATAACTTAATTTAATTATTTGTGTTAGCTTAATACCCATTCAACAGCGGAGATCGTTCTGGTGACCATGTTATGGGAGCACAATCGCGATATTTACAGAAAGTAAACATATAAATTAATCACGCCTACCTCTGCCCTTCCATCTCGTTCTCCAAGCTTATAACACTGTCTGCTGTATCTCTATATGATGTTCTCTACATATTCGCTATCTCTGGTTCTGCTGTATAAGAATTATGGTATAACTTCATGAATCAAAATTATGAATATTAAAAGAGTCATTAAACTAACTGTTTAATATAAGCTTAAATATTTGCATGTCAAATACCCACATATTCAAACAAATGCTAGCTTTTTGGGGGAAAATAGGACTACGATTGAAATGATCTTTCATTGACACAATTACGGACATTAAGACAAGTTTAGTGGAAGAAAAACACAGATACATGTTTGAATAGAACTCACGGCGGAGGTCAGCTGGAAGCTTGTTCCACTAGGTCTTTGTCTAGCCGTACATCCCATTAACTGAGAGGCAGATACAACAGAGGAGTTAAAAGTCGACAGCATAACCTCTCGACTATGAGTGCCCCTAAATACGAACGTATTACAAAGGACAAAACAAAACTATTGCCACCAGTCACGTATGTCTCGATGTTCATATTATGTGTTCAAATTATCTTAAGCACTGTGTATTTTATATGTGACAAACATGCATACGTACGGACATTATTGTTATTAGGACACGCCTTCCATTTGTAATGAACTGTCAGCAAATATTTAAACTATGTAATCGGTGATCTATGATATCATTTTAAACTAGTTCCATCATCAGGTCACAGTAAAGTATGGACACAGTGGACTGGTCAGAATAGTTAACTTAATTTTGAGATGCTGTCTAGGCCGGTGATTGGATCTGGTAATGATTTAGGTCGACACATGTAGGCCGGTAACTAAATCTGCTGATGTTGTAGAAGACTCGCGTAGGCAGGTAGCTAAAACTGGTGAAGTTTCAGGACATTGCTCTAGAGGTGTAAATTGGCTACACATTGGCACATGGCTTTTTTCACCTGCTAACAGTATCGCATGGTATTAAAACTTAAAAAGCGTGTATCCAATCCATTATTGTAAATCTATTCATAATTAAGTTCCTCGAGAAAATGGCTTAGTCTGCGTAATGTGGCTTAAGAAAAAAAGGTAGAGCAGGGTAGGCAGGTGACTTGTAAACAGGCTATACACCTGGTTGGTATGCTTAAACATTTAGTAAATTATCACGTTTAAAGTAAATCACCGACATCTTTCATTTTCTTTTCTTACATATGATTTTTTTAATATATTCAATATTAAACCATATGACACCTAATTAACATAAAAAATACACCTCTATATAATTGACACAACCAGTGTGAAGAAAGTGAGACTAGACAGTGCTAACTGTCTACAAGAACAGCAAAGAAATGACTCCACATTAATAGGAAACTTTATTTCGCCTTTTGGTCCTAATTTCTTGCTATTAATTAATAATTCATTTCAAACAATCACTTCAGAATTTGATCGTATATTAAACATTACTTGTGTGTCTTTTTAACCTTCAGCTTTAACGATCAGTGCAATAGAGAAACAAAACTGTTTTTACCGTTTTAGTAAATTATTATTTCCCGGTTTTATCTCATTTCACGTAATCTGTGTGAAGTAGAAAAATAAAGCACTCATGTAATACATTTAGAAACAGTCTTCGAATAGATTTAAAGAAGCAAGATAAACACAATACAACATATTATTTGTATATTCTGTTTTTATATGGACGTCGAAGATTGAGGTTAACTTCTTTTGGTCAAATTGTCTGACTTAAACAGCAACAACAACAACAACAACCAGTTCAATACGAAGTGAAACAAAGGTAATCAATGTCACTTAAAATCCTCGGCAATATGGCTCTTTATAGTCCAAAGCGATTGCTTGTTGTATATGTCGTGAACATTTGACAGAAATTGCTTATTAAATAAACGTGGGTGTTTGGTATATAGTGGGTCAGCATCCAGAGACAACATATAAAGGAACACAAAGACAAAATGACTTACTTTCATGGCTTTTCTGGATAGGCTCGGAACGATTGGACCTTAATACTATTGAATGGATGCAGGACACGGACTGAGGTTTGCTGTTGACATAACGACAGACTCGGGACAGGACGGAGGATACGCAGATTACAGCTGGATGCCAGTAGATAACGTGCAGTTTGATGATGTTACTGCAGGACAATGCTGGCGTATGTACAGCATGGCACCAGGTGATCCATATTCATGCATGTATATTCAGTTTGAGTGTTGTGTCGAAGACTGAAGCTGGATGTTATTACATAAGAGGCTCGTGGTTTCCCTGAATCTTCGGGACATGTTGAACAGTAGCTAGCTCTAGGTTAAGCCGGTCGTGGAGATATATACTAAAAATTGACATTGCTGAATCTTGAGTTTGTCTTGCGTGGTGAAAAAGATTACGGTCTGGTCTTTATATATGGAGCTTAGACTGGCCCAAACATTTCCATGTTTCAAGTCGGCGAACGCGTATCGATAGGTGGAGGAAAGCGGAAGTATGTCTTGTGTACTGACACGCCTTCTTCTATGAAAACATCTGGGCGGGTACTGGAAGCGTATATTCATCTTCGTTAGCCTTGCTTCATAACGCGGTTTGGTGTCTGGCCGTGGTGATGCAGCAGATGGTGTTGAAGTATTATCAAATTACGTCTGCCTTCCACAGTAGCACAGCCTCAGGTCGGGTCTTGAAATATTTATAGCAGAATGATATTAGCACTGTATTTTTCTGTCCAAATTGCAGACCATGCGGATTCATATCGGGTCATGATAGGATGTGGATTGATGCTGGGCCTACAAGTGTTGTCCGCCTTGTGATGTAACACAGATGTAGGCTGTGTGTCAATATAAAGACGAAAAAGAAATGTCGACCATATTCTTGTAGGCCATGAACTGTATGCATGGTTTTAAAGGATACACGGTTGGTCATTGGGTGTCGGTCAATAGAGAAGTTTGCATTGCAAAGTTACACGGATGGTGGCTGGGAGTCAAGACAGAATATACGCTGTTGACCATCATCCTATGTTCGCCTGTTAGGGTAACGAGGATGAAGGCAGAGAGTGAAGAATGGAGAGTGCTGAATGAAATTGGTCATATTTTATCTTGTAAAATAAACCATACGTAGGCAGGGTATTAATATGAAGAGTGGAATATGCTAGCCACGATCTGTTTGTATAATTTTCAAGGAAACACGGATGTTCACCATAATTAACCAGTTCGTATTGCAGATGGCGGAGAGTTAATATAATACTCTAATTGAGTATTGATAATGAAATGTGTCATTCTCTGTCAGCCTTCCATGCTGGGAATCAATGATGAGGGGCAGGAAGGTAAAATATCGAGTGAAGAACAAGGTTGACCATGATCTGACAATCCACCTTGTAGGGTAAGTCGGACTAAGGTCGGATGTCAGAAGATACAATAGTGAATGATGTTGTAGACGTCACATTTGCTTGGTGGACACTGATGAAGTCAAAATGCAGGTAATGAAATAAACAATGTTGCTCGGTATGAGTATGGATGTCCTTCTAACACGATGCTGGGAAGTCGGTTCCTTAAGTGGAAGTTATTGGCTAGTTTAGTTTCATTGTCGCAATTTTGTCTCCAATTCATGACGTACGCACGACTACGGGCGACCTGTAAAATAAAATTGCATTCCTAGTCAAAACACGACAATCGCTAAATACGCACTGTCAATGATATGAATATAGCAACATTTTGTTTCTCCTCTTTTTAAGGCTGAGTTTAATTCACGTCAGCATGACATGCTTGTACAACTCGATTTTATGTTAAAAACATTCCTACAATGTTTCGTTTGGCTTTATACACCGCATTGACCTAAGTTGTTTTGGTGACTTAAAGCTATACGGTGTATATAAAATTCAAAGTTCCATTGAGTGGGACTCAAATAGGCGTTGAGGGGATCAGAAGATCAGATGTCTTAATGTCATACTATTTACTTGGTCTACGGCAGTATAAACCAAAGATACATTTTTTAATGAAACATCGGACAGAAAATAGGAGATATGAATTTATATATTGGAATTACTTTTAAAAGCAATAATATGTTGCACACATCAATTTCAAAATTTGGCAAATAAAGGTAACTGCAGTAAAAAAATAGACATACTAGAAAATACCCCTACTGGGTACAGGTGATGAAGATTCGCGTGTGAATGTGTGTACACTCCATGATGAACACTACTAACGTTAATATGAGTCATACAAGACAGCACTGAAAGATATACAAAGAAGTAAGGTCTTATTTTGCTAACATTAGATCTTGCATCTTTGTAATTGATGATTTTAATGCAGATGTATGCAAGTTTAGCCATGTTGACCATGGTGAGGCCGGCATACTTCTGCATACAACAGTATCAATCAAACTCCAATGTCAACAGAACAGAACATGAAAGGTGAAATACATTGACACTTCTTGCTAATTACACTTAAACAGTCTGTTTATTATGGTTTAATTCTACCTTAAAATGGTGATTGAAAAATAAGCAGATACTGACCTACAAGTGACTATCGCTATTGTTATTTTTGGACCGTTCATGTACTTATTTGACATCAAGTTATGTTTCTCTAACGTTGTCGCATTAAACCGATGTTTGAGGCTTGTATGTATTGTAAAATGCAATCTGCATGTAACTCCTTTCCCTCTTCAGATTTTCTAGCTTAAAACTACCAAAAGATACAGAGGCGATGTCTATATGTGAAGACAATCCAAATGTAGGATACCCAGAACTAATTGATGTATTAAGAATTTACACATCAGCAATATTCACAATTAAGACAAGGTTCCAATTGGCCATTTGCCACCAGTATTTAGCATACTGTTTTTATATCACTGGCGGTCTAAGTTTGGTTCTTGCTACCCGTGAATCTCAAAAAGTGCAATCCGTCTTCTGTACGACAGTGGATAATGAATGCTACACTTCCTATGTTGGCAATTGTGGATAACAGAAAGGAAGATATAAGAATATAAATATTTATATTAATGAATTGAGAAAGGAATGACTAAAGAAAGTAAAGAGACAGAGATGAGGACAACACATCATTAAGCAAGGTAAGTTAAGAAAAAAAAGGGCTGACTGAAGAAATACATAGAAGTAAAAGGAATAAGGAAGAAAGAAAGAATGACGAAACAAGAGGTCCATGATGGCCCTTAATAGCTCACCTAATTACACAGGCTTTAAGTAGGCCCAAATCTGGCATCAAGTTATTATGAGTTATTTACTTTAGAAATCTTTGGTAAGATTGGGCCATTAGTGTGGCCACTAGGTTGATATTATTCTAACATTTTACCAAGTACCCTTCTGAATTCACATGACTCACTTCAAAACATATGTAAGATTTTACACTTGCAAACATGCCGGTCAAGTTTGATGAACACCGGGCCATCAATGTAGCATATTAAGTGTTTTTCTAAAATGAAACCTAGTGACCTACTTTTTGACCCCACATGACCCAATAACGAACTCATCCAGTAGACAAACATTCTGACCAAGTTTGATGAAAACTGGGCAATAAATGAGGCCTCTAGTGTGTTCACAAGCTTTTTTTCTAAGATTTGACCTAGTGACTACCTTTTGGCCCAACGTGACCCAGTTACGAACTCATCCAAGATTTCACGTAGTCAAACATTCTGAACAAGTTTGGTGAAGATTGGGCTAAAATGTGGTCTCTAGTGTGTTCACATGCTTTTTCTAAAATTTGACCTAGTGACCTACTTTATGACCCCACGAGACCCAATAACGAACTTATCCAAGATTTCATGGAGACAAATACTATAAACCAAGTTTGATGAAGATTGGCCTATAAATATGGCCTCTAGTAAGTTTGCAAACTTTTTCTAAGATTTGACCTAGTGACCTAGTTTTTGGCCATACGTGACCCAGTTACGAACTCTTCTAAGATTTCATGCAGACAAACATTCTGACCAAGTTTGGTGAAGATTGGGCTATAAATGTGGCCTCTTGTGTGTTCACAATCTTTTTCTAAAATTTGACCTAGTGACCTACTTTATGTCCCTACGAGAACCAATAACGAACTTATCCAAGATTTCATGGAGACAAATATTATGAACCATGCTTGATGTAAAGTGGGCTATAAATGTGGTCTCTAGTGTGCTCACAAGCTTTTTCTAAGATTTGACTTAGTGACCTACTTTTTGACCCCACGTGGCCCAGTTACGAACTCATCCAAGATTTCATGCAGACAAACATTCTGACCAAGGTTGGTGAAGATTGGGCTATAAATGTGGCCTATAGTGTGTTCATAATATTTTTCTAAAATGTTGTCCCTACGAGACCCATTAACGAACTCTTCCAAGATTTCATGGAGACAAATATTATAAACCATGTATGGTGAAGATTGGGATATAAATGTGGCCTCCAGTGTGTCCAAAGGCTTGTTTTACGATTTGACCTAGTGACCTACCTTTTTGACCCCACGTGACCCAGTTACGAACTCATCCAAGATTTCATGCAGACAAACATTCTGACCACGTTTGGGGAAGATTGGACTAAAATGTGGTCTCTAGTGTGTTCACAAGCTTTTTTCTAAAATTTGACCTAGTGACCTATTTTTTGACCCCACGGTGGCCAACTACGAACTCCTCCAAGATTTCATGCACCCAAACATTCTGACCAAGACTGGTGAAGATTGGGCTATAAATTTAGTCTCTAGTGTGTCCACAAGCTTTTTCTAAAATTTGACCTAGTGACCTACTTTATGACCCCCCGAGACCCAATAACGAACTCCTCCTAGATTTCACGGAGGCAAATATTATAAGCCAAGTTTGATGCAGATTGGCCTATAAATAGGGCCTCTAGTGTGTTTACAAGCTTTTTCAAAGATTTGACCTAGTGACCTAGTTTTTGACCCCACCTGACCCAGTTACGAACTCTTCCAAGATTTCATGCAGACAAACATTCTGACCAAGTTTGATAAAGATTGGCCTATAAATGTAGTCTCTAGTGTAATCACCAGCTTTTTCTAAGATTTGACTTAGTGACCTACTTTTTGACCCCACGTAGCCCAACTTCGAACTCCTCCAAGATGTCATGCAACCAAACATTCTGACCAAGTTTGGTGCAGATTGGCCTATAAATGTGGTTTCTAGTGTGTTCAAAATCTTTTTCTAAGATTAAACCTAGTGACCTACTTTTTGACCCAAGGTGATCCAACAATGAACTCATCCAAGATTTCATGCATACAAACATTCTGACCAAGTTTGATGAAGATTGGATAACAATTGTGGCCTTTAGTGTGTTAACAAGGTAAATGTTGACGACGAACGACGCACAACGGAAGAAGCGGTATCACAAAAGCTTCCCTTGAGCACATTGTGCTCAGGTGAGCTAAAAATGAAGAAAAAGAAATGGAAAATATAAAAAAAACAGTAAGGAGACACGTGAAACTTACAAACAAATACTAGATATATAATGGAATGTAGATATCATAACAAAAGAGAAACAAGTGAAAAGAATGTGAAAAAAGGAGGAAGAAAAAAATAGGGCAAAAAAAAAAGATTACAATAATATATTAAGAAATTGATATAAAGTTAGGACAATAATGATGCTTAATTTAATTAAGAAGGAAGAAAAAGGGGGATGTGGACAAACAATGGAAATAATACACACACTGCAATAGGCAAAGTGTTGTGTTTATATTTATTGGGTTCATAGTCCCACCAACAGTATTTCAGTTATCTGGAGATGACGTCCATTTGAAGTAGTTATAGTGCTGCCTTCACTATATATAACATGCCGTGAACATCTGGCATGATAACACACTCAGTCACATTCTCCTGACATCGGGCTAACCAGTCGTGGAACTACCCTTATATGTGCTTGAGATTGAGCAAGGGAGCTATATCACTACCATTTTTAAACGACTGTTGTATGTCGTGGCGCGGGATCAAACTCAGGGACCCCCGTACCTGGAGCCTACACTCTACTGATTGCGCTATGTGGTTCATTTTGACAGAAAGGTAGACAAATAATGATGCAAGAATTAATGAAGAAGAAAGATAAAAGGGGGAAAACAAAGAACAATGGAAGTAATAAACTCACATCACTATTGAAAAATAAAAAAGGATGAGTGAAAAAGAAATAAATACACATATAAATGAAAGACAAAATAAAGAAATAATGCAACACTGAAGAAGGGAGGAAAAAGAAAAGAGGAATAAAGAAAATCATGAAAAGTACAGAGAGAAAAAAAGGAAGAAAGAATAATCAGAAGAAATAAAACCTGAATAAAGAAAGGAAAAGATCATTCAAAGAACAAGTGTTAAAATGAAGAATTGAAGTTGGGAAAAGAGAACAATACAAGCAAACAAGAACAAATGAGAAAGGAAATAACAAAATAAAAAATAACTAAATAAAGGAAGAAAGACAAGGAGGAAGAACAAAAACTGGTAGAAGGAATACTGTTAAGGGAGCATTTAAGAACGGCAGGCATGAGAATGGAAATAATAATATTAAAAAATGAACTAATGGGGACAAAGAATGAAGGAAAGAAGGAATGAGATAAAAAATGAAATAATAGGAATGAAAGAACACCAAAAATAAGAGAAACATGAGAATGAAAGAATAGATAACAGAAAATAGAAGGATTGAATAAGGAAAGAAATAAATGGAAATAAATTGAATGATGAAATTAAAGACTGGAATGAAGAAAAAAAGTAAAGAAAAGAAAGAGGGACAAAAGAGAGATCAGTATGAAGCAAAACATGATTTAGAAATAAATTAGTCACAAGGGGCTAACAGAGAGATAAAACAATATGACAGAACCAAATGAGTCAACAAAAGTAGGGACATAGTGAAAATTATAACATTAAAATGAATTTCTCAAGCAACATACATACAATAGGCTGAAGCTTACCTATTTGTATGAACTGGGATTTCGTAAACATATTTTTTGACATACACCCCCTATTGTCTACTCTTTAGTTAACCATTAATCTCTCGATAAGCTCGGTTTCTTCTAAAACATTCAGAGACAAGTGTGCAGCCAATGAAAGGATCGAACCACAGACACCAAGCTTTCATTTTAAATCTTTTACTGACAAAGCTTATCGGGATGTTTATATGCTCTTCCTGTTATCTGACTGTATACACCAGGACAATTTAAAGTTTATCAAAAACCATACGTCTGCTAAATAGCCATCCAACTTGTTGGCATCAAGCATTTAAATCATGAAGAACCATTGGTGCACCGCAGGACATACTTTTTATAACTACATGAGACAAAAAATATTAATAAACTATTCCGAGAATATAACCTTTAACCCTGAGCTTTACTGTTTATTTTTAGATACATCGCAGCGGTCAATTATGATCGTCAAAGCGACATCCAGCTGTTTAGGTGGCAGAAGAGCAAATACAAATGCCTGGGTAGAACCAGCCGCATGCCGCAGGTTAGCTGGAAGACCTTCCTACATTAAGGTCTTTGTCCTGAAGCGAACTCGAACCCACATGGTGGGAGGCTAACCTGTCAGGTGTCACAAACCCACGATTCTACCACTACTCCACGCCCACCCCTCAACTCCCCCTCCACCTTCCCACAACAACAAAATACACAATGTGATACAAAATTGCAGACCCTGAGTAGACCGACATTTTTATAGCAAGGAGATATATATATTATCATAAGTAGACACGAAAAATAAAAAAAAACAATAATATATTTAAAGCATATAACCTTTAACCCTGAGCTTGCTAATAGTAAACACATATTTATACGACTTTGTCAAATAATTTAGATCCAGATCTGCCAGATCCCTGATGGATGCTATTTAATCAGGGTCTGGACTATTTACTGTTGGAATGGTTATGCCCCTTTACATGTCAATATAAGAATATGACTTAGAATGAATCTGGGTTATTAACAAATAAAACAAGCTAAGAGTGAATAGCGAATATTCTATCAAAAATGTTTATATGAAAGAAATGTATAAACACAAACTATAATAACTGTAATAATTGCAGAGTTTAACTACAGATTATAACACAAGTGTTGCAGAGTTATAAGGAGAATATTTGTAATTGGTCCCATTAGATCAGTAGGTTTATAACAGTCACCTAGTAAGTAAACAGTTCCAGGTTCAAGCACAAGCCCCCCTGCACATTTTCAACTCACTATGTCACATGTATGGCATGTATATAACCTGGTGATTGGGAGATAAGGTGTAAGCAGTCCTTTTAAATTATTCAGAATCTATCATTCCCCTATTGATCGGTCAGCTAAGGGTCATGGCTTCAAGTACTGGACTGGCTTCACTTTTTGTTTCACCCTAGAGATGTTAATGTCACATAAGTAGTTCCAGTCGGACTGGATCAGTCCATTAAAAAGCAAAGGAGTGTTGAATTTATTTTTTTCCTAAAATCTAGAGTGTCTACACTGGTGCAAATAAAGCTAAACTTGTCTTCAAAGTTTATAATACAGACTCAGACAAAAGACACTACTTTAACATATCAAATCAACTTTATGTTAGGGGTTCCACTTCTAGTGCAGATTTAGACCTACAACCTCTAAAGCAAAGACATTTGGATCTATACTGTTTGATACAGATATATAAATACATGCAAATCATGATCAGAAACCCAGTAATGAACTGGCTGATTTTTATCTATACTATTTTATACAGTTGTATAAATGGATGTAGATCATGGTCAGATTACACAGCCCCAGCCCCGAGCTGGCTAATTTGGATAGATACTATTTTCGAAAGTTGTATAAATATGTGCAGATCCTGATTAGACTGCACCAGTCAGGAGCTGGCTGATTTGGATCTATGCTATTTGCCACAGTTGTATAAATATGTGCAGATCATGATCAGACTTACCAAGCCAGAAGTTGACTGATTTGGATCTATATCATTTGTCGAAGTTGTATAAATATGTGCAGATCATGATCAGACTGCCCGAGCCAGGAGCTGGCTAATTTGGATCTATACTATTTGCCACAGTTGTAAAAATACATGCAGATCATGATCAGACTGCAACAGCCAGGAGCTGGCTAATTTGCTTATATACTATTTGCCACAGTTGTAAAAATGCATGCAGATCATGATCAGACTGTTCCAGTCGGCAGCTGGTTGACTTGGATCTCTACTATTTGCCACAGTTGTATAAATACAAACAGATCATGATCAGACTGTTCCAGCCAGGAGTTGGCAGATTTGGATCTATACTATTTGCCACAGTTGTATAAATACATGCAGATCATGATCAGAATGATCCAGCCAGGAGTTGGCTGATTTGGATCTATACTATTTGCCATAATTCTATAAATACATGCAGCTCTTGGTAAGACTGTTCCAGCCAGGAGTTGGCTGATTTGGATCTATACTATTTGCCATAGTTGTATAAATAAATGCAGATCATGATCAGACTGTTCCAGCCAGGAGCTGACTGATTTGGATCTATACTTATTTACTATTTGCCATAGTGGTATAAAAATGTGGAGATAATGATCAGACTGCAACAGTCAGGAGCTGGCAGATTTGGATCTATACTATTTGCCACAGTTGTATAAATACATGCAGATCATGATCAGAATGTCCCAGCCAGGAGCTGGCTGATTTGGATCTGTACTATTTGCCACAGTTGTATAAATATATACAGATCATGATCAGACTGTTCCAGCCGGAAGTTGGTTGATTTGGATCTATACTATTTGCCATAGTTGTATAAATACATGCAGATCATGATCAGACTGTTCTAGCCAGGAGTTGGCTGATTTGGATCTATACTATTTGCCATAGTTGTATAAATACATACATATCATGATCAGTATGTTCTAGCCAGGTGTTGGCTGGTTTGGATCTATACTATTTGCCATAGTTGTATAAATACATGCAGATCATGATCAGACTGTTCCAGCCAGGAGTTGGCTGATTTGGATCTATACTGTTTTCCATAGTTGTATAAATACATGCACATCATAATCAGACTGTTCCAGCCAGGAGCTGGCTGATTTGGTTCTATACTATTTGCCACAGTTGTATAATACATGCAGATCATGATCAGACTGTCCAAGCCAGGAGCTGTCTGATTTGGATCTATACTATTTGCCATAGTTGTATAAATACATGCAGATCATGGTCAGACAGTTCCAGCCAGGAGTTGACTGATTTGGATCTATACTATTTGCCATAATTTTATAAATACATGCAGATCATGGTCAGACTGTTCCAGCCGGCAGCTGCTTGACTTGGATCTATACTATTTGCCACAGTTGTATAAATACATACAGATTATGATCAGACTGTTCCAGCCAGGATTTGGGAGATTTAGATCATTATTAGTTGCCACAGTTGTATAAATGCATGCAGATCATGATCAGACTGTTCCAGCCGGCAGCTGGTTGACTTGGATCTCTACTATTTTCAATAGTTATATAAATACATGCAGATCATGACCAGACTGTTCCAGCTGGCAGCTGGCTGATTTGGATCTATACTATTTGCCACAGTTGTATAAATACATGCAGATCATGCTTAGACTGTTCCAGCCGGCAGCTGGTTGATTTGGATCTATAGTATTTGCCACAGTTGTATAAATACATACAGATTATGATCAGACTGTCCAAGCCAGGAGTTGGCAAATTTGGATCTATACTATTTGCCATAGTTGTATAAATACATGCAGATCATGATTAGACTGTTCCAGCCGGCACCTTGTTGACTTGGATCTCTACTATTTTCAATAGTTGTATAAATACATGCAGATCATGACCAGACTGTTCCAGCTGGCAGCTGGCTGATTTGGATCTATACTATTTGCCACAGTTGTATAAATACATGCATATCATGATCAGACTGTTTCAGCCAGGAGTTGACTGATTTAGATCTATACTATTTGCCATCGTTGTATAACATTTTGCAGATCATTATCAGACTGCAACAGCCCGGAGCTGGCTGATTTGGATCTATTCTATTTGCCAAAGTTTTATAAATACATACATGTCATGACCAGACTGTTCAAGCCAGATGTTGGCTTATTTGCCACAGTTGAATAAATACATGCAGATCATGATCAGACTGTTACAGCCAGGAGTTGGCTCATTTGGATCAATACTATTTGCCATATTTGTATAAATACATGCAGATCATAATCAGACTGTCCCAGCCAGGAGCTGGCTGATTTGGATCTATACTATTTGCCACAGTTGTATAAATACATGCAGATCATGATCAGACTGTTCCAGCCGGCAGCTGGTTGACTTGGATCTCTACTATTTGACAAAGTTGTATAAATACATGCAGATCATGACCAGACTGTTCCAGCCGGCAGCTGGTTGACTTGGATCTCTACTATTTGCCACAGTTGTATAAATACATGCAGATCATGACCAGACTGTTCCAGCCGGCAGCTGGTTGACTTGGATCTCTACTATTTGCCACAGTTTTATAAATACATGCAGATCATGACGAGACTGTTCCAGCCGGCAGCTGGTTGACTTGTATCTCTACTGTTTGCCATAGTTGTATAAATACATGCAGATCATGACCAGACTGTTCCAGCCGGCAGCTGGTTGACTTGGATCTCTACTATTTGCCACAGTTGTATAAATACATGCAGATCATGACCAGACTGTTCCAGCCGGCAGCTGGTTGACTTGAATCTCTACTATTTGCCACAGTTGTATAAAAACATGCAGATCATGACCAGACTGTTCCAGCCGATAGCTGGTTGACTTGGATCTCTATTATTTGCCATAGTTGTATAAATACATGCAGATCATGATTAGACTGTTCCAGCCGGCAGCTGGTTGACTTGGATCTCTACTATTTGCCACAGTTGTATAAATACATGCAGATTATGATCAGACTGTCCAAGCCAGGAGTTGGCAAATTTGGATCTATACTATTTGCCATAGTTGTATAAATACATGCAGATCATGATCAGATTGTTCCAGCCGGCAGCTGGTTGACTTGGATCTCTACTATTTGCCACAGTTGTATAAATACATGCAGATCATGACCAGACTGTTCCAGCTGGCAGCTGGCTGATTTTTGATCTATACTATTTGCCACAGTTGTATAAATACATACAGATTATGATCAGACTGTCCAAGCCAGGAGTTGGCAAATTTGGATCTATACTTTTTGCCATAGTTGTATAAATATATGCAGATCATGATCAGACTGTTCCAGCCGGCAGCTGGTTGACTTGGATATCTACTATTTTCAATAGTTGTATAAATACATGCAGATCATGACCAGACTGTTCCAGCTGGCAGCTGGCTGATTTGGATCTATACTATTTGCCACAGTTGTATAAATACATGCAGATCATGCTTAGACTGTTCCAGCCGGCAGCTGGTTGACTTGGATCTATAGTATTTGCCACAGTTGTATAAATACATACAGATTATGATCAGACTGTCCAAGCCAGGAGTTGGCAAATTTGGATCTATACTATTTGCCATAGTTGTATAAATACATGCAGATCATGATTAGACTGTTCCAGCCGGCACCTTGTTGACTTGGATCTCTACTATTTTCAATAGTTGTATAAATACATGCAGATCATGACCAGACTGTTCCAGCCGGCAGCTGGCTGATTTGGATCTATACTTTTTTTGCCACAGTTGTATAAATACATGCATATCATGATCAGACTGTTTCAGCCAGGAGTTGACTGATTTAGATCTATACTATTTGCCATCGTTGTATAAAATTTTGCAGATCATTATCAGACTGCAACAGCCCGGAGCTGGCTGATTTGGATCTATTCTATTTGCCAAAGTTTTATAAATACATACATGTCATGACCAGACTGTTCAAGCCAGATGTTGGCTTATTTTCCACAGTTGAATAAATACATGCAGATCATGATCAGACTGTTACAGCCAGGAGTTGGCTCATTTGGATCTATACTATTTGCCATATTTGTATAAATACATGCAGATCATAATCAGACTGTCCCAGCCAGGAGCTGGCTGATTTGGATCTATACTATTTGCCATAGTTGTATAAATACATGCAGATCATGACCAGACTGTTTCAGCCGGCAGCTGGCTGATTTGGATCTATACTATTTGCCACAGTTGTATAAATACCTACATATCATGATCAGATTGTTCCAGCCAGGAGTTGGCTGATTTAGATCTATACTATTTGCCATAGTTGTATACAAATTTGCAGATCATTATCAGACTGCAACAGCCAGGAGCTGGCTGATTTGGATCTATTATATTTGCCAAAGTTTTATAAATACATACAGGTCATGACCAGACTGTTCAAGTCAGGTGTTGGCTTATTTGTCACAGTTGTATTAATACATGCATATCATGATCAGACTGTTCCAGCCAGGAGTGGGCTGATTTGGATCTATACTGTTTGCCATAGTTGTATAAATACATGCAGATCATGATCAGATCGTTCCAGCCAGGAGTTGGCTGATTTGGATCTATACTATTTGCCAAAGTTGTAAAAATACATGCAGATCATGATCAGACTGTTCCAGCCAGGAGTTGGCTGATTTGGATCTATACTATTTGCCATAGTTGTACCAATACATGCTGATCACGATCAGACTGCAACAGCCAGGAGCTGACTAATTTGGATATATACTGTTTACCATAGATTTATAAATACATACATGTTATGACCAGACTGTTCAAGCCAGGAGTTGCCTTATTTGCCACAGTTGTATAAATACATGCAGATCATGATCAGACTGTTCCAGCCAGGAGTTGGCTCATTTTGATCTATACTATTTGCGATAGTTGTATAAATATATGCAGATCATGGTCAGACTGTTCCAGCCAGGAGTTAGCTGATTTAGATCTATACTATTTGCCATAGTTGTATCTATACATGCAGATCATGATCAGACTGTTACAGCCAGGAGTTGGCTCATTTGGATCTATACTATTTGCCATATTTGTATAAATGCATGGATGTCATAATCAGACTGTCCCAGCCAGGAGCTGGCTGATTTTGGTCTATACTATTCACAGCGGTATAAATAAGAATTGATCGTTATCAAACTGCCCCAAAAAGGTGTTGTCTGATTTGGATCTCTAATATTTGCCATGTTGTATAAAGAGGTGTTAATACTGACCACACTTCCACCAGCCAAGTGCTGGCTGATTTGAATCTATACTGTTTGCTTAAGTTGTATAAATACGTGCAGATTATGATCAGACTGTCCCCAGCCAGGAGCTGGCTAATATGGAGCTATACTATTTGCCAAAGTGGTATAAATAAATATATTCAGCTAGGCAAGGGTCTAACAATGTAAGACTATCAAGAAATATTTAAAGAAAGATTTTGTTGACTAATTTTTTTAAATAATTAAACAAGATTGGCAGTAATAGCATCATTTACAACATATATAACGCCAATAGCACACTGAAATTGTTAACAAACACCACACCAGCTCCTACATGACAAAGTAATGGTTGGACAGTACTGACTGCCACTGGTTTTAACAGATACTTGGACCATGTGATAGACTAGGCAGGGGAGGGGCAGGTTACTAGTATATGACAGCATGTGTGGTCACTGTGGTGGTTGATAATTGGTGTGACAGGTCAGTAGCTAAAACATATTTCCTTAATTTCATAGTACTTCAACATAATGTTCTTTTTACTTGTTAAAACATGGTTTGTGTTTTTGCTGTTAAAGTGTGCCAAAACATAACTACCAGAGCTTGTTTGTGTTGAAGTTAAACATGTTTTAAAGCCTTTCATACTCAATACTTGTATCAAAATGTAATTGAAAAGATGCCAACCGCACAATGCTTAAAAGCTATATCTTTCTACTAACGTTATGTATAATATTATAAAACAACTTTACATAATTTATAGAATACAAGCACAATTAACCACAACTCAGTGGCCCGTGTTTACTTGTATTGCCAATTATTGTGATAAAAAGAGACGGTCATAACATAATGTACCAACTATGTGCTACATTTTATTAATCCTGTTTATCAATGAATCATTAAAAGTGTGATTTACACCAGCATAATAAGCTGTAAGATAGAATGCACTTTTAACTGTACCAATACCATGTGACTACTATGATGGTCACCAAGTTTCTGGGGTTAAATATTCAAAAAATATAAAATCACTTTTTATTTTTTTACGTTTTTATTTTTATTTTATGGACATAATTTGAATAAAAAACCAATGATTATTTAATAGTTTAACTTTACTAAGATGGGTAATAGGCATGTATGTTACATATTTTTTTCAATTGACGGTGTCTGGTCATAAAGGCCCAAATCTGAAACAGCCCAGTCCAAAAAGGCCCACGTTCTAAAGATACCGGAATGGCCAACAAATGGCGGTCATAAAGGCCCATATGTGCGTTGTAATATGTGCATGTATGTTATTGATTTGTTCAAGTAGCATATTGGTCGTTGCTGTATATTATATATATATAGGGAAAACGCAGCTTTTTCTAAATATATTGCTAGACAATATGTTGTGTTTATAAAAAAAGAAGTATTCACTGTTCTTTATAGTAATTTCATTAAAATATCGTTATATCTTTATGATATAGTATTGTGTGTTTACCAAATAAGTGAAAATATTTATTTATTATGTTGAGGTAATTTTCTGAATTATCTATAGATTTTCTTTACGTCCGAATCACTTGCAAAAAGATACATCTATATCCGAATTTTCTTTTAATTTTGTTATAAATTGTAAAATAATGTAATACTTTATCCTGACTTTTTGTCCCATATAACATTCGAATTATGTAGGATGCGATTTAAGGATAAACAACGGAGCAACGCAGCCATTATAAATAAAACGCAGGGAAATTGCAGCTTTTTAAACATACGGGAATCGTTAGAAACAATAAAAATATACAAAAAATGTAGTGTTTTCTGTCTGCAATGTTTTTAAATCAATGTACATTGGATTGATGGTAAGGTCCATATTTAGAGATATGTTTTAAAAGTTTATTTATTAAGCTCGATAATTGTTGTTAAGTGTCATGATACAGAGTTTTTGATCTTAAGGATTTCTATGAACGTATGCGCTACAAACAAATACGTTGTTAGTTTAATAATTCCACATACAGATATTAATTATTTATTCTTACTCCTTTATGTCGGTAACTTGAAAGATACCTTATGCCTTTTAAAAAGCGCATAAATGGAAATTGATTTTTTTGTTAATTATTACAGAAATTATTTTTTGTCGAGTTCTATTGTTATTGAACAAAATTGTCATCACTCAATAATTCAAAAATTGACTTTGTTGCAGTATATATTTTCAATGTTATGTTTTATTCATTCTGCTTGCAAACTTGCTTACAAACAGTCATTCAGGCTATATTCCATAATATTTGTTTTATTGTTTATTTGTTCTATGTTCGCAAATTTTCGTTTCAAACGGATATATCTAGATTTAGTTTATAAACAGTTGAGATTTTGTGTTAATTAGTGTTCACTTTTCATATAAATATATCTAATTTATTGTGTGTTTGTGTTGGAATAAAAATGGCTTTAGTTTTTAAACATAGCCAAGTGAAGTACTTAAAGGAGTACATTGACTCTGAAAATATTGTCAATTTGTGCTACCCAGGATACAAAGTCAAAGACTTTTTGGATCTGGACATTGTGTTCCGAGTGGTTCCTTCAGTGTCGGTAAGTGTGTTTTATAATGATATAATCATATCACTGTCCTTTTCTAATAACGTGAAATATTGGCGATGACACTAACAGTTTATTCGATAAATATATTGTATCTTACGATAATATGATATGAAAAGGATAATGTTGGATTATTATGAAGATATAAAGTGCGCATACTATAATTTAAAGAGATACATTCAAGTTAACAAAATAAAATTATGATGTCTGTCCGTTTGTCTGTAATATTACATGAAATATTTATATTTTTGAAATTTGAATATTTCTGAGTAGAATTACAAAAAAAAAAAAAAAAATAATTTATTAATGTTGTTTATAACTTGTAACGATAAGCGCAAGAAAGAAATGGTATAAACGGTTATTTATAATTAAAAACAAAAACAGCAAACTGGTTCATGATAAGAAAAAATACGAAATTTGATGTATTAATAAATATTTGTTTCTCCGGTGATATGAATGTTCATTTTTGTTTTGTTCATAAATTTAACAAAAATTTAACGGCAAGACGATATCCTTGTTGCATGTCACACTGTTAATGGGCGTGTCTTATGACACCTAAATTAATTGACCGTGCTCTTATCTTCCAATCAATGATACAAAATCAACAACGATACGAACATGTTTATTGGCACAATGACACGTTGTAATTGTACAATTGTGCCGGAGGCAGCTTGTCGCTGACCACGTCCTCGTTATCTTGCAATAAACAAGAAATCTGCTACTGTGCACAATTATACAAGATAATTAAATACAATTAACCAATGTTCTAGCTACACCGATCGTATTTTCTTAATATCTCAGCGTGGATTTGAAGTATGCACTTCAATCTTGAAACATATTTAGATACACCATTTTCACTTCTTTTTAAAGATTTGAGACTGATCTCAAAACTTAGTTTTATGATCTTGGGTCCTGGAAATTTTGTCAATAATATCGACGACGATGATGTTGTTGTTGTTAGTATGTCTTGTTGCTGTTACTGAATCGAAATGATGATGATGATAATGATGCTGCTGTTTAAATACATTGTTGCTCTGTAAACTATGATTGTGACTAAACAAAAATAATGATGATTATGATGCTGATGATGGTCGTTTTTTCATATTCTGTGAAAATTATATTCTTGAACGAATTTTATAAATGTATTTTGCTGATTTTGTTATAATTGATTAAAAAACTTGTTTAAAAAGGACTTTTGTTATTTTTATCATTCATTTTTAACTTTCTGTTAAACCTGAAGACCTTTTTATTGACAATATTAGAATGAACATGCAATAAAAATCTGTTCATGAATAAAAAGATTCCTTCTTTTTGCACTGAGTTCTTCTTTTCGGTGGTGAGGTCAAATTAGCGACCGCGTTAACTAAATTACAATATTAAAACATCAATTATATATTTATTTTTTTATTCATAATTCATTCATATATTATTGATAAATAAACCTTCTATTCTTATCAAACAACATTTTGTCTTATTTTTCCATTAAATGCATAACCGCAGTGAAAATCACACCTTTCCCCTATATATTCTATACAGGCTGCGTAAAAGCTGCGTTTTCCCTATATGTTCATACAGGCTGCGTTAAAAGCTGCGTTTTATACAGGCCCAAGTAATTTGTTTATCTTACATCAAATATTTCATCTACCCACTGTGGTATTTATCCAATTAATTAAATAAAATATCTCTGTAATAAACATCACACTTACTTTTAATTAATAACGTTTAAATCCATCCATATTTGGTTTATTTCCACCACCGTACACGACATATTTCATTCAAAACAAAACTCTACGAAGGGAAGTAACTCGTACCAGTTCACGGTTACACAACGGCAACATTCACCAATAATATCGAAATATGACAAATAGTTGTATCTGACAACATTTAATTTATGTGTTTAATTAGTTCTAAATAAAAATGATTACATGGTGAATTAATGGACTTATAATTAATAATGTTTGTGATGAAATTGAGATTTCAACTTTGGATCTCAAAATCTCGTGTCGTGATGCATCACCAAAAGTGTAAATAAATGTTTCCTAACACATTAAAATAAAATAAAATACACCAATATTAAATCTATCAAGCTGTATATAAATAATCTAATCTGTTTCAATCAATATAAACTAATCAACATACCTAAATAATTCCTCCATTGTTGCATGGCTGCTTGACGTCGACTCTTCACAACAACTCGAAGCCCAGCTGTGACGTCACACCTCCAACGTATAGTTTCCTTCCTTCAACGTCGTAATATAAACATTGTGGTGCACAGATCCCATCTTTCCAGGCCAGTATCTCTCCCACCACCCGCCCCTCATCTGTCACCTGGACCACGTTGTGTGACCCCCATCCAGCGACCATCACCATTCCCCGCTGGTCAGTGGTCACACCCCAGGCTCCTTTCAGACCCATGTCGTCATTGGAGAGACGGAACACGACCCGACCGTCCCGGGACATACACACCAAACCATTGTTAATGTCACTGACAAACACACGATCCCCGGCCTGGTTCACGGCGATACCGGTAATACAAGAGAACATTGACTGACCGTCGGTGTCACGGCTGATGTCCGTGATTATCCCACCGGACATGTCGTGGATCCTCAGGCTGTCATCACACCCAGCAAACAACTCTCCACCATGACAGGCAAGTATGTTTGTCTTCTGGCCCATGTCGACCGTCCTGCTCGGTGTCAGACCCTGCACGGCGGATATAATGTGGACAATGTTTGACCTGTCAGCAACCTGTAATATAAACATGAACAACATATGAACAATGTACATGTTGATGTGTTTATATGTTTGTAATGTTCGTTGTTGTTCGAGTCTCGTCTTGTTGGAGAAAACTTGCATCTCGCTTTCATGGGCGGCGTTCTGAAACAGTTGAATTGTAAACAAACATGTGAAACGATTCAAAGTGATTAGAATTATGAATCTGACTTTTATAAACTTAAGTTGGTTATTGTTGTTATGTGTAGAGCTACTTTGTTATAAACAATTTATATATAACGCTTAGAAGTTTAACAATATGTTTTGTCGCCTGTGGCAGAAACAAGTTTTGAACAATGCGGCAAAATCTTCTTACCAGACGAACATTTAGCAACATTAAACTGTACAAATCAAAATGTCTATATTTTTGTTACACCTAGATAATTATGTAATATTGCTATGGCTTTTAATTTTAAGCATATATAAATATATTATATTCATAGATATAATTAAGAAAACACGATACTTTACACTCCACAGGCTCCTGGCTATCGAGGAAAAAAATCGCGTCCACCTAAAGTTTATTATTGTTTAAATGACGTCATTTTGTAGCGCGTGCGGCAAAGGAATGCACTGTATGCATACAGGGACGCGGTAAATGTCGTTGGACGGTTAATGCGATTTAAATTCAGACACTGATTACAACAATATCCCGAAAACCGCTCCACTCTTACATTTTGTAAGATCTGACTTGGTGAGATTGAAATTCAGATTACTAGATATATATTGGCTTAAAAATATATTTGGCCATGTTGTAAGTGTATGGAATTACATTTTTATTTCAAATACTATGTCACTATCGTGACAATCGTTAAACTATTTTGATTGACAAATATATGCGATATGTTTAAATTTTATGCACAATCGCAGTTCAGCAATTGTTCATGTAAATAAAATTATTTTGTCTAAATGGCGTGGAAACCTGTTTCAACTCTTTGATTTTCCCAACCTAGAGACAAAAGGAAACTAACCTGTTCCAGCGAAAATATGTGAGGCCTAAGCCTGTGCTTTAAAGGCCGAATATCGCATTTGAGTTCCGTGGATAATGTAATGCATGAAAAAAGTAGTAATTGATGCTAATATAAACTTCTGACTATAAAACACAAGTTTACATCATTCATTAGTTAAAACACTGTTGCTGTGTTGTTGTTGTTTTTTTCCGATTGTTCACAGAATACCTAACAGAATTACCGCGGCTATTTTTAAAGCGGCTCAATGACTCGTCAAAATTCACGCGATTTTCACTTTATAGACAAACAACAAAATGGCTGACACTTGTCAAGATGTGTACTGACAATTGAGTAACAATCGTCACGTGGCGCTCCCAATACGCTCTGCAAACAAAAACAACAACAACAACAAAAAAAAACAAAAAAAAACAAACAAAAAAAAAACACAAAACGAAAAAAAAAAAAAAAAAAAAAAAAAAAAAAAAAAACAAAACGCGCGGAATCTAAAAATAGTATTAATAGGCCACGTAGCCTAAAAATGCAAACACCGTGTTTACAATAGTAATTTTAAACAAATTATTAACATCTGGATTCGGCCTTCGAGTAATCATATGTCATAATTACATATATTTTGCAAGTGTCGCTCTGTTGCGGAAAAAATAGAGTGTACAGAAAATCCAAACAAAATCAATTGCGCCTAGGCTTGTTTAAAGTATCCCACAATATCAGTTATAGATAACACCATGCCTGTAGTGTAGTTTGGGGATTCTGACCCTGCGCATATTACTTTCCTTAGTTAAGATTGTAGGTATAACTAATCTTATAGTTAGAGAAATAGAAAACGCAAAATCGCTGGATCTCATTTTATTTTGTAAATTTTTATATTATGAAATGCGAAGAGGATTTCCGCTATATAGATATGGGGTCTGACATGGTGCATGTGTTACTGATGTATCCTTTTTTCACGCAGACTCTTTCCTTTTGGAATTAGGAGGATTGGAAGAACACACTGTCATGTGGGGCACTGTGGTTCTAAACAAAATGCACGCCGCTTATTCTTATACATCTATAGCCCAAATATAGGATGACACTCAATGAAAGTTAAGTTTTATTGCTACTTTACAATTCAAGCACATATTTAGGATAACATCCATTACAAATCTTCTTCAGACTCTATCTTCTTTAAAACCACAAAACTAACGCCAAATGCTTGTGATCCGCATCGTAATAAATCGGTACAGATAAATTATGGAATTAGTTTAAGCAATACTAGCAATATGTATGATGTCAGTTTCCATGCCTCAAATACTAGGGCGGCCATTGACTAAAACTTTTGTTATGCCATTCTTCTTTGACTATTTTACGCGTACATGTATGCAAACAGTGAAAATAAAATGAATCACATTCTTACGCGGTCTGTGGTTAATAAAACAAAACAGTCTTTTCTTTCAACCCTGTCCGTATCTACTGTATTATATGAACAACCTTATTTTGGTTGTTGTTGTTGTTTTGTTTAATGTAAAAAAGGAATTATAGTTCCAACTTACACCGAAGAAGCATGTTAAAACGTTGAATTGTCTAAGGGAGATAATTTCGCAATAACTGTTTTTTAGCTTTTACACGATTACTGTTATTGAATACTCGCGATTGTGGAGAAATGAAAATGAATGGTTGATGAAATGTGCTTTTAACTTTCGAGTTTTGCCGAACCATAATGTAAGTTTTTATCTTGTATACGACATTTCGTTGCTGAAATATGTTGCATTTTATGTTTCTTAATAAGTTTATTTACTTTGAGTTTGGAGACTTTAGTTTAAATGTAACAAAAAATCTAGTTGAGAGCTCAGACCTTTTTTTCGCGCCATTCATTGCCCTTGCCTTGTCGTAGTACAGGAGTCTGTACCAATACGACAATAGAAGATTAGGGAGTTATTGTCAAGTAGTTAAATGATATGCATTTATATTAACGTATTTCTGATATTTTGAACACGTCTACTTGGAATTTTAATCTTAAATTTTTGTTATTAATATATTGCGTTTATTTTCACCAGCAAACTTTTGCTTGTAGTGACCCACTTCTCAAAGACCCCAAGACCTGTACCCTTTTTCAGAAAAAAACAACAACAACAATACTCAAATACAGACAAATACATTTATAATCCTTGTTGAACTTACACTTAGGTCTTATAACAACACATTAATCAAACAATTTATACAACCTATAAAGTCTGATAGCCCACCAACACATTATATTCAATGTTTAATAACATAAAAATAGGCAACCTGATAAGCCCACTCAACACATATCGATGTTCAATAACATCAACATATACTGTTTGATAAGCCCTTCAAGAAGTAAGGTTCAGTGTTTGCATGTGTCACATTGTTTACTGTTTTCCACTCAAGCAACACCATAGGAAACATGTTGTTTGGTTTTGTTTTATTTTGTTAAATACTTTACTATTATGATCATTGATATTTTCTACATTTCAATTATAATTACCCAGTAATATACAGTGATCATTTTACCATGGTTTTCTTATGAGTCCACAGTATGCACATTTTCTGAAATGGGTCCTGACAAAAACCAATGGGCCCGTACATATATAAGGTATACCGTTAATTTTGTAATATAACCTCATCTAGCAAATTCCATCCTTACATTAACAATAACCACGATTAAGTTTTAGCCAGTGTTGTTGAAATATAGATTTCTTAATGTGCGACATGGAATAATCAGTATCAATATCTTTTACATCAGGTTCCTTGTCACTAACTTTGAAAACTTAACTTTTAAAAGTGCTTCAGTGTATGCTGCCTGTAGTTAAACAGGGGGCAACCTGTTTTTAAAAATAATATCTTATTGACAGTTTGCTTACAAACAAACACCATGTGCTGCTCGATAGAACCTGTTTAAAAGGCCAGTTTCCATCGGGTAAGCCGTCAAAATTGAATCAATTGGTGGACAATATGTCTGGTGCACAGAGATTTTTCCTGGCTAGCCTGTGCATTTTCAACGCAAAGGTTTTTATTGTATTTATAGTCTATAGTCCAGATTTCAGATTGATTTTCACGATTGATTTTCGTAAGGAGTCAAAATTACATGCTTATTTGCGGACACACATATCCATCAACTTATTGGGTGTTATGTATCATTGGCATGAACTCATTAGGCATTATATGTTACATGCACAAACTTATTGGGTGTTATCTATCACCGAGATGACCTCATTGGGCATTATATGTTACAGTCATCAACTTATTGGGTGTTATCTATCACTGGGATGACCTCATTGGGCATTATATGTTACAGTCATCAACTTATTGGGTGTTATATATCACTAAGATGACCTCATTGGGCATTATATGTTACAGACATCAACATATTTGGTGTTATCAATCAAGTGGATGACATCATTGGGCATTATATGTTACAGATATCAACTTAATGGATGTTATCTATCACTGCGATGACCTCATTTGCCATTAAGTTACATACTTCAACTCATGGGAGTTATCTATCACTGGGATGACCTCATTTGCCATTAAGTTACATACTTCAACTCATGGGAGTTATCTATCACTGGGATGACATCATTGGCCATAATATGTTACGGATCGCAACTTGTTTGGTGTTATCTATCACTGGGATGACATAATTAGGCGTTATATGTTACAGACATCAACTTATTAGGTGTTATATATCACTAAGATGACCTCATTCGGCATAATATGTTCAAGACATCAACTTATTGGGTGGTATCTATCACGGGGGTGACTTCAATAGGCATTATAAGTTGCATACATCAACTTTATGGGTGTTATATAACACTAAGATGACCTAATTAGGCATTATATGTCACAGAAATCAACTTATTGGGTGTTATCTATCACTGAGGTGACCTCATTAGGCATTATCTGTTACAGACATAACCTTATTGGATGTTATATATCACCGGGATGACCTCATTAGGCATTATGTGTTACAGACATCAACATATTTGGTGTTATCAATCAACTTGATGACCTCATTGGGCATTATATGTTACAGACATAAACTTACTGTAAATTATCTGTCACTTGGATGACCTCATTAGGCATTGTATGCTACATATATCACCTTATTGGTGGGCTATCTATCACTGAGATGACCTCATAAGGGATTATATGTTACATACATCAACTTATTGGGTGTTATCTGCAGCGTTGGCAAAATGCCGACAAATATGAGTATTTACCATGCCGGCGGTATTTACCGGTATTTACCGGCAAATACTGGCAAATACTGGTCGATTGAATTGACCAGTCTGGAATATATACAATATTCCCAATTATCTTCTTTCATATGGATAATTTCAAGTTTACCCATCAGTTGCCATTTTATTTATACTTAAGTTTGACACTTTTATCACTTTATTAATAATAAATAAATATTTAAGTACTGAAATAAATGGTCAGTTGAATGTGCCATCCATGGAATTTATACAATGCAATATATATCCCCTATAGTCAGCATGTGGACAACTTCAAAATGTAATTATAAATAATAACCAAGTCATCATTTTAGGGGGTTTAATCATTAACAAGTAATGTACACAACTTACAATAAATACATGTATACATGACTACAATAACAAACAAGGTTAGATACAAAGAAGTCTCTTTCTACCAGTCAATCTCTTGATTCCCCCTAAGGTATCTGTAGCAGAACACCAGTTTGGCAGCTTTCTCAAGACCAAGTCTATTCCTCAGTTTAGTTTGGATCAAACTGAATACCAATATACAACCACTTGCTTGCACCTAGACAAATTGTCAAGGTAATTTATGACACTTTACTGTTGTCTTTGTTGCACCTAGCTATTACTGCCCCATGTTTGAAACCTGTTGTTTTAATTGTCTAGACAATATGGCTTCGCTTGTTAAATGTCAATAGCCAGGTGCACAGGTGAATTTGCATTAATTTCTCACCTGCTGTATTTTAGGTTCTAAGTAAAAAAAAAACAGTTATTTAAAAATTATTTTTACCATATGTGCTTATAATGATCACCTGGTATGATATTTTAAGAAAATGTCTGAGTAATTGAATTATTATTATGATTATACATTAATAACTGTCAACTAAATTGAGATTTCTGTAGTATTTTAAGGCAAAAAAAACCTCATCTTTGTAGTATTTGCCAATATTTGCCAGTATTTGCCACTTTGTGGAGTATTTTCCAGGCCGATAAATACTGGGCGTGGTATTTACCACCCAACCCTGGTTATCTGTCACTGGGATGACCTCATTGGGCTTTATATGTTATAGATATCAGCTTATTGATTGTTATATATCACCGGGTCGACCTCATTAGGCATTATATGTTACAAATACCACCTTATTGGTGGGATATCTATCACCGAGATGACCTTATTAGGTATTATATGTTACAGACATCACGTTATTGGATGTAATATTTCGCTGGGATGACCTTATTAGGCATTATATGTTACAGATATAAACTTATTGGATGTTATATATCACCGGGATGACCTCATAAGGCATTATATGTTACAGGTATAAACTTATTGGATGTTATATATCACCGGGATGATCTTATTAAGCAATATATGTTACAGATATAAACTTATTGGGTGTTATCTATCACCTGGATGAACTCATTAGGCATTATAGTTATGTTACATGTATCAACTTATTGAGTGTTACTTATCACCAGGATGACCTCATTGTGAGTTATATGTTACATACATCCACTTATTGCGTGTTACCCATCAGCGTGGTGACCCCATTGGGAGTTATATGTTACATACATCCACTTATTGGTTGTTATCCATCATCGTGGTGAACTCATTAGGCATTATATGTTGCATACATCCACTTATTGGGTGTTATCCTTCATCGGGGTTACCCCATTGGGAGTTATTTGTTACATACATCCACATATTTGTTGTTATCCTTTATCGGGGTGACCTCATTGGGCATTATATGTTACATACATCCACTTATTGTGTGTTATCCATCATCGTGGTGACCCCATTGGACATTATATGTTACATACATCCACTTATTGGGTGTTATCCATCATCGGGGTGACCCCATTGGGCATTATATGTTACATACATCCACTTATTGGGTGTTATTCATCATCGTGGTGAACTCATTAGGCATTATATGTTACATACATCCACTTATTGGGTGTTATCCATCATCGTGGTGACCTCATTGGGCGTTATATGTTACATACATCCACTTATTGGGTGTTATCCATCATCGTGGTGACCCCATTGGACATTATATGTTACATACATCCACTTATTGGGTGTTATCCATCATCGGGGTGACCCCATTGGGCGTTACATGTTACATGCATCCACTTATTGGGTGTTATCCATCATCGGGGTGACCTCATTGGGCGTTATATGTTACATACATCCACTTATTGGGTGTTATCCATCATCGTGGTGACCTCATTGGGCATTATTTGTTTCATACATCCACTTATTGGGTGTTTTCCATCATCGGGGTGACCTCATTGGGCATTATATGTTACATACATCCACTTATTGGGTGTTATCCATCATCGGGGTGACCTCATTGGGAGTTATATGTTACATACATCCACTTATTGGGTGTTATCCATCATCGGGATGACCCCATTGGGAGTAATATGTTACATACATCCACTTATTGGGTGTTATCCATCATCGTGGTGACCCCATTGCAGGGTTGTCACTAGAAATATTTTGAGCAGGCTCAATTAACTTTTGAGGAGGCTAGGCTATGCGAGCGCCAAAGGTGCGAATCGTTGCTAGGGGTGTCTGGGGGCATGCTCTTGACCATTTTTCTTTTTTTTTTTCAAATTTGAGGCGGCCCGATTTTCATTTGAGGCGGTCAAATCGGCCGCCAGCCGCCTCCTAATGACAACCCTGCATTGGGAGTTATATGTTACATACATCCACTTATTGGGTGTTATCCATCATCGGGGTGACCTCATTGGGCTTTATATGTTACATACATCCACTTATTTGGTGTTATCCATCATCGGGATGACCTCATTGGGAGTTATATGTTACACCCATCCACTTATTGGGTGTTATCCATCATCGTGGTGACCCCATTGGGAGTTATATGTTACATACATCCACTTATTGGTTGTTATCCATCATCGGGATGACCTCATTGGGAGTTATATGTTACATACATCCACTTTTTGCGTGTTATCCATCATCGTGGTGAACTCATTAGGCATTATATGTTACATACATCCACTTATTGGGTGTTATCCATCATCGTGGTGACCTCATTGGGCGTTATATGTTACATACATCCACTTATTGGGTGTTATCCATCATCGTGGTGACCCCATTGGGCGTTATATGTTACATACATCCACTTATTTGGTGTTATCCATCATCGGGGTGACCTCATTGGGCGTTACATGTTACATACATCCACTTACTGGGTGGTATCCATCATCGGGGTGACCTCATTGGGCATTATATGTTACAGACATCCACTTATTGGGTGTTATCCATCATCGGGGTGACCTCATATGGAGTTACATGTTACATACATCCACATATTGGGTGTTATCCATCATCGGGGTGACCTCATTGGGCGTTATATGTTACATACATCCACTTATTTGGTGTTATCCATCATCGGGGTGACCTCATTGGGCGTTACATGTTACATACAT
This sequence comes from Sinonovacula constricta, assembly GCA_007844125.1. Classification (NCBI taxonomy): domain Eukaryota; kingdom Metazoa; phylum Mollusca; class Bivalvia; order Cardiida; family Solecurtidae; genus Sinonovacula; species Sinonovacula constricta. The sequence continues at coordinate 16,990,097 of CM017570.1, forward strand.
CCACTTACTGGGTGGTATCCATCATCGTGGTGACCTCATTGGGCGTTATATGTAACATACATACAATTATTAGGTGTTATCCATCATCGGGGTGACCTCATTGGGCGTTACATGTTACATACATCCACTTACTGGGTGTTATCCATCATCGTGGTGTCCTCATTGGAAGTTACATGTTACATACGTCAACTTATTGGGTGTTATCCATCATCGGGATGACCTCATTGGGAGTTATATGTTACATACATCCACTTATTGCGTGTTATCCATCACCCGGGTGACCTCATTGGGAGTAATATGTTACATACATCCACTTATTGGGTGTTATCCATCATCGTGGTGACCTCATTGGGAGTTATATGTTACATACATCCACTTATTGGGTGTTATCCATCATCGGGGTGACATCATATGGAGTTACATGTTACATACATCCACTTATTGGGTGTTATCCATCATCGGGATGACCTCATTGGGAGTTATATGTTACATACATTCACTTATTGCGTGTTATTCATCATCGGGATGACCTCATTGAAAGTAATATGTTACATACATCAACTTATTGGGTGTTATCCATCATCGTGGTGACCTCATTGAGAGTAATATGTTACATACATCTACTTTTTGGGTGTTATCCATCATCGGGATGACCTCATTGGGAGTTATATGTTACATACATCCCCTTATGGGGTGTTATCCATCATCGGGATGACCTCATTGGGCGTTATATGTTACATACATCCGCTTACTGGGTGTTATCCATCATCGGGGTGACCTCATTGGGCGTTATATGTTTCATACATCCACTTATTGGTTGTTATCCATCATCGGAGTGACCTCATTGGGCGTTATATGTTACAGACATCCACTTATTGGGTGTTATCCATCATCGGGGTGACCTCATATGGAGTTACATGTTACATACATCCACTTATTGGGTGTTATCCATCATCGGGTTGACCTCATTGGGAGTTATATGTTACACACATCCACTTATTGGGTGTTATCCATCATCGTGGTGACCCCATTGGGAGTTATATGTTACATACATCCACTTATTGGTTGTTATCCATCATCGGGATGACCTCATTGGGAGTTATATGTTACATACATCCACTTATTGCGTGTTATTCATCATCGGGATGACCTCATTGAGAGTAATATGTTACATACATCAACTTATTGGGTGTTATCCATCATCGGGGTGACCCCATTGGGCGTTATATGTTACATACATCAACTTATTGGGTGTTATCCATCATCGGGGTGACCCCATTGGGCGTTATATGTTACATACATCCACTTATTGGGTGTTATCCATCATCGGGGTGACCTCATTGAGAGTAATATGTTACATACATCCACTTATGGGGTTTTATCCATCATCGGGATGACCTCATTGGGAGTTATATGTTACATACATCAATTTAATGGGTGTTATCCATCATCGTGGTGACCCCATTGGGCGTTATATGTTACATACATCCGCTTACTGGGTGTTATCCATCATCGGGGTGACCTCATTGGGCGTTATATGTTTCATACATCCACTTATTGGTTGTTATCCATCATCGGAGTGACCTCATTGGGCGTTATATGTTACATACATCCACTTATTGGGTGTTATCCATCATCGGGGTGACCTCATTGGGCGTTATATGTTACATACATCCACTTATTGGGTGTTATCCATCATCGGGGTGACCTCATTGGGCGTTATATGTTACATACATCCACGTATTGGGTGTTATCCATCATTGGGGTGACCTCATTGGGTGTTATATCTTACATACATCCACTTATTGGTTGTTATCCATCATCGGGGTGACCCCATTGAGATTAATATGTTACATACATCCACTTATTGGGTGTTATCCATCATCGTGGTGACCCCATTGGGAGTTATATGTTACATACATCCACTTATTGGTTGTTATCCATCATCGGGATGACCTCATTGGGAGTTATATGTTACATACATCCACTTATTGGGTGTTATCCATCATCGTGGTGAACTCATTAGGCATTATATGTTACATACATCCACTTATTGGGTGTTATCCATCATCGGGGTGACCTCATTGGGCGTTATATGTTACATACATCCACTTATTGGGTGTTATCCATCATCGTGGTGACCTCATTGGGCATTATTTGTTTCATACATCCACTTATTGGGTGTTATCCATCATCGGGGTGACCTCATTGGGCGTTATATGTTACATACATCCACTTATTTGGTGTTATCGATCATCGGGGTGACCTCATTGGGCGTTACATGTTACATACATCCACTTACTGGGTGGTATCCATCATCGTGGTGACCTCATTAAGCGTTATATGTTACATACATACACTTATTAGGTGTTATCCATCATCGGGGTGACCTCATTGGGCGTTACATGTTACATACATCCACTAACTGGGTGTTATCCATCATCGTGGTGTCCTCATTGGAAGTTACATGTTACATACGTCCACTTATTGGGTGTTATCCATCATCGGGATGACCTCATTGGGAGTTATATGTTACATACATCCACTTATTGCGTGTTATCCATCACCCGCGTGACCTCATTGGGCATTATATGTTACAGACATCCACTTATTGGGTGTTATCCATCATCGGGGTGACCTCATATGGAGTTACATGTTACATACATCCACTTATTGGGTGTTATCCATCATCGTGGTGACCTCATTGAGAGTAATATGTTACATACATCTACTTTTTGGGTGTTATCCATCATCGGGATGACCTCATTGGGAGTTATATGTTACATACATCCACTTATTGGGTGTTATCCATCATCGGGGTGACCTCATTGAGAGTAATATGTTACATACATCCACTTATTGGGTGTTATCCATCATCGGGATGACTTCATTGGGAGTTATATGTTACATACATCCACTTATTGGGTGTTATCCATCATCGGGGTGACCTCACTGGGAGTTATATGTTACATACATCCACTTATTGGTTGTTATCCATCATCGGGATGACCTCATTGGGCGTTATATGTTACATACATCCGCTTACTGGGTGTTATCCATCATCGGGATGACCTCATTGGGCGTTATATGTTACATACATCCGCTTACTGGGTGTTATCCATCATCGGGATGACCTCATTGGGAGTTATATGTTACATACATCCACTTATTGCGTGTTATCCATCATCGGGGTGACCCCATTGGGCATTATATGTTACACACAACCACTCATTGGGTGTTATCCATCATCGGGATGACCTCATTGGGAGTTATATGTTACATACATCCACTTATTGCGTGTTATCCATCATCGTGGTGACCCCATTGGGCATTATATGTTACACACAACCACTCATTGGGTGTTATCCATCATCGGGATGACCTCATTGGGCGTTATATGTTACATACATCCGCTTACTGGGTGTTATCCATCATCGGGATGACCTCATTGGGCGTTATATGTCACATACATCCGCTTACTGGGTGTTATCCATCATCGGGATGACCTCATTGGGAGTTATATGTTACATACATCCGCTTACTGGGTGTTATCCATCATCGTGGTGACCCCATTGGGCATTATATGTTACACACAACCACTCATTGGGTGTTATCCATCATCGGGATGACCTCATTCGGAGTTATATGTTACATACATCCACTTATTGCGTGTTATCCATCATCGTGGTGACCCCATTGGGCATTATATGTTACACACAACCACTCATTGGGTGTTATCCATCATCGGGATGACCTCATTGGGCGTTATATGTTACATACATCCGCTTACTGGGTGTTATCCATCATCGGGATGACCTCATTGGGAGTTATATGTTACATACATCCACTTATTGCGTGTTATCCATCATCGGGATGACCCCATTGGGCATTATATGTTACACACAACCACTCATTGGGTGTTATCCATCATCGGGATGACCTCATTGGGAGTTATATGTTACATACATCCACTTATTGGGTGTTATCTATCATCGGGATGACCTCATTGGGAGTTATATGTTACATACATCCACTTATGGGGTGTTATCCATCATCGGGATGACCTCATTGGGAGTTACATGTTACATACATCTACTTATTGGGTGTTATCCATCATCGTGGTGACCCCATTGGGCATTATATGTTACATGCAACCACTTATTGGGTGTTATCCATCATCGGGGTGACCTCATTGAGAGAAATATGTTACATACATCCACTTATTGGGTGTTATCCATCATCGTGGTGAACTCATTAGGCATTATATGTTACATACATCCACTTATTGGGTGTTATCCATCATCGTGGTGAACTCATTAGGCATTATATGTTACATACCTCCACTTATTGGGTGTTATCCATCATCGTGGTGACCGCATTGGACATTATATGTTACATACATCCGCTTATTGGTTGTTATCCATCATCGTGGTGACCCCATTGGGCATTATATGTTACATACATCCACTTATTGGGTGTTATCCATCATCAGGGTGACCCCATTGGGCATTATATGTTACATACATCCACTTATTGGGTGTTATCCATCATCGTGGTGAACCCATTGGGCATTATATGTTACATACATCCACTTAGACCCCATTGGGCATTATATGTTACATACATCCACTTATTGGTTGTTATCCATCATCAGGGTGACCCCATTGGGCATTATATGTTACATACATCCACTTATTCATATTGGGTGTTATCCATCATCGTGGTGACCCCAATGGGCGTTATATGTTACATACATCCACTTATTGGGTGTTATCCATCATCGTGGTGACCGCATTGGGCGTTATATGTTACATACATCCACTTATTGGGTGTTATCCATCATTGTGGTGACCCCATTGGGCGTTATATGTTACATACATCCACTTATTAGTTGTTATCCATCATCGGGGTGACCTCATTGGGCATTATATGTTACATACATCCACTTATTGGGTGTTATCCATCAACGTGGTGAACTCATTAGGCATTATATGTTACATACATCTTCTTATTGGGTGTTATCCATCATCGTGGTGACCCCATTGGGCGTTATATGTTACATACATCTACTTATTGGGTGTTATCCATCATCGCGGTGACCCCAATGGGAGTTATATGTTACATACATCCACTTATTGGTTGTTATCCATCATTGTGGTGACCTCATTAGGCATTATATGTTACATACATCCACTTATTGGTTGTTATCCATCATCGTGGTGACCTCATTAGGCATTATTTGTTACATACATCCACTTATTGGTTGTTATCCATCATCGTGGTAACCCCAATGGGAGTTATATGTTACATACATCCACTTATTGGGTGTTATCCATCATCGTGGTGACCCCAATGGGAGTTATATGTTACATACATTCACTTATTGGGTGTTATCCATCATTGTGGTGACCCCAATGGGAGTTATATGTTACATACATCCACTTATTGGGTGTAATCCATCATCGTGGTGACCCCAATGGGAGTTATATGTTACATACATCCACTTATTGGGTGTTATCCATCATCGTGGTGACCCCAATGGGAGTTATATGTTACATACATCCACTTATTGGTTGTTATCCATCATCGTGGTGACCCCAATGGGAGTTATATGTTACATACATCCACTTATTGGGTGTTATCCATCATCGTGGTGACCCCATTGGGCGTTATATGTTACATACATCCACTTATTGGGTGTTATCCATCATCGTGGTGACCTCATTAGGCATTATATGTTACATACATCCACTTAATTGGGTGTTATCCATCATCGTGGTGACCCCATTGGGCGTTATATGTTACATACATCCACTTATTGGTTGTTATCCATCATCGGGGTGACCTCATTGGGCATTATATGTTACATACATCCACTTATTGGGTGTTATCCATCATCGTGGTGAACTCATTAGGCATTATATGTTACATACATCTTCTTATTGGGTGTTATCCATCATCGTGGTGACCCCATTGGGCGTTATATGTTACATACATCCACTTATTGGGTGTTATCCATCATCGTGGTGACCCCAATGGGAGTTATATGTTACATACATCCACTTATTGGGTGTTATCCATCATCAGGGTGACCCCATTGGGCATTATATGTTGCATACATCCACTTATTGGGTGATATCCATCATCAGGGTGACCCCATTGGGCATTATATGTTACATACATTTTGTACATCCACTTATTGGGTGATATCCATCATCGTGGTGACCTCATTAGGCATTATATGTAGGGGTGTCACGATATACCGATATACCGGTATATTGCAGTATACTGCCGAACGATATTGTACCGCGATACGAAATCAACATACCGGTTTTTAGAGTTCCACTTTCAATCCGCAGCGATTCCAAAATTAAATAGACTTCTGGTGAATTAATCGTTCGTTTAAATAAAACATTGTGTTTCTAAATATTTATCGAACCGCTCATCATTCCGGGTGATGCAGACGCTCGTACGTATAATAAGCACATGAAGCCAAACGTTTACTGACGATGATTAAATATAATGTCAGAAGAATTTGAAATCGTTCCGAATAAAAAGGTGAAGAGTGACTTATGGAACCAATTCCAAATGAATATGCAGTAATACTTTTTTTATTGAGCAATATATCGTGGTACGCAGGGTTGTCACTAGAAATATTTTGAGCAGGCTCAATTAACTTTTGAGGAGGCTAGGCTATGCGAGCGCCGAAGGTGCAAAGCATTGCTAGGGGGTCCGGGGCCATGCTCTTGACTGATTTTCATTTTTTTTCAAATTTGAGGCGGCCCGATTTTTATTTGAGGTAGTCAAATCGGCCGCTAGCCGCCTCCTAATGACAACCCTGGGTACGTATCGCAATACGGTGCTAGCATATCGCAGTATATCGTGGTACGCTTTAGGCGTATCGTGACACCCCTAATTATATGTTACATAAATCCACTTATTGGTTGTTATCCATCATCGTGGTGACCTCATTAGGCATTATATGTTACATACATCCACTTATTGGTTGTTATCCATCATCGTGGTGACCTCTTTAGGCATTATTTGTTACATACATCCACTTATTGGTTGTTATCCATCATCGTGGTGACACCAATGGGAGATATATGTTACATACATCCACTTATTGGGTGTTATCCATCATCGTGGTGACCCCAATGGGAGTTATATGTTACATACATCCACTTATTGGGTGTTATCCATCATCGTGGTGACCCCAATGGGAGTTATATGTTACATACATCCACTTATTGGGTGTTATCCATCATCGTGGTGACCCCACTGGGAGTAATATGTTACATACATCCACTTATTGGGTGTTATCCATCATCGTGGTGACCCCAATGGGAGTTATATGTTACATACATCCACTTATTGGTTGTTATCCATCATCGTGGTGACCCCAATGGGAGTTATATGTTACATACATCCACTTATTGGGTGTTATCCATCATTGTGGTGACCCCATTGGGCGTTATATGTTACATACATCCACTTATTGGGTGTAATCCATCATCGTGGTGACCCCATTGGGCGTTATATGTTACATACATCCACTTATTGGTTGTTATCCATCATCGGGGTGACCTCATTGGGCATTATATGTTACATACATCCACTTATTGGGTGTTATCCATCATCGTGGTGAACTCATTAGGCATTATATGTTACACACATCTTCTTATTGGGTGTTATCCATCATCGTGGTGACCCCATTGGGCGTTATATGTTACATACATCCGCTTATTGGGTGTTATCCATCATCGTGGTGACCCCAATGGGAGTTATATGTTACATACATCCACTTATTGGTTGTTATCCATCATCGTGGTGACCTCATTAGGCATTATATGTTACATACATCCACTTATTGGTTGTTATCCATCATCGTGGTGACCTCATTAGGCATTATATGTTACATACATCCACTTATTGGTTGTTATCATCATCGTGGTGACCTCTTTAGGCATTATTTGTTACATACATCCACTTATTGGTTGTTATCCATCATCGTGGTGACACCAATGGGAGTTATATGTTACATACATCCACTTATTGGGTGTTATCCATCATCGTGGTGAACTCATTAAGCATTATATGTTACACACATCTTCTTATTGGGTGTTATCCATCATCGTGGTGACCTCATTGGGCGTTATATGTTACATACATCCACTTATTGGGTGTTATCCATCATCGTGGTGACCCCAATGGGAGTTATATGTTACATACATCCACTTATTGGTTGTTATCCATCATCGTGGTGACCTCATTAGGCATTATATGTTACATACATCCACTTACTGGTTGTTATCCATCATCGTGGTGACCTCATTAGGCATTATATGTTACATACATCCACTTATTGGTTGTTATCATCATCGTGGTGACCTCTTTAGGCATTATTTGTTACATACATCCACTCATTGGTTGTTATCCATCATCGTGGTGACACCAATGGGAGTTATATGTTACATACATCCACTTATTGGGTGTTATCCATCATCGTGGTGATCCCAAAGGGAGTTACATGTTACATACATCCACTTATTGGTTGTTATCCATCATCGTGGTGACCCCAATGGGAGTTATATGTTACATACATCCACTTATTGGGTGTTATCCATCATCGTGGTGACCCCAATGGGAGTTATATGTTACATACATCCACTTATTGTGTGTTATCCATCATCGTGGTGACCCCAATGGGAGTTATATGTTACATACATCCACTTATTGGTTGTTATCCATCATCGTGGTGACCCCAATGGGAGTTATATGTTACATACATCCACTTATTGGGTGTTATCCATCATCGTGGTGACGTCATTAGGCATTATGTGTTACATACATCCACTTATTGGTTGTTATTCATCATCATGGTGACCTCATTAGGCATTATATTTTACATACATCTACTTATTGGTTGTTATCCATCATCGTGGTGACATCATTAGGCATTATAAGTTACATACATCTACGTATTGGTTGTTATCCATCATCGTGGTGACCTCATTGGGCATTATATGTTACATACATCTACTTATTGGTTGTTATCCATCATCGTGGTGACCTCATTGGGCATTATATGTTACATACATCTACTTATTGGTTGTTATCCATCATCGTGGTGAACTCATTAGGCATTATATGTTACATACATCCACTTATTGGTTGTTGTCCATCATCGTGTTGACCTCATTAGGCATTATGTGTTACATACATCCACTTATTGGTTGTTATCCATCATCGTGGTGACCTCATTGGGCATTATATGTTACATACATCCACTTATTGGGTGTTATCCATCATCGTGGTGACCTCATTAGGCATTATATGTTACATACATCCACTTATTGGGTGTTATCCATCATCGTGGTGACCCCAATGGGAGTAATATGTTACATACATCCAATTATTGGGTGTTATCCATCATCGTGGTGACCCCAATGGGAGTTATATGTTACATACATCCACTTATTGGTTGTTATCCATCATCGTGGTGACCCCAATGGGAGTTATATGTTACATACATCCACTTATTGGGTGTTATCCATCATTGTGGTGACCCCATTGGGCGTTATATGTTACATACATCCACTTATTGGGTGTTATCCATCATCGTGGTGACCTCATTAGGCATTATATGTTACATACATCCACTTATTGGGTGTTATCCATCATCGTGGTGACCCCATTGGGCGTTATATGTTACATACATCCACTTATTGGTTGTTATCCATCATCGGGGTGACCTCATTGGGCATTATATGTTACATACATCCACTTATTGGGTGTTATCCATCATCGTGGTGAACTCATTAGGCATTATATGTTACATACATCTTCTTATTTGGTGTTATCCATCATCGTGGTGACCCCATTGGGCGTTATATGTTACATACATCCACTTATTGGGTGTTATCCATCATCGTGGTGACCCCAATGGGAGTTATATGTTACATACATCCACTTATTGGTTGTTATCCATCATCGTGGTGACCTCATTAGGCATTATATGTTACATACATCCACTTATTGGGTGTTATCCATCATCGTGGTGACCCCAATGGGAGTTATATGTTACATACATCCACTTATTGGTTGTTATCCATCATCGTGGTGACCTCATTAGGCATTATATGTTACATGCATCTACTTATTGGTTGTTATCCATCATCGTGGTGACCTCTTTAGGCATTATTTGTTACATACATCCACTTATTGGTTGTTATCCATCATCGTGGTGACACCAATGGGAGTTATATGTTACATACATCCACTTATTGGGTGTTATCCATCATCGTGGTGACCCCAATGGGAGTTATATGTTACATACATCCACTTATTGGTTGTTATCCATCATCGTGGTGACCCCAATGGGAGTTATATGTTACATACATCCACTTATTGGGTGTTATCCATCATCGTGGTGACCCCAATGGGAGTTATATGTTACATACATCCACTTATTGGGTGTTATCCATCATCGTGGTGACCCCAATGGGAGTTATATGTTACATACATCCACTTATTTGTTGTTATCCATCATCGTGGTGACCCCAATGGGAGTTATATGTTACATACATCCACTTATTGGATGTTATCCATCATCGTGGTGACGTCATTAGGCATTATGTGTTACATACATCCACTTATTGGTTGTTATTCATCATCATGGTGACCTCATTAGGCATTATATTTTACATACATCTACTTATTGGTTGTTATCCATCATTGTGGTGACCTCATTAGGCATTATATGTTACATACATCTACTTATTGGTTGTTATCCATCATCGTGGTGACCTCATTGGGCATTATATGTTACATACATCTACTTATTGGTTGTTATCCATCATCGTGGTGACCTCATTGGGCATTATATGTTACATGCATCTACTTATTGGTTGTTATCCATCATCGTGGTGAACTCATTAGGCATTATATGTTTCATACATCCACTTATTGTTTGTTGTCCATCATCGTGGTGACCTTATTGGGCATTATATGTTACATACATCCACTTATTGGGTGTTATCCATCATCGTGGTGACCCCATTGGGCATTATATGTTACATACATCCACTTATTGGGTGATATCCATCATCTGGGTGACCCCATTGGGCATTATATGTTACATACATCTACTTATTGCTTGTTATCCATCATCGGGGTGACCTCATTGGGCGTTATATGTTACATACATCCACTTATTGGGTGTTATCCATCATCGTGGTGACCCCATTGGGCGTTATATGTTACATACATCCACTTATTGGTTGTTATCCATCATCGTGGTGACCTCATTGGGCGTTATATGTTACATACATCCACTTATTGGGTGTTATCCATCATCGTGGTGACCCCATTGGGCATTATATGTTACATACATCCACTTATTGGGTGATATCCATCATGTGGGTGACCCCATTGGGCATTATATGTTACATACATCCACTTATTGGGTGTTATCCATCATCAGGGTGACCCCATTGGGCATTATATGTTGCATACATCCCGTTATTAGGTGATATCCATCATCAGGGTGACCCCATTGGGCATTATATGTTACATACATCCACTTATTGGGTTATATCCATCATCAGGGTGACCCCATTGGGCATTATATGTTACATACATCCACTTATTGGGTGTTATCCATCATCGTGGTGACCCCATTGGGCATTATATGTTACATACATCCACTTATTGGGTGATATCCATCATCGTGGTGACCCCATTGGGCATTATATGTTACATACATCCACTTATTGGGTGTTATCCATCATCGTGGTGACCCCATTAGGCATTATTGTTACATACATCCACTTATTGGTTGTTATCCATCAGCGTGGTGACCCCATTGGAAGTTATATGTTACATACATCCACTTATTGGGTGTTATCCATCATCGGGGTGACCTCATTGGGCGTTATATGTTACATACATAAACTTTTTGGGAGTTATCCATCATCGGGGTGACCTCATTGGGCGTTATATGTTACATACATCCACTTATTGGGTGTTATCCATCATCGTGGTGACCACATTAGGCATTATATGTTACATACATAAACTTATTGGGTGTTATCCATCATCAGGGTGACCTCATTTGGCGTTATATGTTACATACATCAACTTATTGGATGTTATCCATCATCGGGGTGACCTCATTGGGCATTATATGTTACATACATCCACTTATTGGTTGTTATTCATCATCATGGTGACCTCATTAGGCATTATAGTTTACATACATCTACTTATTGGTTGTTATCCATCATTGTGGTGACCTCATTAGGCATTATATGTTACATACATCTACTTATTGGTTGTTAGTCATCATCGTGGTGACCTCATTGGGCATTATATGTTACATACATCTACTTATTGGTTGTTATCCATCATCGTGGTGACCTCATTGGGCATTATATGTTACATGCATCTACTTATTGGTTGTTATCCATCATCGTGGTGAACTCATTAGGCATTATATGTTACATACATCCACTTATTGGTTGTTGTCCATCATCGTGGTGACCTCATTAGGCATTATGCGTTACATACTTCCACTTATTGGTTGTTATCCATCATCGTGGTGACCTTATTGGGCATTATATGTTACATACATCCACTTATTGGGTGTTATCCATCATCGTGGTGACCTCATTAGGCATTATATGTTACATACATCTACTTATTGCTTGTTATCCATCATCGGGGTGACCTCATTGGGCGTTATATGTTACATACATCCACTTATTGGGTGTTATCCATCATCGTGGTGACCCCATTGGGTGTTATATGTTACATACATCCACTTATTGGTTGTTATCCATCATCGTGGTGACCTCATTGGGCGTTATATGTTACATACATCCACTTACTGGGTGTTATCCATCATCGGGGTGACCTCATTGGGCATTATATGGTACATACATCCACTTATTGGGTGTTATCCATCATCGTGGTGACCCCATTGGGCATTATATGTTACATACATCCACTTATTGGGTGATATCCATCATCTGGGTGACCCCATTGGGCATTATATGTTACATACATCCACTTATTGGGTGTTATCCATCATCAGGGTGACCTCATTGGGCATTATATGTTGCATACATAAACTTATTTGGTGTTATCCATCATCCGGGTGACCTCATTGGGCATTATATGTTACATACTTCCACTTATTGGTTGTTATCCATCATCGTGGTGACCTTATTGGGCATTATATGTTACATACATCCACTTATTGGGTGTTATCCATCATCGGGGTGACCTCATTGGGCGTTATATGTTACATACATAAACTTATTGGGTGTTATCTATCACCGGGATGACCTTTATTAAGCAATGTATGTTACAGACATCAACTTATTGGATGTTATCTATCACTGGGATGACTTCATTCGGAATTATATGTTACAGACATCAACTTTTTGGTTGTTATATCTCACTATGATGACCTCATTGGGCATTATATGTTACCAACTACAACTTATTGGTTATTAACTTATATGTTTTTATGAAGCTAGTTTTTTATTATTTAATGCATCATGTGTGTTGCTGTATGTTTCTTTGTTATTGTGTCTCTGTTCACATCTTCATATACAGTACAATTGCTCAACGTCATTGTGGCCCTTTAGGCCTTAGATTCATTATCTAAGGGTCATTCAGCTATGCTCAATGTGATGTGTGTTTAGCTTGCTTTGGTCTCCAGCTGGAACCTGACTGGGAATATATACCATTACATTATAACAAAGCATGTAGGGCCATATCAAAGGAAGGCCAAATAATGCTGATGATTAATAATTTGCTTAATTTATTGCTTCACCATTTTGGCTTATGAAAGACTTGCTATATATTAGGCTGTTGTGACTTTTTATGAAAGAAGGAGTTCCTTGATACTAGAAGCCACTTCATATATATTTGTATTGGAATATCCATTTGATTAAATAACTTGAGATCAGCTGTGTTCTTTTAAATTGCTAATATATTTAAAATTAAAGTGTTTTAACAACTGGCAAGCCATTGTGCCGTTTTTCCGCACCCGTCTTATCACTCTGGATAATAATTCATGTTAACAACATCTTGAACTTGATTTTTTTCAAAAGTAACATTATAATAATATCACCAGCATGAACTTATTGTGTCTTATATGTTCAGCATCAACATATTGGGTGTTATATAACATCAGCATGAGCTTATTGGGTCTCATAGTTAACTGATATCAGCTTATTAGGCCTTATATTTTACCATTATCAACTTATTGGGTGTAATATATAACATCAGCATGATCTTTTTTGGTCTTTTGTTTTACTGATATCAGCTTACTGGACCTTATTTGTTACCAACATCACCTTATTGGGTGTTACAAGTATACAATGTCAGCATGACATAATTTGGTCTTATATGGTACCGGCATCAGCTTAACGGGTGTTATATATAACTTCAGCATGATCTTATTTGGTCTTTTTTTTTACTGATATCAGCTTACTGGACCTTATTTGTTACCCACATCAGCTTATTGGGTGCTACATGTATACAACGTCAGCATAACCTTATTGGGTCTTATATGTTACTAACATCAGCTTATTGGGTGTTAAATAACATCAGCATGATCTTGTTTGGTCTCATATTTTACTGATATCAGCATACTGGACCTTATATGTTACCAGATCAACTTATTGGGTTTTATATAAAATCAGCATGATCTTATTGGGTCTTATATTTTACTCATATCAGCTAAATTGACCTCATATGTTACCCACGTGACATCAACTTATTGGATAGTATACGTCATCGGCATGAGATTATTGGGCCTTAAATGTTATTGCCATCAATTTATTTAGTGTCTTCTATTACCACCATCAACTTGTTTGGTGTTATATATCACCTGTATTATCTCATTGGTCCTTATGTCTAACTAACATCAACGTGATGGATGTTATTTGTCAGTTGCATGAGTTTGTTGTCTTAAATATTACCAACATCCATGCATATTGAAATAATACAAATCAAGTTCATTAACTAATAGGACATTTTATCATATCAACTTTATGTTGTTGGGTGTTATAAATCACTGACATTAAGTTATTAGGTCTTATATTTTACTGATATCAAAATATAGGGTGTTTTATATTATCGATAATAAATTATTGTGACGTATATTTTGCCGACATTAAATTATTGGGCGTTATATATAACAGCTATTAATTTATTGGGTCTTGTACTTTACCATACATATTACCGATATTAACTAATTGGATCTTATATTTAACTGCATGAACTTATTGGGCCTAACATGTTACAGACATCAGCTAATTGAGCCTTACAGGTTATGACATCAAATTATTGGGTCTTGTATGTTATCACCATAATCTTATTGGGCTAATATGTAACTGTTATCGACTCATTAAGACTTATATGTTACAGAAATCAAGTTATTGGGAATTATATGTTACCAACAAAAACTCATTGAGACTTGTATGTTATTGTTATCAACTCATAGGGCCTTATATGTTACCGGCGTCAAATCATTAAGTCTTGTATGTTACCATTGGGCCTTATATGTTACTGCTATTGACTCATTGGGCCTTATATGTTACTGTTATTGACTCATTGGGCCTTATATGTTACTGTTATTGACTGTTTTCGTCGCATTTGGCCGTATATGTTACTGTTATCAATGCATTTGACCTTATATGTTACTGTTATTGACTCATTGGGCCTTACATGTTACTGTTTTCGTCGCATTTGACCGTATATGTTACTGTTATCAATGCATTTGACCTTAAATGTTACTTTTATGGACACATTTGGCCTTATATGTTACTGTTATAGATGCATTTGATCTTATATGTTACTGTTATCAACTTATCAACACATTTGGCCTTATATGTTACTGTTATCGATGGAATTGACATTATATGTTACTGTTATCGACACATTTGGCCTTATATGTTACTAATATTGATGCATTTGACATTATATGTTACTGTTTTCGACGCATTTGGCCTTATATGTTACTGTTATCAACGCATTTGGCCTTATATGTTACTGTTATTGACACATTTGGCCATGCATCTTACTGCTATCGACTCATTCCGCCTTGTATGTCACTGTTTTTGGCTCATTGGTCCTTTATATGTTACTGTTATTGACTTATTGGGCCTTGTATGTTACTGTTATCGATGCATTTGGCCTTATGCGTTACTGTTATCGACGCATTTGACCTCATACGTTATTGTTATCGACGCATTGATCCTTATATGTTACCAACAACAAATCATTTGACCTTTTTATGTTACTGTTATCGACACATTTGGCCATGTATCTTACTGATATCGACTCATTCCGCCTTGTATGTCACTGTTATTGGCTCATTGGGCCTTTATAAGTTACTGTTATTGACTTATTGGGCCTTGTATGTTACTGTTATTGATGCATTTGGCCTTATGCGTTACTGTTATCTACGCATTTGACCTCATACCTTATTGTTATCGACGCATTGATTCTTATATGTTACCAACAACAAATCAATTGGCCTTATATGTTACTGCTATCAACACATTTGACCATATATGTTACTGTTATGGACACATTTGGCCTTATATGTTACTGTTATAGATGCATTTGATCTTATATGTTACTGTTATCAACTTATCAACACATTTGGCCTTATATGTTACTGTTATCGATGGAATTGACATATGTTACTGTTATCGACACAGTTGGCCTTATATGTTACTAATATCGATGCATTTGACATTATATGTTACTGTTTTCGACACATTTGGCCTTATATGTTACTGTTATCAACGCATTTGGCCTGAAATGTTACTGTTATCAACGCATTTGGCCTTATATGTTACTGTTATTGACACATTTGGCCATGTATCTTACTGCTATCGACTCATTCCGCCTTGTATGTCACTGTTTTTGGCTCATTGGGCCTTTATATGTTACTGTTATTGACTTATTGGGCCTTGTATGTTACTGTTATTGACTTATTGGGCCTTGTATGTTACTGTTATCTACGCATTTGACCTCATACCTTATTGTTATCGACGCATTGATTCTTATATGTTACCAACAACAAATCAATTGGCCTTATATGTTACTGCTATCGACTCATTGGGCCTTATATGTTACAGTTGTAGACTCATTGGGCCTTATATGTTACTGTTATTGACTCATTGGGCCTTATATGTTACAGTTGTAGACTCATTGGGCCTTATATGTTACTGTTATTGACTCATTGGGCCTTATATGTTACAGTTGTAGACTCATTGGGCCTTATATGTTACTGATACCAAAGCATTTGGCCTAATACGTTACTGTTATTGACGCATTGATTCTCATATGTTACCAACAACAGATCATTGGGCCTTATATGTTACTGCTATCGACTCATTCAGCTTATATGTTACTGTTATTGACTCATTGGGCCTTATATGTTACTGTTATTGACTCAGTGAGCCTTATATATTACTGTTATTGACTTATTGGGCCTTATATGTTACTGTTATCAACGCATTGGGCCGTATATGTTACTGTTGTAGACTCATTGGGCCTTATATGTTACTGTTATCAACACATTGGGCCTTATATGTTACTGTTATTGACTCATTGGGCCTTAAATGTTACTGCTATCGACTCATTCAGCCTTATATGTTAATGTTATTGACTCATTGGGCCTTATATGTTACTGTTATTGAATCATTGTGCCGTATATGTTACTGTTATTGACTTATTGGACCTTATATGTTACTGTTATTGACTCATTGAGTCATATATGTTACTGTTATTGACATATTGGGACTTATATGTTACTGTTATTGACTCATTGGGCCTTATATGTTTCTGTTATTGACTCATTGAGTCATATATGTTATTGTTATTGACTTATTGGGTCTTATATGTTACTGTTATCAACGCATTTGGCCTTAGATGTTACTGTTATCGACGTATTTGACCTTATATGTTACTGTTATCGACACATTCAGCTTTACATGTTAATGTTATTGACTCATTGGGCCTTATATGTTACAGTTATTGACTCATTCAGCCTTATATGTTACTGCTTTTGACTCATTGGGCCTCCTATGTTACTGTTATTGACTCATTCAGCCTTATATGTTACTGTTATCAACGCATTAAGCCTTACATGTTAATGTTATTGACTCATTGGGCCTTATATGTTACTGTTATTGACTCATTAAGCCTTATATGTTATTGTTATTGACTCATTTGGCCTTATATGTTACTGTTATTGACTCATTCAGCCTTATATGTTACTGTTATTGACTCATTGGGCCTTATATGTTACTGTTATTGACTCATTGGGTCTTATATGCTACTGTTGTTGACTCATTGGGCCTTACATGTTACTGTTATCGACGTATTGGACCTTATATGTTACTGTTATTGACTTTTTTGGCCTTATATGTTACTGTTTTGATGCATTGGGCCTTATATGTTACTGGTATTGGCTCATTGGGCCTTACATGTCCAACAACAACAAACATGCAGATTGTTTTCTATTCAAAATAATAAATCTTCTACCGATATTACAGATATTACCAGAATATTGTTGCTATGGTTCAATGCAGACGGTGCGGTTCTTATGAACACCTAGTTCAAGCCTAGGGTGGACCAGCATATATTCTCTTTCATAAAATGTTGGTAAATCTTTTATATTTAACCCAGATAATTATGTAGTCTAGTTTAGTTTTAACCTGATTATTCTCTATTCGCATTAAACTTTTTTGTATTCGGCGCAGTATGACCTGTTAAGTGTCGGTGTAACGTAAACCCCATATAAATAAATAAATACGTTTTTGTAACCCAAGCCCAAGTATACTAGTGTTTATACCTGCAGTCTGTAAAAACGCTAAACAACAACATGTTAACAGTATAGTTTGATAGGATAAAATTAATACTCATATTTATTGCCTTTATCTACGGCAAGTTTATAGTGTCAAATATAATATATAATAAATAATAAAAATAAATAAAAGGTTTCATCCGTTTAAATTTTTAATATCTGCTAACGATATCATTATTATCATCATCAGCAGTATCAGTAGTAGTAGTAGTAGTAGTAGTAGTAGTAGTAATAGTAGTAATAGTGGTAGTTGTAATTTCAGTATCAATATCATTTTATCTGTCATAGCGTACCGAGTCCAATTAATTACCCAATAAGTATGTAACACATTTCTTGTATCCCTGACTGTTTGAGGACGAAGTCGCCTACTGTGTCTCGTCCATCATGTCATGGAAAAATCATACAATTGGTATTTGGTTAAAAATCATGCTGGATAACAACATATTGTGTTATATAGTTTTCGAATTGTATTTAAAATATATTAAGTAACACGTTCCTTGGTAGACCATGTAACTGTTGTATTGTAGATGATCCTTCGAATGCGACAACATCTATAAATCACTGGATTG
The DNA here is from genome assembly GCA_007844125.1 of Sinonovacula constricta. Classification (NCBI taxonomy): domain Eukaryota; kingdom Metazoa; phylum Mollusca; class Bivalvia; order Cardiida; family Solecurtidae; genus Sinonovacula; species Sinonovacula constricta. Next base: position 17,009,564 of record CM017570.1, read on the forward strand.
AAACCATGCTAATAGAAACGTCCTGTTTATTTGTTGTTCGTTGATCCCCGGCCGATAGTTAGGAAAAAAATAATGAACGTTGTAAGGAATTGGAAGCTTCGCACAATCACTCAAAATTATTGCGGCTAAGGAAATACGGCAGACAACGAGGAGGGAGATGTTGAACATGTGTCTCACAAGATATTTTTTAGATCTATCCTACTCCTTTTTTATAAGGACAGCATGGTTGAAAGAAAAGATGGTGTTTTTCATAAATGAACTCATTAGACGTAGACGTAGAAGACATACAGACAACTGGATTATTTATTTTATTATAATTTTTACATATACAAGACCTACATATGTTGCATTGGGCGATTTATATTTCTTTGTGTCCCACCACCAAACTCTTTTAATACGAATTCTAGAATCACATAATTATAGTGTTGCCTTCACTATAATACCATTATCCATTGAACAATAAACTTTAAGACATTATAAGAGGAAATTTATAGTAATTAACAGTTGCACCACATTACCAAGTGACCATTTATTTAATTTAAATTAAGCACTAAACCTACATTTTTAAAACTCTCAAGTACCAAATGACATTGATAAAGGAAACATGAGTTTGTATTCACTGATCTGCATTGTTGTAACTTTATATCATTCCTACTTTGTCACATTTTCTTTATTATAGCAATATATGCATATCTATGTCTAAATTAAACAATTTATATATTGACTTTAATCTTCATCCAGTACAATATATTTTAAATAAAATCATCCCAACCAAACAGTTTAAAACTTACCGCCACCTCCTGGGGACCGATGCTACATAAACCCGATAGTTTTCCCTTCATGTTGCAGTGGTCAATAACCTTGTTGGTGGAAGGGTCCACACGCTTCAGTCTCTTATTGTTATAATCACACACGACTATAGTCCCGTCACCGAGCTGACCGCATCCATAAATATTACAGTCTTGTTCATTAACTGATATCTTGACATTGATATCACTCCTGTGTCCGATCGTGTATTGTTCTATTTCGGTAACGAGTGATCTAAAGCCATTCAAAGATTCAACTATCTGAGTATCAGGCTTGTAGAAAAACGGTCTATTCTTGATCGAATCTTTTGACTCCCTGCATAATTGATCCGCTTTTTTTACAAGCTCCTGTCCCTTCTTCTTAAGAATAACTAAATCAGCTGTGCGCTTTTGTGACCGTTTTACGTCCTTTAAAATTTTGCTCATTAGTTCTTTACTTTTTGCACAGTCCTTGCGACGTTCATTTGCTGCAGAGATAAGTTGGTTTTCGGCATGTGTAATACTATTCCTTCCCTTAGCGGTAAGCTGTCTAATTTTGGCAATAAGTGTTCGCTCGTAATTTTCCAGGTCCTTTATGTATGTATGTCCTTTCTTCTGTACATTTTCCACATAATTATCTATAGTATCCATGACCTGGGTAACACGGACAAGAGTCGACTGTAACAGGTCGGGTACTGCTTGAAGTTTTTGATCGGCAACTAGTTCATTTGCTGCCTCGCTGATTTGCTTTACATTCTGGCATGACCTGTAATAATAAAATGTACATTTAAAATGTGAAATATGCCTATAAATTATGAAATAAATCAATATCAATAACACGGTTGCTAAAGCATTGGATGAGGTAAAAGTTCGTTAATTTTTAAATTTCCCATGTTATAGGTTGATATTGTAACACCATTATACACTGACATTAAAGTGCAAGTCTCCTCGTAGTATCATAGGTGTACTGAATATGTGAAGTAAGTATCAATACATCTATACATTTATATAGATGACAACTGCCCAATTTCTCTCATGTAACCTGCTTGAGACGGGTTAATTTACAATAGTTTGTTCCGATATTACTGTAGAGTATGTGCATGCCATGTCTCATAATTTAATATGATTGCGCCATGATCGAGACATTATACCATTATATATATATTGCAGCTTCTGTAACTTCACGAAAAACTATTGCTTTTTGAATCTTTAGAAAAAAATGTATTTTGCCGGTTAGTCAAAGACAAATGTCTATTGTTGTTGGGGATGTGGCTTTTGAAGGGAATACAATTATTACCAACCTAATTAGTTTTGTTCCCGAAATATGATTGTAATACGGAAGAACATAATTATACTACGGAAAGGTATGCGCGGCCTAGATGTAGTTGAGATTGATTCTGACATAGAATAGACAACCCAACCGCCGCCGTCCCTAGCCCGCCCCTCTCACCCTTGCACAATATCCCTTTCGTTTATTTTAACATAGGTGGACACAATCTAAACTTTGACAAAAGCAGACATCAATCTGGTAAATTATTAAAATATATCTAGAGAATGATATTCTATAACAACAAATCCGAGGCTATTTTCATTTTATTTACGAGACTGAACTGTGCGAACCAAATAAATGTGCAGTTGTTGTTTTTTTGGTGTATTTTTAAATACATCGCAGTGACCGCTTATGATCATTAAAGTGACATACAGTATCTAGATAGAGGAAGACCCCAAACAAATGTCTGGGTAGAAACACCGGCGCACCGCAAGTGAGTGGAAAGACCTCCCACATTAAGTCCTTCGCCCAGAACAGGACTCGAACCCACACGGTAAGAGGCTAAGCGGTCAGAGGAGTTACAAGACGGCGACTCAACCATTACACCACGGGCGACCCTGTGTGCTGTTTTCTTTGGCCCAAAAACGTTTAAACACATCTATAATATGTTATCCGGCAAGCGGAAATATTTATGTGTTGTGTGCAAAATACAAAATAAATATGTATACTGGAAAAAAATGCTGCTTGTTTGTTAATATTTACCGTAGTTATATTTCCTTATTCCTTAATACTTTCTAAATCATAATGGTTGGCATAAAATGCGTTGCTTTGGCAGTTGTAGTAATGATTATTTTCTAAAATCCCAATGAACAGTGTACTGGAACAGGACGGTAGTGATGATATTTGCACACTCTGTTTTTAATCTGTTTTTAATTTTTGTTATGCATACAATCCGACGATACTGCAGTTACTTCTTACAATAGAAATCTAAGATAGCAAAATTGTTTTGTTGTTGTATTCAATTATTTCTATTCCCAGTGTATGCAATAAACGATCGATGGGTAAACAGAGCTACAAATGTAATCCAGCTACATTTATCTTCCAACTCGAAGGAAAGTATTTGCTTGTTTTAGCATATTTTTGTGAATAATTCAAAGCAGTTTTCAACAACAAAGTTACGTTGCTACAGGTATATGTTTTTGCATTTTGTTCAGAATTTCCGTGACTAGTCAGTTTAATAAAACTAAAGTAAATCAAGGGCAAAGTGAGCGCCCGATATGGGGATCGAAACCACGACCCCCGGATCACCGTTCCGGAGCTCTGCCTACTGAGCTAACAGGGCCACCTGTGGGACTCTCCACCCCTGGCACTACACTCCTCCCCCACTTACCTCTCTGGGCCCAAGCCCAACTCAGGACAGCCACACCAGGCTTCCGTTTTTACTTCTGATACTAGTAAAGTAATTCATGGCAAAGTAAGCGCCCGATGTGGAGATCGAATCCATGACCCCCTACTAAGCTAAGCTAACCGGGCCACTCGCGAGCCTATCCACCACACCGGCAGTACAAAACCGTTAGAAACGATTTACTTTATGTCCAGATACATTTCAGAATACATTTCCGACATTTTCGAAACATGTTTTCCGGGATGCATACCCACTAGAATGTATGTCAGTTTCGGATTCCCCGGACCTGGTAGCGTAATCGGTAGAGCCCCCACGTACGGGAGGCCCCGGGTACAATTCCGGGCCGCGACATATCTAAGGCATTAATAATGTTAGTGGTGTAGCTCCCTTGCTAACGCTCAAGCAAATATATGGGTAGTTCCAAGATTGGTCGGCCCGGTGTCATTAAAACTTGACTGGGGGTAGTATCATGCCAGGTGTTCACGGCATGCTAAACAACGTGAAGGCAGCACTATATCTGCTGCAAGTGAACACCATCTCCAGATAACTGAAATACTGTTGGTGGGAAGATAAACCCAATAATCAAATTCGGTCTTCTCTCCCCCACCACCAGCTGAAATGTTCTGGATCCGGGCCTCTGACTTAAGTGAAATCAATAACCTGACATGCAAAGTATATGTTACCTGTGACTCAGCCGTTCACAGGTGTTACACAGAAGCACGTCGTGCGTTCCGCAATAGTGTTCGATCACTTCATCCGGATGATCCACACATCGCTCGGTGAGCACGTACTGAAACTTTGTTTCAGTCACCGCAATTACTTGATGATCGGTAGTGTATTTTGTATGACCTAATAAACAGTTCGCACACAAGAAAATCTTGCAGATCAAGCAGTAATGTCCCGAATCGCATAGTTTCTTATTTTTTCGACAAACAGAACATGGGTATTCAATATATTCCTCCGACCAGCTTTCAGCCTGACCTCCAGTCGTCATTTCAAATACCGAGTTTCCTTATAGGTTTATCCAACAGAATAAAAAACGAACACAAAACTTGGAGTGTATGACTGTGCAAACGTTTTTAAAACTTTAGAGCGGAATCAATACAATTTTAGGTCTGCTAAAAGTTAAACTAAAAGACTGCCGTACAGTAACTGTACAGGTAGCGTTCTGGATAACTCTATTTATAGCAACAACGAAATGAAATGACATGCGCAGACGCTGATATACCCAGGTCATATTATAGTCCGGCAGCTAGGTATGGTTACCGCGCACACACACGCCGCCCCCTTACACCCCCCTCCACCTCCTTCTCCTCTCGACTTTTTCGTGGGTTGTAATTTCATTCACCTTTCCGCGAGTCTAAAAATAGAGTTAAAAGAGCAGAAATGGACAAGCCTCATCCAATCAACTGAATTAAGATGCAAACAGAGAAGCGAGTACAGCAACGTACGATTCCTTGCAAACCACGAACAACAAACAACCTGGTTGGTATTAAATTGAACCAAAGGCTCAAACAGATTTAAACTGATCGCTTGTCAAAATCATTGTTTGTGGGACAATGTGTAAGTTATAATCACCATACCGCTGGTAAAGTGTCAATCAACGCGATGTGAATGGTTTATTCCATGCTAATACACAATGTGCAATATCTATTTTTAGATCTCGCGGAAAGGTGAATTTCTTACGATGATTTGAAATAATGGTTGGAAAATAACAACAACAAAAATCACAACCTCGTGTAAAGTTGTACATATATTGTGTAATGTCATGGCCGAGTAACACTAAATTGGCTAAGCACATGGCATGAAGAAATGCGAATTATATTCAGTGTTTCGTGTGTTTGTGGTTTTGACATTTTGCTCGTGGATTTTTAATTGCTTATGACATTGAAATTCAGAACATTGAATATAGCGCAATAAAACTGCGAATATAGTTGTGTTTTTGACAGGATGACTTGAGAATTTTGGAGACACGTTGGGTCTATTGTTATCGGCTTTTCTACCTAATGTTTATGATGTTCCAATAACAACACGCATATATAAGAGAACTAAATAGGGGTCAACACTGGAAGATGGTTTTAAAAGAGTCAATCTGAAAATGAGTACAACTTGTAACTGATTCTACCTAGTGAGGCATCTGTCCTATATGTATACTACACATAACAATAGACAAGCTATAATCACAAAGTAATAATACAACATCTCCCTCTTTCAAAATTTATGTCCAAATTAATAAAGATAAATTTAATAAAACACTAAGAATATGAACATGTCCATTAAATATAAGTCTGTTCATTCATTACCAATTTCACAACAACAATATCTTTTTCCTAGATAAACCCAAGTATCAAATATCAAGTACACACCGCTGTTGATTACAACTGTCAGCTAGTGATTATGTTCCCCAATTAAAATCGCCTGTTATCTGTCTGTGCTGATATTCACATTGTTTATAGATCCAAGATTTGTCTGGGCTTCACGTGTCGACGAATGGATATGTTTACTCTCGCCTTTTACCAATAGGTATATGGCGAGCACATAATAACATGAATATTATGGTAATGGATCACGCATGTAAACTTTATCACCGTTTTTCGCACTTATTAATTAACTGACCTCTATATGCGAAATGTATTAACAACATATAGCAATACCAATATGTCAAGTAGTCTGTGTATTTTAAGTGTATTTAAAGTAAAAATGGATATGCATTATTCCTGTGCATTATACATATTAGACATATTATTTAAAAGCGTCTTTTTGTTTCATGCCGCTAGTTTTGCCCTTTACATGTCTCCCAAATCTGGTGATATATACCTGAGAGCCATGTTTTATTTACACTAGCTCTGGGTTTAGTGGACTCTGTGGTGTGCCTGATATTTCCCATTTGTCAAACATTCCAGAATGGTTTTGGGGCTTATGGAGATTAACAATGGAAGCTGGTATTAAAGAGGCAATCTGAACACGAGAACATGTAACTTTTAATTGACTCAACCCAGTGAGACAGTTATCTTATATGTGTACTACACACAGCATGCAGTAAGAAATAGACTACAATAATATAGTCATTATATAAAATTGGGATTTGACGTCGTGTGTTGGTTGTGCATATTTCGAAGACAAAGGCATCGTCTACATTTGGATTGCCTTTCTAAAGGTGCTTGCGCGGAGAGAATGTTAGAGAAACGTGTTTGCTGGTCGTCTGTGATTGACAACATCAAAACAACAGGGACTCACATAATCTGACATTTTGAGGGTTGTCTTTATTGTTGCAGACTACAAAAATATCTGTTGGAGAAATTGTATTTTGATTGATTGTGTTACTTTTACTAAACCGTTTTTATCATGTGCGTAAATTGTTTAATCTTTTTTTACATTATATATATATGTGTGTTTATAAATTTTCTATTTAATCATTTTATCTTCTAGAAGTGATCAGCATTACTTTAATTTTAATTTCGATACAATACCTACAAATTTAATAGTTTATATTTCAAAGATGTATAATTAATTATTTAAATATATGCATATTTAAAGGTTGCCAGCCGAACAAGACGTTCAACATTTATTGTCGGAAATCTTGTAAGAGCTAAATTGCAGACGCTCTCGTGTGCTAAGATAATTATTGAGATAGAACAAAACACTCGACTAAGCACAACACATCAGTAATACAAAGGTACATGATATCTGTCCAAAATATCAATGATAGCTGTAGCTGGTGTCAAGTGAAGACTGAGGATACAATAACAGTTTGTCTATGTAGGTGAATTTACCTAAAAGTGTATGGGTAATATTGTTTGTTTCTGACTTGAAAAATGAGCAGAATGTGTTACTTACAAAATACATGGTTTATTTAGAGCATATATGTACTACCATGAACACTGGTCTAAATTTAATATATTACGAAGTCCAATGTGTTCTGCTAATATATTTATGTATACACTTGACTTGGAAAAATAGGCTATTTAAGTTGAATTGCAGTCAAATGAGATTGACTTGAAATGACCATGTTTGCAATGTACTGCAGGAGGTATTTCATACATATCTTGGCTCTTCCGTGGTATTAAACATTGTCGTTGTTATTCGAAGCAATTCTGCATATTGTTAGCCAAAACACCGAGTATCTGTGCATCTAAAATCAAATAAATAACACATATTTTTGTGTGTGTGTTTTTTTTACATCGGCAAAATGTATATTCGAGTGAAACAACACTAACAACAATCCAAGCGTTCAATACATATTTCTACTAGAGATTATATTGTATTGTTTTGAAATTGTTTTTATGCTTATTTTTACAATGTGCGAGTTTAATCTTGAATCGTGATGCTTTGTGCTTTTGTTTGGTTTAATATAGTTCACAATAGTTTACCATTAAATCTATAACATTTAAAATGTTACTTATGCTATTTATTTTCCCACATTCCAACACTAATTGCGGCAATACCTTTACGCGTTTTTATAAGTCTTTTTAAGGAGCCGATTACTAATGCCGGCGAATCTTTTAACAAAATATTGGCCTAGGACAGGGTCAGCAAATCCTTTTTACTGTTATATCTGATGTCCTTATGTACTTTTTTAATATGTATGTAAAATGTCAAGTTTCGGACAACTGTTGTTTTAGTCTCTGTTTATATGTTCTTGCTTGTATGATTTGTGTAGAAAAAAAACAAGATTAAAACAAAAGAGCAAATTGAATATAAGAAATGCACATGTCCACCATAAATTCACCCTATATATTAGAACTTTGAACATTTACACATTTTAAACAGTTGTTTTGATAACATTTAAAGTAATATTCTGCCACCCATTAGATATAGAAATGAATTAGATTCTTCTATTATGTTGATGTTTTTTATCTGTCAGATTATTGTGTAGAGTCTATGGATGAATAAACAATATTCAACATTATCCTGCCCTGTGATGTGTTAAAACATTGTTATGAAAAATAACAGTTTATATACAATCTCAGGCGCATCTGTAATAAGGGAGGCATTTGTTTCTTTCAAAGATACACTTTAAATCACTCGTTTGGCATGTGTCTATTCCAGAAGAAGCGACTTCTGTCTTACGGGCCAACAATCGCAAGATGTGATTCAATCGCCCCACCCGCCTTGGCACAATGGATTCCTGGATACTACGGGTAAGATAGATACTGACGAACCCAATTATAAACAACGGTACACTGACAACATGTCTTGACAACATGTCTTGTATTAAACATCAACAAAGAACATGCTAACTTTTAATCCGGGCTTAAAGATGAGAAGGGTCATTGTAAAGAAAACCGACTCAAAGGCTCAGATGAACTTACATGCGCAGTACTGAATAGAGGATACAGCGGCAAGGCAAAGGGTCCAGTTCTCTAATCGCAGTGAAGCAACATTTTGCATCATATTTAAATACACTACAGAAAGTATGCGCATAAGTTCTATCTGCCTGTACACCTGGTCTCGAGATTATAAAGTCGTTATTATGACAGTTATGATGACAGTGGTAAAGGTCCATTGCTAACGACTAAGCAAACATATAGGTAGTGTTTCTCGATTTGTTGATCCGATGTAAGGAAAATGTGCCTTCTGTGGTATCATGCCAGGCGTTCACGGCCAGCTAAACACAGTGAAGAAACGACGATATCAACTTCACCGTCACAAGTGGCAAGCATCTCCAAATAACTGAGCAAATGTTGGTGGGACGGTAAACCCCCAACATAAACACACACAACATTAGAGTCATGTTTCTTTGGGTATATATTGCTTATTATAGACTAGCATTATTCCAATACGAGTGTAAATTTTCAAATACAATAATGTGTCAATATAGTTAATATAGATATAAAATGTATGTTTTAATATTTATATTTTTGCACCGATTTGACTTGTCCATCCCCTTACCACAGAACGAGATACACGGCAGATATATTAACTTCCAGCCATTATATATACCTAAAGACAAGGAAAATATTATGCCACCAAAGAGATTTTACGTCCTCAGTCAATCAGTTCGGCAACCTTGTAATTATCTCCTCAAACAAATTAACAATACACGGGTTTAGTGTCAAGTTTACCTTACAACTCCATACTATTAGAGGTACATAAAAACGTTAACGCCTGTTGAATCACGTATTAAGCCATCACAAGGCTAAATCACTGAAATGTGTCACTACCCAGTGGGACTTACAACATACTCGTACATTAACATATAGTAAGGGGCTAAAATGAAATGGTATATGTTAAAAAAACACTTTACCTAAACATTAGATGAATAGAGGAAACAAAAGCCACAATCAGCGTAAATAATGATACCCCACAAAACAGACAATATACAATTAAAGAAAATGTAGCAAGAAAGGAACATTAAACTAAAAACACATGAAAACAGATCCGAAAAAATGTGTTGCTACTAATTACATGGAGCTTCTCCTGAGCAACGGGTTTTATTTAGTTCAATATGAACAGATCAGGTGCTCATTAATTGAAGAGGTGAAGACGTGCATACAACAGACACACTTCATATGCACTAACCGCAGAGCAACTGTACGTTTTACTATGATATTTGTCAACATTTCTAAAGATGATAATCCTGATATGTCTCTTTTACAATGTTTACATTCCGTATGCTCATTGAAGAAACATAAATAAAGAGATGCTGGTGATACCATAGCTGACAGAAGCAATGCTTTGTTATATGCAATTTGTTTTGTTAAGTTAAATAACGTCTTTCTTGTTTTGATTGTTTGACATTGAACATTTTGAATATCGGTTTAGGAAGTAAATGGATGTATAATTGCCAGTGTTGCAATTGATTTAGGAACTACTGGGGAAAAACTTTGCACTCAGTACGTGTTGTAGCTAAGGTGTCACAATAATACTATACTATAAATACCGCAAGTAAAATACTGCATTAAATAATGAACATTCTGAAATAGGCGCTTATTGATTTTATTGTAACTTAAACTTCTTAATTATAGGTAAACTAAAAAAAGATAGGTAGATTCGATTTTGCACGAACATTTGTTACTTTTGAACTTGTTGTTGCTTCTTTTCAATTGAGTTACTATTTGTCTTTTCATTTATACCAAAGCCCAGCAAACAAACGAATGAGTCTGCTTTTTTCTTAACAACAATAACAGCCTTTTAATATACACATGTGTCACCTTGGTATATAGCATTCCATATATATGTTGGTGTTAAAGGTATGATTCTGTTGTATTTCAAATAAGTTTTTAATTCATTTTGATAGTTTGCTCGTAAACGACGAGTCTTACTCCCTCAACTACAATTTGCTTGATTTTATTAATCCATTTACACACACACATATTTACGTTTGGAATTAGCTGCATTGCACAGTTTCCTGTTTCTGCGTACAACACATAAATGAGGTACTATTTGAATTTGTAAGCAAGTGCCTAGGCGTTGCCTAGATATTTTTCAACCGGAGATATATGTTTAAAACACCAATGTTCAAATATCAACAGGAATACGTGATTATTGGAAAGAGACGGTGATTCCTCATCGTGGACATTTTGGCATTCTGCGTCAAGTGACTAGACTAAAGTAATTTGTAGCACACAGTAAAAAATAATTTCTATCGAGCTCATCTTGTCATTCCGTGAAGATATGTATAAACAAATCATATCACTCCGTACAAACTAGCAGGGTCTGTCACATACTGAAACCTTACAAATCAGTCTCTACAATTATTGTGCCATAGTAAATTTTAGTAAGTACGCCAGTTCCATCTGTGTCATGATGTCCCCATACAGTCTATCATCCGTGAATATAGAACTTTGGCAATATACCAGTGCAGAAGTTCCGTTCTATTCCTATCGGTATTTTATTTCTTTGGCTTTTTACCGGAAACGTTTCACTTTAAATTGTGCACTGTGCATGGCCCCTTTAAATCAACAATTTATACCGTTGTGCGGGGCGTACCTTTAAAATGACTTACGGACACACCTTAAATCGATGTATCCGCATACATCCCGGTGCGATATGTTGGCCCTTTTCAAATAACTGTGAAATATCCGGACGTTTGTCGGTTTTACCTGTACAAGTCACCATGACAGGGAGCTTTAGATTTGAACAGCTGTTGACACTAACTATCCACCCCTGTATACTTGTAAATCAAAGCCGCCCGTGTCCGCGACAAGTCAAAGTCGTTCAAAGATATAGTGGTATAGGTACATTGCTTTTTTCTTTGTTGTTGTTGTAGATTTGTTTGTTTATTGTTTGTTTTTGTTTTTATTATATTTTACGATAGGTATTTAGTACACATGATACTTGGATGTTCTTGTATGAAGAGTGTTAAAATAATTTTGATCCTGCAAAAACATCTTCGTATCAGAAACAAGCCATGATAGTTGAAATGCATGTTGTTTGCATGGCCCTGTATCTAGATTGTCAAATTACTTCGTGGCCGCCACGGGGTGGCTATTTTTTATACATACATATAGAGAAAAACTGAACAGCTTATTCGGAAACTACAACAGCTAGAGCCTTGATATTTGCTGCACATGTTTCCTGGATGACCCTCTATCAAGATTGTTCACATCATTTTGATCCATAAAAAACCTGACCGTCAAGGGTGTAGCCATTTTCCCTGTATGGTTATATAGGACAATTTTGAAAAATATTTTTTTTATTCTTAATTAATGCCTTTAGTGGCCTTGTATAGAGTGTAAAAATAATTTTGACTTGACTAAAAGCAAAGCCACAAGGGCTAAAAGTCTATGACATTCAGGTGAGCGATATATAACCATCGTGACCCTTTTGTTGTCTGTCTGGATACCAGTTAACGTTATCCCGATATTGTCCGGAGAATATTCACTGTTAAAAAAAACTGAGGCAGAAGGATTGGATCACAGGTTTGGAATTGTGTGGACGAATACGTGGCGGTAAATTGAAAAAAAAAAACTGCGCCCTGACATGTTTAATTACATGTTTCCATATAGGTATTAAAATGATTAAATATAATCAGTTTGAAGTTTTTTTAAGACTAACGTGTGAAAATTACGAATCTTACAGCACACGCAGTTAGAATACATTACAATAGCTTAAATAATTAAAAAAACAACAACATCGCGACGCTTGTTATTCTCACTTCCCTCAAACAAGACAGACTTTTAAGGAACAACACGCATACATGTAATAGTGATCAGATATAAACCTTTTATACAATTAATCATTGTGACTCAACAAAGTTTTCCTTAGCAGACCAAAATGAAGCAAACTAAAAAAAAGCCAATTGTGAACAAGTCTCGTTAAAATAAACTTGCTTATTCCTTAGGAAAAATGTTACTAATACAGTAACGTAGAAATACTACGATAATCGCCAGCGCATAAATTTGACTTAATATTTTTATTTTTACGGATTGTTGTCAGTCATAATGACCAATTAACTACTGCTAGTTACAACTGATCAAAGCAGTAAATAGGAAACTATGAAAATTCAAATTCAAAATATCAATAAATACTTGAATGTTCAACAACGATAAATTTTACTACTTGCTATTAACAGCCAGATGCAATCTTTAGAGAATTGTATTTTTTTCAGTTGTACCGTATCGTATTTATCATGAATATATTTACATTTTGCCATTTTAAAGAACATATTGAGATACAATCAGGATATATTTTGTTTTTGTTTTTTTCTCAGGGAAAGATTAGAAAACACGTTAAATGTATATATGTTTCATGTGCTGAACTAACGGGGTGTGGTCGTGCGTAGGTCTACGTATTAAACAAGTCAGGTCCTCGATTAAAAGATATTAAAATAGATCATTAACATGCAAATAACATCATCGGTTAGATTAACGTTGTTCATCTGTGCATTGTAAAATTTTCTTCTAAAATGCTTGAAGTGGCTCTATGTGGCTGCTACAAAATATACCCTTACCCACGCAGCACGATTCGCACCTCTGGTGCTCTCGCAATGGACCGCCGCCCGCCTATTCCCAACCTCCTAAAATAGAAAAAACAATACTGGATACGTCCCTGTGTTTGAATGACGATACTTGTGTGAGTCATACTGCTGTGGTAAGGTTAGCTATTTATATAAAAGTATATAGATCCTGGAACGACTAGCCTTTACAAAATACATCACGTGAACAAGTTATTCCCTGAGCACGTGGGCGGGTTTAACTTTTGAAAGACCTCTGTGCGTGTGCAGAAAGACATACGTGTACTATTCCTTTGTCTTAACGAGCCTTTCTTAAATATATAGAACTCCATCGAGCAGAACAGTAGGTGTGTGGTAACAGATAAATGGAACCATTTAATAAAGTAAACAGAAGATACATACAATGTAATGCCACACACATCTCTCAACGGACCTATGTCCAGACACAACAAAATATATATTCCCGATCCCTTTATTAGTTTCAAAATTTGGTAACAATGGAACAAGCTTTAACTAATAATTGTAATAATATAACTGTAAGGTTAACTGTAACAGTGTGGCTTTAAGAGTACATTTATAAGGCCTATGTGAAAGGGGACAATCATATCGTCTAGATAGAATCTATTAAATGGGATTTGAACAATGATATAACCATTGTGATAACTCATTACTCATGGGCTATTGTACACAGATGTAGACAGATGTTCTGCAACGTCTCAGATATCGCCAGATATCCAACATCTTTCTATTAACATTCTGTTAACAGATTGCATTGTATGTTGTTATAGCGTGGCATAGTATCACATTGACTGTTTTAAGTGCACGCTCAGTGTTCACACCTAAAGTCACCCGCCTTTCAAAGCGCAGTAACTTCGGCCACCAAAGGGGAAAAACATAAATCGACTAAGGAGATCTGGACGAGAGAGTATGATTTTAGATAATATTTTTACGTATATCATTATAGTTGTATTCTAATTATAAGAATGTTTACATTTTAAATATTGGATGACTTAAGTTTTATTGCCAAAGAATTAGGTCGACTTTGCTAAATCGTCTTAAATATGGCCGTACCTGTTGAACGTTAGCTTTCTAAATTACCGAAAGTAGTTGTCTATAGTGGTATGTATTTACAAATTGAAACATTGTCTGAAATCATCTTTACACGGAGCCTAATTACTAAGAAGATAGGTATTTGGACATAGTCAGTTTATACAGACATTTTTTATCAGAAAATTGTATCAAGAGACGGCGTAGCGTAGCATGGGGTCCTATTAAGCAAATAACATGGAATTATGTAACCACATGACTCTATATACGGTCTTGTTTAAGGAGCAGTTGTTGATGTCTCTGTGCCTAAAGCGCGTAATTTTGAACACTTCATGTATTTATTGAATTTTAAAACTCGCAGATGAAGAATGGAATACGAAGACGCTTGATTTTTTTAACGCAAGCGTTTATAATGTTTCTTCATGATGAAACTGAACATGTAAACCTTTTCAGTGTTTAAGTAAACAGGTCGTCTTAATTTGAAAAGTTTCCAGTTTCTTTCCTTGTGATTAAATCTCGTGTCGTAGATGAAGCTGTAGCACACTGTTCATATATCCGGGAAATAAATACTTCCCTCTTCCTTCTTCTATTGAAATACAAGTTTCGATTGCAACATTGCAAAATAAACACGTAAACTTCCTTTTGAGATAACTTCCTCTTGCATATGACCTAATGCTTTGGTTGTTTTTTAGAATATCGAATTAAAGAGACAATGGACTATTTCCATATTTCGCACGTATATAATTAAAGATACTATAATGTGAACTTGTTCGTATTATGTCTAGTGTAGGATAGCTGCTTTATTTATTGATTTGATCCAATTTTGATTTTAATGTACATTTATTTCAATGAACCTGTCAACAATTGTTTTAGTTATTTTATATAACACTTGTCAGCAGGTACTCGTTTCCGCAGCTATACAGCATTGTTCATTCATAAACCTGCATTTCATGCTTGTCTGAATTTGTTGATTTATATTTTAGACCGTTTGTCTTGACCGTTATACAAAGTATAGACATTGATTGGGTGTTGGAACATTGTGTATCTCTCATACACATAACTGGAAGGAAAACTGGTCATTTTATATTTTATGTAGATAAACAATTCACTAAGCATACGATAAAAAAAAATAATGTCAATTATTATCAATACTAATATTTTTTTTTTATAACAGGCATTATTGCAGATTCATGACTTTACACTATGATCAAATAAAGATAACAAGATTGACAATGTTTAGTACCTTGAAAAATATTGATTAATTATAATACAGGCATGAAAGGTAATTCATGGCATCCTGCTGTGTACTGTAAGACGAAGCACACTTTTAATAACAACCATGGGTTAAGGGTGATACGGATCTTTAAGAAAAATGAGACAGGTTACACAGTACGGATGAATTACCATGCAGTTGAGAGGATCCAATAGCAATGCATTAGAAGCACCACAAATACATCATGATTAATTAAATAAATACAATACAGAAAGTCGATACAAATTTGCCATCTGACTGTACATCACTCGGTACTTTGGGTATAGTCAAGTGATACGGGGCTAGGTCTAGTACAATAGCTGCGAATGTGTACAATTAATGGACACATTTTATGTGGGTTATTCTCTTGTTACACACGATTAAAGAGCCTCCATATTTGTTCCGGTGCTACGACACGTTTAGAAATGTTAAAATGGAGCGCTTTTGAGGAAATGACCTTTCAGTGGCGTATCAGCAGACAGTCTGATGTGATCAATAGGTACTTTTCAGACAAACCGTTGCACATCTGGAAGATTGTCAACAGTTAACGGTTCTACTCGTTTAGTATTCTTGAAAACTCGCTTTGAGAAACTGTTTACTCTTACTTACCCTCCATGCATGGTGCATGTCGTATTGATAATGGTATCGATATAGCGTCGTTGCTAATACTCAAGCAACTATAGTTCCAAGACTGGTTGGCCAGGAGTCAGTATAATGTGTCTGGTTGTAGTCGTAGGTGTTCACGGCATGCTAAACACAATGTAGGCAGCACTACATTTGCTTCCGCCGCATAAGTTAACACCGCCTCCAATAAACTGAAACAAGTCTTGGTGGGGAGAAAAAAACAAACAAGTAAACAGTAAACAATTATTGTCATGTTACATCGTACGTATTTTCTTTTATTATAAGCTATCATTATTCTTATCGTAATATGAAGCCACGAATCTCCAATTGTCTTAGTCCGCATTGGTAATAGCTTTAAATACTAATTATGGATCACCATTGTTAATATTGATATTTTTTCACCGAACTTAAATTGCCAAAGCTCTAACGTGAGAACGTTCACTATACATTACAGATTATATTAACTTCCCACCCTAACATTGAACAATGAACAAGGCAGATATATTAATGTCCACAAAGGGTATCTACATGCAGACAAGGAATATATTACACCATCAAATAGTATGTATCTCTTTAGTGGCTCGGTTTCGCAAACATCATATTCTCTTCTCGAAAGCAAGCACACAAAAAACCGTGAACGAGTGCAACAACAAGAAAACATTTTGAAATTACCCAAAACAAAGAAGTAATATGCAACATGACACAAGGAAATTTATATTTGCATCTAATTTAAATATCGAAACAGAAATAGAGAGATGGGGCTGGTGGTGCAATAGCTATGATTTGTGATATGTAAGTTGTTTTGTAAAGTTAAAAGTAAGTCTTTCTTGTACGGATTCGAATTTGACAGTGGAACTTACTATTGTATTGTTGGACTCGGGGCGATACGATGTTTCGATAAATTGTATTACCTTTAAACTTGTATTTTTGTTTCGATGAACTGTGTCGCTCTTTTGAGCTCACCTGAGCACAACGTGCTGAATGTGAGCTTTTTTAATCGCTTCGTCTGTCGTCCGTTGTGCGGCGTCAACATGTAGCTTGTGAACACGCTAGAGGCCACTGATTTTATCCAGTCGTCATCAAACTTGTCAGAATGTTTGTTTGCATGGCATCTTGGAATTTTCATTATTGGGTCACCTGGGGTCAAAAAGTAGATCACTAGGAAACAATTTAGGAAAGAAATATGAAAACATTAGAGACCACATTTATAGCCCAATCTTCACCAACCTTGGTCAGCATGTTTGTCTGCATAAAGTCTTGGCAGAGTTCGTAGCTGGGTAACATGGGGTCAAAAGGTAGATAACTGGTCAAATCCTAGAAAAGCTTGTGAACACACTAGAGGCCACACTTATAGGCCAATATTCATCAACCTTGGTCTGAATGTTTGGCTGCATGAAATCGTGAAACAGTTCTTTATTGGGTCACATGGGCTCAAAATGTAGGTCACTAGGTCAAATTTTAGAAAAAGCTTGTGAACAAAGACGAGACCCCCTGTATGGCCCACTCTTCACAAATCTTGATCAAAAAATCTGCCTGCATAAATCTTGAGGAGTTCATAACTGGGCCAAAGGGGCACAAAATGTAGTTCACTATGTCAAATCTTAGAAAGAAATATTGTGAACACACCAGAGACCAGTCTTCACCAAACATGGGCAGAATATGTGTCTCTATGAAATTTTGGAGTTCTTTACTGGTTTACGTGGGGTAAAAAAATAGGTCACTACATCAAATCTTAGAAAAAGCATGTCAACACACTAGTAGCCCCATTTATGGCACACATTTCACCAACGTTGATCAGAATGCTTGCCTGCATAAAGACCTGGATGAGTCTATATATGGTTAGGTGGGGTCACAAGGTAGGTCACTAGGTCAACATTTACAAAAAGCTTAGGTACACACTAGCGGCCACATTAACAGGCCATTCTTCATCAATCTTGGTCAGAATGTTTGTCTGCATGAAGTCTTGGGAGAGTTCGTTACTGAGTCAAGTGGAACAAACAAGAGGTCAATCGGTAAACACTTAGAATAAGCATATGAGCACACTAGAGGCCACATTCATAGACCCGTATTCACCAACCTTGATCAGATTGTTGGTCTGCTGAAATCTTGGATCCGTATATTATTGAGTCACATCGTGTAAAAAATAGGTCACCAGGTCACACTTTAGAATAAAAAAAAAAATTGTAAAAACACTTAAAGTTCACAAAGATAGCCCAATCTTCACCAAACTTTGCCAGAATGTTTGCCAGTATGGAATCTTACATATGTTTTGAAGTGGGTCATGTGGATTCAGTAGGTTGCTAGTTAAAATTCTAGAAACTTATATCAACCCAGTGGCCACACTAATAGTCAAATCTTCTAAAAAGTTTTCCTAAGTAAATAACTCTTAATTACTTGACACGAGATGTGAGCCTACTAAAAGCCTATTCTTCTCAGGTGAGCGATTAATGGCCCTCTTGTTTTCTGTATTTGCTCATTTCTATTTAACCACAGCAAACCTATACCCCTAGTCGGCTATTTCGTGACAGCAGAGAATAAACTACATTTGACAAGAAAATGGCAAATATAAGATATATTTGTGCACGTCAATCACCAACCAATTTAGTCTAATATATCGTTACAATGACACCCGTGTAGACATAAATTAAAAGTTTACAAGAGCGTCCAATAAAGGCAAGTACATGTACATTTACTAAAATCTAATTGTCCTTTAAATCAACATGGAACTAGCTCATTACATTGTATGATAAACGCGTAAATCTATACTAGTTACTGATACCA
>CM017570.1:17028725-17071364 GCA_007844125.1 Sinonovacula constricta
CCTATTTGAGTCCCACTCAATGGCAAATATGAATTTTGTATACCGTATAGCTTTAGGACCAAAACTACTGAGGTCAATTCGGTGTATAAGCCAAACAAAACATTGTAGGAATGTTTTAAACATAAAATCGAGTCGTACAAACATGTCATGCTGACGTGAATTAAATTCAGCCTAAAAAAGAGGAAAAACAAAATGTTGCTATATTCACGTCATTGACAGTGCGTATTTAGCGATTGTCGTGTTTTGACTAGGAATGCAATTTTATTTTACAGGTCGTCCGTAGTCGTGCGTACGTCATAAATTGGAGACAAAACTGCGACAATGAAACTAAACTAGCCAATAACTCCCACTTAAGGAACCGACTTCCCAGCATCGTGTTAGAAGGACATCCATACTCATACCGAGCAACATTGTTTATTTCATTACCTGCATTTTGACTTCATCACTGTCCAACAAGCAAAGGTGACGTCTACAACATCATTCACTATTGTATCTTCTGACATCCGACTTTAGTCCGACTTAACCTAGAAGGTGGATTGACAGATCATGGTCAACCTTGTTCTTCACTCGATATATTTTACCTTCCTGCCCCTCATCATTGATTCCCAGCATGGAAGGCTGACAGAGAATGACACATTTCATTATCAATACTCAATAAGAGTATTATATTAACTCTCCGCCATCTGCAATACGAACTGGTTAATTATGGTGAACATCCGTGTTTCCTTGAAAATTATACAAACAAATCGTAACTAGCATATTCCACTCTTCATATTAACACCCTGCCTACGTATGGTTTATTTTACAAGATAACATATGACCAATTTCATTCAGCACTCTCCATTCTTCACTCTCTGCCTTCATCCGCGTTACCCTAACAGGCGAACATAGGATGATGGTCAACAGCGTATATTCTGTCTTGACTCCCAGCCACCATCCGTGTAACTTTGCAATGCAAACTTCTCTATTGACCGACACCCTATGACCAACCGTGTATCCTTTAAAATCATACATACAGTTCATGGCCTACAAGAATATGGTCGACATTGCTTTTTCGTCTATATATTGACACACAGCCTACATCTGTGTTACATCACAGGCGGACAACACTTGTATGGCCCAGCAATTACATTCACATCCCTATCATGACCCGATTTTGAATCGCTGGTCTGCAATTTGGACAGAAACTTACAGTGCTAATATCATTCTGCTATAAATAGTTCAAGACCCGACCTCAGGCTGTGCTACTGTGGAAGGCAGACGTAATTTGATCATACTTCAACACCTATCTGCTGCATCACACGGCCAGACACCAAACCGCGTTATGGAGCAAGGCTAACGAAGATGAATATACGCTTCCAGTACCCGCCCAGATATTATCATAGAAGGAGGGCGTGTCAGTACACAAGACATGCTTCGTTTTCCTCCACCTATCGATACGCGGTCGCCGACTTGGAAACATGGAAATGTTGGGGCCAGTCTAAGCTCCGTATATAAAGACCATACCGTACTCCTTTTCACCACGCAAGACAAACTCAAGATTCAGCAATGTCAGTTTTTAATATATATCTCCACGACCGGCTAACCTACAGCTACTGTTCAACATGTCCCGAAGATTCAGGGAAACCACGAGCCTCTTATGTAACTAACATCCAGCTTCAGTCTTCGACACCACACTCAAACTGAATATGCATGCATGAATATGGATCACATGGTGCCATGCTGTACATACGCCAGCATTGTCCTGCAGTAACATCATCAAACTGCACGTTATCTACTGGCATCCAGCTGTAATCTGCGTATCCTCCGTCCTGTCCTGAGTCTGTCGTTATGTCAACAGCAAACCTCAGTCCGTGTCCTGCATCCATTCAATAGTATTAAGGTCCATCGCATCGCCAGTCTTCGTTCCGACCCTATCCAGAAAAGCCATGAAAGTAAGTCATTTTGTCTTTGTGTTCCTTTATATGTTGTCTCTGGATGCTGACCCACAATATATCAAACACCCACGTTTATTTATTTAAGCAATTTCTGTCAAATGTTCACGACATATACAACAAGCAATCGCTTTGGACTAATGTAGTGAGCCCATATTGCCGAGGATTTTAAATGATATTGATTACCTTGTTTTCACTGCGTATTGAGCTGGTTGTTATTTTTGTTGTTGCTGTTTAAGTCAGACAATTTGACCAAAAGAAGTTAACCTCAATCATCAACGTCCATGTAAAAACAGAATATACAAATATGTTGCATTGTGTTTATCTTGCCTCTTTAAATCTATTCGAAGACTGTTTCTAAATGTATTACATGAGTGCTTTATTTTTCTACTTCACACAGATTACGTGAGATGAGACAAAAACGGGAAATAATAATTTACTAAAACGGTAAAAACAGTTTTGTTTCTCTATTGCACTGATCGTTAAAGCTGAAGGTTAAAAAGATACACAAGTAATGTTTGATATACGATTAAATTCTGAAGTGATTGTTTGAAATGAATTGTTAATTAATAGCAAGAAATTTGGACCAAAAGGCGAAACAAAGCTTCCTATTAATGTGGAGTCATTTCTTGCTTTTCTTGTAGACAGTTAGCACTGTCTAGTCTCACTAGTCTTCACACTGGTTGTGTCAATTATATAGAGGTGTATTTTTTATGTTAATTAGGTGTCATATGGTTTAATATTGAATATATTAAAATAATCATATGTAAGAAAAGAAAATGAAAGATGTCGGTGATTTACTTCAAACGTGATAATTTACTAAATGTTTAAGCATACCAACCAGGGGTATAGCCTGTTTACAAGTCACCTGCCTACCATGCTATACCTTTTTTTCTTAAGCCGCATAACGCAGACTAAGTCATTTTCTCGAGGAACTTAATAATGCATAGGTTTACAATAATGGAATGGATACACGCTTTTAAGTTTTAATACCATGCGATACTGTTAGCAGGTGAAAAAAGCCAATTGCCAATGTGTAGCCAAGTTACACCTCTAAAGCAATGTCCTGTAACTTCTCCAGTTTTATCTACCTGCCTACGCGAGTCTTCTACAACATCAGCAGATTTAGTTACCGGCCTACATGTGTCCACCTAAATCATTTCCAGATCCAATCACCGGCCTAGACAGCATCTCAAAACTAGGTAAACTATTCTGACCAGTCCACTGTGTCCATACTGTACTGTGACCTGATGATGGAAATGGTTTAAAATTAGTTCATAGATCACCGATTACATAGTTAAAATATTTTCTGACAGTTCATTACAATTGGAAGACGTGTCCTGCTTACAATAATGTCCGTACGTATGCATGTTTGCCACATATAAAATACACAGTGCTTAAAATAATTTGTACACATAATATAAACATCTGTACATACGTGACTGGTGGCAATAGTTTTGTCCTTTGTAATATGTACGTATTCAAGGGCACCCATAGTCGAGCGGTTAAGCTGTCGACTGTTGCTTCTGCCTCTCAGTGAGTGGAATGTAAGGCTAGACAGCTGATCTCCTGTGCTCCGTGAGTTCTATCCAAACACGTATCTGTGTTTTTCTTCCACTAAACATGTCTTAATGACCGATATTGTGTCAATGAAATATATTTCAAATCGTACTCCTATTTTCCCAGTGAAAGCTAACAACTGTATGTATATGTAGGTATGCAAATATTTACATATATATATTATACATTTACTTTTATTGCCCAATTAATATTCAGCATTTTGATTAATGATGTTATACCCTAATTCTTATATAGCTGAGCCAGATATGGTGAATGTGTGGAGAACATCATGGAGACCTACAGCGGACAGTGTAAGAAGCTTGGAGAACGAGATGGTAGGGCAGAGGTAGGCGTGATTGTTTTTTATGGTTACTTTCTGTAAATATCGCGATTGTGCTCCGATAACATGGTCAGCAGAACGACCAACGCTGTTGAATTGGTGGTTTAGCAAACACAAATAATTAATTTAAATTAGTGATGGCGAGTTTGTCTTAATTAAATATAAATTCACGGAAAATCAACATGAACCACTTACTCCGCAGCCGGGAATCGAACCGCGGACATATTGATTACCGGTCAAGCGTGCTTACCACTACACCACAGCGGCTAAGTCAAATCTGTTATATATATATATATATATATATATATATATATATATATATATATATATATATATATATATAATAGATATATATATATATATATATATATACATATGTATATATATATATATATATATATATAATATAATATATATAGTATATATTATATATATATCTAATATATATATGCTATATATATATATATATATATATATATATCTATATATATATATATATATATATATATATATATATATGATATCTATATGTATATACATATATATATATTAGACAACTTGTATGGCGAACTCAAGAGATAAAGGAAAATCAGTAATACATTCCTGATGCTTTGTATTATCTGAATTAAAATTAAATGCATCAACACACTTTGTAAGATATGTTGAACTACTTTGTCATCGTTAGAAGCTCTATTATTATACGACAACTCATGAATGTTTTAACTGTAAATATCGTATCGACATTGCAGAGCCTTGGATAATAAATGATTGAAGGACATCATGGAGACATTCAACGGTTGAAATGCGGTAAGCACGTACGTTACGCACTGACATTTTGTAATAGATTGATGTAATTCTAACATCTTAACTGAGAGGAGCAATGTCCTTAAAGTTCTGGTGTTGATCAAACAGCTGTAGACGGGTCCGTATGATATATATGTTGTTGTTGTTTATTTTATTTTATGAGTTTTAAAGTCACTTGTTATGTCCCTAATTTACTACAGGCTCAGGCTTCGATCCTGTTCCGCGAACTACCAAAATCGATATTAATAGTAGCGGTATTGGTATTGCACCCTTGCTGTGGCTCAAGAAAATGTAAGGAGAGTTCCATAATTGGTTGGCCCGGTATCAGTATAGTGTGCCAGGATTCGGTATGATGTGTATGACATGCTATACACAGTCAAGGCAGCATTATATCTCCTGTAAGTGGACACCGTCTTCACAATAACTGGCATATGTTTGCGGATAATACAAACATTAGACATGTCCTAAATTTAAAGTTGTTTTTTTAACTGTTGCAATCTTTGAACTACATTCGTACATTCATTTCTGATTGAGGGAAACATACATGTACCAAAGACAGAACGGAGTGCTATACTAGATTGTAAGAACAATTGCTGTCTCGTTATTTAAGTTAACAAGTGTAATATTTTTTCTATACAATTAGAATTTCATGGCGATAATGATGGACCCAGAGGGTAAATGAGGATGAGAAGCTATACAGTGTGAGCCATCGCAGTCTACTTGTGTTGGTCTGATACAACTTCAGGGATTCTTCAGGAATGATCATACAACGCCGGTCATGACTACAAATATAAACTTCGATCTATATGCTTTTACAACTGACAATCAGAACATGCAAATTTTACCTTGTAATACAGTAGCCAATTTACAGTCTTCAAAAGACATCGTTTCACGCCTAGAGAAAACATGCTCTAATGACAGCGTTTTAGGTCTCAAGTGTTATTTTAACTCGTATTTAATTCCAACGTAAAATTTCAAAGAATGACAAGTTGCAAATGCCAACAAAATACATAGTCAGGAACACCTATGTCCGAACGAAAGATCGGTACTGCTTTACCTTCGTTTGTCTAAGATGTTAACCTGATTACCTGATGACAGATAATTATTAAACACACTTAAATTAATGATGTGAAAGTTTGAACAAAAAAGGAAGTCTTTTTAAGCAAGCTTTCCACGATGACATTTCTGTCATACAGGCTCGTTTTCTCTTAGGATGAAACAACAATTACTCAATGTCAACAAACAAAATCACAACCTTTATTTAAATTTGTGTCGGACTATCAGTGAAGAATGATGAAGCATCTCACTGTTACCAGGTTTGTTTTGGGAGTGCTTGGATTCGTTTAATTGACATATCAGCATACATGTTAAAAGGTAATTCCATATTCCAAGAGCTGTAGATCCTATTGCTATGATTGTAATCATCTGAATTGTTTGTCATGCTTTAAAAAATGTCGTTGGAAACAGCGAGTAAACTAACGCTTTTGCAATATACCAATTATTAATCAAGTAAAATATAATTGTTTCACTTTTTAGCTCACCTGAGCACAGCGTGCTCAAGGGGAACTTTTGTGATACCGCTTCGTCCGGCGTCTGGCGTCCGGCGTCTGGCGTCCGTCGTCAACATTTTAGCTTGTGAACACACTAGAGGCCACAATTTTGTCCAATCTTCACCGAACTTGGTCAGGATGTTTGTCTGCACAAAATCTTGGAAGTGTTCGTAACTGGGTCACGTGGGGTCAAAAAGTATGTCATTAGGTCAAATTTTAGAAAAAAAGTTGTAAACAAACTGGAGGCCATATTTATACGTCAATCTTCATCAAACTTGGTCAGAATGTTTGTCTACAGAATATCTTGGAGGACTTCGATGTTGGGTCACTTGGGGTCAATAAGTAGGTTACTAGGTCAATTTTTTAAAAGCTTGTGAACACACTAAAGAACACATTTATAGCGCAATCTTCACCAAACTTGGTCAGAATGGTTGCCTGCATAAAATCTTGGACGAATTCATAACTGGATCACGTGGGGTCAATAAGTAGGCCAGTAGGTCAAATCTCATAAAATATTGTGGACACACTAGAGACCACATTTATAGCCCAATAATCACCTAACTTGATCAGAATGTTTGTCTGTATGAACTATTGGAGGAGTTCGTTATTGGGTCACGTGGATTCAAGGAGTAGGTCACTAGGTCAAATTTTAGAATAAAGCTTGTGAACACATTAGATACCTCCTTTATAGCCCAATTTTCACCAAACTTGGACTGAAAGTTTGTCACCATAAAATCTTGGATGATTTCGTAACTGGGTCACGTAGGGTCAAACAGTAGGTCACTAGGTCAATTCTTAGAAAAGTTTGTGAACACACTAGAGACCACATTTTTAGCCCAATCCCTACCAAACTTGATCAGAATGTTTTTTTCTGTATGAAATCTTGGATGAGTTTATTATTGGGTCACGTGGGCTCAAAAGGTAGGTCACTAGGTTGAATCTTATAGAAAGCCTGTGAACACAGTAGAGGCCACATTCATAGCTTAATCTTCACCAAATTTTATCTGATTGTCAATTCTTGGATGAGTAAAGTATTGGGTCTCGTGGGGTCAAAAAGTAGGTCACTAGGTCACATAATAGAAAACCTTGCAAAAACATTTAAGAGGCCACATTGATGGCCCAATCTTCACCAAACTTGGACAGCATGTTAGCCAGTATAAAATCTTATGTTTTGAAGTGAGACGTGTGGATTCAGTAGGTTTCATGGTAAAATTCAAGAAAATGTTATCAACCCAGTGGCCACTTTAATGGTCCAATCTTCAACAAAGATTTCTAAGGTAAAAAACTCTTAATTACTTGATACCAGATTTGAAACTACTAGAAACCTGCGTCTTCAGGTGAGCGATTAAGAGCCACCATGTCCCTCTTGTTATACTTTTAGTATAACTGCGTCTGTAGATGATTGTTTAGAAATCATGAGCATAAAAAGTCTATAATGAAAAAGGTTTAGCCATGAATTGTTTATTGCATTATATGTAGAAGTAGGTTTTTGTAGTTTTGTAAATTCTTGCATAAACGATTGGATGTAAGAAAAGTCAGTTCATAGGAATGTGGCAAGTAATTGATAGAAACAATTATTACAAAATAAAAAACATCTGGAGTTAGTGTGATTGCAAAAATGTTACATTCGTAACAGCTTCATGTAATGTGATTCCATGCAAATTTCAATAAAGTTACACGTTTATCTTCTACCATATTATCTACATGTTTTGAAATGTTGAAAAGTATGGCATGTGTTAGGAAGTGATTCAGATTCATCCACTTGTATGCTTTATTGTATGCAATGCTTATGCGTCACTTATGTTGTTAAATTGATGCATCCCATATGTTTATGCTAGTATTATCTGTTGATATCTGAACTGCCTAATAGTGTATTCATGGGTGTTTTATACATGTATTGTAGTAACTTCATATGTTTTGCAGTACAAAAATAAATACCTTTTAAAGACACGTCAGTTATTATTGATGTGAGATATTTTTCTAACTGAGTGAAGGGTTAAGATAGTCCAAAATTCCTTTGAACATGATTCATTGCAGCAATTTATGCATGGATTTAGATGTAAAGCACATTCGTTGTATAAAGCACACGGAGTTGTAGGTAATATATGCATTTGAACACTTCTCCAACATTTAAATATAGCGATTTAGACATATTTCCTGTTTTCTTAGAATCCATGCTGTCGAAATGTACATTAAGCGCCAATGTTAAACACCGTATGTGAAGTTTGAGAAGGTATTATATAGTGTTGTAAGGTTTTAGGAAGTCGATGTAGAAACAGTCTTGCTTGAACCAATATAGATTGTTATATATGCTCAATGAGCATGTTTTCGAAGAAATTATATAAATAACATATTTCATACTACTGCTGTCGGAATTATTTAGTTCTTGGATAAAATAATGTTGATCAAGCATTAAAAAGCAGAGGGCTTACTTTAGTAAAGAGCCTCCTGTTATAAGTATATTACTGTATGAAAATATATTTATTCTGCACATGTCTTCACCAAGTCAGGTGTTATAGAGACTTTGTCAAAATTGTGCATAGGTCCATAAATCACAGACTTACACAATCTGCACTGTATATGTTTTCACAATTATAAATTCCAGCATGTCCAAATGCTAGTGACTTGGGAGGGATATATTGTGTATCTCTAAACTTCAAAACTATATGTAGGCCTTCATATGCCCAAATATACAAATCAAACATGTTCAATTCAATAATCCTAAAAAGGCACAAAATCAACAGCATTGAAACTAGTTAAGCACGTTCAAGGAACACAACTACTATAAATACGTTAAATAAATAACTAAGGTCGTATATTAGACAAGTGGTTTGACATTAAACGAGATACAGTTAACTAATGTGTATATGTGGGATAGCCTAGTAAAGTCGTTTATTCATATGCAATTATGACAAATAAGAAAAATGTCGTCAAAACTGTCATTTGATTAGCTATGGATACAGCTGAGGTTACTATGTTAAGAATTTTCTCACCGCACATAATAAATAGCAATTATTTTCTGGCATTTTAAAAATGGTTAGAAGGATGGATGTCTTAAATCAAGCCCGATTCTCTTAAACCTTCCGAGCGTTTCAAAATTAAAAAAAAAATGTGTCAATTTCCTTACTTCAGTTCATAACATATTTATTTACCAAAGCATTCAAGTGGACAAGGATGTATAATTATTGTTGTATATATTTTTAAAACGAATGCGATGAAGTTATATTATATGTTGGATATATGTTGTAGAAATATTGACTTTCATTTTTAAATATTTTGGTCATGTATAGGGATCGTAGTAGTTCATTCATAAAAGTGTACAGTTTGATTGTTAACGAAATAATTCGTAATATATTGAATCAATGTTGATGTGTTTTATGAGATTGAGTAATGTTCAAATTATGCGATTTTCAGAACACACATTTCAGTCGAACACAGTTTACACATGAGTGTCAATATATTTTATTTGTGCAAGCATACATTATATATATCAACAATATGTATAGGTCGATGTAGTGAGAAGTATATTTGCGACTTATTTTGTTGTGTTTGTTTTACAAAATAACAATATCTGGTTAGACATTCAACGTCCATCTTTCAAAAAGGTTAGCTGTTGTGATGTGCAGCTGTTGTTTTGTATTGTTTTGTACATATATTAAATTTTAATGTTTTTATTTAATGTTAAAAAATTGATATAATCAAGACAGTGTACTAATTGTAATTGACTTTATTAATTGTGTTGTATATATAGTATTGCGTTATTATAATTGCTTTATCTTGTATTGTAGTGGGGACGAGGATTATTCTAATGTCTTATCATTGGTGAGGTTATGATGTCAATATGATGTAAATAAGTGCATAAACTACATAGAAGAGTCAGATCGTGTTCTTGTTCTTTTGCCCTGTTAAACAAATGAAATTCACAAACACATCGTCGGACCAGTTAATAACTAAGAGTACTATGATTAGAATACGTTTCTTAACTCTCTTTGGTAATCAGCTGTTGGTTTTGAAATCGGATATTCATTTGTTGAAGATAGATAAACTGGTGATAAATTTGATAAAATACATGACTATATAAAATAAAACAAAGATTACCCGTCTGTAATTATCAACAGCATCGCATCATTCTTAAAACTTGATTGCCTTTTTCGCCGAGCATCAAACTATAAACTTAATATGTTTTCAAGTATAGCAATTGCTTTCTCAAGTAAATATTCCATTTTTCACGTCTTCCAGTTGACCTGCTGTACGTCGGTGGTTCTCTTCTCCAGTTCTTAATTCAGCAATACAATTTTAACGCCAATGTTGACATTTCTGCATCGATGCTAGCTGAATAATGCAACGTTTTTTCTTATGGTAAATGTAATACAAATAGAAAAGTAAATAAAATATACTTAAACTTCCATTGTATCTGCATGACTTCAATTCATTTTAATAATTATTGTAAGAAATTTGTAATCTTACCTTCTAAATAAACATTCTACAGTGTCTAACATAAGGTAATTAAATTGTATTCGTGCTTGACAAGCGCTTAGTAGACCCACTGACGCTGCCAAGGGCAGATACTGACATCGATGCATGATCATGTTTGCCTAATTAATAACACTTCAACAAACTGTGTTGTTTATAAGGAACTTCATGCGAATATGTCGTAGTTTTCTATATAAGCTGATACATATTTATATTGAAAACATGTGATTTAAAGTCTTACTATAACATTAAGTGTAACAATGAACACTTTGAAGGGTGACAATAGACGCCACATTGTTAACATATATATACAGTCGTATTTGAGTTGCATCCCCTGACATTTTATATCGGTCTAACATACCATTTTTATTTAACATTTGCTATGGAAAATATATCATAACATAATCGCACTAATATGTTTAATTGATAAGTGTCACAAGCATAAGCCACCATATGATGCATACAATGTAATATTTTAATAAGATAAAATATAAATAATTCAGTGGCATACAATTAATGAGAATGTGTGTGTGTGTGCGCGCGCGCGTGTGTGTGTGTGTGTGTGAAGGTAGGTAGGTAGGTATGAATGAAGGTATGTATGAATGTATGTATAAATGGATGGATGAATGGGCTGGATGGATGGATGTATATATGTATGTATGGATGTATGTATGTATTGAGGGATGGATGGATGCATATATGTATGTATGAATGGATGTATGGATGGATGTATATATGTATGGATGGATGGATGCATGCATGCACGGATGGATGGATGTATATATGTATGTATGGTTGGATGGATGGAAGGATGTGGAGTGTTTGGAGACATGAACATGTCGTTTAAAGACTTAGGGTGCCAAAGAAATAAAAGTACGATATAATTTTAACCAAATCATGTTTTTCTTCGATGAAAGAGTTGACTGTATACACCACTTACTACGACGTATACATTCGCGTATATTAATAACATGAACAAACGGCAGTCAATATCTTTGCCATAATGTCATTTTAACCAGTGTCGATTTGCAGTAAACGTCTGGCGACTAGAAACTCACATAACCAGGGCACATCATTCAATCCGCTTGGCATCACACTGTAACAAAACATTCAGTTAAAGAGACATTGTTTAACCAGTAGGTTATTATCTGTAGAGAAAGACACAGGCAATAACGCATTATTTTCTGACCAACGGCGCATCGTAAGTTCGCTGATACGAATATATATGACAAAGTGCTATGAGCATTGCTGCATGTACAAAAATTTGAAATGGCACAGGACAAAGGTGTTCACATGCAAGCCAAATATAAATGTAAGAACAAATCTGTCATTGAACAAAATGAGGAAACCCAACAGTTAACGCCCAGCAAGAACACGACATGAATTAACAGTGTGTAAGACTATATGTCATTATAGAGTACACGGTTTTCATTTCAGTCTAATCAATGCAATGCCCTAAATAAGTTTAAATTGTTATTTCGTCAATAGGTAACAATGCGGTATTCATTTATATCACCGATTAAAGAAAAGTTGATGCACGTAAACGTACAAAGCGATAAAAACGTCGTCAAAAAAAACACAGGAGCACTATAATTTTCACATGACATAAACTGTTTAAGGACAACTATTTATAATGACATTATTGAATCCATTCCTTCAAAAAACATATCATCATATCATTAAAAATTATATTTAATTGCCGAGTGCCTTATCTGAAAAAAAAAGAATAAACACACTTGATACAAAACAATATATGTTTAAGCTTTACACATACACACAATTGTCAATACATTCTTCAATTATTATTTTCGTGTTTAACATGTTGTTTAAGTTTACTGTATTCCATTTTAGTTCCTACATATAAGAAAACACAGGCGCGGTCATCAATGTAACTGTTTAAAATCCTATACAAGTGCAAGCAATCGCAATAAAGAATCTTAGTAAATTACTTTTCCAAACCTATATAATATCCAAATTAAACTTTTAACATTTGCTAACAAAGTCTAACAATTAAGTATGTATGTTTCAAAGTACGTTCATCTACATGTTTTACTCTAGAGGGTTATTAAATTGGACGAAGTTAATCTAGTGTATATATTTAAAGACATTCTAACCAGACTGCAAGTATGTTATGAACCATTAAATTCTAGAAAATTGGATTTTTGAAAGATTGATCCCGAAAACAAAGACTAAATATGTATGTTCAAATTGCTAATCAAAAGCACTGCAGTATAAAAAATACTTAGTTATCTATGTACTATAAAGGTGGCACACACAAGTTTCGGTCTGTAAGGTTTGATTTGGACAAATTATACACTATAAGGACAACTGTGAGTTTAAATATGAGATTAACACAAATTAGAAGGCAAACATGCAGCATATTTTAAGCATCAATGGAAGTACTCCCTCTAACTGGTACATCTATTTTATATAGGCAACGTGACATCTTTAATATTGGACGATCATCCCAAGCATAGTAGCATTTCATTGGCAAATAGTTAAAACATAACTGCATGTGACTTTAGAATTTGAGACATTTGTTATCATGTAAATGTGTAAGTTAAAAAAAAAAACAGTATTTATGAAAATGTTTCATGTTGTAAGAAATGTATGCCGACCATTGTATGTAATGTATATAGAAACACATTTATATTGACCAAGTATTGCATTTGTACATAGTTGCAGTGCTGCATGTTATAAAACATGAGTTGTTTAAGAAATCTACCGTTATCATTGATTTAGGACGTTCATTGGTTTAAGAACCATATTGAACCGTTTAAGGTGTCGTATAATAGGGAAGACGTCTAGAAATATTTGATAGCCCAACAAGGCATATTTGTAAATAAACGATAAATGTACAATATTACCTGACTGTTGATAAACTGATGAAATGCTAACCAATATGTGTATAAACAATGTTTAACTACTCAAAGTCAATTAAGTTCTATGAACTAATCTTATAAATTACATTTATATGTAAGGTAGGCATTTTCAAAAGTTCCAGTTGCAGGTGTTACGTAAGAGACTGTAAGACAATTAAGCAAAAACTGGCAGGTTTGTTGTTTTTCACTTTAAATTTATTTACGGAAAACGATTAAGTGTACAGCCAGCTAACGGTTTTGATTG
The DNA here is from genome assembly GCA_007844125.1 of Sinonovacula constricta. Lineage (NCBI taxonomy): Eukaryota > Metazoa > Mollusca > Bivalvia > Cardiida > Solecurtidae > Sinonovacula > Sinonovacula constricta. Next base: position 17,042,513 of record CM017570.1, read on the forward strand.
GTTGGTGGAATTGATGTTAAATTGTGATTGGCTCACTGTCGCTAAGATAATCGATTGGACGTTAATCCGAATCCATAACATGTCAAGCAGGGACATTTAGTAACCAATACACAAGTGACCATTATGGACTGTCATTACCTGACTGTACATATATGATATACATACAGTTTACTAGCGTTTTGTAAAATATTAAATATGTGAGCTATTTTGTATTTGTTTTACAATTTCATATAATAAAAGCATTAAGTGGTCTAACTAAATTGATACGCTATCATTAAAATACCTTTTAATTTAACAAGTAATATGTATACGTAACGAATTGTCGAATATCGTTTCAGGATACGATTTACAGCTTTAATACTAAAAGAAAAACAAATAATAAAAATAAATAATAATAATAATAATAATAATAACACTATTATTATTGTTAGTAGTAGTAGTGGTAATACTACTACTAGTAGTAGTACACTAGTTGTTGTGATTTTGCAGCAGAAAAAAGCTTTAAAATAGTCACTTTTTGCGTTGTTGACAAGTAAGAGTAACAATGATCAAGAAAGTAGTAAGATAGATGTCCGCAAAAGAGGACAACACCTAACAATACAATGCACCTCTATTTAGAAGCACTGTGAGTTAGTCGTATACGACCAAACCTACACTGAAAAAGGCAAACGGGGTAAATGTAAAAGTGTCAAAAGACACAGAGATGAGACAAAACACACAAAAAGAAAAAAAAAACGACAGTTACCGCCTTGGAACTATCAGTCGGCAAAAAGACCGACTGGGGTACTTAAATCTGGTTTATTTGAGCGCTCCAACATCACACTACCTGAAAGTGTTTCTATCAAACAGTGTACATAAAAATATCCCATCATAGTGAGACATCTAACAATAAGCACCTGCATCGGGATTGAAAACTGTTTAAATCAACTTATATACAGACAAAATAACTGGTAATAGAATAAACTGTCAACATATGTACAACATGTACAGTATATAAAATCATAGGGGCGGCCGGGCCTCAGGCATACAGACATGAGTAAAAGGTTAAAAAGCACAGGACCCATCCACACTAAAACACAACTCCCCCACTACTACTAAAAAGGAGATGGGCATAGGTAGAACCCTTCCAATGATAATTTCGTTTCACCAAATGGAAGATGTCAACCTCAAATCCAAACCTTAAAGATACCAAATCACATTAGGGGTAAAACAGGGGTCCAATGCCGTACACCTATAAGGCGAACCTAGGACAAATATTAGGCTGTGAAACTTACACACTTAAATATTCACCTTATATTAGGACCAAATTACGAAATTGTCAATCTATCTAAGCTATTTAGCTATGCAAATGGTTAGCGGAAATTGGATGCCTGATAGGGGCCAACTATTTGGCACATTGGTCATAACTCTTTAAGTCATGCTTGGGCAACATGACGGGGTCACGATAAAATAGCAATGTATGTGCTGACCCTTAAATAAACAAGTTATTAACAAGTTAGTCAAGCCTCGGCAACCTATGGGTTTCTAAATGAGAGAGTAGTTTGAAATAAAACAGCCCAAGCGATGACGTATAATAAGAACAATTTAATGGCGTCATACAATAAAAATACCATGGCGCCATATGTCAGATGTGTCAAAAGTAAAAATAAAAAAAACAACACACGATGAAAAACAATGAATTTTAGAAAACAATCCAAACCAACAAAACAAAGCCGTCTTCGGGACTCAGGTAATATTTTTTTTTAGCCTTTGTCAGTAGCTTGAAATGTAATGTAAGCATAAATTAATTACGAACACATGTAATGTGAAATTTAATTAAGTTCAAATAGGAAAATGATGTAGTGTCAGTAATAATAATCTAGACATTTCTGCAAGATGGTTTGTCACAATAACAAAGTTTACTTAAATGTGGTTTCCAATCAATCTACTGCAAATTTCTGGAACTCAAACGATGCCTAAGCTGTCTCCTGAAACAAACAGCATTAGGCAAATTTATCAAACACATTTTAAAACCAAATACCAAAATACACCCACAAACACACGCAGCTTTCTCGCATTAAAGACAACTGCAAGCTTACATTGATAAATGCTCTTACAGCAGTACAATTCCCATGTTAACATACTAAAATAATAGGTAAACCCAATATTTACCCGGAACATTTTTTTTATTACTTCTAAGTGGCAGACTGTACATATAAATGCCTGATGTTACGTAAATGGAGACCTGATTGTGTTTGGTACACACACTAACACTAAAATACAATCAGGTGGGGACGTTTTGTCATATAAAAAAGGGGAAATCTCTAATTTGTATCTGGAAAAAGGTAACTTGTAAATCGGAAAGTAAAATCTACAGACGAACATACAGGGCACCTCATATATCCTTGATCTTTTTATTAAATGCAAGATTATCGTGACAACTTAAACAATTGACATACTATGATATTTAAATGCACACTCACCTACATGAAGATTCACCAATGAGGAACTCACATACATACAACACTTTAGGACAGAATTGTAATGAAGACGTTAACAATTTAAATATAACGACAAACTGTAAACATAAACAATTTGCTTGATGCTAAATATTGGCATATGTTTGTTAAGTTACAGCATAATAAAACAAGTATGTTCATCCTGCGACAGCTTCCAGGTTTTAAAGGCTTAGAAAATCAAAGGAATATGTCTACAAACACACCCATTTTGTGGTTGTATAGAATCCATGCAAATACAATCTTCTTACTGGAAATCGCTTCTGAATTCTTGTTGATTCAGAGTGGCAATGTGCATCTAAAACAAACTTCAGTCAATAACTGTAGCATTTATTAAATTTATAGACGTGTATTACACCATGTCTGTTTATTCTAATCTTAAATAAAAAGAAAATGTTTAAGAAATATATTACAAGGTAGACAATTGATTTAAAAGGTATCATTAAATATATATTCATAGCCAGAAAAGTGATTCATACAATGTGATGATTGGACCATAACGCCAAGGAGAAAGGTTGTAGAAATGTAAAGTGGCATTTCTACTGAGTAAATTCTCGGCACAATGGTGTGGTGAAATAGCAGGACCTTGCATTTCTTCGAGTCAAATCAGTTGACTTTGCATTACGTTAAAGTGAATTATTCATATTAAGTGAAACAAAACGATTTTCGTTTCTATTTAGACACAACATCTGTCTGAAAATTTCCCTCCCGTCATGTAAATGACGAACCAGTCACATCAAGTTTCCTAACCGGACACAAACTTCTTATCATGTTTCCTATCGACATTCCTCCTCTTGACTGAATAAGGAAAAACTACTTTTACGCGTTATATTAGTATAGCAAATGTACAAATTAAAACAACACATCGTTTTCAAAACATAGTAATAAGCTAAAGCATTATACATTATACATTAAAATATGCAATAACTAAATTTATCTTCTGAAAAATCATATTGTTGCATATTTTTTTTCTGCTTACATTCTTGTGATTTATTGTGCATCATTAATTGTTGAAAAAACATTGTTTACAATTATATAACTACATTGCATAGATGAAACTTTTGTCGCTGTCAAAACACAATAAGATATGCTATAACGAGAACACATAATTCATGTTATCAATAATTATTTTAGTCGATTTCAAGCAATCCGTTTTACGCTCGTAGCATAAGTACTTGGACACATTTGCGGTTGGGAGTATTAATGCTGGTGTGTGCGGTTGTAGTATTGGTAGTAATACTAACATAACCAATGGAAATGGTGGTAGTAGTAGTCGTGGAAGTTATAGTAATAGTAAGTAGTAACAATAAGGGTAGTACAAGTACTGTGAAAGCATTTTATTTCGTGGGGCATTTAATTTCGTGGGCAAGTCAATCCACAAATTTAAGTACCAACGATATAAAATCCCCTCGGTTAGACTTTCGAATGCTAGATTTACTTGTAAATCATGTCAACATATTTTTACTAAACAGGACATAAAGCTCAAACAAACAGACGATTTCACCACACTTTATTTACATTGTATTGACATAGAACGATAAAACAATTTTACGAACATACGCCATTTAATCATAAAAAAACGATCTATGCTAAGTAATTTTATACTGTAATATATACACGAGCACTATAAACTTTGGAGGTGTAGGGTGTTTACTCAAGGGTCTGTTTTGTGTCAGTTTGCATAGTACTCTAATTGGCGTTAATTGACAGTCAATGGCTTCGTTAAATTAGACCCTTAAAAGAACATCTTTATGAATATAATCCCTTAAATGACACGCTAATTGACAGGTGTCATAAAAGTCGTCTGATGAGACTCGGCTGTGAAAACATTGACCGGCTGCCGTGGATCAATATCACCAGGCGTGACGTAAGACAATAGGCAGAGTCACTCGCTAATCCGTAGTTTCGCAATTGACCCTGTTTCAGTGTTAGGCCTCAATTTCGCATCTGTCAAAGATCGAAGGTATTTTTTTTATTTTCGTGGGAAGGGCAATCCACGAAATCAAGTACTCACGAATATGCCCGTCCTCTTCAAACAACGAAATTTCTGTCCCACAAAATAAAATGCTTTCACAGTAGTAGAAGTAGTAGATGTAGAATTAAATAAATAGAAGAAATAATGAAAGCAGTAGTGGTATAAATACTAGTAGCAGGTAAGACGACACTAAATGAGTGTGTACTATATTATATAGTGAACAGCACAAACGTCATAACAAACCCAATTAAAAATACATGTGTGCATATAGCTAGTTGGAAATACTTAGTCAACCTTTGTAATTTGTAAAACGGTTCTGCTTCATAGATTACATAGAGTGCACGTCAACGTAACACCCCCATTTCAGTGAAAGGTGTACTTCTGGTCAAAGTGTGCATTTTGTTCTCAATAATTTAGTTTTCCTTTTAATGGTTTCAGCTTCCGTTTGACACCAGAAGGTCGGGCTTAGCATCAAAATAGAAAATCAGATGCCAAAACATAGCAACATTACATTGCAGAGAAGGAAAAGTCCATATCACAGGTTCTACAGAAGCAGTAGTAGTAGTAGTAGTAGTAGTAGTAGTAGTAGTAGTAGTAGTAGTAGTAGTAGTAGTAGAGTACTGAAAATCATGAAATTGACAAACGGAACGGAGTGGAAATGGAAATAAAACGGTTTTCGTTTCCTGTTGAAACGGAAACGGAACGGAGTGGAAATGGAAATGCAACGGAGCGCTAGAAACGCTTGAAACGGTATAAACGCTATAAACGCTGTAAGCGGAGCGCTTGGAACGCTAGAAACGGTAGAAACGCAAAAATCGGAATGCTAGTAACGTTATAGTTATTTTTACTGCCGCTTCAATCGTTTCAAGGTCACCCGATTATTTATAGTAACATTCCAACCGATTCTTTGTACGAAATAAATTTAAACGAACACAATAACTGGCTTAAATCAATACAAATGCGCTATTATATGTTACCTGCAGAAAGAAATAGCAAATAAATCTTTATTATTACTTACAGTTCCGCAACCGCACGAGTTTTCCAAGTCATCATGTATCGTCAAAACGTAACTGCACTAAAAATCACCCCTCATTTATAAAACACACAATTTAACTATAAAATTGCTTGTCTGTCGAAACTGGTATTTTAATTAAGTTCAATGAATAACTTAACATCCGCCTTGGATCTACATTCTTAGTCTTAATTGTTATGCATACACATGTACATGTATCAAGATAGTGTGTACACAGCTGACATTACACGTTTGCACTCGCAATGTCGTAGCATTACCTCATTTAGAATTTTCGATTATTACATTATAGCTGATTGGTCCGTTCCTGGACCAACTACGCCTATCATTTTTTTGCGATTTTGCGAGAACACACTTGTTAAAAGTAATTTTCATTTACAAAGAATGCATCGTGTCATACAATGATGAAACGAAATTAAAGTTACTAAATGAAATTAAACGTCAACCAAAAGAAGGTAACACATCTCATATAACACAAAGCATAAAAGAACAAAACACAAACAAATGCTATGCAATATTGCAAGGTGCGACCCAATCAAGAACCAATTACATCCTCCCTAGCACTCAGAGCCAATGACTGGTATGATCCTATAGTTCAACGTCTGAATAATGTAGTTTATTTAATCTCGCCTCTTTGTAAAGCGAAGTTTCTTATGCTTCTAATCTTTATTGTTATATATCGTATCCTGAACAATGTTGTAAATTTGGATATTGGCGTCAAAATTCCTATTTCGAAATGCATAGTTCCCATATTGCGCTATGATTTATTTGTGATTAATCAGTTTGTGGAACGCGATTAATAATCTGTATAAAACTTTTGACTTGACTTGCAACTATTTTAATGGGGGTCTACACGCCTAATTAGGGCTTATTTCATGACGCCGCCATTTTGCCCATTAATGGCAATTATGTTCTATGCCAAATTGTGGTCTTGAGTGTGCCTAAACGGGTACTTGATTTTTGTACCAATTTAAGGATAACATTAATTTAAAGTATATCGTTTTGTAAAATCATATTATGTTTCTCTATGCGCGTGTGTCCCTTTCATACATACAAGTTTTACTTTAATCCCAATCCCCAATCATAAGACATGATCGGACACCCCAGCTAATTAAGCTAATTGGCAGATTTATGACACCTTGTTTGTCTAGTGGACAGGAAGAGTACACGTGTTTTAAGGTCATTTCCCCTTCGCAGGAGCACAAGCATCCGCTTTGCAGCTGTGTACAAAAAATGTCACCATATGGCAGTCGTGCGATTTATGACTCTCACCTTTTATAGTGCAATATGCATTGACCTACGCGAGGACAACAATAAGGACAAACACTAGGGTCTACAATATCTTTTTTGCTCAAAAATAAGGACCTGATGCTATGGCTAGCAGTACCCACAACGGTGCACCCTTTCCCACTCCACTTTTTTCGTTAAAGGAAGAGGTATACCGAAACGGGGGGAATTAGTAAATGCTACAGAAAAATATATGTAACTATCTCGGGGTCATGAAAAAAAAAGCCATAAACAGGGCGAGTCCTCATTAAACTAGTTTCAGTCAGTCATGTAACTAACTCTAGACCAAAGTCTCAGGGGAGTGAGCCACTGATTACTTGTTGTCCGTGAGATTTTGTTCTATACCCACGTGTGTGCAGGTCTACGTTTGAAAATAATTACAACTGAAAACAAGTTGCAGTTGTAGAAAATAATTAGATTATATAGAAATCTCAAGGTTACTTAAGACGATGATTGCTCTAGTACGAGCTCTTATCCGGGCTTTTGTTTCGTTAAAAAAATTCAGACCGTTAAGAGAAAACAACGGTGATCAATACCGAATGTGACTTAGCTAAAAAATAAACATTAAGTTGTCGTTTACCGTTGTAAATAATGTTTTTAAAAGAAGACACATTAAGGAACACAGTCTAATGTATATTTTCACCGCGTGTTTATTGCAAATGAAGTTAGGCCATGTATATAAGTTAAAACATGTGCAATCTGAAATATTACTACATAGTACATAATTAAGTTCACGGTTTGTTTTACTCAACTGTCCTATATCAACAATTAAATTTGAAATAACTTTCAGATCACATGGCCATGAATGTGAAGAAAACAATTTAAAGCATATAATTTACGAACATTCGACATGTTTTCACAACCAAACTGTAACAATTATATAATTTTCTCATTTAATTACTGAAAGTTATGGATTTTTCGCACTTGTGCGTCAAGGGCTTTCATTTTTCAATGATTAAATTCCAAATAAGAATTCTTGTCATAAACATGTTCTTTTGAACTTATAATTAATTAAGTCAAACCTTTATTAAGACTTACAAATCCTATTAACGTAATTACAAAAGCGACAATTGTACAAAGCAACTTTACGGCAGGAATTTGTACATGTATCTTCATTAAAATAAGTAAAACATATTTACCGATATGTTAAACCTACAAACACCGTGTTCCTTGTAAACAAGACATCCTATATAGGGAAAAAATCGCATTTTTATGCAATTACATTTGGACCACTTTCCTTGGGTTTTGTTGAATGTTATATAGGTAAACCACCTCATTTGTATTGTTATTGTATACATGTAAGATTTTACCTGAACAATTTCCCAGACAATTGTTGTAGTTTGAAGTTAATAAAGTATGATTTTTGGTACTATATTTATTCAACTGTTTGTGAGTTTTTAAATATTAATGTTGTCTTTATAGAATGCTATCGTCCGAATTCTGCGATCGTGTCACCATTACGCTTTTTTTTTTGCGGATTAACACGTCACAGAGAAGTTACGTTTTAGGATACTGGATGTCTGTGGACTATATTTTGACAGTTATTTCAGGTTTGTATATTCTGGGATATGAAGTCTAGCCATGAAAAGAAGGTCAGGTAAGTGCTATGGGGTTAAGGTGTTAAAATTGCGTCATATTGACATGCTTTTTACTACGTAAAGGATTGTGATTGGTTAATCGTCAAAATAACATACATCCAATCAAAATAATCGACGCGATATTTCTCGTTAAAATCTTGAGAGTTCGATGGTATTTAAGTCGTGCGAAATTAATAAATCACCACAATATTTATTTTGTTCTATGTTTGGATCGAAAAGTTTTTTATTCTTAAACGGTTTAGAGAGCTGTTATTTTAATTTGTGCTTCATTTGAGTATCTTCGGTGGTTCGGTGTTTGGACAACAAATTTGTGATAGAGCTGGAATAGTGTTTTTGAACCATATTCGTTTATTTGGCACCAGTGTTTGGAAAACAGAGATATCGCTTGTAGCAGGTATGTACTTATGTTCACGTGTGTGGGTCCTCGTCAATACCGGTATATGATAAGTCTGAGAAGGACGTCATCATGATCATATGTAGATATAACACTGAAATCTATTTACTAACACCCGAAAAAATGAGAATAAAATTTAATAGTGTTTATTTCATAAGATCTGCATTACATTGTAAGTGATACTTTGAGTTATGTTGTCATGGAATATAAAAATGACAATTTATTTAAGGAATTGTGTAGTATAGCTACGGCAATGCAATTTAGAACCATCTGGTTATCATAAGAAGTGAAACGATAAATCGCGATTTTGGCCCCGATTCAATTTGAATATACTATAGCTATTGTTCAGCGTTATAAGGTGTATTCAATTTCGGCGTAAATAATCTTTCAAACTAGTCCGTTAAACTAACGAAAAGGTTTAATAATATCGGAAAGGATTGGATGAACATGTTTGATTTATGCCAGTCTTGGCAGTTCGATTGGCATCATATTTACTCGAGTAATAAGGTAAACAAACGAAAAGGCGCTGATTTGTTATCAACAATACTGCACATGCTTTTTTACATGTTCTGTCTAAAAGGAATTAAATTGCCCAAGGTCCCGGTTGATTTAATAATTTGATTACTTGATTATCCAGATGTGCCTAAAATTATTATAGTCACTATAGTTGAACTCACCGATGGTTGTGTAGACGCTTGCATTGAAGCTAAAACGTCTAATTGCAAGCGTCGCAAAGTAGCATCTCCAAAAAAATGTATGAAGCAGCACTAGTTGTGGGCGCCCACCCAAAAATTACTGATCGAAAGTGTGGAAATGTTATGAAGGTGGACAAGACGGTGCAAATAAGCCTACTTGTAAGATGTTTTTTTTATCAGATATCTTAGGTACCAGACAAAACGATACATTTACCTAGTTATTTGAAAAGAAAGATAACGATTTGACATACTGGCAGTATAGTCGTCGCAGACCAGTAAGTCATGAAGGGATAAACTAATGGATAAGCAAGCTACGCTTGATTTTGATATTATATCATCAATGCCATTATGTTTTATCAACAGCAATTGACCCAGGGTCTGTTTTAGGATGTCAGTAGGTACATAATTTAAATACGTATTGAAGATAAACACAAATTCAATACTGAAGAGAACAATGTTGCTTGAGTTCCCACTTCGGCAGTATCGGCTGATAATATAAGGTACACGATTATGTTATTTTTGGTACAAATTATTCCCCCCCCCCAAATATCTTTACCAGGGTTTCAAAATCCCAATCAAACATGGGCATAAATTAATAATTCCAGTTCCCACCCCTATGTATAACCCCTCATCCCCCGACATACAGATACATGTTAACGTAGCCAAAATCTATAACTACTGTGCATACTATTTTATTGATTTCCTAGCTGTAGATGGATGTGATCAATTTTATAATACTTGAGCACCCTAAATTGTCTTGTTGCTGATATCATTATTACTGATTTCTGAGCGTGGTAAGGGTGGTATCCAACAGTTTGCCCATATCAAATATATATGACATTAGCTGATACCTTTTTTCAGCTAATTGTTTTTCAGTACAAAATGGTGAAAAATACCTCTAAATGTTTATTCAAAATGTATACACTGTATAAATAGCTGGAGTAAATGGTAAAATATCTCTAGTCATGTACTAAGCAAGAATTTCCACTTTCCTATCTCTAAATCAAGCAAATGTTTGTTTTTTGCTTTGTCTTGTTATGATGTCTCTGAAAGTACATGCCCGGAATGAAAATCTCTGACAAAATAGCAGACAATTCACATAACTTGTAAGCTCTCTTGAATTGTTTCTCATTTCTTTTTTTATACTTTCTATTTCTTGAATTTGGGAATTTTGGGGGAAAGTGGTCATAAGTTGGCATTTGGAACGTGGCATGTAAGACCGGCTGAAAAAGCCCTTATAATTATACATTAGGCAGTTGCACAGTTCTTGGTCTTCAGCAATGAAACCCGGAGATGTGATTTCCTCCATATCTCCATTTTATACACCTTTCATTTATCAGCCATTTGATCATGATCTGCAGTGTAAGCTTTTTGGTTAGCCATGGAAATACATGTTGATGCTTGCCTCACAAAAATGTTATTACTAAAAACTTCCTTTCTACCATTTTGTTGGTCTATGTTTGAAAATTCTGCATTATGTAAATTTGCTGAAAACCAGAAATAGGCTTAAAGGTGGCAACCCTGGAAGTGTGTTTCTGATCTTATCTAAGTGAATTTTTAAAATTAAGGTTAATAAGTTAAATTCATATTAACCATTCATATTTTATTCAATTCATATCACTTAAATCTTATTACTTAAATAATAAATATTGACGATATTTTTTTATTTCATATGCAAACAGTGTAGATTTCATCAGACAGTATAGATTTTTTCCATTTATTTATTTCTCATCAAAAACAAACAAAGCTAAAGGGATGGTGTGGGAGATTCGAGTACCTATTCGCATCCCCTTTCTCCACCCCTTCAAGATTTGATTTTACTTCGAGAGTTTTTCTTTCAAAACTCAGATGTGATGTACCAATAAAAATGAAACTATATGTTTAATGGTTACATTTTTTTCTTCTTTTCAGACATGGATAAAGTTCCGAAACTTGCCCTTGTTCTGTTTGATGTTGATGGATGCACTGCCATAGTGGCTACAAGCAAGATCAGAACCTCTGATAAACTTACACCAGGATTACAGTGTGCTCTCACACACAGTAAAACGGATTACAAGATTGAAGTGCTAGAACTGTCTAGTGAGTTTTGTGTTATTTTTATGTAATGTTGGGTTGTCGGAGACAGTCAATACTATTTTATTTTATTAAACACTTACTTCATGGGCTTAAACAATTTTCAGTGCATGTCCAGATCAGTTTGTGCATCCTTGCTGTCTAAACTTAATCTGCACTGAGCGCTTCTTGGTAAAATCATTGTTAAATGTGTAGATGTCAATAAGATGAACATGCAGACTGATACTTACCGCCCACATGATAAAAGGCATATCCATTGCATTAAACACAGAGATTTTCTAGTAATTTATCACTGGTACATCCAGGAAATGTTTAACAGCTTTCAATTTTGAAATGTATAGACCATTATGTGTTTTATGTAGGTTTTACATAGTGTTGTAAGTGGGTTTTACATAGTGTTTTATGTGGGTTTTATGTGCCTTGATGTAAATGTAGGCTATGTGCTGTTCGGTCATATATGAACACTTTAATAAAAATGCTATTTCTTTTTGAGAAGACTTAGCTATTTCTTATTGTTAATTTTTAAACAGGTTAACAATGCAGCTAAATGCTAGCTTATTATCAATCCAGATAATTGATTTTGTTGGCCTCCCATCCTGAATATCATTCTTATCTTTCAGATTCAAGGCCTGCACTAAACAGATTTGAGAAAGAATGGGCCAAAAGAGCAAGAGCTAGAGCATTGGGCAAAGAGAAGTTAGAGAGGTGTCATGAAGAGCATGGCTACCTAATGGTGCAGCCTGAAGAGGATGGAATAGTGTAGGAGCATGCATTAAAAATTCCTCAGCTGTTTTTGATTTGTCTATCCTTAACTTAACAACTTAGCAACATAAGAATTGTACGGTATTAATTTATTGCAGCCATGCTGTTGTGAAAACAGAAGTAAGCTAAAGTAAGCTATCCTACTTACTTGTGCTACTTCGCCTTTCACTTTCCTTTTTCATGCTTATGTCAACTTTGTCAACCGTTCAAACTAAATATGCACTGAAGGTTTCAAATTGCTGCTTGAAATATATATTCACCAACAAAATCTTCACCTTGTGCATCTGGACATATATTTCTGCTTCAAATATCTTTCTCTTTGGTGTTAAAATAAAATAACATACTGTCTAACAAAACCTTTTTTGGTTTTTGCCTCAGACAATACAAATAAAACAGTTAATCAGCCACAAAGTCATAACTGGTAGAGCATCGGTTTGTGGATTGGGAGGTCATGGGTTCAAAACCCGGCCAGGCCAGACCATAGTTGGCTTCCATCTTAACTTGGCTAATGGGACAGCATTACACCTGACTGGTAGAGCATCGGTTTGTGGATTGGGAGGTCATGGGTTGAAAACCCGGCCAGGCCCTCATAAATGCCCCTGTGCTATAATGATAGAAATGTTGCTGCACACTATCGGCAAAAGCCCTAAAATAGTCTAATGGAAGAACTTGAAGTGTTTGGTATACATATCATAGGCATATGCATTACCTCGGTTTGTAAAGCACATTTTGCAATGAAGCTGATAGTTAGAAGTTGTTATGAGAGACTGATATTTTTTTTCAGAAGTGACAATAAATGTAATCGATTATTTTTCCAGCCACCAAGTCCAACTGAACAAAATATAAGGGCAGCCAGAAGACCTGAAGAAACTGAACCTGAAAGACAAGAATTTGCACCAAACCAAATAATGGTAAGTAAACATCCTAAAACTTGTATCAAAATGTTCATAGACCAGCAAGGCAGATGAATCCAGGTCATAATACTTTTAAGACAAGGTCTGAGAAAGGCACATTTAACTTCACATCCATCCATTAATAAAGAATGGCTTAATTTGTGACTTACAGGATACACTTTCTTCAAACTGTTTAAAGACACATGAATTTGTGCATGCTGCTTAAATATGAGTATTTTGAGGTCACAATCACATTTAAACAACACAAAGGAAGAAATAATTCATTGTTATAAAAATGGAGTTCATGTCTTGACTTAAGAATGATTTTGATTGTCCTTAACCCCATATAGATGAGTTTCTTTGCATCCTATTGCATAAGCAACCACTGTAGATAAGAATGACTACGGTTTGACTGCGTGCCATGTACATATAAGATAGAATTAGGGAAAATGATGTTCATGCACCCATACAATTAAGGTGTATCTTTGCACTTAGGTTAAGCAAGAATTATTTGGAAGTGTCCAAGCCATCACTTCAACAACAAATTATTAATGACATTTTTATTTTGTAAACTAATATCAACCTCTCTTCAAGGGTACATGTTGAGTGTGTATTGGAGGGTGCTCTCCACGTCTGTGAAGATAAAATTATGCAAATAACAACACACTGAAAAAAACTTATTAAAACAGTGCAAAATAATGTGGGCCTGTATGTTCCAAAACTGTTGCAGGGCATTCATTCGTGTTTAGCTCTAGTTTAGTAAATAGTGCATGGAAGTTGTATCATGATATATACATATTTCTTTTCAGGGCTCAAACAATTCATCGATTACCGTCTTGTACCAGGGTTCCGGTCAGACAGACCCGAGTTATCCTTCTCCACACAGGCAACCAGTTTTTCTGACAGACCTTCGAGAGGACGAAAAAGATTGTGTTGTTGCACAAGTTAGTGAGTTTGAACAGTCAAACAGATTTTTTTGGAACACAGACGGATGATGTGCTGATCTTTCAGGACAAGGAGGAACTTCTGTCATCATATGACCCAAAGGGGAGGTCCCTGTCAGATTTGTTTGAAATATTAAAGATTAATGGTGGCAAATTGGCACAGATGTTCGATTTGTTAAACGAATTAAAGAACGGAGAGCTAAATAAGATTCTTGGAATTGTTCAAGGACTTGAGGATGACAGAAATTTGAGTAAGATCCTTCATATGGAACTGCAAACTGAGAGCCAGATAATACAACAGGATGAGAACAAGCAATGTTCTGGGATTGCAGTAGAAAGCTCAGATGAAACATTAGCTGAGGAGACCATCAGCACACATGACAACCAACTTCAGATGGACGACACTAACAACAGTGGGAACAGGGACTACATGCATGAGAGCCAACCTATTGAGAACCAGCAGTTAGGGGATCCTTGTGCTGCAAGATTGCATCTTGTGCCCCGCACATCACCATGTAGGGCAGAAGGATTTGCTCACCTTCTTTCATGCAGCGTAGGTTCCATTGTTGAAATATGTTCATATGAAGACATCGACAGAGTGGATCAGAATGCAGAAGTAAGAATCGCACCCATTATCCAGAGACAATTCCAAAGTGCTTCTAGTTGGCCTGGAAGTTTTGGGTGGCAACTGGCCCAGAAAATGTATCGGGAAGATGAACTTGTAGGTAGAAATTACTATGGCAAAATGCAAAAGCCAAGCCTCTCACCAAGGAGAAGACATGCTATTGAACATGCTGTGCTCGTAAACCTAGGCGATGATGTGCGATGCTTGAAAAAAGCTGTTGAGGGCATCAACACTGGAATAAGGAACAAGTCCCATAAACGGAAAACTAAGCCCTGTATTCTACCTCCACGCCCATTGTTAACCTTTGACACAAACGAAAGTTGTGAAATTAGTTACGTGTATGCGTATGACAGTGGATTTACTAAGTAAAAGTGCTGTCTCTGAATAAAGAGTTTCCTCTGTGAATGAAAATAACATTATTAGAACAGAAAACAGATTATACCTGTTAATAATTTTTATAGCAGTGTTTTTGCTACGTTAGGGCCTTTATTTGCCAATTGCAAATCATTTTTAAGTTATGTCATGACATGAACCATTTTTATACTAACACAATGAAGTCTTTCATTGGTGTTCAAATGTGAACGTGACCTCAAAACATTTGTCAATTTAAAAGTTTCAGACATGTATTTTTAAGATATTGTATCATGAAATTCATGACTTGAGCACTTCTTCAAGTATGGTTGGTGAATACGGACCTTATCCTTAATATAATTATATTGGTATATATGATTGACTGATGTCTGGAAAATTCTCTCATTATTCACCGGTATATTTTTAAAATGTCCTTTCTCTTAACCTTTTTATTAAAAAATACTTGTACAGTATCTTCTGTTAAAACTAGTGAAATTGTAAAATTAAAAATCTAGTAGAATCTTTGCAAGAAGTTTTTATTTGGATGATGAAATGAAGTTTTGATAGGTATGTAACTGTGGCTAGCTTGACAATGTTTAACCCTTTCCTCCAAACATACACTTTTACTTGGTACTAAACCTAATAAATCTTAAAAGCGGACTTTGTAAACCTGATCAGATCTGGATCTATAAAGTTGTATATGTGGAGGAAAGGGTTAAACCACCTTGTTATTGTTAATATTTGTTAATCATATATATAATCACAATAATATTGTTAATCATTTATATTTATTTGTGTTTTAGAAATATCAATAAAAGTTTTAAAGTTATACTTGTTGTGTTTAGTAATCAAAAAATAAAAAGTCATTTCAAGGCAAACTATAGCGATCCTGCTGATACATATCAGTATAAATTAAATGCCTAATAATGAAATTGTGAAGACACGAACTACTGGAAGAGAGTTACAGTTGTTTACAGCAGTTTTAGAGCTTATCAATAAGCTGTTTGGTAATTTAATTATACACAAATAGAATAATTCTGCTATTACTTATAAACTAGAGTTAATATTTACCGATTTTTTTTTTGTGATAAACAACATTGTCCCAAGGCACACACTACTGCATGAAGAAAGGTGTTAATTGTCAATTTTCTCAATGCTCGATCTTCCAAGCACATTCAGTTTCTTTGCAAAGATATTGAGATGTGTCCAGAGAAGCTTTTTTACATTCTCAGTCAATGTTTTATGTGGGTATATTTCTAGTTCAATGCACATCCTCTCCTTGCCCCTTATCATTATTTCAAGTTTATTTTGTTTCCCTTGAATAGTTACTATGGTCCCCCATTTTTTTCAGGATTGATCTGCCCACAAATTCCATAAAGTACTGCAAAAATATTGATTTACAATATTACAAGATGTAATGTGTGAAAGTAATAACAACAGTATTTAATACTTCAAAAAATATTTATTCATTTTAAATTATTTATTTTATACTTTCTATAACTTGTTGTGTTTAAAAACATAATATTAATAATAAAAAAGAAAGAGAGTCGGTCAGCTGTCGCAAATAAATACACTTTCCTGGGAATGGTTTCATAACCTTCTAACAATTGAACAAGTAAACAAGACAAAATCCTGAGATGAGCTAATTTTGATATAGGGATTATCTGAGTGACAGATAAATGGTTGTTTAATCAAATTATGCTGATGAAAATGAAGGCAAAAAAAACATGTTTTCAATCAAAAATATTTGAAAAATAGATAATATTCTTAGCAAGTAATATAATAATATACATGAATCTGAATAAAATTTATCAATAATCACTTATTGTCTGCAAAAAAACAACATTTGAACATATGCATACATGTATAACAAGAATACACTAAAAAAAAATAAACCTGGGGTCATTTCACCCATTTAAAAAATTGTAAGGGGTCAAATTATCAACATTTGTCATATATGTATTCATAATTTATTTCTATTATTTAACAATTTCCACACCCCCATACTGACATCATACAAAGTGGTAATAGAACATGTTTAATTATCATTGTTTGACAACCATGCAGTCTGACCTAAATCTAAGTCATTAATAATAGAAAAACTAAAGACAAAACAGTCTTCAATTCCATCTTCACATGAACAGGATGCTACAACCATTTATTCGTCTCTGGTCATGTTTGGTCATGATTCAGAAAGTTAATTTTATTTGTGGTCAACCATTCTTGTGTTGTTTTTTCAAATCGAAATACTACCATATTCCTTTTCTGAACACTGTGGACATTATTTTTCGATGACGTCACTTCTTTCGTCATAACCTATAGAAAATATCAGCGCATGGACATTTTGTTTTCAAATAGATCGTTTTTCTTTTCGTTGCTTGCATTTGAGAAACTAGCCAGGAAGTGCGAGGTTAGAGCTCTGTAAAACCGGTTTAAGCACCCCAGTCAGTCCATATTGCCGACTGACCGTTCCAAGGCGGTAACTGTCGGGTTTGCTCTTTTCCTTAAATGACTCATCACAAATTTGTTCTTACTTTTCGCATTGGCTTGCATGTGAAATACATTTGTTCTGTGCCTTTTCGGAGTTTGGTATATGTTGCAATACTCATAGGACTTTGTCATATATTCTTTTTAATCCTGATTATGGAATTTTCATGGAACCATACTTGATGAAGTATAGGATTAATATTGAAATATAAAATGCACACGTCTTGTTGACACCCTGTATCCAGCAGAAACATTTTGAAACACAACTGCTTTAAAAAACTGTTGGTCCGCAATTGTTTAAAATCACATGAGGAATAACACGATGGCCATGATCAATGTATCTGCCACACTTTTCTGGGGTCAAACTCTCCCACCAATGTACAATGCCTTGTATAAGCTCCTCTTTTCTTTTTGGTTTGACAACACGTTGGAGGTGGTCTTTTAAAGCTGCCCATACGTTTACTATTGGGTTTAAGTCTGGTGAAGAGGCTGGTGTTACCATCACATAGTCCATCATTCCATTTTCCACCATCCATTGTTTGGTTGATCTACTAACGTGTTTTGAGTCATTGTCCTGAAAATAGAACATAAACCAAATACAGACTAAAATACAAATCATACACACAAGACTGCTTAAAACACGGCAATTACTCATTACAATTTTCTTAACCTATCATATACGTTTCACTAGCATAGAGTACCTATAATAAAGAGTTTAGTTTTTATATTGAATGTATAGAACTCCCAATAAGTGTACATTTTTATTTTGCACATATATATGAAGATTATTTGTGAACTTTGTGTAGAGCATTTTCATGAGCAGTAATGGAAAATTGGTAACTCATGTTACTGTTCACATCACCTAGCCTAGCTAGGTTAAGCACAATTCAATATTTTCACAAATTATAGACTCAAGTATTCACTGACAGCAAGAGTATCCAGGTGACAGATGGCAATATTATCTCTTATCTTGGACATTTTCAGCTCCCCTTTGTGTATTTTGAACCCAATCTACCCTTCAGTTTTCATGCATCCCTACCTACTATGAAATCAAATAAAACGATTAACCCGTTAACCATTGTAGGTCCAGATCAGCCGACACATCTTTGCCATCTGATCTGGATCTGCACTGGTTGCATCTTTGTCAGATAAGAAATAACCTAATGAATAAAAAAGCCAACAGTGTAGATCCTGATCAGACGGCAAATATGTGCCAGCTTATATGGATCTAAACTGTTCACTCACACCACAAAGGTGTATTTAGGAGGAAAAGGTGAAATACATCCTTTAAGTTTAAGTTAAATTACCTGGTAAAATCTGTAGCCATCTCTAAAATGAGTCCGAACAAATGGCAGGAGGTTTGTGCCAAGTATTTGTTGGTAAATCGTGGAGTCCATAATATTAGTAAAAATGCAGCAAGGTGTTCTACCTCTGTATGAAATGCCACCCCACATCAGAACCTGTAAACATGATTTATTTTGATGCATATCAAAGTTGAAAATTATTATGTGATTATTTTTCATTGTTTTAATGGTTGACCAAAGTATTGCAAATAAATTTGCAATATAAGATCACCATGAGGATCCAGTCAAATCAGAATCTACACAGCGTTACTGATCGCTATTCAGCTGAAAAACTCAATTGCAACAAATGTTGAAAATACATTTAAAACTTAGCTGCTTTAACCCTAACTCTATCAATATGGTTTATTAGTATATCCCATTTACTTTGCAACCAGTCTAGATCCAGATCTGCCTGCACATATGAGACCAAAGATAAAATATTTTTTTCTCAAAAACTTCCACAATTGAAGGTGAACTGTTAATGTTAGCATGAGATTGTTCAGATTTAAACTGCGTTTGCCAACATCATTGACTAATTCATTCAGACATAAAAAATTATTTAATCTTTTATATTTATCAAACATGAAATAAAGGAAACTAGTATATGGAAAATTATAATTTCTTACCAATATAGGGATTTTTTTCATTTATGTTTTGATTAAAATATTCACTGGCAATAATTGTCGTTTAAAAAAAAACACAAACAACAACACAAAGGATCAAATCTAATATTTCAATATATAACATTATTTTCATTTTACAACTGGGTCTACATATTTTACAAACCTTGTAGGGATGTTTTGGCTTTGCTGATTTTCCTTGCAATCGATCAAATTCAGATGTCTTCTTGTAAAAGAAAATCATCCCTCTAGCCGACATTTCAATTGCAGTTTCGTCAGTAAAAAATAACATCTTCTAATGTATCTTTTGAAGAGAGTGACTTAAGACACCAGTCCGACCGTGCTTGTTTGTTTTTGTTCGGAATCAGCTGACAGTATTTAACTCTCCTTGTTGTCCATCCGAGTTGTCTTCTAATCAGAGAGATACGTTGTATGGTAACACTTAAACCAAAGTCACAAAGAAGAACCTTTTGTAGTTGTTGTGCTGTTACTTCTGGATTCTTGCGAAGGAGGTGATCTATTACTCTCAGATGAACATCAAGGATTTGTTTATGCCTGAAAATAAAAGCAAACATTTCTGGTTAGCAACATATTTAGAGCTATTAACCAATAACTTCATATGTACACCTCTTATCGCATGGGCGAACTGTGTGGATCCAGATTCTGACTGATCTGGACCTGCACTATTCATTTCTTGTCAATAGTGTATATCAAGATCAGACAACATGGATGTACTAGCTGATCTGGATCTACACTGGTAGTCCAAGGAATATCGGCCTTATCTGTAAAATGTAAACTTAAAGATACAAGTAAAATGATACATATTTTTACTGCTAAGTGTACATGTTGTTTAATTTCCAATAATTTGATAATTTGTTCACTTATCTCCACTGCTTTACATAAGATAAAATGATCGCTTCCTGCATTTACGTAATTGGGAACATGCAACAAAAACTTATATTTTGCATCATAAAACTACTTTTTTTTCAAAAATATTTTGTGAATAATTGAATTAGTAATAATACAACTGAGTCGTGATATTTTAATATTAAAAAAAATATATAAAACAATTCAGCTGTCGAAGTTCTACCAATTGGACTACCATGGCCCAGGTACAAAACTGAATACATTTGGAAAGGACAGCAGTGTAGATAACACATTTTAAAGATCTTTTATAATTATATAACTGAAAAGGTTATGGAAGGCCATATGCCGATAATAAAAGAAACGCATCCCAAATTTCAAAGATATAATTACTAAATTGGGCGCCCTATACTGAGCACTTAGTCAAATCTTGTAACTCATAAGCCCTTCACCATGTGGGTTCGAGTCCCAGTCGAGGCAAAATTTATTGTGAGGAAGTTTTCCAGCTGACCTATGATTTGAAACGCAAAACATCCCACATAGCAAAGATATCTTGTAAACAGGTATCTATGAATATATGTTTATAATTCTGACGGTATATAATTATGATAATGATGTGCAATTTGCTGATTTGAAAAGAAACACATCCCAAATAGCATAGATTATATAACTAAATTTGTTATAACATGCAATATGCTGATGAAAAGAATCACATCTCAATATTCTTATTTTACAAAATGCTCAATTTCTTCAAAAGTTTAATAAATCATCTTTATTGTTCGTTTCATTCTTCCGTTCACTGATACATTGTATCCCGTGACCCAGATATTTGAAAGTCGCGAAAATGTGTGACAACAATAGAGTGTGTTGAACGTTTTTGTAGGACAGTCTAAATGGGAAAAACATACGCACTTTGTGTAGGTTGACTCTTTACCTGGTGTTTTATAATAGAAATGTTAAGTTTTTCTGCGTAAAAAACCTTAGTAGTGACACATTATATCGTGATTAGCATACTATTACCTAAAGCGCGGATTCCTCTGATGTTTAGGTGGTTTCAGGAGGTCATACAAAGTCTGACGACTGATCGTAGTTTTGTGTCTGTTTGTAATTACCCTCCGAGTGGCTGACAATGTAAATCCTCGTCGCAAACAATCTATTGACGATTGCTTTACATGTGATGGAAGTCTTTTGCCTCTGCCCAGAATGTTTACTTCTTTCGCCATTTTGCAAACACACCGAAAGTACTATACAGTTAGAAATTTATTAAACGAAATTTGTTTAATCAAAATCGAAACGGAGCAAAACGGAACGCTTGAAACGATAGAAACGGAAGAAACGATAGAAACGGAAGAAACGATAGAAACGCTGGAGGTGTTTGAAATGCAGCGCTGGAAGCGAAAACAACGGAACGGAAACGGAACGGAAACGGAATGGAAACGGAGCGGCGACCGCTTCCAACTGAAATGGAAAAGAAACGGAGTGAAACGGGAAAAATGTCAATTTCGTGATTTTCAGTACTGTAACATTTATAAAGGCAAGGAAGATATTGTGTCACCAAAGAGATTTTACGTCCTTAGTAAATCAGCTCGACAACCCTGTAATTATCTTCTCAAACGAAATAACAATACAAGTGTTTAAGGTCAAGTTTACCTTACTTGTCCATACTATTAGAGTTAGGTACTAATCTAACATGTTTAATCACGTATTAAGCCATCACCAGACTAAATCACTGATATGTGTCACTATCCACTGTGACTTACAACATACATTAGCATATAGTAATGGACAAAAATACAATGTTATATGTTTAAAACAACTATTTTCCTAAACATTAAAAATAAATAGAGGAAACAACATCAAGAATCAACATAAAAAATAATACACTTGTTGTTGCTTCTTTTCCATTGAGTTACTATTTCTGATAACATTTACACTAAAGAAAATCAGACGAATGAGTCTGCTATTTTCTAGACAACGAATGTCGAAATACCTTTTAACATACATTTTGTCAATAGTATATGGTGTCTTCGTCTGAATGTTATTTACAATAATGTCCATCTAGACAAATGTACGGCCGCGTTAAACCAAGCAAATGACCAACCATTTTCTCAAACTTCACTCTGCTTGAACACAACTAATAACATACGAAAATATAATAAAAGTGTGCACATGAGCGGTAAATATAGTTTAATTAAGACTTCTGCAATTTTCAGAGAGAGAGAAGTGCAAAGGAAATGATTTAGTACTTGAACTACTTGTCAGTCTGGTATATAGCATTCCCATATATATGTCGGTAATAAAAGTATGCTTCTGTTGTATTGCAAATAAGTTAACGTATTCCAATCCTTAATAGAAGGTTGTTTATATATGTATCTTTCTATAATTGTCATATATGTTATACATTGGTGTGTTGTTCTAGGTATATTCAAAGTTTTAAGTATGTTTTGGCAAATTATTTGCAAACTCAATGTTTATTTATTCATTTTTATAGTATGCTTTTACAGGCCGAGTCTTACTCCTGCAACTATAATTTGATTGATTTCATTAATCCAATTACACAAACAACTATTCATGTGAGCGTTCGTGGTCTAGTGGTTAAGACGTTGGACTCCGGATCGGAGGGTCCAGGGTTCGAACCCCGAAACTGACCACGTGATGTTAGTCCTTGAGCAATACTATTTACTGCACATTGCTCTAGGTACTCAGTACCTGAGTACTGGTTCTACCCAGGAAGTGGACAGTCGAGAGGGATTAATATAAGTTAAAATAACTTGTTTCCCAATCGACTATAAATAAATAGGTTTAAACTTTAAACTATTCATGTTTAGAATTAGCTGCAATGCACAGTTTCCTGTTTCTGTGTACAACAAATAAATGAGGTACGCTTTGAAGTTATAAGCAAGTGCCTAGGCATCGCATAGATAGTTTTCAACTGGAAATATATGTTTAAAACACCAATGTTCAAATGTCCACAAGAATAAGTTATTACTGGAAAGAAACGGTGATTCATCAACGTGGATATTTGGCATGTTTGTGCTCAAGATGTCTTTGTCAAGTAATTTGTAGCACACCGTCAAATAGAATTTCGATCGAGCTCGTCGTGTCATTCCGTGACGATATGTATAAACACATCATATATCTCCAAACAAACTAGCAGGATATGTCACATACTGAAACCTTACACATCATTCTCTACAATTAGTGTGCCATAGTAACTTTTAGTAAGTACGCCAGTGCCATCTGTGTCATGATGTTTTGTATAGAGTATATCATCCTGTGTACTGTGCATGGCCCCTTTAAATCAACATTTATACCGTTGTGCGGGGCGTACCTTTAAAATGACTTACAGATACAATCTATGTATCCGCATACATCCCGGTGCGATCAGTTGGCGCTTATCAAATAACTGTTTCGGTTTTACCTGTGCAAGTCACCATGACAGGCATCAATGCCGGCCGCGGCCGCGACAAGTCAAAGTCGGTTAAAAATATAGTGGTATAGCTCCGTTGTTTTTATTATTTGTTGTTGTTGTAGATATGTTTGTTTTTTGCTTTTGTTTTTTTTTATATTTTATGATAGATACTTAGTACGCATGGTCCCTGGATGTTCTTGTATGAAGAGTGTTAAAAGAATTTTGATCCGTCAAAATCATGGTTCACTTTTCCATGTATGGCTATATAAGGAAAGTTATCTTCTTATCAGAAGCAAGTCGTGATTTTTGGAATACATGTTGTTTGCATGGCCCTGTATCTAGATTGTCAAATTACCTCGTGGGCGCCACGGGGTGGCTATTTTCCATACATGCCTATAGAGGAAAACTGAACAGCGTATTCGGAAACTACAAGAGCAAGAGCCTTGATATATGCTGTAGATTTTTCTTGGATGGCCCTCTATCAAGATTGTTCAGATCATTTCGATTCGTCAAACACCTGATCATCAGTGGTGTAGACATTTTTCCTGTATGGTTATATAGGACAATTTTGAAAATATTCTTGTCAGAAGCCACAATAGCTAGAACCTGTTATTCTTGATTATTGCCTTTAGTGGCCTTGTATTAAGAGTTTAAAATAGTTTTGAATTGACCAAAAGCATAGCAACAAGGGCTAAAAGTCTACGATATTCAGGTGAGCGATATATAACCATCATGACCCTTTTGTTGTCTGTCTAGATACCAGTTAACTTTATCCAGATAACGTCCGGAGAACGTTTACTGTTAATAAAAAACAGGGACAGAAGGGTTGGCTCATAGGGTTGGAATTGTGTGGACGAATACGTGGCGGTAAATTTCGAAAAAAAAACACAACCTTATGTGAAAAGAAAATTTGGCGTCATAATTCACACATGTTTTGCTACGTAACGGATATTGACCTCGTTTCCACATGATCATATTTCTAATGAATAATGCATATATGGGAAGTACGTCACTGCGCCCTGACATGTATAATTACCTTTTTTCGAGATAGGTATTTGAATGATTAAATATAATCAATTCGAAGTTGTTTTCTTATGACTAACGTGTGAACATTACGAATCTTACCGCACATGCAGTTAGAATACATTACCAGGGCTTAAATATTTTAAAAAACATCGCGACGCTTTTTATTCTCACTTCCCTTATACAAGTCAGGCTTTTGAGGCACGCCATTTAATCATGATGTTGTTTTTTTTTCTCAGAGAAAATAAGAAAACACGTTAAATGTATGTATGTTTCATTTGCTGCACTAACGGGGCGGGATGTGGTCGTAGGTAGGTATACGTATTAAATAAGTCAGGTCCTTGATTAAAAGAGATTAAAAGAGATCATTAACATGCAAATAACAACTTTGGTTAGATTAAAGTTGTTCATCTGTGCATTGTAAACTTTTCTTCTAAAATGCAGGAAATGGCTCTATTTGGCTGCTACAAAATATCCCCCGCACAGACAGCTCGATTCGCACCTCTGGACCGCCGCCCGCGTATTCCCAACCTTCTTATAGAACAACAATACTGGATCCGTCAATGTGTTTGAATACTTGTGTGAGTCTTACTGCTGTGGTAAGGTTAGTTAAGTATATACAAGTATACAGATCCTGGAACGATTGGCCTTTACATCACGTGCACAAGTTATTCTCTGAGCACGTGGACGGGTTTAAATTTTGAAAGACCTCTGTACGTGTGCATACAGACATACGTGTACTATTCATTTGTAAATTCAGCCACCAAAGGGGAAAAACATCAATTAACTAAGGAATTCTGGACGAGAGTGTATGATTTTAGATGGTATGTTTAAGAATATTATTATAGTTGTATTCTAATTATAAGGATGTTTACATTTTAAATATTGGATGACTTAAGTTTTATTGCCAATGAATTAGGCCGACTTTACTAAATCGTCTTATATAAGGCCGTACCTGTTGAATGCTAGCTTTCTAAATTACCTAAAGTTAGTGGTCTATAGTCGTATGTGTTTACAAATTGAAACATTGTCTGAAATCATCTTTACACGGAGCCTAATTACTAAGAAGATAGGTAATTGGACATAGTCAATTTATACACACATTTTTTATCAGAAAATGTATTAAGGGACGGTGTAGCGTAGCATGGGATCCTATTAAGCAAATAACATGGAATTATGTAACCACGTGACTCTATATATCCGGTCTTGTTTAAGGAGCAGTTGTTGATGTCTCTGTGCCTAAAGCACGTGGTTTTGAAAACTTCATGTTTTTATTGAATTTTAAAACTCGCAGATGAAGAATAGGATACGAAGGCGCTTGATTTTTTTAACGCAAGCGTTTATTATGTTTCTTTATGATGAAACTGAACATGTAAACTTTTTCAACGTTCAAATAAGCAGGTCGTCTCAAGTTGAAAAGGTCTCAAGTTGAAAAGTTTCCAGTTTCTTTCCTTGTGATAAAATTTCGTGTCGTGGATGAAGCTGTAGCACACTGTTCATATATACGGGAAATACATACTTCCCTCTACCTTCTTCTATTGAACTACAAGTTTCGGTTGCAACATTGCAAAATAAACACGTAAACTTCCTTTTTGACATAACTTCCTCTTGCATTTGGTTGGTTTTTAGAATACCTAATTAAAGAGACAATGGACTATTTCCATTATTCGCACGTATATAATTAAAGATACTATAATGTGTACTTGTTCGTATTATGTCTAGTGTAGGATAGCTGCTTTATTTATTGAGTTGATCCAATTTTTGATTTAACTGTACATTTATTTCAATAAACCTGTCAACAATTGTTTTAGTTATTTTATATAACACTTGTCAGCAGGTACTCGTTTCCGCAGCTATACAGCATTGTTCATTCATAAACCTGCATTTAATGCTTGTCTGAATTTGTTGATTTATATTTTAGACCGTTTGTCTTGACCGTTATACAAAGTATAGACATTGATTGGGTGATGGAACATCATGTATCTCTCACAAACATAACTGGAAGGAAAACTGGCAATTCACTAAGCATACGACAAAAAATAATGTTAATTATTATAAATACTAGCATTGTTTTAATAACAGGCATTATTGCAGATTCATGACTTCACACTATGATCAAATAAAGATAACAAGATTGACAATGTTTTTTACCTTGAAACATATTGTTTAATTATAATAAAGCCATGAAAGATAACTCATTGGCATCGTGCTGTATACTGTAATATGAAGCACACATTTATTAACAACCATGGGTTAATGGTGATACGGATCTTGAAAAAATGAGACAGGTTACAAAGTTCGGATGAATTAATATGCAGTTGAGAGGATACACTGACAATGCATTAGAAGCAACACAAATACATCATGATTAATTTAATAAATACAATACAGAAAGTCAAAACAAATTTTCCATCTGACTGTACATCACTCGGTACTTTGGGTATAGTCAAGTGATACGGGGCTAGATCTAGTACAATAGCTGCGGATGTGTACAATTAATTGACACATTTTATGTGGTTTATTCTCTTGTTACAAACGATTAAAGAGCCTCCAGGTTTGTCCCCGTGCTACGATT
This sequence comes from Sinonovacula constricta, assembly GCA_007844125.1. Classification (NCBI taxonomy): domain Eukaryota; kingdom Metazoa; phylum Mollusca; class Bivalvia; order Cardiida; family Solecurtidae; genus Sinonovacula; species Sinonovacula constricta. The sequence goes on from CM017570.1 coordinate 17,069,959, forward strand.
CGTTTAGGAAATGTTAAAATGGAGGGATTTTGAGGAAATGACCTTTCAGTGGCGTAACAGCAGACATTCTGATGCGATCAATAGGTACTTTTCAGTAACCGTTGCACATCTGGAAAATTGTCCACAGTTAACGGTTTTACTCGCTTAGTATTCTTGATAATTCGTTTTGAAAAACAGTTTACTCTTACTTACCCTCCATGCATGGTGCATGTCGTATTGGTAATGGTATCGATATAGCGTCGTTGCTAATGCTCAAGCATTAGTTCGACGACTGGTTGGCCGGGTGTCAGTATAATGTGTCTGGTTGTAGTTGTAGGTGTCCACGGCATGCTAAACACATTGTAGGCAGCACTACATTTGCTTCCGCGGCATAAGTTAACACCGTCTCCAATAAATTGAGAAAAGTCTTTGTGGGGAGAAAAAAACACACGAAATAAACAATTATTGTCATATTACATTGTACATATTTTCTTTTTATTATAAGCTATCATTATTCTTATTGCAATATGAGCACGAATCTCCGATTGTCTTATACCGCAATGTGTCGGCTTCAGATTATAATTATGGATCACCATTTTAATATTGATATTTTTTCACCGTCTTAAATTGACAAAGCACTAACGTGAGAACAGGGCACTATATATTACATATTATATTAACTTCCACCTATAACATCGAACAATGAACAAGGCAGATATATTAATTTCCACAAAGGCATCTACATGCAGACAAGGAATATATTATACCATCCAATCGTATGTATTTCTTTAGTGGCTCGGTTTCGCAAACATCATATTTTCTTCTCGAACACAAGCACACAAACAACGTGAACGAGTGGAACAACAAGAAAACATCTTTTGAAATTACCCAAAACAAAGAAGTAATATGCAACATAACACAAGGAAATTTATATTTGCATCTAATTTAAATATCGAAACAGAAATAGAGAGATGGGGCTGGTGGTGAAATAGCTGACATTAGCTATGATTTGTGATATGTAAGTTGTTTTGTAAAGTTAAAAGTAAGTCTTTCTTGTACGGATTCGAGTTTGACAGTGAAACTTACTATTGCATTGTTGGACTCGAATTTTCTTGGTTATCTATAAGACAGGGGCGATACAATGTTTCGATAAATTGTATTACCTTTAAACTTGTATTTTTGTTTCGATGAACTTTGTGGCTCTTTTTAGCTCACCTGAGCACAACGTGCTGAATGTGAGCTTTTCTAGTATCGCTTCGACCGTCGTCCGTTGTGCGGCGTCAACATGTTAGCTTGTGAACACACTAGAGGCCACTGATTTTATCCAGTCTTCATCAAACTTGGTCAGAATGTTTGTTTGCATGACATCTTGGTATAGTTCATTATTGGGTCGCCTGGGGTGAAAAAGTAGATCACAAGGAAACAAT
>CM017570.1:17071464-17158964 GCA_007844125.1 Sinonovacula constricta
CTGTGGTATATAGACCACCGCCAAACAAACAAAATGGCCTTAAGACTAGTACATTTCTTGGTGACGAATGGCCGACATTTCTTGCAAACTTTACGACTGCTGAGAACGATATTATTGTGGTGGGAGATGTTAATTTTTTACTCAGACAATACGTCAAACCCTAACACGGCAAAATTCGAAAGTGTTTTGGAGGCGTGTGGCATGCGACAACATGTCACTGAACCAACTCATGTAGCAGGCCACATACCAGGTGTGCTTATTACCAGATATACAGACACAACGGTATCAAATGTAGAAATATCTGACCCTGGACTCCCAGTCAATAACGGTAATACGTCTCGCGATCACTTCGCTGTTGTATTTAATGCTAGTGTGTCAAAACCATCACCAGTACGAAAAACTGTGACTTACAGAAAATTAAAATCTATAGATGGTAATGAGTTTTTAACAGATATTTTGACATCAGATATTTTAAATAGTGTAAAAGAAAGCTCAAATGTTGATGAACTAGTTAATGTCTACAACAATGGTCTTTCTGCTAAACATTTAAGACGCCAGTTAGAGTGAAAGTGGCGATTGACTGGATTGACAAATGATCACGCAATTTACAGAAACCAATGCGCTGTTACTAATAAGCTTCTTAATATGTCCCAAGTCAAATACTACACTGAGAAGGTACAGCTATGTGGTCGTGACATGAAAGACCTTATCAAATTGACCCCTCATTTGATGGGAGAAACCACTGTTGTTGTGGTAAACCTGCAAACGTTCTTACACAAGACTTTAGTGACTTCTTTGTCGATAAGGTTGAAGGCATACGAAGTGATATAGCCAGGACCATGTCTCACCAACAAACAGACAGTGTTGTCCCACAAGCACTTTAAATTGAGAGCATTTTTCCAACTTTTCACTAGCCTCCGATATGGAAATTTCAAAGATTATTCGCAATTCTCCCAACAAATCCTGTGAATTTGACCGCATTCCAACATGGCTGCTGAAAGATTGTTTAGATGAACTATTACCATTGATCCCCAAAATCATTAACACTTCACTTGAGAAGGCCTATGTACCACCAGCTTTTAAAAGTGCTAGAGAAAGGCCTTAAATCAAAAAGTCAGGTTATGAAAAACTACCGGCCTGTATCTAATTTACCGTTTGTCTCAAAGAGTCTCGAGAAAGCTGTCGATTCCCAACTTGAAAGATACCTATCTGCACATAAACTTCACGAAGAGCGTCAGTCTGCTTATAAGCAGTTTCATTCAACAGAACCTGCTTTATTATGTGTACAAAATGACATTCTCCTTTCTTTTGATCAGAATGAAGCTACTGTGCTAGTCATGTTGGACTTATCCGCTGCTTTTGATGCGATCGACCATAGTACCCTCCTTTGCCAACTTGAAATCGTATCTATATGAGCGCAATTAAACTGTCTGCGTCAATGTAGAACTGTCAACACATTTACGTATGACATTATTTGTGCCACAAGGGTCTGTTCTTGGCCCGAAACACTACATCATGTACAATAAACCTGTGGGCGCGATCTATCGGAAGCATAATCTTCAACATCATTTCTACGCTACGATTTGCAACTGTACATGGGATTTAAACCAAAAGAAACCATTTCACTCAATGAGACCTTGCTAAGGATTGAAGCATGCTTGAATGACATCATACTATTGATAAATAATAACTTTCTCAAACTAAATGCGGACAAAACAGAGGTGATTGTCTTTGTACCAAAACGAAGTAATGTGAAGATCTTACTGTAAGGGTAGACGATTCTGTAATAAAACCATCAACAACAGTTAGAAACTTTGGTGCCATACTGGACTCTCGTTTAGACATGGAACAACAAGTGAACTCAGTTTCTCGTTTATGCTTCATGCAAATTCGACAAATAGGTCAAATTCGTAAATACCTGACCGTAGATTCAACCAGAACCCTGATAAACTCGTTATTTACATCAAGACAAGATTATTGTAATTCGCTGATATATGGGTCTCCTAAGTACGTTCTCAACAAGCTCCAAAATGTTCAAAATACGGCTGCTCGCGTTGTAACCAGGACACCACTTAACTGCCATATAACCCCTGTATTAAAGGAACTACAGCTTCCTGTACACATTAGAGTCGAGTACAAACTCCTCACGTATGTGTTTAAGGCGCTTCGGACAGGCACCTACCTACATACAAAACATGCTTGACATTTATATCCCATCCAGACAACTTAGGACCCAGAATGATTGTTTAACGCTGGTGGTACCGCGTAGTAGGACTGTGACTTACGGTGATCGCGCGTTTATGACGGTAGCCCATAAACTCTGGAATGCCCTACCTAAATCACTTAAAAGCTGTGAAACTCTAACAGTGTTTAAGAGAGCATTTAAAACTCACTTATTTAAAAGGTTTTATCTGGACTGATTATTTTTGTACCAGAGTCGCTTTCTAACAAAGTCTTTTTTTTGTTTTGTTTTATGTTTGACTTGAGCAATATCTATGTTTTAATATGTTTTTAAATATTGCATTATTTATGTGGTTACACCGTACAGTACTTTTGAACGTGTTAATTGTACATGGAAAAAAGTGCTTAAGAAGTTTTGTATATAATTATAATAAATAATAATAATAATAATAATAAATAATAATAATAATAATAATAATAATAATAATAAAATAATAATAATAATAATAATAATAATAATAATAATAATATAATGTTGGTAACATATAGAGGCCCAATCTGTTGATGTTGGTCACATATAAAGGCCTAATGTGCTGTGTTGGCAACATATAAAGGTTCAATGTGCTAACGTTGGTAACGTATACAGGCTGAATGTGTAATTGTTGTAATGTATAAAAACCTAATGTGTTGATGTTGGTAACTTATAAATGTCATTTGTGCTGATGTTAGTAACGTACAAATGCCCAATGTGCTGATGGTGGTTATGTATACAGGTCAAATGTGTTGATGTTGGTAATGTATAAAAGCTCAATGTGCCGATGTTGGTAAGTATACAGGCCCATAGTGCTGATGTCGGTAATGTATAAAGGCTCAATGGGCTGATGGTGGTATGTATAACGGTGACGTATAAAGGGAACAATGTGTTGATGTTGGTAACATATACCGTCCCAATGTGCAAACGTTGGTAACGTACAAAGACCAATTGTGCTGATGTTGGTAACGTATAAAGGCCCAATGTTGTGATGGGAGTTATGTATACCGGCCAAATATGTTGATGCTGATAACCTATGATGGGCCCAATGTGTTGATGTTGGTAACATATAAAGGCCCAATGTGCTAATGTTGGTAGGATATAAAGACCCAATGTGTTGATGTTGGTAACATATAAATGCCAAAAGTGCTGAAGATGGTAATGTATAAAGGCCCAAAGTGCTGATGTTGGTCAGGTATAGAGGACCAATGTGCTGATGTTTGTAAGATATAAAACCCCAAAATGCTGAAGTTGTCACGTATAAAGGCCCAATGTGTTGATGTTGGTAACATACAAATGCCCAAAGTGCTGAAGATGGTAACGTATAAATGCCCAAATTGCTGATATTTGTAACGTATAAAGGCCCAATGTGCTGATGTTAGTAACATATAAAGGTCCAATGTGTTGAAGTTGGTCACGTATATATGCCCAATGTGCTGATGTTTGGGACGTATACAGGCCCAAAGTGCTGATGTTGGTAACATATAAGGTTCAATATGCTGATGTTGGTAACATATAAAGGTGCAATGTGCTGATGTTGGGGACGTGTACAGGCCCAATGTGTTGATGTTGGTAACATATAAAGGTTCATTGTGCTGATGTTGGGGACGTATACAGGCCCAATATGCTGATGTTGGTAACATATAAAGGTTCAATGTGCTGATGGTGGCGACGTATACAGGTCCAATATGATGATGTTGGGGACGTATACAGGCCCAATGTGCTGATGTTGGTAACATATACAGGCGCAATGTCTTAATGTTGGTAACATATAAAGGCCCAAGGTGCTGATGTTGGTAACTTGTAAAGGTCAAATGTGTTGATGTTGGTCACGTATAAAAGCCCATCGTGCTGATGTTGGTCACGTATAAAGGCCAAACGTACTGATGTTGGTAACGTACAAAAGCCAAATGTGTGGATGTTGGTAACCTATAAAGGCCCAATCTGCTGATTTCGATCACCTATAAAGGCCCGATGTGCTGATTTTAATCACGTATAAAGGTCCAATTTGTTGATTTTGGTAACGTATAAATGTCAAACCTACTGATGTTGATAACATATAAAGGCCCAATATATTGACGGAGGTCACGTATAAAGGCTCAATGTGCTGATGGTAACGTATAAAGGCCAAATTTGCTGATGTTGGTCTAGTATAAAGGCCCAATAATTTGGTGTTGGTCACGTTTACCGGCTCAATGTGCTGATGGTAACTTATTAAGTCCAAATTTACTGATGTTGGTCTAGTATAAAGACCCAATACGTTGGTGTTGGTAACGTATACAGCCTAAATGTGCTGATGGTAACGTATCAAGGCCAAATTTGCTGATGTTGGTAACATATAAAGGCCAAAAGTGCTAATGTTGGTAACGTATAGAGGACCAATATGTTGATGTTGGTCACATATAAAGGTCCAACGTGCTGTGTTGGTAACATATAAAGGTTCAATGTGCTAACGTTGGTAACGTATAAATGCCGAATGCGTTATTGTTGGTAATGTATACAAAGTCCAATGTGTTGATGTTGGTAACGTATAAAGGCCAGTTGTGCTGATGTTAGTCACGTACAAATGCCCAATGTGCTGATGGTGTTAATGTATAAAGGCCCAATGTGCTGATGTTGGCAATTTGTAAAGGCCCAATGTGCTGACGTTGGTGACATATAACGGCCCAATGTGCTGATGTTGTTCACGTATAAAGGCCCAATGTGTTGATGTTGGTAACCTGCAAGGGCCAAGAAGTTGTTGGTAACATATAAGACCCAACGAGTTGATGTGTGTAAGATTTAAGGCCGAATATATTGATGTCTGAAACAAATTGGCGATTGATGGTGGTGACATATAGCGCCCAATAGGTTGATGTAGATGATATAAACGTCCCAATAATTTGATGTTAATAACAAGGGGTCCAAAACATTAATGTTAGTAACATATAAGGCCCACTGAGTTCATGTTGGTAACATATAAGACCCATTTAACTGATGCATGTAACATACAAGTCCCTATGAGTTGCGCACGGTAACATAAGGTGACGTATAACATCCAATTAACTGATGTGGGTAGCATATAAGGCCCAATAATCTGATATCGGTAATATATAAAACCCAATAACATCATGCCGTTGTTATACAACACCCAATAAGTTTTTGGTGGTAACTTTTAAGGCACAATACGTTCATGCTGGTGATTATATTATAATGTAGCTTATGAAACATTCAAGTTTAAGGTGTTGTTAATGTGAATTATTATCTAGAGTGATAAGACGGGTGCGGAAAAACTACAGAATTGCTGGCCAGTTGTTTTAACACTTTAATTCTAAATATAACAGCAATTTTAAAAACACAGCAGAGTTCAAATAATTTAATTCAGTGGATTTTCCAATACATATATATATATATATGAAGTATCTTCTAGCATTAAGGAATTCCTTCTGTTATACAAAGTCACAACATCCTTATATATAGCATGTGTTTCATAAGCCAAAATGCTTAAGCAATATATTACGTACATTATTAATTATCAGCATTATTTGGCCTTCTTTCAATATGGCCCTACATGCTTCTTTATCATGTAATGGCAGATATGTCACCATACAGGTTCCAGCTGGTGACCAAACGCACAGCACACTGGGCACAGCTGAATGACTCTTAGATTTTGCATAATTTACCCCAGACTCAGCCAGTGGTAATTATAAAATTATTGTGAAAAATCTCGACAGTAAGTGTTCTACCCAAGACTAATCAACTTAGGAAATAGCATTATTTTGGATACCTAAAATATTAGAAATTAGAAATATTAGAACTGAACATTGTTTGAACTACATAGTATTTGAGTATCAGTAGAATATTTTAAATTTACATTAAATGACTGCCATTTCGAAATCAAAGACTTTTTTAAAAAAAAAAATATGACGAATTATTGAAGTAAAGAATTATAATGTATTTCAAAGAAACATACACTAGTTATGATGCATTACATAATAAAAATACATGCATATAACATATAAGTTAATAACCAATAAGTTGATGCCTGTAACATATTATGAACAATGTGGTCATGGCCAAAAATTTAATGCATGTAACATATAATGTCCAATAAGGTCATCCTGGTGAAATATAACACCCAATACAATAATGCAGGGCGTTCAGTAGATTCTGAACTTCAAGGGTCATTGACCCCTCAGTCAAAATTGTCAGGGGTCAAATTCAAATATCTAAGGGTCACATCTGTATGTCGTGTATCACCTCATAAAGCGCAAATGTGCTGTCATACCAATGTTGATTGTGTTTTACTATTGACAGTTAATTATTTGTTTTTGTTTATTTAGAATTAAGGTTTTTCTTAAGATCTTTCTCTTTTTATCTTTAAAACATTTGTTTTCATTTTTTTGTATATAATAATAATTGCATATATAATTATGTCATTTTGTGTAAATAAGCATTGATGAGAATCATTGATACTTCTGACAATTTACTAGGGACAAGTAAATAAACAGAATATTGCTGAATAGTGTTTTTTTTCTGCATCTCAGTTATGGCGATCAAAAAAAATACAACATAACAATTAACATTAATACATACTTCCCCAGACATATGTTCTTTCGAATTTGAAAACAATCCAAAAACACTTAATACAATGCTTAGCTACAATGAATTTGTTTTCATCTGCAAACTTATTTTAAATAAGCATACCTGCTTAAGACAAAGCACATTGAAATAAAAAAGCAAAGCAGATTTGAACCCGAAAACACCCCAAAACACTGCAATAATAATAATAATAATAATAATAATAATAATAATAATAATAATAATAATAATAATAATTATAGAAATAAAAATAGTTATAACAATTATAAAATAATATGATATTATATATGGAAGTTAGCTATTTTAATGCTCACGTAGAACCTCGTTTTAGGAACAAAAGAAACCAAATGCAATATAGGATTTTTACTGTTGAAATTAACATAGCCATTAAAATTACATTGCTTCTCTAAACCAATTATAAATATATGGGTCGCCGTTCTTGGTTACCCAAGACGCATATAACAAGTATTGTTTCTAATGATGCATGTAACATATAATGCCTAATGATGTCATCCCCGTGAAAGACAACATGTAAGTTAATGTCAGTAACATACATTGCCAAATGAGGTCATCCTGTCGATAGATAAAACGCAATAAGTTGATGTCAGTAACCTATTATGCCTAATAAGTTCATCCCTGTGATAGATAATACCCAAAAAGTTGATGTCGGTAACATATAATGCGTTATGATGTCATCGCTATGATATACAAAACCAATTAAATTGGAGTCAGTAAGGTGAGTAACTTATAACTCCTAATGAGCATATAATTCGTAATGCTTAATATAAAACACTCAATAAGTTGATGTATGTAAGATATAATGCCTAATAATGCCATCCTAGTGATATAAAAACACCCAGTACGTTGGTGTCTGTAACATATATTGCCTAATGAGGTCATCCCGGTGATAGTTTACTCTCAATAACTTGATTTCGCTAACATATAATTCCCAATGGGGTCATCCCGTAGATAGATAACAACGAATAAGCTTCTATTAGTGTAGATTCCTTTCGATAATAATAGCGTGACTAAGCAAAGCCCAATAAATGGCCCGAACTTGTTGAGATCTCAACTAGGTTATGATCCTTTTAAACATTAGTGTCTTAGCTGAAAGTAAATAAACATATAAAGCAACGTATACTACAACATATAATAACAAAAGAAATGTCATATAAACGATCACAACTTACATTATGGCTCGGCAATACCATAGTCAAAACCACGTTTTTCAACGCAACCATCATTTACAAACTGTTCACTTCTTCTAAGACGAGAGTATTCAATAACAACAATCGAGTGGAAACTAACAAATAGTAATTGCAAGATTATCTCCCCTGGACCATAACATTTTTACATGCCGCGTCCATTTGAACTGTAAAATAATAGATCCGCCCCAGAAGTCCCATGCATTTAAAAACATTAAACGGCAGTTATTCATAACTCTCAATAGATACGAACAGAGTTGAAAAGAGACGTGACTGTGTTGTTTTTTATACATCAGGGCCCATAAGAATGTGGTTCATATGTTTCTTTCCCTGTTTGCATATATGTACGCGGACATAGCTCTATGAACAACACACATTTTCTCGTAAAATAGGTTCTAGTCAATGGTGATCTTAGTATCATATACCGATTCCTTACGGAATAGACCGATGTCTGATGCGTATCAACAAAGTAGGGCGTTAGTATTGGGGTTTTTAAACACATAACCTGTGAAAAAGATTTCTTCATTTATGATATTCGAGATATGCGCTGGAATTGTAAAGTATCAATTAAACTTACCTTACATTGGGTGCCATCCAATCTAGGGATCATAAATGCAGTTGTCGGAGAGAAAGTATGTGTTACGTCAGTCCCCATATCTATATATAGCGGAAATCATCATCGCATTTCGTGATAACAAGCACACACACACGCGCGCGCACACACACGCACACACGCACATGTGCGCGCACTCAATGAAATAAAAATAGTGTTACTAAAAATGAACTGCGCTTGACCTTATTCCCAAAACGCGTATCCCTGTCAATCAAAATAGTTTATCGATTGGCCCGATAATGATATAGTATTTGAAATAAAGACGCAATTTTGTCACTTACCGCTTTGTCGAATTTATGCATACCACACACACACACACACACACACACACACACACACACAGAGTAAGGGACCCTAACTTGGACCTAAGCAGTCAACATACAACATTCCCAATTTATATCATTTTTAAGCTTACTTTGTTTATATGTATGTGCTTTCATTACTATACTCTTTTACCTGGATGGTGGCGGGATACATCCCCACCCACCCCTGGATCCATTTCTGATTCATACGCCAATCTATGTCTAGCAATCTGATTTGAAACTGTATTGTTTAACATTCCAACGACATTTACCGCGTTCCTGTATGTATACAGTGAATTCGTTTGCTACACACGCTACATACTGAAGTCATTTCAACGATCATTAACTCGATAGGCAGGAGCCGGTGAAGTGTAAATATCGTGTTTTCTTAATAGCATCTATGAATATAATAAATTATATTTGCTTAAAATTATTAACCATAGAAATATCACATAATTATCTAGATATAACAACAATATAGACATTTGTTTTGTACAGTTTAATGTTGCTTAAAGTTCGTCTGGTAAGTAGATTTTGCCGCATTGTTTAAAACTTGTTTCTGCCACAGGCGTCAAGACACTTTTTTTTAAAATTTGAAGCGTTATTTATAAATTGTTTATAACAAAGTAGCTCTACACATTTAAAAACAATTACCATCTAAAGTTTATAAAAGTCAGATTCATAATTCTAATTACTTTGGATCGTTTTACATGTTTGTTTACAATTCAACTGTTTCAGAACGCCGCCCGTGAAAACGAGATGCAAGTTTTCTCCAACAAGACGAGACACGAACAACAACGAACACTATTAACATATAAACACATTAACATGTGTATTGTCATCTGTTGTTCATGTTTATATAACAGGTTGCTGATGGCTCAAACAATGTCCACATTATATCCGCCGTAAAGGGTCTGACACCGAGCAGGACGGTCGACATGGGCCAGAAGACATCCAGAATTGCCTGTCATGGTGGAGCGTTGTTTGCTGGGCGCCTAGACAACCTGAGGATCCACGACATGTCCGGTAAGATGATTAGGGACGTTAGCCGGAACACAGACGGTCAGCCAACCTTCTCTTATATCACCGGTATCGCCGTGAACCAGGCCGGTGATCGTGTATTTGTCAGTGACTTTAACAATGGTTTGATGTGTGTGTCCCGGGACGGTCGGGTCGTGTTCCGTCTCTCCAATGTCGACATGGGTCTGGATAAAGCCTGGGGTGTGACCACTGACCACCGGGGTTGTGTGATGGTGGCTGGATATTTGTCACACAACGTGGTCCAGGTTACAGAAGAGGGGCAGGTTATCGGAGAGATACTGGCCGAGAAAGAAGGGATCTATGAACCAAGATGTTTATCTTACGACGTCGACGACAGGAAACTCTACGTTGGAGGGAGGACGTCACTGCTGGGCTTCGAGTTGTTGTAAAGAATCGACGTCTAGCAGTCATGCAACAATGGAGGATTTATTTAGGTATGTTGATTACTTGATATTAATTGAAACATATTAGATTATTTAAACACAAGTTGATAGATTTAATATTGGTGTATTTTATTTCATTTCAACGTGTTAGGACATATTTAGTTAAAATTGTGTGATGCATCTCGACACGACACGAATTGAACACATACATTAATTGTTAATTTTTCGATATTATTGGTAAAAGTTGGCGTTGTGTAACCGTGACCTGGTACGAGTTACCTTCCCTTCGTAGCGTTTTGTTTTGTATCAAATATGATTGGTGGAAATAAACCAAATATGGATGGATTTAAACGTGATTAATTAAATGTAAGTGCTATGTTTATAACAGAGATTGTCTATTTAATTAACTAGATAAATACTACAGTGCGTAGATGGAATATTTGGTGTAAAATAAACAAATTACTTAACCGGAAATCCGAATGATTTGCTAATATCCTGAATTTCGGACATGTATACATTTCGGATACTGATGCGATGGAAAAGTTTTCTGTTGATAGTGAATTAGTGATGAATCTAGCAGTGATAGAGAAAATATCAGAACAATGACAAACAATACATAATTTGACACATAAAGTTAAATGTTTACAATAAGATGGTATGCTATTTTCTCAACATTAATTTGGTCATCTATCATCCTAAACAATAGTCTTATTGTGTATACTGTTGTGTTTCTGGCATATGTAATAATATTTTTTTTGTTTTGAATAATAAAGTTTAAAGAAGCAGACTCTATCAATGGTTGCAACAACATTTAATGTTGTCTTTACTGTCTATCATATATGGATCGCATCACAACACTGTAAGTTGAATGGCTTATCTGTTTGCTTATGTGCTGACAAGAATCAAGTAGTTGAATAGTAATTTTGTTCAGGGTTGACAAAAAAGCCGTCTTTTTTGAGTATTGACCGGTAAAAACTGGTCATTACTAGTTAGTAGTGATCAATTGCGAATCAGGGTCAGAAAGGCCCAAAAGCAACACACACACACAAAAAAAACGCTCTGGTAGTTTTGTTTTGGAAGGCTTTAAAAGCCAAAAAAAAAATGGTTTAAGAAGTGAAATGATCATAGTGGTTAAATATTAGTGCTAAAGTACTATGCGACATGTCCTGTGAGACAGTAATTTACAAATTGCATTTTTATTTGGCCATTGTTGACCATATTTATTTAGTGAGACAACATAAACATGTACTTATCCTAAAATTAAAATGTTTTAAGGCACATGTATGGTAATTGTTGCATCTTAAATTGCATACATGAAGCTAACAAGTAACAATTAAGTGCCATAAAAATCATATTAAAATAGCTGACTTGACCATTATTAACCACACCAGGGTATTGACCAGATTGGTTTGGATTTTTACCTATTTAAAACAGTATTAAAACCGAGGATCGTTAATACAGTCCAGCACTGACTGTAAACAAGCAACATTGTCCGCATTCACATGCAGGTTAATGCCACAAATTGTTTTAATTTACATTTGATCAGCAATGAGTCATGTGCCTGTTTGGCAACGTTACAAATAATAAACATAGGCTGTCTATTCCAGTCTTAAAATATTATTCAAATTAAAAGACCTTGGCTTTGGAGAGTCTGATCAGGATCTGTACAACTTTGACAAATAATATAGATCTAAATCTCCCACAATCTGGCTGGAGGTGAGGGTGCGGGGGGTGAGGAGGTGGTTAACATAATCTTGGTTGGGGCAGTATGATAACGATCAAGAGATACTGCAGTATGATCTGGACATGCATATATTTATACAACTTAGGAAAATATGATAGATCCAAATCTGCCACATTCTGGCTGGGGTAATTTTTAACATAATCTTGGTTGGGGCAGTATGATAACGATCAAGACATACTGCAGTATGATCTGGACATGCATATATTTATACAACTCAGGAAAATATGATAGATCCAAATCTGCCACATTCTGGCTGGGGTAATTTTTAACATAATCTTGGTTGGGGCAGTATGATAACGATCAAGACATACTGCAGTATGATCTGGACATGCATGTATTTATACAACTTAGGAAAATATGATAGATCCAACTCAGCCAGATCTTCGCTGGGGAAGTCTGATCATGATCTGCATGTGCTTATCCAACTGTGGCAAATAGTAGAGATCCAAGTCTGTCAGCTCTTGGCTGGGACAGTCTGATCATGATCTGCATGCATTTATACAACTATGGCAAATAGGACAGATCGAAAACAGCCAGCTCCTGGGTGGGACAGTCTGATCATGATCTGCATGTATTTATACAACTGTGGCAAATAGTAGAGATCCAAATCAGCAATCCTTCTGAATGGGACAGTCTGATCATGATATGCATTTATTTTTTTACATCTATGGCAAATAGGATAGTTCCAAATTAGCCAGCTCCTGATTTGGACATTCTGATCATGATCTGCATGTATTCATACAACTGTGGCAAAGAGGATAGATCGAAATCAGCCAGCTCCTGGGTGGGACAGTCTGATAATGGTATGCATGTATTTATACAACTGTGGCAAATAGTATAGATTCAAATCAGCCAACTCCTGGCTGGGACAGTCTGATCATGATCTGCATGTATTTATACAACTTTGGCAAACAGTATAGATGCAAATCAGCCAGCTCTTGGCTGGAACAGGCTGATCATGATCTGCATGTATTTATACAACTTTGGCTAACAGTATAGATCAGAATCAGCTAGCTCCTGGGTGGGGCAGTCTGGTCATGATCTGCATGTATTTATATAACTCTATCAAATAGTATAAATCCAAATCAGCCAGCTCCTGCCTTTGGGCGATCTGAGCAGTATATGCACTTGCTTTGTTGTTTCTGTTTCAGAGTTTTTACCATTATGTCTTGGCATCTTTGCATATCATTGTAAGAATATGAGTAAGAAAAAGTCTAGGTTATTAATAAATGTAACAAACTAAGGGTTCAATATTAGTTTTATATGTCATAGCAATCGCTGATGTCACAGAAAAATAACCTGTATGTGATTTTACCTATCTCTGACTGTGTTGTTTATTTAATGTCTTGCTTTTGGGGTCATAGGTCTAAATCCGCACCAGAAGTGAAACCGCTAACATGAAGTTTATTTGATATTTTAAAGTAGTGTATTTTGTCTGAGTCTGTATTTTAAACGTTGAAGACAATTTAAGCTTTATTTGCAAAAGTGTAGACACTCTAGATGTTAGGGAAAAATAATTTCAACACAACTATGCTTATTAATAGACTGATCCACTCTGACTGGAACTACTTATGTGATAATAACATCTATAGGGGGGAAACAAGTAAGTACGCTAAATACTGGCGGCAAATGGCCAATTGGAACCTTGTCTAAATAATGAAAATTGCTTATGTGTAAATTCTTAATACATCAATTAGTTCTGGGTAACCTATAATTGGATTGTCGTCATATATAGACATCGCCTCTGTAACTTTTGGTAGTTTTAAGCTAGAAACTCTGAAGAGGGAAAGGAGTTACATGCAGATTGCATTTTACAATACATACCACCCTCAGACATCGGTTTAATGCGACAACGTTAGAGAAACATAACTTAATGTCAAATAATTACATGAACGGTCCAAACATACCAATGTTGATCGTCACTTGTAGGTCAGTATCTGCTTATTTTTCAAACACCATTTAAGGTAGAATTAAACCATAATAAACATATTGTTTGAGTTTAATTAGCAAGTATAGTCAATGTATTTCACCTTTCATGTTCTGTTCTGTTGTCATTGGAGTTTGATTGATGCTGTTGTATGCAGAAGTATGCCGGCCTCACCATGGTTAACATGGCGAAACTTGCATACATCTGCATTAAAGTCATCAATTACAAAGATTCAAGATCTAATGTTAGCTAAATAAGATCTTACTTCTTTGTGTATCTTTCAGTGCTGTCTTGTATGACTCATATTAACGTTAGTAGTGTTCATCATGGAGTGTAAACACATTCACACGCGAATCTTCATCACCTGTACCCAGTAGGGGTATTTTCTAGTATGTCGATTTTTTTACTGCAGTTACCTTTATTTGCCAAGTTTTGAAATTGATGTGTGCAATATATTATTGCTGTTAAAAGAAATTCCAATATATAAACTCATATCTCCTATTTTCTATCTGATGTTTCATTAAAAAATGTATCTTTGATTTATACTGCCGTAGACCAAGTAAATGATATGACTATAAGACTTGCTGATCTTCTGATCCCCTCAATGCTATTTGAGTCCCACTCAATGGTACTATGAATTTTATATACACCGTATAGCTTTAAGTCACCAAAACTACTGAGGTCAATTCGGTGTATAAAGCCAAACAAAACATTGTAGGAATGTTTTAAACATAAAATCGAGTCGTACAAACATGTCATGCTGACGTGAATTAAATTCAGCCTAAAAAAGAGGAAAAACAAAATGTTGCTTTATTCACGTCATTGACAGTGCGTATTTAGCGATTGTCGTGTTTTGACTAGGAATGCAATTTTATTTTACAGGTCGTCCGTAGTCGTGCGTACGTCATAAATTGGAGACAAAACTGCGACAATGAAACTAAACTAGCCAATAACTCCCACTTAAGGAACCGACTTCCCAGCATCGTGTTAGAATCCATACATCCATACTCATAGCGAGCAACATTGTTTATTTCATTACCTGCATTTTGACTTCATCACTGTCCAACAAGCAAAGGTGACGTCTACAACATCTTCACTATTGTATCTTCTAACATCCGACTTAAGTCCGACTTAACCTAGAAGGTGAATTGACAGATCATGGTCAACCTTGTTCTTCACTCGATATATTTTACCTTCCCGCCCCTCATCATTGATTCCCAGCATGAAAGGCTGACAGAGAATTACACATTTCATTATCAATACTCAATAAGAGTATTATATTAACTCTCCGCCATCTGCAATACGAACTGGTTAATTATGGTGAACATCCGTGTTTCCTTGAAAATTATACAAACAAATCGTAACTAGCATATTCCACTCTTTATATTAACACCCTGCCTACGCATGGTTTATTTTACAAGATAACATATGACCAATTTCATTCAGCACTCTCCATTCTTCACTCTCTGCCTTCATCCGCGTTACCCTAACAGGCGAACATAGGATGATGGTCAACAGCGTATATTCTGTCTTGACTCCAAGCCACCATCCGTGTAACTTTGCAATGCAAACTTCTCTATTGACCGACACCCTATGACCAACCGTGTATCCTTTGCAATCATACATACAGTTCATGGCCTACAAGAATATGGTCGACATTGCTTTTTCGTCTATATATTGACACACAGCCTACATCTGTGTTACATCACAAGGCAGACAACACTTGTAGGCCCAGCATCAATTCACATCCTATCATGACCCGATATGAATCCGCATGGTCTGCAGAAAATTACAGTGCTAATATCATTCTGCTATAAATATTCAAGACCCGACCTCAGGCTGTGCTACTGTGGAAGGCAGACGTAATTTGATCAAACTTCAACACCATCTGCTGCATCACCACGGCCAGACACCAAACCGCGTTATGGAGCAAGGCTAACGAAGATGAATATACGCTTCCAGTACCCGCCCAGATGTTATCATAGAAGGAGGCGTGTCAGTACACAAGACATGCTTCCGTTTTCCTCCACCTATCGATACGCGGTCGCCGACTTGAAACATGGAAATGTTTGGGCCAGTCTAAGCTCCGTATATAAAGACCATACCGTACTCCTTTTCACCACGCAAGACAAACTCAAGATTCAGCAATGTCAGTTTTTAATATATATCTCCACGACCGGCTTAACCTAGAGCTACTGTTCAACATGTCCCGAAGATTCAGGGAAACCACGAGCCTCTTATGTAATAACATCCAGCTTCAGTCTTCGACACCACACTCAAACTGAATATACATGCATGAATATGGATCACATGGTGCCATGCTGTACATACGCCAGCATTGTCCTGCAGTATCATCATCAAACTGCACGTTATCTACTGGCATCCAGCTGTAATCTGCGTATCCTCCGTCCTGTCCCGAGTCTGTCGTTATGTCAACAGCAAACCTCAGTCCGTGTCCTGCATCCATTCAATAGTATTAAGGTCCAATCGCATCGCCAGTCTTCGTTCCGAGCCTATCCAGAAAAGCCATCAAAGTAAGTCATTTTGTCTTTGTGTTCCTTCATATGTTGTCTCTGGATGCTGACCCACAATATATATCAAACACCCACGTTTATTTATTTAAGCAATTTCTGTCAAATGTTCACGACATATACAACAAGCAATCGCTTTGGACTAATGTAGTGAGCCATATTGCCGAGGATTTTAACTGACATTGATTACCTTAGTTTCACTGCGTATTGAGCTGGTTGTTATTTTTGTTGTTGCTGTTTAAGTCAGACAATTTGACCTCAATCTTCGACGTCCATGTAAAAACAGAATATACAAATATGTTGCATTGTGTTTATCTTGCCTCTTTAAATCTATTCGAAGACTGTTTCTAAATGTATTACATGAGTGCTTTATTTTTCTACTTCACACAGATTACGTGAGATGAGATAAAACCGGGAAATAATAATTTACTAAAACGGTAAAAACAGTTTTGTTTCTCTATTGCACTGATCGTTAAAGCTGAAGGTTAAAAAGACACAAAAGTAATGTTTGATATACGATCAAATTCTGAAGTGATTGTTTGAAATGAATTGTTAATTAATAGCAAGAAATTTGGACCAAAAGGCGAAACAAAGCTTCCTATTAATGTGGAGTCATTTCTTTGCTTTTCTTGTAGACAGTTAGCACTGTCTAGTCTCACTAGTCTTCACACTGGTTGTGTCAATTATATAGAGGTGTATTTTTTATGTTAATTAGGTGTCATATGGTTTAATATTGAATATATTAAAATAATCATATGTAAGAAAAGAAAATGAAAGATGTCGGTGATTTACTTCAAACGTGATAATTTACTAAATGATTAAGCATACCAACCAGGGGTATAGCCTGTTTACAAGTCACCTGCCTACCATGCTATACCTTTTTTTTCTTAAGCCGCATAACGCAGACTTCGCAGAAGTCATTTTCTCGAGGAACTTAATAACGCATAGGTTTACAATAATGGATTGGATACACGCTTTTAAATTTTAATACCATGCGATACTGTTAGCAGGTGAAAAAAGCCATTTGCCAATGTGTAGCTAAGTTACACCTCTAAAGCATTGTCCTGAAACTTCTCCAGTTTTATCTACCTGCCTACGCGAGTCTTCTACAACATCAGCAGATTTAGTTACCGGTCTACATGTGTCCACCTAAATCATTTCCAGATCCAATCACCGGCCTAGACAGCATCTCAAAATTAGGTTAACTATTCTGACCAGTCCACTGTGTCCATACTTTACTGTGACCTGATGATGGAAATGGTTTAAAATGAGTTCATAGATCACCGATTACATAATTAAAATATTTTCTGACAGTTCATTACAATTGGAAGACGTGTCCTGCTTACAATGATGTCCGTACGTATGCATGTTTGCCACATATAAAATACACAGTGCTTAAAATAATTTGTACACATAATATGAACATCTGTACATACGTGACTGGTGGCAATAGTTTTGTCCTTTGTAATATGTACGTATTCAAGGGCACCCATAGTCGAGCGGTTAAGCTGTCGACGTGTAACTCCACTGTTGCTCTGCCTCTCAGTGAGTGGAATGTAAGGCTAGACAGCTGATCTCCTGTGCTCCGTGAGTTCTATTCAAACACGTATCTGTGTTTTTCTTCCACTTAACATGTCTTAATGACCGATATTGTGTCAATGAAATATATTTCAAATCGTACTCCTATTCTCCCAATGAAAGCTAACAACTGTATGTATATGTAGGTATGCAAATATTTACATATATATTATACATTTACTTTTATTGACCAATTAATATTCAGCATTTTGATAAATGATGTTATACCCTAATTCTTATATAGCTGAGCCAGAGATGGTGAATGTGTGGAGAACATCATGGAGACCTACAGCGGACAGTGTTAGAAGCTTGGAGAACGAGATGGTAGGGCAGAGGTAGGCGTGATTGTTTTTTATGGTTACTATCTGTAAATATCGCGATTGTGCTCCCATAACATGGTCAGCAGAACGACCAATGCTGTTGAATTGGTGGTTTAGCAAACACAAATAATTATTTAAATTAGTGATGGCGATTTTGTCTTAATTAAATATACATTCACGGAAAATCAACATGAACAACTTACTCCGCAGCCGGGAATCGAACCGCAGACATCTTGGTTACCGGTCAAGCGTGCTACCACTACACCACAGCGGCTAAGTATATATATATATTAGACAACTTGTATGGCGAACTCAAGAGATAAAGGAAAATCAGTAATACATTCCTGATGCTTTGTATTATCTGAATTAAAATTAAATGCATCAACACACGTTGTAGGATAAGGATATGTTGAACTACTTTGTCAACGTTTGGAGCTCTATTTTTATACGACAACTCATGAATGTTTTAACTGTAAATATCGTTTCGACATTGCAGAGCCTTGGATAATAAATGAATGAAGGACATCATGGAGACATTCAACGGTTGAAATGCGGTAAGCACGTACGTTACGCACTGACATTTTGTAATAGATTGATGTAATTCTAACATCTTAACTGAAAGGAGCAATGTCCTTAAAGTTCTGGTGTTGATCACACAGCTGTAGACGGGTCCGTATGATATATATGTTGTTGTTGTTTATTTTATTGTATGAGTTTTAAAGTCACTTGTTATGTCCCTAATTTACTACAGGCTCAGGCTTCGATCCTGTTCCGCGAACTACCAAAATCGATATTAATAGTAGCGGTATTGGTATTGCACCCTTGCTGTGGCTCAAGAAAATGTAAGGAGAGTTCCATAATTGGTTAGCCCGGTATCAGTATATTGTGCCAGGGTTCGGTATGATGTTTATGACATGCTATACACAGTCAAGGCAGCATTATATCTCCTGTAAGTGGACACCGTCTTCACAATAACTGGCATATGTTTGCGGATATTACAAACATTAGACATGTTCTAAATTTAAAGTTGTTTTTTAACTGTTGCAATCTTTGAACTACATTCGTACATTCATTTCTGATTGAGGAAAACATACATGTACCAAAGACAGAACGGAGTGCTATACTAGATTGTAAGAACAATTGCTGTCTCGTTATTTAAGTTAACAAGTGTAATATTTTGTTCTATACAATTAGAATTTATGGCGATAATGATGGACCCAGAGGGTAAATGAGGATGAGAATCTATACAGTGTGAGCCATCGCAGTCTACTTGTGTTGGTCTGCTACAACTTCATGGATTCTTCAGGAATGATCATACAACGCCGGTCATGACTACAAATATAAACTTCGATCTATATGCTTTTACAACTGACAATCAGAACATGCAAATTTTACCTTGTAATACAGTAGCCAATATTTAGTCTTCAAAAGATATCGTTTCACGCCTAGAGAAAACATGCTCTAATGGCAGCGTTTTACGTCTCAAGTGTTATTTTAACTCGTATTTAATTCCAACGTAAAATTTCAAAGAATGACAAGTTGCAAATGCCAACAAAATAAATAGTCAGGAACACCTATGTCCGAACGAAAGATCGGTACTGCTTTACCTTCGTTTGTCTAAGATGTTAACCTGATTACCTGATGACAGATAATTATTAAACACACTTAAATTAATGATGTGAAAGTTTGAACAAAATAGGAAGTCTGTTTAAGCAAGCTTTCCACGATGACATTTCTGTCATACAGGCTCGTTTTCTCTTAGGATGAAACAACAATTACTCAATGTCAACAAACAAAATCACAACCTTTATTTAAATTTGTGTCGGACTATCAGTGAAGAATGATGAAGCATCTCACTGTTACCAGGTTTGTTTTGGGAGTGCTTGGATTCGTTTAATTGACATATCAGCATACAAGTTAAAAGGTAATTCCATATTCCAAGAGCTGTAGATCCTATTGCTATGATTGGAATCATCTGAATTGTTTGTCATGCTTTAAAAAAAAATGTCGTTGGAAACAGCGAGTAAACTAACGCTATTGCAATATACCAATTATTAATTAAGTAAAATATAATTGCTTCACTTTTTAGCTCACCTGAGCACAGCGTGCTCAAGGGGAACTTTTGTGATACCGCTTCGTCCGGCGTCTGGCGTCCGTCGTCAACATTTTAGCTTGTGAACACACTTGAGGCCACAATTTTATCCAATCTGCACACAATCTTGGAAGTGTTCGTAACTGGGTCACGTGGGGTCAAAAAGTATGTCATTAGGTCAAATTTTAGAAAAAAAGTTGTAAACAAACTGGAGGCCATTTACGTCAATCTTTATCAAACTTGGTCAGAATGTTTGGCTACAGAATATCTTGGAGGACTTCGATGTTGGGTCAATTGGGGTCAATAAGTAGGTTACTAGGTCATTTTTTTAAAAGCTTGTGAACACACTAGAGAACACATTTATAGCGCAATCTTCACCAAACTTGGTCAGAATGGTTGTCTGCATAAAATCTTGGACGAATTCATAACTGGATCACGTGGGGTCAATAAGTAGGCCAGTAGGTCAAATCTCAAAAAATATTGTGGACACTCTCGAGACCACATTTATAGCCCAATATTCAACTTGATAAGAATGTTTGGAGATGTTCGTGATTGGGTCACGTGGATTCAAGGAGTAGGTTACTAGGTCAAATGTTAGAATAAAGCTTGTGAACACATTAGATACCTCATTTATAGCCCAATTTTCACCAAACTTGGACTGAAAGTTTGTCACCATAAAATCTTGGATGATTTCGTAACTGGGTCACGTAGGGTCAAACAGTAGGTCACTAGGTCAATTCTTAGAAAAGCTTGTGAATACACTAGAGACCAAATGTTTAGCCCAATCCCTACCAAACTTGATCAGAATGTTTTTTTCTGTATGAAATCTTGAATGAGTTTATTATTGGGTCACGTGGGCTCAAAAGGTAGGTCACTAGGTTGAATCTTATAGAAAGCCTGTGAACACAGTAGAGGCCACATTCATAGCTTAATCTTCTCCAAATTTTATCTGATTGTCAATTCTTGGATGAGTAAAGCATTGGGTCTCGTAGGGTCAAAAAGTAGGTCACTAGGTCACATAATAGAAAACCTTGTAAAAACATTTAAGAGGCCACATTGATGGCCCAATCTTCACCAAACTTGGACAGCATGTTAGCCATTATGAAATCTTATGTTTTGAAGTGAGACATGTGGATTCAGTAGGTTTCATGGTAAAATTCAAGAAAATGTTATCAACCCAGTGGCCACTTTAATGGTCCAATCTTCAACAAAGATGTCTAAGGTAAAAAAACTCTTAATTACTTGATACCAGATTTGAAACTACTAGAAACCTGCGTCTTCAGGTGAGCGATTAAGAGCCACCATGTTCCTCTTGTTATACTTTTAGATCATGAGCATAAAAAGTCTATAATGAAAAAGGTTTAGCCATGAATTGTTTATTGCATTATATGTAGAAGTAGGTTTATGTAGTTTTGTAAATTCTTGCATAAACGATTGGATGTAAGAAAAGTCAGTTCATAGGAATGTGGCAAGTAATTGACAGAAACAATTATTACAAAATAAAAACATCTGGAGTTAGTGTGATTGCAAAAATGTTACATTCGTAACAGCTTCATGTAATGTGATTCCATGCAAATTTCAATAAAGTTACACGTTTATCTTCTACCATATTATCTACATGTTTTGAAATGTTGAAAAGTATGGCATGTGTTAGGAAGTGATTCAGATTCATCCACTTGTATGCTTTATTGTATGCAATGCTTATGCGTCACTTATGTTGTAAAATTGATGCATCCCATATTTTTATGCTAGTATTATCTGTTGATATCTGAACTGACTAATAGTGTATTCATGGGTGTTTTATACATGTATTGTAGTAACTTCATATGTTTTGCAGTACAAAAATAAATACCTTTTAAAGACACGTCAGTTATTATTGATGTGAGATATTTTTCTAACTGAGTGAAGGGTTAAGATAGTCCAAAATTCCTTTGAACATGATTCATTGCAGCAATTTATGCATGGATTTAGATGTAAAGCACATTCGTTGTATAAAGCACGCGGAGTTGTAGGTAATATATGCATTTGAACACTTCTCCAACATTTAAATATAGCGATTTAGACATATTTCCTGTTTTCTTAGAATCCGTGCTGTCGAAATGTACATTAAGCGCCAATGTTAAAAACCGTATGTGAAGTTTGAGAAGGTATAATATAGTGATGTAAGGTTTTAGGAAGTCGATGTAGAAACAGTCTTGAACCAATATAGATTGTTATATATGCTCAATGAGCATGTTTTCGAAGAAATTATATAAATAACATATTTCATACGACTGCTGTCGGAATTATTTAGTTCTTGGATAAAATAATGTTGATTAAGCATTAAAAAGCAGAGGGCTCTCTTTAGTAAAGAGCCTCCTGTTAAAAGTATATTACTGTATGAAAATATATTTATTCTGCACATGTCTTCACCAAGTCAGGTGTTATAGAGACTTTGTCAAAGTTGTGCATAGGTCCATAAATCACAGACTTACACAATCTGCACTGTATATGTTTTCACAATTATAAATTCCAGCATGTCCAAATGCTAGTGACTTGGGAGGGATATATTGTGTATCTCTAAACTTCAAAACTATATGTAGGCCTTCATATGCCCAAATATACAAATCAAACATGTTCAATTCAATAATCCTAAAAAGGCACAAAATTAACAGCATTGAAACTAGTTAAGCACGTTCAAGGAACACAACTACTATAAATACGTTAACTAAATAACTAAGGTCGTATATTAGACAAGTGGTTTGACATTAAACGAGATACAGTTAACTAATGTGTATATGTGGGATAGCCTAGTAAAGTCGTTTATTCATATGCAATTATGACAAATAAGAAAAATGTCGTCAAAACTGTCATTTGATTAGCTATGGATACAGCTGAGGTTACTATGTTGAGAATTTTCTCACCGCACTTAATAAATAGCAATTATTTTCTGGCATTTTATAAATGGTTAGAAGGATGGGTGTCTTAAATCAAGCCCGATTCTCTTAAACCTTCCGAGCGTTCCAAAATTAAAAAAAATGTGTAAATTTCCTTACTTCAGTTCATAACATATTTATTTACCAAAGCAATCATGTGGACAAGGATGTATAATTATTGTTGTATATATTTTTAAAACGAATGCGATGAATTTATATTATATTTTGGATATATGTTGTAGAAATATTGACTTTCATTTTTAAATATTTTGGTCATGTATAGGGTTCGTAGTAATTCATTCATAAAAGTGTACAGTGTTGATTGTTAACGAAATAATTCGTAATATATTGAATCAATGTTGATGTGTTGTATGAGATTGAGTAATGTTCAAATTATGCGATTTTCAGAACACACATGTCAGTCGGACACAGTTTACACATGAGTGTCAATATATTTTATTTGTGCAAGCATACATTATATATATATCAACAATATGTATAGGTCGATGTAGTGAGAAGTATATTGCGACTTATTTTGTTGTGTTTGTTTTACAAAATAACAATACCTGGTTAGACATTCAACGTCCATCTTTCAAAAAGGTTAGTTGTTGTGATGTGCAGCTGTTGTTTTGTATTGTTTTGTACATATATTAAATTTTAATGTTTTTATTTAATGTTAAATAATTGATATAATCAAGACAGTGTACTAATTGTAATTGACTTTATTAATTGTGTTGTATATATAGTATTGCGTTATTATAATTGCTTTATCTTGTATTGTAGTGGGGACGTGGATTATTCTAATGTGTTATCATTGGTGAGGTTATGATGTTAATATGATGTAAATAAGTGCATAAACTACATAGAAGAGTCAGATCGTGTTCTTGTTCTTTTGCCCTGTTAAACAAATGAAATTCACAAACACATCGTCGGACCAGTTAATAACTAAGAGTACTATGATTAGAATACGTTTCTTAACTCTCTTTGGTAATCAGCTGTTGGTTTTGAAATCAGATATTCATTTGTTGAAGATAGATAAACTGGTGATAAATTTGATAAAATACATGACTATATAAAATAAAACAAAGATTACCCGTCTGTAATTATCAACAGCATCGCATCATTCTTAAAACTTGATTGCCTTTTTCGCCGAGCATCAAACTATAAACTTAATATGTTTTCAAGTATAGCAATTGCTTTCTCAAGTAAATATTCCATTTTTCACGTCTTCCAGTTGACCTGCTGTACGTCGGTGGTTCTCTTCTCTAGTTCTTAATTCAGCAATCCAATTTTAACGCCAATGTTGACATTTCTGCATCGATGCTAGCTGAATAATGCAACGTTTTTTCTTATGGTAAATGTAATACAAATAGAAAAGTAAATAAAATATACTTAAACTTCCATTGTATCTGCATGACTTCAATTCATTTTAATAATTATTGTAAGAAATGTGTAATCTTACCTTCTAAATAAACATTCTACAGTGTCTAACATAAGGTAATTAAATTGTATTCGTGCTTGACAAGCGCTTAGTAGACCCACTGACGCTGCCAAGGGCAGATACTGACATCGATGCATGATCATGTTTGCCTAATTAATAACACTTCAACAAACTGTGTTGTTTATAAGGAACTTCATGCGAATATGTCGTAGTTTTCTATATAAGCTGTTACATATTTATATTGAAAACATGTGATTTAAAGTCTTACTATAACATTAAGTGTAACAATGAACACTTTGAAGGGTGACAATAGACGCCACGTTGTTAACATATATATAAAGTCGTATTTGAGTTGCATCCCCTGACATTTTATATCGGTCTAACATACCATTTTTATTTAACATTTGCTATGGAAAATATATCATAACATAATCGCACTAATATGTTTAATTGATAAGTGTCACAAGTATAAGCCACCATATGATGCATACAATGTAATATTTTAATAAGATAAAATAGAAATAATTCAGTGACATACAATTAATGAGAATGTGTGTGTGTGTGCGCGCGCGCGTGCGTGTGTGTGTGTGAAGGTAGGTAGGTAGGAATGAATGAAGGTATGTATGTATGTATGAATGTATGTATAAATGGATGGATGAATGGGCTGGATGGATGGATGGATATATGTATGTATGGATGTATGTATGTATTGAGGGATGGATGGAAGCATATATGTATGTATGAATGGATGTATGGATGGATGTATATATGTATGGATGGATGGATGCATGCATGCACGGATGGATGGATGTATATATGTATGTATGGTTGGATGGATGGAAGGATGTATGAATGGATGGATGGATGAATGTGGAGTGTTTGGAGACATGAACATGTCGTTTAAAGACTTAGGGTGCCAAAGAAATAAAAGTACGATACAATTTTAACCAAATCATGTTTTTCTTCGATGAAAGAGTTGACTGTATACACCACTTACTACGACGTATACATTCGCGTATATTAATAACATGAACAAACGGCAGTCAATATCTTTGCCATAATGTCATTTTAACCAGTGTCGATTTGCAGTAAACGTCTGGCGACTAGAAACTCACATAACCAGGGCACATCATTCAATCCGCTTGGCATCACACTGTAACAAAACATTCAGTTAAAGAGACATTGTTTAACCAGTAGGTTATTATCTGTAGAGAAAGACACAGGCAATAACGCATTATTTTCTGACCAACGGCGCATCGTAAGTTCGCTGATACGAATATATATGACAAAGTCCTATGAGCATTGCTGCATGTACAAAAATTTGAAATGGCACAGGACAAAGGTGTTCACATGCAAGCCAAATATAAATGTAAGAACAAATCTGTCATTGAACAAAATGAGGAAACCCAACAGTTAACGCCCAGCAAGAACACGACATGATTTAACAGTGTGTAAGACTATATGTCATTATAGAGTACACGGTTTTCATTTCAGTCTAATCAATGCAATGCCCTAAATAAGTTTAAATTGTTATTTCGTCAATAGGTAACAATGCGGTATTCATTTATATCACCGATTAAAGAAAAGTTGATGCACGTAAACGTACAAATACAAAAACGAACACTTCATACAAGCGATAAAAACGTCGTCAAAAAACACAGGAGCACTATAATTTTCACATGACATAAACTGTTTAAGGACAACTATTTATAATGACATTATTGAATCCATTTCTTCAAAAAACATATCATCATATCATTAAAAAATATATTTAATTGCCGAGTGCCTTATCTGAAAAAAAAAGAATAAACACACTTGATACAAAACAATATATGTTTAAGCTTTACACATACACACACTTGTCAATACATTCTTCAATTATTATTTTCGTGTTTAACATGTTGTTTAAGTTTACTGTATTCCATTTTAGTTCCTACATATAAGAAAACACAGGCGCGGTCATCAATGTAACTGTTTAAAATCCTATACAAGTGCAAGCAATCGCAATAAAGAATCTTAGTAAATTACTTTTCCAAACCTATATAATATCCAAATTAAACTTTTAACATTTGCTCACAAAGTCTAACAATTAAGTATGTATGTTTCAAAGTACGTTCATCTACATGTTTTACTCTAGAGGGTTATTAAATTGGACGAAGTTAATCTAGTGTATATATTTAAAGACATTCTAACCAGACTGCAAGTATGTTATGAACCATTAAATTCTAGAAAATTGGATTTTTGAAAGATTGATCCCGAAAACAAAGACTAAATATGTATGTTCAAATTGCTAATCAAAAGCACTGCAGTATAAAAAATACTTAGTTATTTATGTACTATAAAGGTGGCACACACAAGTTTCGGTCTGTAAGGTTTGATTTGGACAAATTATACACTATAAGGACAACTGTGAGTTTAAATATGAGATTAACACAAATTAGAAGGCAAACATGCAGCATATTTTAAGCATCAATGGAAGTACTCCCTCTAACTGGTACATCTATTTTATATAGGCAACGTGACATCTTTAATATTGGACGATCATCCCAAGCATAGTAGCATTTCATTGGCAAATAGTTAAAACATAACTGCATGTGACTTTAGAATTTGAGACAGTTGTTATCATGTAAATGTGTAAGTTAAAAAAAACAGTATTTATGAAAATGTTTCATGTTGTAAGAAATGTATGCCGACCATTGTATGTAATGTATATAGAAACACATTTATATTGACCAAGTATTGCATTTGTACATAGTTGCAGTGCTGCATGTTATAAAACATGAGTTGTTTAAGAAATCTACCGTTATCATTGATTGAGGACGTTCATCGGTTTAAGAACCATATTGAACCGTTTAAGGTGTCGTATAATAGGGAAGACGTCTAGAAATATTTGATAGCCCAACAAGGCATATTTGTAAATAAACGATAAATGTACAATATTACCTGACTGTTGATAAACTGATGAAATGCTAACCAATATGTGTATAAACAATGTTTAACTACTCAAAGTCAATTAAGTTCTATGAACTAATCTTATAAATTACATTTATATGTAAGGTAGGCATTTTCAAAAGTTCCAGTTGCAGGTGTTACGTAAGAGACTGTAAGACAATTAAGCAAAAACTGGCAGGTTTGTTGTTTTTCACTTTAAATTTATTTACGGAAAACGATTAAGTGTACAGCCAGCTAACGGTTTTGATTGGTTGGTGGAATTGATGTTAAATTGTGATTGGCTCACTGTCGCTAAGATAATCGATTGGACGTTAATCCGAATCCATAACATGTCAAGCAGGGACATTTAGTAACCAATACACAAGTGACCATTATGGACTGTCATTACCTGACTGTACATATATGATATACATACAGTTTACTAGCGTTTTGTAAAATATTAAATATGTGAGCTATTTTGTATTTGTTTTACAATTTCATATAATAAAAGCATTAAGTGGTCTAACTAAATTGATACGCTATCATTAAAATACCTTTTAATTTAACAAGTAATATGTATACGTAACGAATTGTCGAATATCGTTTCAGGATACGATTTACAGCTTTAATACTAAAAGAAAAACAAATAATAAAAAGAAATAATAATAATAATAATAATAACACTATTATTATTGTTAGTAGTAGTAGTGGTAATACTACTACTAGTAGTAGTACACTAGTTGTTGTGATTTTGCAGCAGAAAAAAGCTTTAAAATAGTAACTTTTTGCGTTGTTGACAAGTAAGAGTAACAATGATCAAGTAAATAGTAAGATAGATGTCCGCAAAAGAGGACAACACCTAACAATACAATGCACCTCTATTTAGAAGCACTGTGAGTTAGTCGTATACGACCAAACCTACACTGAAAAAGGCAAACGGGGTAAATGTAAAAGTGTCAAAAGACACAGAGATGAGACAAAACACACAAAAAGAAAAAAAAACGACAGTTACCGCCTTGGAACTATCAGTCGGCAAAAAGACCGACTGGGGTGCTTAAATCTGGTTTATTTGAGCGCTCCAACATCACACTACCTGAAAGTGTTTCTATCAAACAGTGTACATAAAAATATCCCATCATAGTGAGACATCTAACAATAAGCACCTGCATCGGGATTGAAAACTGTTTAAATCAACTTATATACAGACAAAATAACTGGTAATAGAATAAACTGTCAACATATGTACAACATGTACAGTATATAAAATCATAGGGGCGGCCGGGCCTCAGGCATCCAGACATGAGTAAAAGGTTAAAAAGCACAGGACCCATCCACACTAAAACACAACTCCCCCACTACTACTAAAAAGGAGATGGGCATAGGTAGAACCTTCCAATGATAATTTCGTTTCACCAAATGGAAGATGTCAACCTCAAATCCAAACCTTAAAGATACCAAATCACATTAGGGGTAAAACAGGGGTCCAATGCCGTACACCTATAAGGCGAACCTAGGACAAATATTATGTGAATGTGAAATGTGACAAATGTGAAACTTACACACTTAAATATTCACCTTATATTAGGACCAAATTACGAAATTGTCAATCTATCTAAGCTATTTAGCTATGCAAATGGTTAGCGGAAATTGGATGCCTGATAGGGGCCAACTATTTGGCACATTGGTCATAACTCTTTAAGTCATGCTTGGGCAACATGACGGGGTCACGATAAAATAGCAATGTATGTGCTGACCCTTAAATAAACAAGTTATTAACAAGTTAGTCAAGCCTCGGCAACCTATGGGTTTCTAAATGAGAGAGTAGTTTGAAATAAAACAATGAATTTTAGAAAACAATCCAAACCAACAAAACAAAGCCGTCTTCGGGACTCAGGTAATATTTTTGTTTAGCCTTTGTCAGTAGCTTGAAATGTAATGTAAGCATAAATTAATTACGAACACATGTAATGTGAAATTTAATTAAGTTCAAATAGGAAAATGATGTAGTGTCAGTAATAATTATCTAGACATCTCTGCAAGATGGTGGGCTTAAAGTATTAGCGAAGTAATTCAATACAATAATATTTTAAGAAAAACACATTCTGGATTGAATCATAAATTTTCTTGACAAAGCATGTGGTATTTCTTTATATGGATTAATTTCGGTAAACAAATATAGAAACGTAGACGTTACCTCATTGATATAGGTTTATAAATTTATCTAATTTTTAATATTGTTGCTAGATATAAAAGTATCCAATAAAATGATTTCTATTTTCGCCGAACGTATGCTTTATTTATCCTCTCTATTGTTTGATAGCTTAAATGTATTCCTATGTTTAGTGTCAATTTGGTGATTTGCCTTACTATACTACCAAGGAACTCGATACAAATGTAAAGAAAAGGAACGATCGATTCAATTTTCCCCGTAGAATCTGTAATATTTTTTTCATCACATGATTCCTCTTCTTTTCTAGTCAATAACCCATTATATATTTTGTTTCATTAAATTCCTTTACGTGTTGTTAGCCATTTTACTTTGTCTTTCTACAATATGTTACACCATTCCGTATCAGTCTATGCCTGTGTTTGTTCTATATTCTATAGTGAATCGCGAAAAGTTGGAAACAAATTGCACCATGATCAAGTTATGATGGACCCCCATAACCATATATAGGTGAAACGAGTTATTTATTGTCTATTAGAAAACCCCAGAAATATGCCAACTTTTTCAACTTGTAAAAAGGTTCTGCTTCATAGAGTGCACATAACATTAAAATTTCCAGTCGGTAGCCCCCCCCCCCCCCAAATTTAGGTGAAATATTTACTTCCTGTAAAGGTGGATCAGTCAATTATTGTGCACAGGGGTTCAAGACTTTTGCTTTCATTCAATTCTACATGGTTTCAGCTTCCTTTTGACACCAAATTTAAGATTATCTTCAAAATAGGAAATTTAAAGCCAACACATATCATCAGGCTGTTTCTAAAGAGAAAAAATCCAAGTCACACATTCTACTTCCGATCGGTATTTAGTGTACCCCTTGTATACCTTTCTATGAACTTCGTGTCAGTCTTCTAACGCGTGTGAGTGTTTACACGAGAACTATTTCACTTTTGCGGAGATTTATGAACACATCCGAGTCACTATACCTGTCGCATCATTGCTTGATTCATAATACAGTTAGACCAAACCCAAAGTGCAAACTTACAGATCACAATTGTGTATCTAAAAACAATGGAAACTGTACTCTCGAAAGGTGGTCATTTGCGTACAGTAAAAACAACAACACAAAGACAATAACTTAGTTGGAAATGACGAGGTTGACAGCGCGATATAGTGTCTTACTTCCAAGAAAATAGAAACAAATAAACGAACAATAAATTGCATCATTGCATTACGGTCCGAGTCATTATCACACACACAGAAATTCCCCAATCATTCCAGAATCCAAATCCATCTTCCATCTACATACAAACATGACATCATTCCAGAAATTGAACACAGGGTCACAAGTGTCAATCCTTTCCCAAACTTGATGTTCCAAATTATTGTGTTCGCTTAGAATGCACTACAAATGCTGCAAAACTTTTACTTGTTGAACTGCTTTTATTCAATCAAGCTCCGGCCTACAAAACGTTTAGAAGCGAAAGAGAATCTGAGAAGTGTTTGTCAGTGATAAAATTGTCACATTCAAATCATCGCGGTCGTTCGACATATAATCTTGCACATATCTCTATGCGTGTTTTTTAATCGTGTGTCCTATGAGACATACTCTCGCTTACTCTTACTTTTTTTTCTGAAACTCGTTTAATAAATCTTTGTACTAAATGATAACTGTCAGATTATCTTTATATGCATTTAACCTTTATATAAATATTAACTACCAAGACAAGGATGAGGAGATAGGTCTTGTAGAAAAAGTGTTAAGCAAAGTTCGAACGGTACATTAGTACACTCATATTTGGCATGTACGTGAACAATGACATGTTTGATTCATCCATTGTTAAAATATGCAATTTCGCAGTACGGCAACAGTAATATTGTACTGAAAATTGTAAAAAGGTGCATATCTGTGTAAATCTTGTTTACTTAAAAAGGTCGTATTCTTGATTTCAAAATTCGTGTTAAATATAAATTGCAAGTAGTAAAACAGCAACAATATAAACACAGAGACGTAACGAAGAAAATACACAATAGTCACTTCCTTAGAATGATCAGTCAGTCGAAGGACCTATTTAGGATGGAAGATTCTGACTTCTGGATATGTGTTATCAACTGATGATGACTGTTCGAAATACGCGTAGTCATACCTATCATCATTATCATCATTATCGTCATCTTCGCACGACTTCTGTGATGGACAAGACAACGTGTTATTTATACCGTTCGTTGTAACAACATGCCGTATAGTACACATCGACTGGTGTTCCACGACGTTCTAATGGAATGCTGGTATTGTTACACGCACGATTATCTGTCACAACTGTAGAACAGCTTGCTTTATCGTACATATCCTCTAGTGTTCTTCGACGTTGTAATGGAATGCTGGTGTTGTTATATGCACGATTTTCTGCGACAAATGTAGAACAACTTAGTTTATCTTACATATCGTCTCGAATTTCACCTCGGTGTGGTGGTAAAGCCACGTTATACATACGATTGTCTGTAACAAATTGTGAACAGTTTGCTGTGTCGTACACACTTTCAACGGTTGGGATTCGATTGGGTATTGTGGTGACTTGGACTTGACTTGTCATACAGCAATATCTTTGGACGGGCTCTTCTGCCAGGGCAACCTCCGGCGACCAGAGTCTCCTTATCGTCCAAGGCTGGAATATAAAACGACAATGCGGTAGAGAGTAATGAAGTGCATTCTGACAGTTTACAACAGAAATACAAGCAATACGTACTTGAGACATTGTAGTGCAATCAGTAGAATATGGACTCCAGGTACAATAAGCTCACGTTGTATCCCGAGTAGGGAGATAGCAACATCTTTTAAATGGTAGTGACATAGCTCGCTTGTTAATGCTCAAGCAATTGCAAATGTACTTCCTCGACAAGTGTCAGATTAATGTGAAGTTAAAAGGCATCATGCGGCATTGCTATTCACAGCGAAGGCAGCATGATATCTGCTGCATGTGGATAACGTCTCCAAATGACTAAAATATTGCTAGTGGTACGATAAACCAAACCAAACTTGATTTCTGAATTGTTGATGCTGACACTCATGGAAGTGTTTCTATTCTGTGTACTTTTCTTCTTGTATTCGCCAAAACGTATGGCATTTCCTGGTGCTTTCTTTCAGAAAGTGTGCTGTAGTTAAGGATTGAATGAACATATTTATGGCCAGTAATTTGCATAATGTCTGTAGGGGCTATGCCTTCATCTCTAAGTTTTTTTACTTTTCCTAGGTGCGTGATTAGACAGCTTGTTTGCATCAAGACCAGCTGCTTCGCACATGGTTTTAGCATGTGACCCAGGTGCGTTTCTCCAATCGGTTGCCTTATCCACCAGTGTTCATTGTTTCTCTGACCCCAAAGCTGTTGTTCTAAGCGCAAGGTAGATCGGATGATCTGATCCCTTGTAGTCTTGGTGGTTTGCTTTCGTACAGTTCAAACATTTGGACTGGATCTCTCGCTAAGTCATTAAGAGATGCCTATATTTTTGTCTTTCTGACATCACTGATGTTCTCCTCTGGTCTAGTTTTTGTTTGTCGCTCATTTAATTCTAAGAACTTCAAACCGCTGGAACGGGTGCAAACCGTCATATCCCTATATTATCAATACAAAAAATCAGGACCTTTAAAAATTTAAGATAGTTTATTGTTTATATGTACAGTTATAGTAGTTTAGCATTTAGAAAAAGCATTATGACTGTCTTCAATGTTAAGAAAACATAAATTTCAGCTAGTCCTTCATCATTTCTGAAACACTAAAGTTCTTACTTATATTATATAATTTAATCTTATTAATTTTCAAACATGTTAATCTTACAAACAGTTAGATTCGATTTTAATTTTTCGATGGCAATGTTATTTATTTCATGTAAATAATATTAAAAATACAAACATTATATTCTTGTTTTTGTATGTATGTGCTTATAAGTCCGGTGGAGCCAATTATTGTACTTTAATTTAAAACGCTTTCTTTGAAAGAAATCTGAGTTAGAATTTCAGCAGGAACAATACACTGATCAAGCGGACAACTGGTTTCATTTTGATTGTCTAAGTTATTGTCTACATAACTAAAACTTTTGATTGAAGTAGAAAATAGAAATGAAAAATAGTTTAACCTGAAATGTCTACAATCTGTTGTTCCTCGGATTCCTATAAAACTTTGGCAAACTTTGAGGTGTTGCTGGTGCCAGTACTCCCTTATTATATAAAATGTTAATGTCCTCATCACTTATGGGATTACAGGCCTTGGGCTCATTGCCTTTCCCCATTTGTTTAGACTTGTTTGCTTTGTTTTAATGCATTTCTAGTCAAGTTGAAGATATTAGTGTCTTGTTTCTAATAGTTGATGGCTTATAGTCTTCTCCATTTGTTTATCTCATTGACAAGATATTGTTGGCCAAATATGGACCAAGGACTTCAGGTGGAATGTGGTTAATTTGTCTAGTATTGTTGAAAGAAATCTGTAAAAATTATTTACATCCAGATTGGTTTTCTTGGTGGTGTTTTTGTTTTCTGAATTTCTTATCAGTTCTTCAATGTCCTGATTTGACAAACGGACACATTCTGTGCTACCAGTCTCTGGTTGTGGTAGTAGATATTCCTGCTCTTCTTGCAGCTCATGGCCTTGATTCACTTTTAAGTATTAGGTCAACATCTTTACCATTCAGTTGCATAAACTCATCCCCTGAAGTGTCAAATAAATGTGTTTCAGGAACGGATGTTTGTTGCATTTCAAACAATTCATTATTTGTATCTTCTCCTACCAAACCTTCCAATATCAAATCACAGGCTGCTGGACTAAAGAATGCTGACATTACGTGTTTACTATCGGACCTCTGTAGTAATCCCTAACTGCAATTCGACCGAAGAAGAATGAAATTCCCATAGCGACTCTCTTAGGGGATTTAATACAAAACAATAAGATCGCATTTTTATAAATGTTTATTTTCCTGGTCAACATTTATAAATGTTTAAAACAATCAATGAATGATTGCATAAATGATTGCATGAAATGGCGATAAACATCTATTACTCGTTTGATTAAGAGTGTGGTAACATAACTAATGTAAACAGTGTATTCATTCGTGTGGTTTGGTCACGTGACACGTGACCTATTGACCGGATATCACTAAGTTTATACGGCATGGCTTTATTATACGCGTGAAAGCCGAATAAAATAACTTCGGTTGGTAATTTTCTAAAATCACTTTTCAAAATCATTATTTTGTTTTCCGAAATTTTCTAATTAACCATGGATTTTATAATAATTTTGTTTACAAGATATATAGTAAGAATTTGATTCTCTGATGTTATCGCTAGCCATAGCAAAAAACAGCAGATCCGGGAAGTTGCTAATGAAATAGTGTTTAAATCATTAACGCTACGTCAATGTGCAAGGCAGCCATAAGAGTTAACAACATATCAAATAACATTAAGATGTGAAAATAATGAAAATTAAAGCACACATACTATAGAGCAGAGCTTACTATAGGAAATCGCAGCCGCCATTCCGAAGCATTCCCAAAATGGTAAATTATAAAACACACACACACACACACACACACACACACACACACAAACACACACACACACACACACACACACACACATATATATATATATATATATGTAGATTTGAATACGTTTGGATTAAAAATACAAAATACATTTCATACTTAAATACACAACCGGTTTGTAGAATGTCTACATATTATTATTTCAAGTATGCATATGACTGCTAAATTTTGTCGTTTTGGGGTTAATGTGCATCACTTTCTACAAAATTAATATGTTTCGCCCGTTACAATGCAAACGGTTCTAACCGACTATAAATAACCCTTTGTAACACTTTTCATTCAAGTTTGTATACAAATCATATCTTGGTTATGAAATTGTATCTCCGTGTACTTGTTAAATACAATGCAATGATCTGCTTCAAAGTAAACTACCCTTTTCAAAGTTCAGATTGGCATTGATAACACAAGTTGTGAGTAATAAATGAACAATAACTGTAGCTGTGAAAATATATTAATTCACTTAACCTTGATACCTAATTTGGACTCAAAAACACAGGTCGCGTCACAATTAGTTTAAGAAATCCTCGTAAATATTTGTATTGAAAATTATGCATTGACTTGTTTGCCTCAAAATCTGAGAGGTAGTTACATGTCGGCATGAACATATACAATGTATTCGGGCACACGAAGCACGTACACATCCATGAAAATATGGAGGAATCCGAAACAGAGCAAACGATGTCACAAGGCAACCGACGAAAAATCATCAGATGATGATTCCAAGAAAAAGTAGTTGTTGATGATGATGATGATGATGATGATGGTGATGATGATGATGGTGATGATGATGATGATGGTGAAGATGATGATGATGATGATGATGGTGATGATGATGATGATGATGATGATGATGATGATGATTAGTTTTGCTGGGTTTTCAAGCCAAACTTAAGATCATATGCTTGCATCATTACAGGCCAATCGTTGATAATATTAAACTGACCTATTGAAATGCCAAAGAAGGGCAGATGTTAAAGAAATCTATGGCAGCTTATTCACATTTATTTACCATGCCACATTTGGGGTTTTTACATATGACATTATAGGGTGTTTTAAAACAATCCATACAACTCGTCTTGGTCTTCATATATTAAATGATATCATAAGTGTGTCATATGAAAGATGACACAGGTTTGATACCATTTAATATATCAAGACCAAGACGCGTTAAATTAATCCGCGACGTATGCATGAATTACATTCCAGTCCTTTGTACTCGCGGGTTCAAGGGCACCACTCGTTATCAGATCCCCCTATGTCATTATGTTTTCAAGACACACT
This sequence comes from Sinonovacula constricta, assembly GCA_007844125.1. NCBI lineage: Eukaryota > Metazoa > Mollusca > Bivalvia > Cardiida > Solecurtidae > Sinonovacula > Sinonovacula constricta. The sequence continues at coordinate 17,108,318 of CM017570.1, forward strand.
TTTATCTAACGACAATTGAACTTTGATATATTTAATGAATGCACTCCATATGCTTGTCAAATAATAATACTGCAAAGTTTTAACAAAAGAAGAGAACAATTTTTGAAAATAACACATTTATCTTGTGCATTTTTCTTCCTTCAAGTCACACCAATATCGAAAACCTTCATAATGCTGTTGTCGTCTGCTCAAAAGTAAATCTCCGATTTTAAGTAAATAGTGAGTCATTATACACAGTACGCATACATATAAACACGACACCCACAATTCTATGTGCCATGTTCCTTCACTACTGCGACCAGAATGACTAAATATGTCAACATGATGTCAATTTGTTATTTCATCCGTGAGAATGTTGTCCTACAATGGTCAACATGGAGGTTAGCTTTTGCGTTAAAGGACTTAATCAAATCTTTTCAAGGATATTTCAATGACTATTTAACCACTTCTACACTCGTTCTGGACCGAATTCTACATATTCACAATAAAGGTCAATCTAATAGTGTTCGACCATATCTAGTCAGCAACGATTAATACTCTGATAGAGTACGATGTGTAAGATATCGGTTAATGCAGGGCCATTCAATTGTAAATTAGCTGGAATCTTCTTTCTGAAGAATTTGCTATTAAATACAATCAACGTTTTTTTGTTATGGTAAACACATTCTAGTTCACAATTAATCCAAACTGCACAAAGCATGCACGAATGAATAATGTGTAATGCATGTATTGTTGGAGTGTTCTATTCTTAGCTGGAAGTGTGGAAATTTGTATATGCTAAGTGTGCATATACACAGCAAACCTTTCTATTAGGAATTTATCCGTGTTCTATCTCGCCAAGACAATCACACTTATAATGATCAAACCCATCCTGAAGTCAAATGACGACTTAGTCGTTGACTTTCGTTTGCTAATTAATCATAAATCAAACTCGGAACAGTTACGTATTCGACTTAAATAACACTTCAGTATACTATCGGTTTCATTCACAGCTCTGGTAAAATCATTTACTACTAACACCGATAACATTAAGCCATGCGACAGTAATTTCGCAAACCCACCTCCACCCAAATGCTAAATAATGTTGTTATGCATATTCCCTTTTGTCAACAGTCTCCCATGTTGCCGTATCCGTCTATGTGTTCGCGCCCAGTCTATGTTGTCATATCGTAAGCTACTGTCCTATGCGATTATCTTTTTGAAACACCTCATGAATCGTACCGCTTCCAATGTCTTGTCGTTGGCTAGTAATTGTGGCGTTGCCCCACTAAGTTGTAGCATGCCCAATATAACGTTGTACCATAACGTGGTTACATTCTAACTTATTCATGTTAGAGGACCACACCTACATCAGGTGACGGTATTTGTCAAACTACTTTGTTTACACTTGGGCTAAACGTTTCTACTGAAAATGGCTTACGTCACTTGTCCGTCCGTCTGTGTTGTTAACATATGCGTGTATAGCTCGCAGACACTTAATGCAACATTACATATTGTAGTTATTAAAAACTATAAAAGTACTAAAATTGGGCAAATAACGTCTTTCTAGCTGGTTTATTCGCATTTGCATCAGCATATGAATCTAAAATATGTTATTACCGAGCACTTGACTAAGTTTTATAAAAGGTGTATGCAAATTATGCAACGACAACACAGCCGTGAAATAAATCAATAGTAGTGAAGTTGTCATATTTTAGTTAAAGCTGGTATCTAATATTGAATATTGAACAATGTTGAACTATTTGCAAGCATAAATAGTAACCTTGATCTATTTTCATTAGAGCACATTTTTTTATTCGTAAAATATCTAAACGCCAATAAAAATTAGGTCTATAGTATTGTAATTAATTAATTTGCTAGATAATTATTCACACAGCTTAGTTCTACAGTGGTGGGTTTCAATCAATGTTTTTAATAATATCAAAACTGTATTTAGTTTTCCAATTTAACCGATTGTGTTTTAAATTGGATATAAGATTGATAGACATATTCACTAGTTAGACAAGATATATTTATGTAAGTGTATGCATTTTCAAAAACCGATGCAGCAAGCAAATATCGATTTTAATAGAAAGCAAATTGACGTCTTAATCACCTAAACATAGCATACTCAGTAAGAGTACCATGTGGAAACGTTTAACACATGTTGAGGTCCAATACCACTGTCTATTTTCCCAAACGAGCAACACGTGCAAATAAAAAAGTACTGTGTTGTCAAGGAAACCAGACAAGGATGCATGCATACTGTAAATTACGTTGGCCGAAAGCTGTATAGTCTATTTGATTATATTACGGAAAATTATGTTCCAATGCATACACATTGCATATCCTGTGTACACATAAACACGTCTAATTAATTGAAGATGCAGCGTTGCATTTAATTATAGGCATAACGATTCAATAGGTTTGAAGGGGATTGATTAATTGATTTTATTCATTTTGTAATAGCACTGAAGTGAGCATGCCTGCTTATTATACTCCGTAATAGTGCCAATCTGGAGAGCAGTTAACATATAGACAAATAAAATGTGCAGAATGACTAAAATCACACAGGCAAGGAAAGCATCTACGATTATGACAGCCGTCGATAATTTAGTACAACCATATTCTGTAACAAAAAACGATAGACAGGAAACAATTATTTGAATAAATACAAAAACACGTGTTTATCAGGACTAAATCGGACATACGGCGCCTTATTTTAAGATCAAAGCGAACATCATCGTACTTCAAGGCATTTTAAGGTAACATGTATAATTGCATACGATTTATTGTATTTCTTCTTCAATGAAATAAAATGGTTAAAGGGATACTTGTGCCATCTACATAGTCAATTCAACAGTCCAGTTAATGATGCAGATATACTGTGTTCATATGATTGAACGTGTGCATTGCAGACGCTTCATGGCAGTGCATACTGACTATCGTGTAGGTAACGAGAATATTGACACTGTGTGAAGTTGCTTACAGCAACACATAATATGTAACCATGTTGGCAAACGTTACAATGTCTATCGAGTCAGAACTGTGTTTACACTGCAAACACATACCCTGTACTTGTATCTCATACGTCACTTCTTCCAGGACAGGTCTCCTGATGTGTCAACATTCACAAAAACACATTAACTATGCTATGCATACAGAACATTAGTCTGGACAGGGCCGACACAAGTTGCTTTCTGCTGGTTACTTAATATTCGGGCAACCATACCTACATTATACATAGACCTGTTGGTATGCGCCTGTACAATCAACTGTGAATGTTGTCTTACAAATATGACCGTAGAAACTCTCCTGAAATGGGTGCAATTATGAATATGATTGTTATGATACTAAGGAGGAGAAGGAGGATGTTCAGCAGAATCCCCCGTTAGATTAATATAGATTTAATACAGAGACACTATTTGTGCTTTAACCTATTCTCTGTAAGCATGATTATATCCTAACTTTGATACAAGATACTGATTTACTTAATAAATCAACACCGACAGACGTCAAAGAAAAATGTCTTTTTTCTTCTTTTACACAAATATCATGGTATTATCCAGTTATCAGGGGTTGTGTTTGTTTATGCGTAATTGTATAGTTAAATAAAATTGTATGCACGATACATCTATGCTGTCTGCCTAGCACATAACACAGTGTTTATATGTTTGACTCTATCAATGCCAACATGAGTTAAATTACTTCCACGGTTTATGCCTGAATCCGGGATCAAGCACACCTCCCGTAATTCGCTCCTCTCAAGATATTATGATTTGTACACACTTGCGCAGATTCAACGAGAATTGTACCATGTTTATATTTATTGAGTGCAGACAGCCGATGACCTTCATAAGTTCTTCACGTAACAGCACTCGAAAGTGTGTGGAGTTGGTGTTATTTTTTGCTGTTTTTGTTGTTGCTGTTTTTCTTGTCATTGTTGTTGCTTCGTTGTTTCTGATTAGTATTATTTGTTGTTGTTATTGTTGTTTTGTTACTTTGCTTTTTTTCTCATTCTATGTGGGTTTTTTTTCGGAAGAGACAAAAGATAAAAGATAGTCTTGGTAATGGCGTTTCAATATTTTGTAAACATGGTGTCTGTTGTACATCTCGCGCTAACCCGTTCGCAGGACAGTTTGTTTTTCTAATTAAAGATTGCTGTTGTACAAACTTATTTAAGATTGACCTTCAACTGACTGTCTAGGCTCACCTGACTGCTAGTTCCACGCCAGTTCACCCCTTCTCTTGTTTTTCAAGGTAAAGCCACAAAGTGCCAAATCGCTATCCTCCTTTTATACTTAAAGTGGAAAGAAAAAGGCACGGCCAAACATGACAATGCAACTTCAAACGTTTTAGATATTGACGTTCTTCGATCAAAAGGTACAACTGTAGGGACTCTTGGACGGTTTGCTTGTGAACAATAGCCACTTAATAATTCATTTACTCACGGACAATCAATTTATTTATCCCTGTCACATACTATTGATTGTATTTATTTAAATAAAGTGTTAGGTTATATTATCGTACATACGGAGAAACGAACACGTCTGTTCCAGTACCAACACCGTACCTGGGCTGTTTCTGCTTTCCAAATGCATGCTAGCCAGTTTATGATACTTTCCGCTGATAACATTCTGACTTAAAAGCATGAATGCCCGACACATTTCCACTTTCAGTTGAAACAAACCGGCATGCGGATTAAAGCATTAAAAGGTTTTTGACAATATCAAATAAAAGAGTGTGTCGATTTGACATGAGCAATTTAGTAGCAATGTATCAGAATTGTTATTCTGTTTATCACGAAAAATAAGTCTTTGTTTACTTTATGACAATACATTTTTAGCAAATGTTCCGGAAAACAAGATTCTCAATTCAGCCTTATGCACGTATGTGCATATACCACGACACAGAAAGAAGTCTAACATGAACGAGAGTACACTAGTTCGGTCAACATCGTAGTCAAGTCACAGCACAGGTTCCATGTTTCTTAAAAAAAGGATTGAGTATTTGTCATACAGAGTAACCAAATATCTGTACTTTAACAAACCAAGTGACACATGACGCTATTTCTTTTCAGCGTTGCACGTATACGTGTGTGTTAAACGAAGGTACACAACTTCTACTGCTAAAGCTCCAAGGCATATCTTGATTTGCATATCATATTGCACCCGATGTTTGATGAATAATATAAGCTTATTTTCGGTATGCCACGATGCTTGAAAATGGAAGTTACCTATGCTCGATTTAAGCCTAGATTTACTACAGGGTAATGTGACACGCCGCGGAAAATTACTGGCTTGTACATACGTAATGCATTCAAACGTATTCAAAATAACTGCGGCAACATAACTGAACATGGTTGGATATTTTAGGAGTGTTAAGTCAATAAACACATTGAAGACGGACAATATAAACTGTTCGTAGATAACGATATTGTTACGAATAGGTAAATAAGAAAAGGTCCTATAAAATTTTTCACAGATATTTAAATTTAATCTACCTTTAGACAATGGCAAGAAGGGTAGTAGGCGCAGTTTCTACCACTGCGCCATCCAATACGATGTACATGATTATGCAGATACTATTCATCGTATGTTTCAATTTGGTACAGGGTGATACTATACTTTGCTAACACAAACACACGGAGGAGTATGTTTCCGACATTGACATTGTAACTTTTAAAATGACATTATCCATGTATACATGTTCTCAATCATTAATCTTTAAACTTTCAGAGTGAAAACACGACGCACAGAACCTGATATTTTACGGATAAGTGACGCGTCAGTGCTCTGTGTGACTGGAATATACAGTATACGTGTATACGGTATGTATTTTTAGTCCGCTCTTTCATTCACTCTTGACCATTGCACCGTAACAGTGTTTATGTTTATGCTGCACGTGCAGTTCAAGTGATGTGAAGTACTCTTTATGTAACTTCTCTTATTTCATAGGCCATACGAATAAAAATCTCGCCAATGCAATAAGTTGAACTTTACACTGGGAAGGGTGTACGTGGTAAAAGAGATGTCATGTGAAATTAAATGCAAACTATTCATACTGTGTGTGAATGTCGGTTTATGTACGTAAAATGTAAAAAAACGCACACGTTAAATGTGCTTCTATTGTGTCATGGTCTTTACATGATATTGTGGCTTCTTTTGACATGTTTATCAGGGATGTAGTAAATTTGATCAAGATATGAGTCATATTTTAAAGTGATAATTATTTGCACGTACTGCTATATTGCACGGTGGATATTTGTTGACAACATTTTATTCCTCTATTTTTTCTCCAATTGTAGAAAATAATATGTTAAAACGGCTCGATTTTGTATGCTAACGAGGAGGAAGAAAATGCGAAATTACACAGACATTAAGAACTATTGTGTTCCTTACATGTAATTTAAGGTTATTTATTTTTATCGATTTCTATCAAATCTATTTCCCTTAACCTAGGTACCCTAAACTTAATTATTTAGTGATGACACAGGTACAAATTGTTCATACGTGTATACATTTATTGGAATAACATATTTCATGTGTTTACAGGAAACACATATATAATCTATAATATATAAAATCTTACAATAACACCAACATCGCAAATCACATATGTACAACAATATATTAACCGAAGCGACTGGCCACGAACTGATTAAAAGAGGACATAAAATAATGAGAAGGTAATCATTGCATGTTCACACTTTAAGCATTATAAGCTTGTGTTATTAATATCTATGTCTGTAAACCTCTTAAGAATTGAACTCATCTACTTACAAAAACGCAAGTTGAAAATAAGAACACAAATATAATCGAATACTTTGGAATCAATAAATGCAAATTGCATAACTCTTGCATATTCGGTATCAACATATATGTTGTTGATGTATGATAGTGTTTGGTGGGATAGCTGATTAAGATTGCACCGACTGGGTTTATTTTATAAAAGATAAACACTTATTTCCGAAAGTGATTACTTAAAATAAATGTTAATAGTATAGTCGATGATGTTGTTATTATTTAACTCTACACTGCATTCATAAGACCTGTATGTTATACGAAAAATCGGTTGATTGTGTAATCGAAAACATGTGTACATCGTTGTGAAATTCACTTCTACATTTATGTAATGTTCTACTTTCAACCTGATGTGAACAAACCCGCCCCAAATTCCAGTTAGGGTGCTTAGATTAGTTTGAAGAGAAATGCCATATTTAGGCTGAGAATGAATGCGACTATGGCTATATTACCGTTTTTATTATCGTGGAATATATCAATTTCGATAGGTTGATTGGAACGTCGACGGTAACCTTATAATGTGTTTTCTTATACAGATAGAAAGTGATGCCTGACTGCACTTCTCCTCCGCTGCTACTCCTTCTGACACTTCTTCTTCATACTCGCCAAGGTAAGCTGACATCGCATACGTTCAGTACTTCATGCCCTGTTAATAATATATTATAACGAACTAACATTAGTGAGACCAGGCAGCTGTTCAGTATATGTCTGTGCGTGTGTGTGTGTGTGTGTGTGTGTGTGTGTGTGTGTGTGTGTGTGTGTGTGTGTGTGTGTGTGTGTGTGTGTGTGTGTGTATGTGTGTGTGTGCTATAACGTGATCTCAAACCAAAAGGTCACGGGGTTTTCTTATTTTAAAAATAGATAACTGTCCTGCGTGGCTCAGATGGGAAATACGTGTGTGTGTACTATGTGTTCCATTAGTTTCGTGTTCTGGGTAGCCTTTTATGCACCAGGTTATAATCCTTCCATAGAAATCGGATAAAAAAATAAGTAATTTAAGTTGATATTTAAACAATATTGTTACTATGACTATCTTCATTTCAGTGTTATGCAGCGGTGGCATCGTATCATGTCTCACATACCAGTATTTTTATGACGGGAAGTGTTATCCATGCCCCAAGACATGCAAAGTCTGTGTGTCTGGCATTGAGTGTACAATTTGTGAGAAGGGGTTCTACGGCCACGCATGTGAGAGCACGTGCACGCAAAACTGTACATGTCACAAAACCTATGGATATTGTACACACGGTTGCCCGGATAAGGAATACCCAGAAGAAGGCAACGGCTGTGCACCATGTCCAGGCCAGTGTTCTCTCTGCGACTCGGTATCGAAATGTTTTGAGTGTGAAGATGGTTATTTTGCTGAAATCTGACAATACACATGTCCTGACCATTGCTCCAAATGCAATATTTCAACCGGCAAATGTTTGGAGTGCACTGAGTCGTATTACCCGCTTAATGGAACATGTAAGAGCTGTGCATATACTTGCAAGTCATGCATCTCTGATACCAACTGTACAAAATGCCACAACTCTTTTTGGTCGAACGATGGACACTGTGAGAGCTGTCCGCATGGATGCAGTATGTGCATTGGTGCCGAAAACTGTCAAACGTGTGAGCATGGATATTACGGTCCAATCGATGGAACATGCATTTTTGAATGTCTTGATAGTGATGTAAGGACATACTTCCTTCCTGACAAAGATGGAAGATGCGGGCTCTGGCATAACACAGACAACAACCTGTGTGATGGCAAATCTAAGTGTCGTAGTTGCACATCAAGAGGTATTTGCATACAAGACGTTGGGAACTGCACTTCTGATAATTGTGTAACCGGTACGAACATACAGGGACGATGCGGAAAGGTTATGCAGTATAACTGTATACACACATGCGCACGAATAAGAAGTCGTTATGGATGTGAGTACGAATGCGCTGTAAAGGGTATTCCAGGTCGCAATACAAGTATAGTGTGCTTGACCAATGACGCATTAAACGTTAGTCAAACGTTCCAGAACCAAATCGACTGCAGCAAGGAAGATGGTAATACATATATTATTTAACATTCATTGAATAGAACAAATAACACTATTGTATCTACCGCTAAGATATTAAATTGACTAGGAATACATATGCGCATCATCTCCTAAACCATTATATCAATAAATATTGATTTCTTATATTCAGACCCGGCTATTCGGCTACGGAAAAGTCACATGCTTGGTGGTCTTCAACTTAAACATGATATACGCTGGGTAGATGCATAGTGAAGTGATTTTCTTTCAATGGGGTTGTAAATCTTATTCCACCAATAGAAGATTGCATAAGCCTTAGATGGGTGGTTTAAATAAATAACCTTTAGTAAATATCGTCAAATGTGTCACGTTTTCCGAATAAACAGTGATGAACATATATATGTGTAACACATCACTTACTAACTTCCCAAAAAGATATATTTCCATGCAATAATGTCCAACAGTATTGCCGTAATTATACGATAAACATAACACGTTTTATTTTGTTTTAGTCCCCTGCGAAGGAAACGATTCAAGTCCAATGGAATTTGGAAAAATCAATATTGTGCTCGTCACTGTTATCATCGTACTTGTCATCGCACTTGGCATCTTTGTGGTGGTGTAAGTATTTTCTTTATGCATCATCTGACAACCCATTTTGCGCATGCAACGTGCACCACTGTGTCTGTTGTTACTTGCATGACAATTTAAGTATCAATTAAGTTTATGGACATTATTTACATCAGTACGTAGATATGCTTATTTAAGCGATTAAAATTAAAAACAACGCCACTTCAACTGTGACATATGTTTAACAGTCTACCCCTTTTGGGATTGTGTTGCGTTTTTTTATAGCTGTAATTATAACCACCAAACCACCACACATTCTTATCACTAGTTCAAGTTGAGAGTAGAGGATGATACATTTTAAAGTTCTGTGCCTTTTGACAATGCGGCCTCGGTGATTGACTTTATACATGTTGTTTTATAATGTATTCTGGTAGTTCGCACGATACATACACAGAAACTGTAACATACAATCTCTGACCAGATCAGCCAAACGTATTGTTCATCCTATACCTTGTGCAAAGGGTACACTCTTACAATCGTACTGGGTTGTTTGATTTGAATTTGAATGTATAAATAGGTAAAGAACCATAATAACGATTTACGCGTTCTTTGCATAATATACTTCTCAATGGCTTTTACGTGTTATTTGTATTATATAATAATCTATTTTCCAATGTTTGTTTCCCTAACAGGACGTGCCGAAGAATTCGTTCAGAACAAGTGGAAACGGTAAGGGGAGGTCAAAAGATGAGTGTATATTATGATGGCCAAGACATTGCGGATATTATGATGAAAGATCATAATGAGTCTGACAGTGCGGAAGAAAATTAAATTATTTACCCGAACTTCAACCATAAACAGGCAGCAACATGTATCATAAACACATGTTATGAAGGGAAACACATGTTTGTGCCAGCAACGGACCAGTGTGTGTGTGTGTGTGTGCGTGTCGGTGTATATGCGTGTATGCATTTACGTATTTCTGTATGTATGTTTCTGTCTGTCTGTGTATTTGTCTGCTTGTGTGTGTATGTGTGTACCCATTCATATTTGCTAGATCAAGGGTATTAAATTTGTAAACATTATGAAAATCATAACAAATCATGGACACTTTTCTATTGTCATTCTAATTCAATGTACATGTTATTTGGGAACAACGCAATACATCTTTACCATTTTACATATGTCATCTTACTTTTCAAAAAGCTAATTAGCCTTGTCCTTAACCAGGCGGATGGATTAGGTTTGGGATGCGTTAGATGTATACATTAAATAGGATTACATCCTATTCGAACAACTAATGGAGATATATGTTTTACGTACGGACGTTATAGCAAATTATGTAGAACATCACTAAATCAAGATATACAGGCCCGTATACTGCAAACATGTATAGACTTTCTGAGCAACACAGTTAACTGACACTGCTGCAGGTATTGGTTCATTGAAAACAGACGACAAACAGCTACAGGTTTATTTCTACAATTTTCTTTTGAGTCCTTTCATTGTTGTACCCATTAAACGGCTGGCAATGTACACTTTAAAACATATGAACACAGTCCTTCTGCATCATTAACAGGCGATTGGGAAAATACGATCAACCATCACCTATGCAGATTACTAAATGATCCCTTTGACCATTGTTTGTATGAAGAATGAACACAATATGTTTAAATTGCCATGAAGTGAGATGTTGTTTGCTTTCAAATTTCGAATGTGTGGTCGCTCGCTCTGTATGTGTGATGCATGTTCAAATGACCATTGTAAGAAGTCTACATTACATGCTTTTTTATTCTTTTTTGACAATATAACCAACGCTTTAAACTTGCATTTGGTAAAAGCTGATTTACTCACCAGCCACAGGCATAACCGTGGGTGATGCCCTCACCTGTGTGATCGTCATCCTACACACTATATTCGTCTATATTTGCAAATCTTCCTCCAGACTGACTCAATTAAGGAGTAGTATAAGCATGTATTTCCACTTTAGTGGAATTACAAGCTCGTTAAAATCCTTTAATCTACAACTGAAGCAGCTTCTGATGCTTTCAATGGGTCAGGCTTTATTTGAATGCAAGGCCGTTGTAACTTCAATCAGCTAGTAGTTTCATCTGTTAAAAGAACCTGCAATGTGTTCATCCATAGGACACTAATTGTCAATAAAATAATAAAATGGAACTATACTCTACTGTTTGTATTCACCCATGTCCGGTTGGCTTCATAACGCAGTCATATTCAGTTGAATGTGTTGTTTGTTTGGGGAATTAAACATTGATATTTCACCACAACATATGTTCCATGTTTCCGTAGGGCACTTATTCTGGATGTGTTATTATTAATCGATTAATGGGTTTTAGGTGTAGTCTACTATTCCTGTTAACTTAAAGCCGTAATCAGTGCTTAAGGTGGTATTTTATGTCAAGTACAGTATTCACATGTAACAGGCATAACCACGGTCTTTGAGTAGTTGGTAAAAGGAACTGAGCATACCTATGATTTATCTTTTCTTTATATCACAAACTCAATGACTATAACTTGTAATTCATGGCATACCCAGGTTGATTTGGCTAACTTTGCTAATATTTAGAATAGGAATAGGAATAGGAATAGGAAATAAGAAACACATAAACAAGACTACAAGATTGAATAAAGAGGTGCACAATATAATACAGCTCTTTGATAGCTTTACACTTTAGTTTACGTCTTGACAACCTTTTCTTTTGGTCAACTATTAGATTGTGTTGGCCCGTTATATAAAAACAGTTAAGTATTTTTTACAGGCAAAGAACGTGTTTTAACCACAATAGGTGTATGCTTTGTTTTCTATATTAATGCATCTCAATATCATATGAAGGAAATCAATAATAAGCTCTTACCAAAATAATTTAAAGTAACTATGTTTGCTTCCAATTATTTCAATGTACTGCACGGCATGAACATGTAGGATACCAACTTCAACTAAATGAAAACAATTCAACTACTTTTGTTTTAATTGACAGTCATGCTGTCTTTTTATCATGTACATACAATTAACTTAGCTATAACCTAAGTCAAGTGTTCGTAAATAACATATAACTGTTGGAAATGCTAATACAAAACTGTCTAAATAGTCGCTCATTGCCCATTTCTAAGTAAATTATGTGTAATTAATAAAGTTTCTGCCTACCAACAGGAGTTAGTTATACAGAAAGATAAACATGTGACGTTAGCTGTTTAGCATATCCCAAGTGCTACATGCACATATGTTGAGAAATACATATACGGTCCGAGGAACCTGATAGATGGGTGGTCAATTAACATACATATCTTACTAGGAGAATTACATTTTACGACAATTTAAATGAAACTTATGACATTTAAACGTGTGTTATAAGCATGTCCGAAAAAAAATAGTTTTTTTCTTCACAATTGACTTCGTTTTGTTAACCAACTTTCCTTGTTATCAAACAGTTATCTAAAATCAAATACATTGATGGTTAATATTGTTATAAAAAATGGTATAAAGAGCTAGAAAGAACAATTAGTTATACATTCTCTATTCGTTTGCATTTATTAGTACATCCGAAATTCGTTATATCTCTAAGCGAAAAACAACAACAACAACAACTAAGATACCTTAAATTAAAGAGTCTCATCTAAACAGACAGTCCAATTCTAAACTTAAAGGAAGATTTTAAATGTATAAACGTATGCATAAACGAAAACATGCACCTAGTTGCATTCAAACTGACTTCTTATATATTCTACATCTTGATACCGACATAAGCGCTGTTTGTATCCTTATATGCTTATATGTTATGCATCGTTTGGAAATAAGTGTGTGTTCTTTGTAAGGTTACTACAGTTTTTGCAAAAACAACATGTTTCAAGCGGAAAGATGCATATATCTAAGGTAATGCTGTGTAGACATAAACAGCTAGCATGCTGAACTTTCTCTACAACTAGTTGGCAATGTAATGATCTGGTGTTAGTAAGAAACATGGATTAGATTAGAGAATAGCAGAATGATGGCAACACAATAAACATACGCACACGTGTATTTCATGACGAGTCTAAGGACAAATGTGGCTGTGCACCAAGACAGTGGGGTTATAAGGACACATTGGTGATATCACGAAGGACAATGCTAGTTATACAAAATGGACGGTATAAGAAAATATTGATTCCGCCAAACGATAGACAGGGTGCAAAAAAAGCCAAATGGAGTTACACAAGGATGGTGGAGGTACGGGCACATAGTATGTGTAAGCCAGGCAGCAGACGTTTCGATAATATGATGAGGATTCGGCAACAGGTATGGTATATGACAATAAGACTAAAAGGTATATTTACAAAAGCAATATTAATCATCTTTACAATAATGCATTCCGTAATATTAATATTAATATCAAAATAAACAATAATAATAATAATAATAATAATAATAATAATTTTCCAAATTACTTTACTATCGATAGGCGCTAATGTTGGCAGTCGGCTTTTTTAGCCGAGGTGTGAATAAATAGAATAATATAATTAAACTTCATTTAAATTGAACAACAGTTTGTTATCAGTTTGTCTCATGTCCTATTTCGCAATAAATTGAAATGGAGATTCTCGTGACCGAAGTGCATCAGACCAATCATAATATAATAGCGATGTCCAGATATCAATTGTTTTCATCATCGTTATTATCATACTTATCATCATCAGTAGTAGAAACAGCAGCAACAACATCATCACCATATATGTATGTTTAAATAAACGCATCGACAATAAGGCTAAAAGAGTTCGGCCCCTTGTTGAAAGAAACATTCGTTTACGTTTAAAGGGAGGCAACACGAAAGCAATTTGTGTTATACATCGCAAAAGGTCCATTTGTCTTTAAATATTAATGAAATTGGTGTCTTTATATCGGGAATGAAATTTAGCACAGGATACTTTCAATCTTCAGAGTTGTTTTTCCTCTTTTACGTCCGACATTGTTTGCTCTGTATCGGTTTCATCCATACTGTCATGCATGTGTACTTGCTTCATTTGATTAAAGTTTTTGAGTCATCTGAAAACGTCCAGCATATATTGCATATTCTGATAGGTATATCGCCTCAGATTCCAAGGCGGTGGAGTCAACACTGTTTACTAATAATCAACACAATTGTATTGAGTCGATACAAATATTTACAAGGATTTCTTGAAATAATTGTGAAGCGATCACTGACGGCTAACCAAATAGTAATAAGTTGCATTGACACAGACAATATTAGGTCTAAGTAATTTAATGTCAATGGCAAGTACAAACTATTTAAGACAGTGTCCGATTCTAAACTTGTGTGCTTCCTGAGATTGGTATTCTAAATTATTGTGTTATTGAACATAATATATTTTTAAAGTTATTAATATACTTACGTAATACGTGCTTAACTGTTGTTTAATTGCGTTCATCTATTTTTTTTTTATTTTAAACCTAATTATATTCTATTCCCTTTCAACTTCAATGCATTCAGCACCGTATGACCTGCCAAGTGTCGGAGTGATGTAAGACCCAAAATACACAAAGAAAATATCAAAACATTGAACTATGGTAATGGACAAAGCTGAGGGTGACACTGTTTCAATTCCATACCAAGACACGTAAATGTTACTGTTGTACATTGTTTCCTTACTTATACGTAAACTGCCGGACGACAACATACTTAGTTGGGCGTATTGCATGTACAAATTGGAGGTTCATTAGATAACTATAAGAAATGCATACAACACTTTGACGCCAAGTAAGATGACACGTGTAGTGGTGTCTCGAATTCTCGAAATCGGAAGGGGATGACATGAAACTTCGAACAATCGGCGCAATTGACTAACCGTCCACAATCTCCAAATATAACAATATGAACGTCGGAAGAGTTCGATACTGGTCAACGGTGGAATTTTACTTGTTGTGTTAGGTGGTAAGAAAACTAGCTCTATGTTTGAAAGGGTTTTCGCATTCGGCCGTTGTTAGCAACACGTGCGATTCTTCTTTGACATTTTCTCATCATGGCGTCTAGCTTCTGGAGCAAGTATATGGACAATGCACTGTCCATTCACGCTCGTCGCTGATGTCGGCATTGCACAGGCATAGTCTGAATGTGTTCAAAGCACATATGCTTCTCTGGCTTTATGATGACAAGAAGTGGTAGGTGATCATTACCACTCATATTGGCACATACCATGAAAGAGATGCGCTCTTTACTTCTGTTCTCGGTACTGCAATCAATCCTATCAAACTCGTAGGTCTTGTCTGGCAACATTCTGAAGAAAAGTCCAGTTTCACTGTAAACATCATCAGGGCCGTAGTTCTTCAACTGTAGCTTTTTCCCATTCTCTTATGTTTGCAGAGTTTTCATTCTCGGTTTTTGGCTTGGCCGCAAATCTTTCGGAAGTGGATTCCGTGACGTTTCTTAAACCGATTTAGCCACCCGGGACTGCATCTGAGAACTGCTATCAATTCTAACGATCGAGTTCGTTATAAACATTTTGTAAGAAATAGTATCCCATGTACAATGCTGGTAGTTTATTAAAGTGATTCGTTACACTCGTCTTTGTTGTAATCCATTTAAACAATAATACAATTTACCAGGATATTTTAGATGGAAATATTCTGATTACGTATTTTTTATTTAACAATATTGTCAAATTGACTTGTCCTTCTTTGATGGTTAAATAGACACGTAGTTAGCTCTATGGAAAAAGAAAACAAACGTTACACTGTTAGTTGTGTCTTCTCTCAGACAATACTTTTCTTTCATAATAAACTTCGATAATTCAATATATGGACAATCATAAAAGCATCATTTATTTAAAGCCGATACTAAAATAAATAACCATAATGTGTGATTATATATAATGTGCATCATATTTAAATGAGAAATGTATGACCTGCCTGTTAACTGTTTTATTTTTTGATAGTTACAAACTATTTCTTAGGTTCACAAGTACATACTGCAGAAGTTGTATAGTGTCTTCTTCAAAATATTTGATCACAGAGTGTTACTGTAGCATACTTCATCTTTATACATGCCTAGTATATTATTTAACTTTGGCTGACTTGTAAAACATTTATACAGTTTATATGTTGTTAAATATCAATGGCAGGGGTTTATGTTGTTAGGACATTTGTGATAAGGCATCTTATATATTAATTATAATACCCATACCTAGACTACATACAATAATTAGGAGCGAAGAACCAAACCACCATGGTAAAGTCATCAGCATAAACTTTATACATTGACAGATTTAAATGTAACTGTACCTAAATTTTTAAACAGTTGTTGTACTTAGCCAAAATAATATTATATTTCTAAAATCAAATTTATTTGTAGAAATTCTATTCATAAATGTATCGGCTGTCTTACTTTTTAAACACTTATACATTCACATCAGTATTTTAGCAGGTTAAACAAGTTACTGGTCTGTTTTACTAATAAATTTCACATTCTAGCCAGGTACAGAACTCCTTTAGTATTTCGCATATCTAAGCATCAACCGGGTCCATTTTTCTTTCACAGCCGGTCACCCAATACTGAAAGACCTGCAACATAAAAACTTTTATTGACAGTTAAAAGCAAGTTTACTTAAAATATGTTAACAGCATCAACAAACACTTATATGTGATTATCTGGGCATAAAACCTGACAACTGCATTTGAGAGTTGACTCTTCAAGTCAGTGGTTAGGGTATTCCTTTTTTTCAATATGACATGTTGTAGTCAATATTGTAGCTTCTGCCAATAATGATTCCTCCTCTACACTGCTTTACCAATCGTTGCCATCTAGTCATGAGCATAGATTTGTCAGCTGGAACTTTAAATCCTTCGTCGATACTGGTACTTGAAGCCACACAGTAATACACCGATTGTCACGGGTATTGTCAGAGTCTGGCCCCTCTCTCAAAGAAAGTAGGAAGCATACATATGTTTGTTTATTTTTAAGTATTATAAATTAGAGCTGATACATTATACATATATATATATATATATATATATATATATATATATATATATATATATATATATATATATATATATTCACCTGTTTCGTTCAGTTTCTTTAGCTTATGGTATTGTAGTTGGGTGAAAGAAAAAGTGTTTGCGCAATCGCTTTAATTGCACACTCTCCTGCGGTTCAGACTCTGACTTGCTAAATAGTTCTATTTTTTGTTCAATAATCTTTCAAAAGAGAACAAACATGGCTAAATATTGTTAAACAACTATATAACAGTATTTATTTTCTTCTCACCAACATTGACAGTTTCCAAATATCTGTGAACATTTTGATAGGATTTTTTCTTATTTACTTATTATGACTTAGAAGGTTATTGACAGATCCCTTACATAAGTGAATTTTTGGTCTTCTCTTACCAAGCAACGCTGTGTTTGAATTAAGATTAGTCATAAGTAAAAAAAAACAACTAATTTTTAGGAATAAATATTAATACGACATATTAATCCTGAATTGAATGTTTGTTGTGATCCTGTTTATTGGTTTGAATCCATGCCCCATATTGGACGTTTTTAGTTTCGTGTCAAAAGTAGAACTGAGTCATGTTTACGCAAAGTACTGACAAAAATGTGGATGCTTATCTATTGACGAGTTTTACTTTAATTTGGGCCTGGGTGGCCGGTGTAATTTCGTTTCAACTGATAGACGTGTGTGTTTTATATGTTTCCCCTCTTAATTCCAAAGACAATGGACCTGCTGTCCATGGTTTATACAATTCCTAGTTATTCGAATCAAAACGTCACTCAGAATTGTCAACCCAACTGTGGTAAGGTTATCCTTGCAGTTTATCTGACGACAAAACTATTATCAACGTAGCACATGATTTAAGAAAATATGTAAAACTAGAAAAAATGCAAAAACACACACTATGTATTAATCATTATAATGTTTTAATGTACTTACAATCAAACCGTGAACCGATACACATTTTATAACCGTAAGATTACCGAAGTTGTTGTAAATGCCAGAAATAGTTCTAACGTTACACATTAACATGAAGTAACTGTTTAACACATAAGAATAACAAATGTTTACTTGGCTCGCATGCGCAATTACGTGTTGATGTACTCGTTTCTAGAAAATGCATATGAATAATGCATTGTTGTACTATATGCAACTTAAGTGCGACGAAATTCAAATATTCATTATACTTTATACAAAATAGGAAGTTGCGTTCACAGTCTATCGATGAAATGGGAGTGGATTATAATTTCTTATTTAGACTGGTGTTGCTGCATCGTCGAATGAAGCATTTTTTTTAATTTGTTGTTGTTGTTGTTTTTAAGGCAAAATTAAATGATACTTTGTTCAAAACTAAACACAGAAGTGTGACGGCTTTTTCAAATCTTTAAATAAAACTGCTTGCAGCAGGTAAGACCTTTGGTTATAAGTATACATATGTACCAATGTCTAACAGTAGTTAAATGCCGACTTATGAAGATTAGCATCAAACTTCGATGCGTCGCATCAATGGTTTTTTTTTTAATAATTGTATATAATGTAATTGTAGTTGTTTCACTTTGGCAGGATAATTTTATTTACACTGTTTGTGTGATAGAAAAACCTTCATAAAGTGCGAGGTAGAAGCTCTCCACAAACCGGGTTTAAGCACCCCAGTCGGTCCTTTAGCCGACTGACGTTCCAATACGGTATTTTGTCTTTCTTTATGTGTGTTATATCTCGTCTCTGTGTTTTTGTCACATTTACATTTAGCCTGTTTGCCTTTGTCTACAGGTACATTAAATTTAAATATCTGTGGAAATTTTGATAGGACCTTTTCTTATTTACCTTTACATGCAAGATTTGGTTTAAAATTTTAAACACGTAAGTGTCGATGACCGTTTTAGAGAGCAGAAACTCGGTTTTAATACTAGCATATCCTTTGCTTTACAAACAAACAAAATAAGTAAAGTTTCAATGTTACGATTTTAGATGTATCCCTGTCGTTACGATACAATCGCTTGCGTGTAAATCTTCTGACTGCTTAAGCCTCTTCCTGCGGGTAATAGAGAACCATTCTTGTCAACGTTCCTACCGTGGGAAAGTATTCAAGCGGTGTGTAAGTGATTATACCCAAACATTCACTTGGCGGTTTTCTACAAACATGATAGTTTGATGCCTTTTCATGAACATGAATGGTTGCAGTATTTGATAAACAAGACAAACCAGTTCGTGTCGTATCCATGATTTTTCTCAATCACATTTAGAAATCTTCTTGCATACATTGGTGCAAGAAAAGGCGCCAGTAGGTAAGTGTTAATTGTTATTAATTTATACTTTAATTAAGCTCGGTGGGTTATTGTCAGCAAAACAAGACGACTGTACTCGTCTGTTCAATAAAGTAAGCATATGACTGCACAATTACGTTGAAAATATAAATACAATTAACTTGTTGAGCGCAAATATAGAGCATATGACACACAGATAAAACACACATGTTTACACATGTCATTGGAATATGTACACTCTTGGTCACTAAAATTACAAATAAAGTGTGTTTAACATTCATAAACGTGTCTGAAGATGGGGCGTTTGTTTTTGCTTTTGCCTTAAATTAAGTATTAGTTTTATTTAACTTCAAATATTTTGGAAGCAAGTTTCACCATTTTGGGGCACCCGGCAGCCAAAGAGGCATCAGCTGTCCTCTAGCTAGGTAT
This sequence comes from Sinonovacula constricta, assembly GCA_007844125.1. Lineage (NCBI taxonomy): Eukaryota > Metazoa > Mollusca > Bivalvia > Cardiida > Solecurtidae > Sinonovacula > Sinonovacula constricta. The sequence goes on from CM017570.1 coordinate 17,128,360, forward strand.
GATTATGTATACACCTTTGAAGATTTTCAATTTTACTTTCCTTGAGCAGCTGTGAAAATTTCTCATAAATGATGGATCGTTTCCATGCAAAACCGTAGAGACAACAAGAACATGAACCATGATCAGTCTAGCGCAAACTTGGCGCTAGTGTATTATTTAACACGTCTGCTCAGACAGGTTATAGTTTAACTCATAACACCTTATCAGAAATGGCATCATGTGCCAAAAAAGATAGCACAATAACAAAGTTTACTTTAATGTGGTGTCCAAATAATCCACTGCAAATTTCTGGAACTCAAACGATGCATAAGCTGTCTCCTGAAACAAACAGCATTAGGCAAATTTATCAAACAACTTTTAAAACCAAATACCAAAATACACCCACAAACACACGCAGCTTTCTCGCATTAAAGACAACTGCAAGCTTACATTGATAAATGCTCTTACAGCAGTACATTTTCCATGTTAACATACTAAAATAATAGGTAAACCCAATATTTACCCGGAACATTTTTTTATTACTTCTAAGTGGCAGACTGTACATGTAAATGCCTGATGTTACGTAAATGGAGACCTGATTTTGTGTGGTACACACACTAACACTAAAATACAATCAGGTGGGGAAGTTTTGTCATATAGAAAAGGGGACATTCCTAATTTGTATCTGGAAAAAGGTAACTTGTAAATCGGAAAGGAAAATCTACAGAGGAACATACAGGGCACCTCATATATCCTTGATCTTTTTATTAAATGCAAGATTATCGTGACAACTTAAACAATTGACATACTATGATATTTAAATGCACACTCACCTACATGAAGATTCACCAATGAGGAACTCACATACATACAACACTTTAGGACAGAATTGTAATGAAGACGTTAACAATTTAAATATAACGACACACTGTAAACATAAACAATTTGCTTGATGCTAAATATTGGCATATGTTTGTTAAATTACAGCATAATAAAACAAGTATGTCCATCCTGCGACGGCATCCAGTTTTTAAAGGTGGAGAAAATCAAAGGAATATGTCTACAAGCACAACCAGTTTGTGGTTGTATAGAATCCATGCAATACAATCTTCTTACTGGAAATCGCTTCTGATTTCTTCTGAGCAGAAACCAGAAAAAGCTGACACTTGTTGATTCAGAGTGGCAATGTGCATCTAAAACAAACTTGAGTCAATAACTGTAGCATGTATTAATTTTATAGAAGTTGATTTTAAAGCCAAGGAGAAAGGTTGTAGAAATGTAAAGTGACATTTCTGCTGACTAAATTCTCGGCACAATGGTGTGGTGAAACAATATAGCAGAACCTTGCATTTATTCGAGTAAAATCAGTTGACTTTGCTTTGCGTTAAACTGAATTATTCATATTAAGTGAAAAAAAGGATTTTCATTTCTATTTAGACACAACATCTGTCTGAAAATTCCCCTCCCGTCATGTAAATGACGAACCACTCACATCAACTGTCCTAACCGGACACAAACTTCTTATCATGTTTCCTATCGACATTCCTCCTCTTGACTGAGTAAGGAAAAATCTACTTTCACGCGTTACATTAGTATAGCAAATGTACACATTCAAACAACTCATTGTTTTCAAAAACTAGTAATAAGACTAAAGCATTGCACATTATACATTAAAATATGTATTCTAAATACATCTTCCGACAAAGCATATTGTTGCATACTTTTTTTCTGCTGATTAATTATGCTAAGAATCTTGTGATTTATTGTGCATCATTAATTGTGGAAAAAAACATACTTTACAATTATATAACTACATTGTATAGATGAAAGTTCTGTCGCTGTCAAAACACAATAAGATATGCTATAACTAGAACACATAATTCATTTTATCAATAATTATTATAGTCAATTTCACTCAGTCTGTTGTACGCTGGTAGAATGAGTACTTGGATACATATTTGCGGTTGGGAGTATTATTGATGATGTGTGCGGTTGTAGTATTGGTATTTATACTAACACAACCAATGAAAGTGGTGGTAGTAGTAGTCGTGGAAGTTATAATAATAGTAAGTAGTAACAGTAAAGGTAGTATAAGTAGTGGTAGTAGTAGTAGATGTAGAAGAAAATAAATAGAAGAATACTAGTAGCAGGTAAGACGCCACTAAATAAGTGTGTACTATATTCTATAGTGAATAGCAAAAACGTCATGACAAACCCCATTAAAAATACATATGTGCAAATAGCTAGTTGTAGTTGGAAATACTTAGTCAACCTTTGCAATTTGTAAGACGGTTCTGCTTCATAGATTACACAGAGTGCACGTCAACTTGGCAGTCTATAACACCCACATTTCAGTGAAAGGTGTACTTCTGGTCAAAGTGTGCATTTTGTTTTCAATAATTTAGGATTCCTTTTAATGGTTTCAGCTTCCGTCTGACACCAGAAGCACTATGCTTACCATCAAAATAGAAAATCAGATGCCAAAACATAGCAATATAAAATTACAGAGAAGGAAAAGTCCATGTCACAGGTTCTACAGTAGCAGTAGTAGTAGTAGTAGTAGTAGTAATAGTAGTAGTAGTAGGAGTATTAGTAGTAGTAGTAGTGGTAGTAGTAGTAGTAGTAGTAGTAGTAGTAGTAGTAGTAGTAGTAGTAGTAGTAGTAGTAGAAATAGTAGTAGTAGTAGTAGTAGTAGTAGTAGTAGTAGTAGTAGTAGTAGTAGTAGAAATAGTAGTAGTAGTAGTAGTAGTAGTAGTAGTAGTAGTAGTAGTCGTAGTAGTAGTAGTAGTAGTAGTAGTAGTAGTAGTAGTAGTAGTAGTAGTAGTAGTAGAAGTAGTAGTAGAAATAGTAGTAGTAGTATAATGATACGCATTACTGTTGATTAATGTTTATTACAAAATAACACAGTTAATAATTTGGAAGAGGCAAGACATAGAAAGCACCTCTACAACAACGTACCCCGTCCAGTTATTGATATCTCCACCCACCACCTGCCTCCCCCCCCCACCACACACACACACACATGTATGTATGTCTTCTCCCAGTGTGGAATTACATTTCAACATACAGACCCATGGGAGAAACTTTTAGATCAACTTCTGTGCTAACCTACAACAATTAAACAAGTCGAGAACGTGACTAATAATTCACCGGATTGACCATACCTTTTACTCATTCCAAATTTGCTTTATTTAGTGAAACTAAACAGACTGCTTACACCGCTAATTTATCACATTATCACTTTAAGGTTTCTACATAGTAGCAAAGAAGCCCACATATCAGAAACATACTATAATTGCTCATGATTGCAGGCATTGAACGCTTGGCCGTCTTCCAAGTATTAAGCCCGTCTTATGCAAACATTGTAAAACAGACCTGGACGAGATTCACAACGTTCTACATATCATTCATACCAAAGTTATATTGTCACAAATGTATAATCAATTTATATTTTGGTTTCACATTTAGAACAAGAAATTAATTGTTTTATCAATACCCAGCGAATATCTTTCGTTAACGATAATTATTGGTATTTCTTACTTGAAATAGATGCAAAAGATATATGATGCAAGACCATAGAGCATACTTCAATATTATTTACATAGTTAACACCTGCTTCACAGGCTTAAAGGTTACACGCACGGCTATTGGAAATTCGGAGATCGTCAGTAAACTAACTCTAATTATAGCTTTTAGCACACCAACTAGTAATTATCACTGGGAAAATGTCGTAGCGTGCAGTTGCAGTGTAACACACTTTTCTCATTCCCTGTTAAGAGGGGCACAAACACAACCAGTCCGGTCAATAATAGGCTTACCTTACAACACACCATGTACTTGTGCATACGATAGATTCACGGTAATAGTGTAAAGTTCTTTCCTAAATAGTGCAGTGGCCTCAAAAAATAACTGAGCAGCTCGTTGTTGTTGTTGTCCTGAGTCGTGTTTTTGTCTTTGTTTTTATATTTTTGTTTAGTTCTTGTTTGGGTTTGCTTTTTGTTGTCTTTGTCGTTGTGTTTGTTGTTTCCCTAATTTAGAGGCGTTAAGACGGTAATGAAGATGATAATGATGGCGACATTGATTTTGTGGATAAAGATCACACCACAAATAAATGACCGGTAATGCAATTGGTATAGCGACGGCTTCAGGTACGGGAGGCCCAGGGCTCGAACTGTACGAAGTAGAAAAAATGATAGTGGGTAATCTCCTAGCTAGCGTGAACACCTGGAAAGATATATCACCCAATCACCATTATCCTGACACCGGACAAACCAGTCGAGGAACTACCCCCATACTTGCTTGAGCGTTAGCAAGAGAGCTATACCACTACCATTTCTTACGATTTTGGTATGTCGCGGCCCGGGATCGGTCCCTTTATCAACCGATTGCGTTACCATGTCTGGTGCAGAAATGTTAATTAAACGTCATGAAGAAAGAACGCCATTTATAATCAGTCATCCACACAACCAACAGCGATGTACGTTAAAGCACTGCTGGGGTTTATCTATGCATAACATTCTATGCGCCTGTAAACTCTGTTGCAAACATTGCTGGTCAATATGGTTTGTGCACACAGTCGATTATTCAAATAAATGTATATTGTGCTATTGAAAAACGAAACTCAGGTAGTCTGACATAACTGACTGTGATTGCTAGGTAATCTTATTCCATCGTCAGGAGTTCAGTTTTATAACAACGCCCTACACATAATATAGCAAACAGGTATTTTTGGGATTTAATTCAAGTCGTCCTGATATTGTTAGTCACCAGGCTGCCACTGTCTGCTGCTAGAACGCACAGCTGAAAACGGAAACATATTCTTACAATATGTATTATCTTACACATTCAACGGCTTAAAGACGTTAGGCGACCACACAGTGGGCACATCGAATCTATGACCTCACTTGACTTACACTTCTATAGTCAGTTGTACCTAAATCTTCAAGTTAATTCCAAACAGATGCCTATTTTGAAATTATTATTAATTTCGTCTGGAAAAGGAAGTGGTTTATGATTATTTATGACTGATCAGTATTTTCTTACCCGCGTGTAGACTCGTCGACCAGGGCCCTAAACTACATTTGTCTCTTGCGCCACAATAATTCACCATATCTGTCAGGCATGCTCTATTAATTTATTGTGTATTCTGGGACTGCACATTCCTGATCTCACCGTGCATTTATTTACCAGTTATCTCCTTTGCCACTTGAATCCTTATGTTTATGTTCAGACTACGAGTTAACAAGGTTAAAACACAACATGTGTTTCCATTGGTATATTATTAATGTTGATCTTTACATCATAGGAAAAGCTGTACAAGTATAATACGCAAACTAAACAATACTAAAGTAATTTATAATTGCATACCTGCACATTAATTCGAATCATATAAACTTAAAGAGATAACATCATGAGCAACTATATCTCATTCAAGACTTTCATTTTCTTGTTTTGCAAAGTACACCGACTAGAAGGAAATACTGCGATATTGTTCGAATCATAATCGCGTAAAAAACGAAACGTTCGAAAAAATCTCGATAGCCTCGCAGCGGTCCACGAATTTAGCTTATGATTATTCATACTAACGCATGCGCAGTTCATCGTTAGTGTCATGACGAACATGGGAGATGCCTAATCAAAAAAGTGTGTACGTCTGAATCAACGAGAAACTGTCTAGAAAAAAAAGTACTATGATAACACAGTATCTGAACTTGATGGTCGTAGAACGAAATGAGACATAGAGAATACCAGGTTTGCGTTGATAAAAGGTACATGTTATCATGCGAGGCTAAGACAATCAGAAAGCACGAGGCTCTGCATGTTTCTATATCATCACTTACCTGGTATTCTTGTTATCACACCATGAACATTTCTTTTTCAAATATATTGAAAAGGGAAACATTAAAATCTACCGCTACTGCCCCTTCACTTCATGATCTGACATAAAAATGTAATACACTAATCTTTACCACATGCTATTTACAGAGATGGCGGGATAAAACGGATTTAACGCAGCCGCCATCACCCACATGCTCAACATTATCATGCTAGTTCATATCGCATCAACATTATTATAATTATTTTATCTTTGTATTCACTCTTCTCACTACCTTGATTATCATGATAAACTACATCTACACTGTCGTTGTAACATTGCCATTAACTACACAATTTGATTATTACAAGAACACTTTTCACACATATGATCACACACATTTGATAAATCCTAAAAAGATATCAGTACAACAGTCTAGCTTGACAACAACCATTAAGTTTCATATCTGCTACCATTGTTAATATAGATATTGTAATATAATTTCACCATATCTGTAATTAATGTGCATAATTCATATCTAAATTAATATAGCCATTACTTTTCTGGATTGTTTTCAGCAAAATTTGCCCACACTGACTATTTGACTTAATATTCACGTTTTGTAGAAATTGGTCGGCTCCAAACCTGCCAGTAATTGAGTCGTCAAAATAAGAATGCTTCTCGTTCAAGTTACTCCTTATACAGAAACATAGTAGATTTTATTAAATACATAGCTAAAAATAAGTACACATATGAACATATACGTTAATAAATAATCCTTGTAGTATCATTCACTCTGATATTTATGAAAAAAAAACATGCTTACCACGTTTTGTGTAAGCCAATAACTAATTCGTGTAGCATATTAATAGTAATTGTTAACCAAATTAAGGAAACGGTCATGGACTTTTTTTCTGAAAAAGTGTTTTTCTTTTCCATATACAAGTTATTGTACACACGAAATAAAATTACTTTAATCCTTCATAGATTCATAAACACAAGCTATACATAGCCTTTTCATGGTAGACAGTACAAAGATATGAATACTTAAACTGGCACGCTAACTCACATTCGTTGCACATGTGGGAGGGGGCACCCAGGTCTCCTTTTTTCACAAGTAGCAAACTGTAGTTTCATTCAAATACGTCAATGAGTCTTTAGGATGAAACGAGTTTTGCACAAGGGTCTTTAAATCATTGTCAGGGAAAGGTAACTGAGATTCTTAAATGATTACCACTTTACCAACATCCCTTCCTCCGTTAGCAAAAACAATTGTTGTGAAACGTGTCCTAGAATTACTAAATTTATTAATACAATAAAATGTTCAATAGAAACACATTAAAAACAGAAACGTACCAATCTGACTTATTACTAAAAAGTGTTTGAGAAAATATTGTTTTTGATGGTACAGACATGACCAACGCTACCCCGCCCCCAGGCCTCTTCCGTGTCTCTACGCATTGACACAACGCTATCAAGTTTTGCAGCAAAGAACCATATATGGACGAAAAAGAACCCACCATACGTTAAATGCGTATGTGTATATCGTGACAATGAGTGTATTGTTTGTAAATGTATACTTATTTCCTTAAGCACAATACTGTTTAGAGATATGATCTGTTGCCGAGCTAAAACGGAGGTTCGATTAAAAAATGATATACAACTAAAGAGAGCATGTAATCCTTCCAAGAAATATCTGGCAGATCGGTAATCTGTCTTTCAATGATCTCCACCTTTTATCTTACTGAAGTCCACATGATTGAATTTAAACAAACTAAAACTATGACTATGAGAAACAACACACTGTTAAACTTTCAAAAGTTTAAACCTGAAAACAGAACACGTAAACAATTTAAAAAGATGAACAGTATACACAAATTATACTTTACATACAGTTGTATGCTCTTTTTGCGGGACTGGATCAATTCAGGTGTGATTAGATTTGGCTTCATATATTCACTTTTGATAAATCTTTGCCTTAGCTAGAGTTTCTGCTATGAAAACAAAAGCGTCGTCATTAATGCAACTGTTTAAAATACACAAGCAAAACAAAACAAAACAAACAACAACATTAAAACGATCGTGATATAGAATCTCTACACTTTACTTGTCCATATATAATGCCTGTTTTACATAGTAACATTTGTCTGCGATGTCTAACAATCTCTGACTATTCTTCTACATATCGATATCGCTATTTATTCTCACATATGACATATTCTCACATATGCAAATGTAGCAACGAACGATTTCGTCTTGTCCATCCTGTGTACATTCTGGAATTAGTACGTCATTGTCAAGCCTGTATGCAATATATTTAAGTCGCACATAAACCACTGCCAACACAGATAATTTTATTCTACATTCTACACCAAACATCAACGTTAATATTTGAGACACTCTTCAGTAGGTGGTATTCAAATTGTTGCACGCATTATGGTCGTTCAGTAACTAACATATAAACTGTTGAAACAATGTTATTAAGTGTTAATAATAGTTTAGATTTTTTTTTATTATTTTCATTTTATTATGGTCATAAGGGCAACACAATATACATCATGATATGTCGCAAACTTCACATAACGCTTAATATGACTACCATACTAAATGCGCATTAGTAATTGTCATGTTTGTTAGACAGACTTATTCATTAGGACAACACTGTTACCTGTGCAGTGTTTCGGTCGTAAAGGATCACCCCATGCATGAACTATAAGTTACCATTTAATTCACCCTACACAAATCTTTACACTATGTGGACATTATTGTTCAATGGCGTCATAAACCATTGAAGAAAATGTCAGCGCTTGGTTATTTTCTATTCAAAATCGTTTTTTTTTTCACTATTAGTAATTGCCTAAGTCCCCTGTAAGTGCGAAGTTACAGCTCTACAAAACCGGTTGAATCAACCCAGAGGTTCATTTCTTCGTGACCGGCCGCAATAGCTCAGATGGTAGAGCGTCGGCTTGCGGATCGGGAGGTCGTGGGTTCGAACCCCGGCCGGGTCATACCAAAGACTTTAAAGTTGGTAGTAGTGGCTTCCCTCCTAACGCTCGGGGCTAAGGGGACAGCATTACGCCTGACTCGTCGGTGTCAGTATAATGGACCGGCCGGGTTCAGTCCCTGGGCACCTCATAAGTGCCCCTGTGCTATAATGATAGAAATGTCGCTGCGCAGTATCGGCAAAAATGTCGGCAAATCCCATCCCATCCCATTTCTTCGCCGACTGACCGTTCCAAGGCGATAACTGTTGGTGTGCTCGTTGTGTTAAATAATTCATCACATATCTGTTCTTATTGTCGCACTTGCTTGTGTATACCTATGTCCTGTGCCTTTATAGAGTTTAGTATATGTTGCGACGTTCATAGGACTCAGTCGTATGTTGTTTTTGGTATAAGTGTACTACGCTGCCGTCGAGGCCATTCGTATAATGATGAAGCTCGTGTTTTATGCAATTGTTTCCTGTCAAGTATTTGCTCGGCAATATGGCTGTATAAATATCCATGATTACAGCAATACCAGTTTACACAATGGTTTCCTATACGACGTTATATTGCTTAGAGCCGCCATAATACACTGAGAGAAATGAGGCAAAAAGGTTAGGTGGATTAACAATGGAGAACTGGTTACATCTGTTTGCATGTTGGCTTAACGTTAACAGTTAATATAAAAAACAAATCAGTCCGACAAAATCAAAATGACATCAGACAAAATGTGATCGTATCCATGGCATAAGATGTTAAACGTATACTAAAATAGCATAGAAAACCAAATGAATAATGTATTATTTTACCACTGGTACGGTGACAAAACAACACATAACTGTAGCTACTTGAAATATATTGAAAAATGAAAATAGTGTTTATCCTAGCCTTTTAATGTGTGTTTAAACGGGCTCTATCGATCTATCGATCGACCCACCACGCTGTATCTGATTTAGGAAATCCCATTTCTTTTTATAGCACAGTGCTCATTATCGTTTTAACGCATCGAGGGAATCGCTGTGTCATGCTAGTTCTACCTGTACCAGTTAAACCAACTAATATCATATTTCATCGGAGTCGGTACCGATCAAGAATACCAGTCGTCTACACACGATTGGAATGTAATTCATAAATACACATACCTTAGGCTTGTGGTGGCAGTGACACTCTTACAAAATAGTCATATCATTTTGTAACGTGACGTGTATGGGTTCGTGTGCGTGTGTGTGCGTGTGCGCGCATTCGCGTGAATGTGTATGTGTGTTTGTGTGTGTGTGTATTTGTGTGTGTGTGTGTGTGTGTGTCTGTGTGACAAAACTGACTTAAGATTACAATACTTATTTCATTTTGTTCTCGTTGACTTTAGATCAAATTAAAAGGGCATTTATTTATTTATTAAAATATTTATTATGCGTGATGCTTATGTTACTTATACTCTGGATAGTCTGACTAAATGTTCGGTTGAATAAACTCGCTTTCTGTTTATGAAAAGCAATACTAAATTGTTTACGACCAGTATTACTATACAATACACGTAAGTAACAAATGGGACATAATTGTGGTAGCAAGTGCCTGTCATCTATAACCTGACCAGCACGTATTTACCCCCTTGTATTGTATATCATTCAGACATTAATAAACATGTAAACACGAACGATGAATACTATTGCTACATAAAGTCGGCCTATGGAGAACTAGTTTACGCCACCATAATACAAGCAAGCTTAGTATGAAAATGAACAGCATATACTTTCATACAGTATGCTAAACAGCATAACGTCTACAGATCGGGAATTTTACACCATATCTAAGTTAGGTTGGACTTGTAAATAGAGCATTGTCATTCCAAGCGCCGTTCGCACACTATGCTTATTATTGTGTTAAAGTTAATAACTTTCATTGAAGATCATAAAGCCAGTAAGCACGTGGAATATGATCAAATATAGTAATGTTTTGATCCCATGTCTCTGTATGCATTGACCATATGATATGTTTCTTTAATAAGTATGTTTAATGTAAAAAGAAGGATGGTGGCAATGACTTACGTCACGTACAGTTGCCTCGGAATCTAAAGAGTACCTACAGAGGGCAAAGTTATAAAATACCGTCAGCGCTAAAACGAAATTCAAATCAGGAAATTATGGCTTTCATTAATCCAAGATCTGCATTGTTTGTGGAACATTTTTATGTAAAACATGACAACACAAACTGAGTATTTTTTATTTTCTTTTGAACTGTCTGGTGAACCAGTTCTGAACAATTAGTTCGTTGCTTTGTAAGGCATCGATATGTCTTACATAACGGTGATAGTTCTGATATAAACTATTAACGCTAAGCCTTAAACAAGACAGCAATGCGCAAGTTAGAGACTGTGTATTTATTTGAGATCAAACAAAGAAAACAAAAGCACACACACATACATAAACATAGAGAGAACAAAACAAACAAATCTACATAACATAACACAACAAGACATGCAAAACAGTAAACAAACAATACCACAATACAGCGTAAGTATTTGTCAGATAGTCCAAATCGAAAGGGAAAGTCCCTTCTTGTGTCATCTCTTAATAGTTATTTATAAACATTCACGACACTCCTAATGGTGGGTCGGGAATATGAATACCCTATCCGAACAGAGGCGTATCCCGTAGGAAACAATAATATAACTGTGAGGATGAAGTCGCAGCTTTATCTATGTGTTATACAATCAAACCCGTGAATATTCTCGGAACAATTCTGTTTAATCATATATGGAGATCATGTGTTGTCTTCGTCCACTTTAAAATAGCGTAGCAAACGCATTATAAGGAGAACATGTTTCAAGAACATTCGATAATTTGCTTTGTCAAATGTAAGCAGTCAACAGCAGTAGGAATATGGACGAATCCTTAACAAAGCAATACATGCCATATTTATTTAACACGGCATCAGAAGATCCGAAGATCTGCTAAATCCATGGTACAGACTGAATATGCCATTAATATTGAAGATGAGTCCAATCTCTTAGTAATAAAATTTACATTCGAGTTACCTCCCATTAAACGTAAAGCGTGTTTTATTTCATGAAGTGACCTTTCGCTTCGAATACACTTCCCGTTAATTGACCATGTTCATGTGACTTGATCTTAAATACACACTGTCATCTACATTACAGAGGGAATTGGTAACTTCCTTCTTACATTAACCAACCTATAATGTATCTAGGAAACATATAGTGAAATATTTCTTCCCTTATTCTGAATACATCTTTAGCGCACAAACTTTAATTGCCATGCAAACACAACAAACGCATGTCTTTGTTAATTTGATTAATGGTGTTTATATTTAGTAAAATTTTATGCAAAATTCGTTGATTTTGTTTATGGGCTTAAAATAAAATGATGCTGTAATTGCTATTTGTTTGCATTATTGTGCAATTGATAATTACATTTGTCGTGTTAAGTATTTGAAAAGTACTGCACAAGCGTCTACACCTCCCAAACTAAGACTACAAAAAAAAACAAGAATGGTGTCATATCTCGTACACATATTTTTCAATCGCTGAACATCGTTTCGAATGAGTAGTAGTGGTGGTAGTAGTAGCAGTTGTAGTAGTAGTAGTAGTGGTTGTAGTAGTAGTAATAATACACTTGTTTGGGCAATCATCACGGCAGACATCACGTGCATTTCACATCTGTCATCCAAAACAATGCATCTAGTAGAAAAAAAACTTCTTCGCTGGGTCAGTCTGTCACAGATTTCAACAGCATAGGTGATGTAATGTGCGCGTCACATGTACTTGTTGGATCAACTCGTTTGGCTTGTGGCCCATTATCAGGTAAGTTTATTTTGTTCCATTGCGGATCCTTCTCGTTTGATTGCTTCTGTTTAGTTAAACGTCTTTTACGAATCCTTTCAGAACAAAAATAAAATAAGCATATAGTAATTATTGAATGTCGATCGTGTTAATTTTGTAATAATGATTATAAAATTTGGTTTGATGCATTCATAATGGCTGCTTAATACTTGATATAGGTCACCGTCCAAGATAATAGTTGTGGAAAGAATCAAGTGGACGGTGTATTTTGGCCAAACCATGGTCATCTAGCGATTTTAATAAGGAGCGTTTGAAACATCGCTACCAGATCCAACTTCTCAAAAACACATCGCTTAGATGACACCATTGTTATCGGTTCAACTGCTAGAATAACAAACACGAAACAAACACCGTACAATACATTGGGTAATACTACTCTGAACCCAATCCCGTCAACAAAGCACAGTTAAACCGATCAATGATGGTAATGTCTTTATTTTCTTTTTTATACAAAATACCCACAGTATCTGGAGCATATTATTAAAAGGACGTCTCTAGTATGTGCATCTGCTCAAGTTCATTAATATGCAAATACATTTAAACGCAGTAAAGTGATGCTATTGCTAAATAACTTGCTTATAGTCAACTAATATCAACACTGAAATTATAATTAATTCATTCTTAGCAATACACAACCTAAAGTAACGAGAAGTGATGGAAAGAAAAAAAAAAACTTACAGCAGCATCGCGAGGAGCACGATGTTTATGGCCAGGACTGTCGTAAATACCACGAGCACAATATTACACGTTGTCAATGACGTCTCAGCGGTATCAAATGGTGCGACTGAAAAGAAACGATAAGTGGGGAAATTGTAAAAAGACGATTATTCTCATAATATGGCTGGTTATTTTGCCACAATATTCTGTTAGCAGAATATGTAAGTATAATGGCATTGGTGAACATGTTGAAAACAGGGCTCTGTAAAATATTACAACAAATTGGGCGCTGATCTTTGTCAAATTACATACCTCAGACATGATATAACATTGCAATATATTATTAATACTTTGTACTAAAATTGTGTAATTGGTGAATGAATCAAAGCGCTGACCGATAAATAATTGGTAGGTTATTTACTAGACATCCTACTAACATGTTTATTGATCATAACAATATGTTTCACCTATGAAAGCAAATAAAGTTTTATTTATCTATTTTTACTTTCTTGTTTGTTTGTTTTTTTTTTTTTTTTTTTTTTTTTTTTTTTTTTTTGGGGGGGGGGGGGGGGGGGGGTGCTGGATGTGTGTGAATGTGTTGTTGTTTTCTGTTTATGTAATAATAATAATAATAATAATAATAATAATAATAATAATAATAATAATAATAATAATAATAATAATAATAACAAATAATAATAAGCTGCGACAAGTTATTTTGATAATCTATAGTTAATCATGGTGCTCTTATAGTCTATATTTACGAGGGACATTCCCAAGTTACTTAACGTGTTTGTTTTCCATAGAAACATATAACTGTGCTGTTGGATTTCAGGCGACAAAAGTGTGTTGTTTGCCTTAAAACAACGTCACACGGTAGGTCACCTGTAATTAAGTCATCGGTTCGATACTCTTACACACACGCTGCGAAGACAGTAAATGGGAGTAGTTACAAAGCCGCAGTTTAATCCCAGGTTGTACCCCTATGTGAAAGGTGGTATCCAAAGTTTGCCTATATCAGACGCGTGTTACAATAGTTAGTCACATTTTTGAGGAATGTATTAATACTTTGGGCATATACTTATTCCTTAGTGTAAGTAAAGATGAATTAAAAAAACAACAACAACTTACCTATATTGTCAGTCAGCAAAACACAACAACAAACAAACAAACATTGAGAGCACATCACGTTTAATGTTCGGGTTTTCAAAATGCATAAACGAGTCCAAAAGTAATCAGATCTTGACGTAAGAGCGGACTCCCCGGTCGACGGTGTAACTTGACCTCAAGAGTGAGTGGTTCAGTGTCAGCCTTAGCTTAAAAGTATATTTATCTGCAGTCTGGCTCACATAGAAAACTTCCTGGTTGCATAGACGAGTGGTGGTTTATGCTTCAGCATTCAAAATAACTAGAGTATCAAAGAAGAGCATTGTCAATGTACGTTTCAGGCAGCACAGTATATTTTGATAAATAAGGAACACATTCCTTAGTCTAAGTTTTCTAATACACGTTTAAGCTAACCTACTTATTCTCAAAGTTTAAAAAAGTACCTACCTTGTGCCTGGCTGCAGTCGGCTTTTGTCGTGTTTTCGAATGTTTGAAGATCGATGAAGTAAGTATCTGTCATACATATTAGGTTGTTACGTCTGTTTCCTTTGGCGTGTACGGTGCAGATTGACTCACATCCATAAATACTTAGTAAGTGTTTACATGCATGCCTACACTCATACTGCATGACGGTTGCACATGAGGTATGTTCGTACTGTTCATCCATACATCGGACAGAGTAAGGACAGCCACTGACCTTGATGCAATTACCGCTTGATGTACAACTGTGACTCTCAGAATGTAGAGAACACATGTTGGTATCCATGTCCTGCCAGATGCCACAACGACCGTCTTCGTCTGGAATGTTATACGTTATTATACTATTACTTGGACACTTATATAAACATCGGCCTTCGACTGGACCGTGAAATCCGTTCTCACATGACTGGCAATTGTCGGTAGTGTTGCAAAATCTGCATCCATATGGGCAACTCTTACACAGCCGGTCATATTTGAAATATGTGTCCTTGCACTGGATGCAAGTGTTGATAGAGTCACATGATCTACAACCTTGCGGGCAACTCTTGCACTGTCCATTGTACCTAAAGTACGAGTCGTTGCACTGTAAGCATTGTCCAGTAGTTTTGTTGCATGCAGTGCAATGTTCAGGACATCTTTCTTGACAGTCTTCACCAAAGTGACCGGCTTCACACAGAACGCATTTCGACTGGGATTCGCATAACGAGCAATTAAGCGGACATAGTCTACAGCCATTGCCTTCTGCTGGGTACTGTCCGTCCGGGCAACCGTAGGTACAGTGTCCAAATAACTTGTGGCATGTCCCTGTACAACCTTCCCCACACCTGTTCTCACACACCGGTCCGTAGAATCCCTTCTGACACAGGGTACAGTTTGTGTCAGAGACACATACTCTACAGTTGTCAGGGCATTCGTGACACGTTGCATTTGACATGTACCGAAAGACGGGACATCCGACAATGACTGTAGCTGAAATTAAAACACGTATATAAGATGTGTTATTATGCTGTGTATATGTTTCATGATTGATGCCAATGGGTATATATGGACAAGTGCTTTGAATGATCATCAAGAGAAGCATGAAATCAGTGATAATTGTCCCATAAAAAGCATGTTTACATAGTTAAGTATATGTGCCACAATGACAAAGGTAGAAACTCTTACTTCCGCCCCATCATCTTACAATTATCCCCTGATAATACATTTCCAAACACCTATGGGAAATGTTTTATCGAAACTAATCACACTCGCCTGCAGCTCATTAGTCATAAGTATGTTCTTGACTGTTGTGTTTTTGTTCTGTCTAATTTTTCCGATGACAAGAGACAAAAACAAAAATGCGACTTCCCACGATGGCTATGTTTTGTTTTGCATGAGCTTTTGGGTACTTTAGCCAAATGGTATTTGACAATATCGATTAGTTTCCATATGTTATGATATATTTTACCAAGACGTATGTGGAAAAACTTTTGTGTTGTGTTAGAATTAGGTTTATAGCTTTCACTTAAAACATATGCATCACGGAGAAAGTGATGTACGAATTTAAATTGGCAATACATTTTCACAAATTTCGCTTCACTTTTAGGACACGCTCCCAAACACACTCATAAAGTTTGTGAATAAGTGTGACCTTTTTATAGATTCTTATATGAATTTAAGATCTTTATATAAATTCCCAAACCGCTTACATGCGATTGCTCTACAAGTAAAAAAAAACAATGTGTCAACGTCAAAGGAAAAATACGAGCCGAATGGTATTTCATGTATGAAACAAAACAACAAACACCACTCCAAAAGGTCGAGCTAGTTCGTATACTAGAGAAATGTCATCTTTTGAAGTGTGTTGTGTTTAGACAGAAGAAAGATACGTCAGCCATTCAAATTAGCATAAGTTTCAACGATTAGTTACTTATTTCGTTGATAATATTGTCGCTAAATTATCGCTTACTTTAAAATGAAGGTTTATTCTGGTTAAAAGCCTTAAAGAAACAGGATCTTTCTCCATCCATTAACTTAATACAATAAAGTCGTTCCAGATGACATTTAAGAAATACATAATAAAGTACTACCTGGCTTATATATACACTTGCAATTAAACATTATTACACTCGCATGTACAGAACCAAATAAAGTATCCATTGTGTTGCTTGTTACAAAACGTGGATAAGCATAATCGATATGCGGAATCAACAACTTTAACCTATATTAAACGGGAGGAAACTTCTCTGAAAATGGGTTCTGTGTCACGTTTAAAATGGACATAATATAATGGGTGAGATGATTAAGTTAATGGAGCAAATAATTAATTAATATATACTTAAATAGGAGTCCATTGTAATAATGTCAATAGCTAACGTAGTACAGCAGCAACCAGACACTAACCGAAAACTACACAAGCGTATGGACTTTTCGGAATATAACTATGTTTCCTAGCCTGACGTTCTAAGCAATAAGCCCTCGTGGAAGTATCATTTTTAGACGACCTTAAAGTCCATGTTGTCCTACGTTAATCCTGGATCAACATGGGGGTATATTAACTGAAATCAAATAATACAGTATACGCTAACCATTAGCATAAGTGCCACTGCACCGCTGAGTAAACTGTTTATTGGAGGATGCTGTTAATAAAAATGCATTGCAATTGTTCATTGTTTCCGGTGCGGTGTTGAGTTGAATAAATTGGCGATCCTACTCATAAAACTACCACTATACATTTAAACTTCTTCCACACATATCTTTACTAGTGACGTAGTCTCAATACTACTTCAAATGAAAAAAAACAGTAAACATCAACTATGTGCAAACAGATGGAAAGCAGGATTGAATATTATACGAATCCCTTATTTTCCGCTTTGTTAGGTTAATTGGTATATTTCGCTGCGCGTGTCCAATATGTGTCACTGATAAATGCCGTTGTAATTGTTCATTACAGCTGTACCAAGAGTAACTATTAATCCCGTGCTCTAAGAACTTATTAAAAAATAATGCAAACTTAAGCGTTCATCGCTAATTCAGGTCTAGGCACCTAACATAAAAGCACTGACAATCAGAACGGAACAGGTAATGAAAAATTAAACATCAAATATGTGACAACATATGAAAAGCTTGATTGAATACCTTATTTGACTTGTAATATTAAGTTTACCATTATATTTCGCTGCGTCTGTCCAATGTGTCGCTGATACAAGTCACGATACTTGTTTATTACAACTTTACCAATAGTTACTCTAACTTCCGTGAACTACAAACTTAACAAACACATGCAAACTTTAGCGTTCAACGATAATTTAGTTCTAAGCATCTTACCTAAAAGCAGAGACATTCTGAGAGAAAAAAGATAATGTCGATGGTACGTACGTGGAATAACTATCGATCGATCATTCAGATGTCTCTTACTGCTTAATTATCAACTAAATTTCCCGTAGAGATTTTAATTAGATCCAAACAGATTTATCAGCTTGGTTTGACTAAATCAATGTAAATTATTTTGTCACAAGCACAAAACTTATTCCTACCTGCACAGCTGTAGATTCCCGCGTGACCAACCACGTGATGTCACTCACTGAAGAAGTATACAGCTGTGCAGACGAAAATACATAGAGAGTTTAATTGCTGGCATGTTTGCACAACAATAAGGCATTTTTGTAGCAGACTATTCATAAACACCAACAACCACATACCTACTTCCATTGATAGCTGTACACACGGTGATCTCATGCAGAACATTTATTGTACCAGTATATGACCACGTGTGTCTAACTAGGGCGTTTAAAGACAGAACTATGTTGTCCATATGTCATCCCGTGCCTTTGGGAGTTTCGGTATATGTTGCAATGGTCATAGTAAACCCGGTTTAATTACCCGAGTGGTTGCTTTTGCCAACTGACCATTTCAAAGCGGTTACTGTTTGTTTTTTTATTGAAACGCCACAGCTGTGTTTTAACTTTGTCTTTAGCTTGCATGGGAATACCTTCATCCTGTCCCTTTTCAAATTGTGGCATATGCTGCAATGTTCATAGAACGATGTCAGATTTTCTTTTCCACGCAAACGCCATTGTATTTGCAGGTAAAATTAGTGGGGCGCGGCTGCCGTGTATTTGTATGTGTGTGAACTGTTTATTGTGAGGACTATATGTTATGTCAGTTAGTAAACTTGAAAGCTAGACAATTAAGTCGGATCTTTCCTTCCGGAATTAATGGAGTTTCTTACTTCGCTTAATACAGTTATGGCCTGTAAAAGTTCCCTTATTATCTTCATGTCCTTGACAAATACTCTATTGATCTGACGTTTTTGGGTAAAAGGAAGATCTCTCGTATTACATTGTACACAGTGTGTATTGCTTCTTGATATTTTAAATGCATATATGTGTTCGAGTAAAGGCCTTCCTCATATATTGAACCATTATTCATACGGGCAAGATATTATTGTCTGAAGTCATCCGCACATATTAAATTGCATTGATAATTCTTGGAGACAATGTTGTTGTGTGTTTTATCATGTTTTGTCCGAAAAGAGGAACGGCTTTATAGAGTCCGATTTTCTTGATGTCAAAACATAGGATATGTGACTCGATCTGTGATTCTTGGCCTATATGAGGTGACGACGCCATGCTAAAATACGCGGTTAAACTTAAAACAACCAGTTTTTACATTACAATAACACATGCACTCGTGCGGTGTTTTGATTGTTTCGCAAGTAATGATATACTCAATTTACAGAATACACAACTGATTTAGTTAAAAATGTGTTTAATACATGTAAGTTCCTACTTATAAAATATTATTATGGCAAAGGACATGTTCCTAAACTTGAGTAAATTGTTTAGAAGTGAATTATCTGCTTCTTCGAAATGAAGAATTGTAATTCATTATATTATAAAAAATGTTAAGTACTCTTAATTTCCCATTGATTACTGATGCAAACATTATTTATATATGTGTGTTTATGTGATACAATTTTGAACGAGAGACACGTCGGTGAAAGTTCTACCGAAAAGGAAAATGTTACTATTTAATACAAGTTTGCAATGAGAAAACATACGGTAGGTTTCTTTAGGCTGCGTTCAGTGCATGACGTGTTATAATTTTAAGAATAGACAGTGGTGAATGCATTTGTTTTTGCAGCGAAATTGAAACAAAAGTAAAAATGTCCGTTGTTGATATGTCACCATATGTTCTGTAATCAATACTATCCCAGAGTGACATATAGCATTTTACTATAAGACTAGAGTTTACCAAACAGGTTTTTGCAACTGTGTGGTAGTATGGTATTTAACTCTTCCAATATTACACAATTTTTCAGGAAATCAGGTATGTAACTAGTAGATCAGCTTGTGGATCGAAGAGGGGCCACCAATTAGGTGTACATGCGGCACTAGCACTTTGATCACCATGGATATGCAGAGAATAAGATCATTCGCCACATGCACTATAGATGTTGACAACACAAAACATACTATTGTCATTGGGTAAGTGTTGTCTGTAGTGATTATTCTGGATATATGTAGGGCATTATAAGCCCTGAAGGTGCGCACGTGGCCATGCGGTTAGAGACACTGACTTGTTACTCCTCAGCCCTTTACCATGTCGGTGTTCGAGTCCCAGTCAGAACGAGAACTTCAATCTGGGAAGGTCTTCCAACTAACCTGCGCTGCGCCGGTGTTACTACACAGGCATAATGGTGGGGTGTGCGTCCTCCAAGTATTAGCTATTCGTCGCAGGAAAACAACAACAACAGCAACAACACAACACACAAACCATCCCCCAACCCCCCCCCCCCCCCCGCAAAAAAAAAGAAAAAAAGAAAGAAATTGACATTTTTACTGCTAAAGAAACAGGCATAACGGTGTTGAAAATAAAGATGTATTCTTACAACAAAACGACATTAGGCAGTGTGTATACTACGTCGTCTAGAGGACTTTGTTATTGTATAAATTCCTCAGTTAAAGAACTATTTACATGCCGAGGCAACCCTTTTCTGACCATCCGTCAACGGATTGTTCCAATACGGAGCATATCGACGTTTAGAGACGTTTTAGTTAAATTAATTGGACGTACTACCAATTCTGATGACAGTAATCTCTTTTATCAAATGGGCAATTGGTCCAAATGTCCTTTTTCATTAACGTTACTAAGCTCGAATAAACTTGCCCGCATTTACACAAATCAGTCACACCATTATTTGCATTGCAGTATCCTTCTTAATGTATGCCTGTACATTCAGAATCGTTCTTCTTTTACAACAAAAGGCAGAACAGAAAGTGAGCATTTTATCTTAGAATTTACGTACTGCATTGTTTTCTTTATTAATAACACAACTTACTTTAATGTTTTCTATTGAGCTGCAGCCTTCATAGGCCACATTTAGTTAACGAGACGAATGACAAATGTATGTAAAAACATCAATTTGTCGTAAATATTGCAGGGTAACTAGAGTTAGCCAACACACTTTTATGGACTTTGAGGAGACAGCTTAACTTCGCCATTCTGAAGGACAAGTGAAACAAAGAGTAGCCACGTGACAGCCAGTGTGCATACATACATCTCATCGCGACACCTGTACAAAGAAAACACTGACTCTTAATTTAGTTATACTCATATCAGACAGTTCACGACAAATAATGTTAATATTTTGCTGTTTTTTTAAGTTCAGCCTGTCTTAGTTCCGTCTTTTCTTTTTTTCAACGTGTACTAATAGGACTTATATATGACTATAAATGCTGGCTAAACGTAAAATAATACAGCCAATACATCGGGGTAAGATGGAGAGACAGAACTGGACATACTACACTTCCCTTTGTACGGTTAAAATGACTTGTCAGAATGTTTTTCTTTTTATTAGAAGTAAATGCCATAAGCCAATAGTCAAATATAATGTTATAAATGTTACTTTTGTGAATAGACAAAACATCAAGTTTGTAACAGTAATATTGCAACATCGTAAGAAACGTATTATTATTAAAACGCATGTTGTGTGGCTCATTCACGGCTTGAAGTTATTGCTCATTCCAACAATCAGTGATAAAGATTATCGCAGTCTTTTTTTATAGTTTACGAAGAGTAATGTTTATGTATGCCAGTTTATTTAAAAGTGCATGTGCCACGCCATCATCATCAATTAACATTTAAGGTAGGATAATGACGAATATATCATTACGTTGCAGTTAACCATTATCGATTGAGCCTTCCGAAGATGTAATTAAAGCATTCATCTGCATTGCATCTGTATATAATTGTAGTACTATAGGTGTGTAGGTTGTATACCTTAATATGTATTGCTATATTTAGTCACAAACATGTTTTAGTTTAACATACATTGTAAAAAAAAAAACGTCTTCTTTATACCAACAACATATTCTGTTCATCCCTCAACACTCGATTGTTTTCCATACGGGTCCTAACAGAGAATAAGCAACAACATATATCATCCATGCGACTCGTTACACACAGTAATATATGTTTCTGCAGCCATATTTCCTGAAACTTCATAGAAAGTGCCCCGCCTTGTCAGCACACGCTCGCTTAATGATGCATGGGTGGCTTACAGAGTCAATCGATTTTACTTTAAAGTTTTATGTTGTTGTCCGCAAACTAGTCATCGTTTGCATTCCATAATTATGCTTCCTCAAATTTGAAAAGTGAAAATTTCAACTCGTATTCCGTCGGGCCATTGTATTGAATAATTTGCGACGACATAATTGCAGTATGTACTCACACTGAAACGATATCACTGGGTTGATCTCTATAATTGTACTGATTCATCTTGACGTGTCCATTGTTAAGTTGCCTTTAAAAAAAGGACTGATACAAAAGAATCAACGACGAGTGACATTTAGTCGAATTACCTGCCTATGTTCTTTTCTTGTTGGGAAAACATTTCCTTTGTTATGTGCCGCAGGATTATAGAACCTATTACCGCCTTCACTTCCACGTGCTATTGTACGCATATAAATAAAATCGAAAGTGTATGTTTCTAAGATAATAAATACTGTCAGAGACTAAGAGACATTTGAATGTCACAGTTTTTGATTTTGTTTTATTCTCCTAAGCATTACTTAGTGACCTATCGTGTTGTCGTGCGGTTCTTTACTTCTCATATTTCAATTCATTGGCTCATAACGTGTCGTTGCGTGTCTACTTCGGGGATTTCAATTAACGCCTTGACTGGTATGCATTTCAAAAGAAAGTAAGCGCTTTACTCCTAGTTAAAGTTTTCGTTCTTTATTATCACAAATGACATATTCTCACATTTGCAACGTGGTCACGTTAATTAAATGCAAGAATCGTGCCGAAAATTACATAAACAACTTCAAAAAAAGGGTAAATTCTATTGTCTGTCTCTTGTGGGAAATGTCTTGCCTATGTGTTTCTTGTCACGTTTCCACTTGGCAATCTCTCTTAAAAAGTATTGTTTGGGGGCTGTCACTTGTGTACAATTTATATTCTAATCCATCAGTCCGTTTGCAGTTCTGGTCATACCCTGTAATACTGCATTGTAATGGGTACATGGTTAGTGCGAAGCAGTTGGAATCACATTATAATCTAACAGTTTAGCGATATACAGTCTTCCAAATAAACTGTGTCGCTTAATGACAAGATGTATTTTTGCTAACAGGGCTATAAGAGCGTTGTAAAACACTTTAACAGAGAACGTTCGCATAAAGAGATTGTGCCAATGAAATAAACTGTTTTCAAAGTCACTTTATGGTAGTAAAACCAGGTTTTCTTTTCATACAGCGACACATATACATGATAATTAACGTGAATGCAGACTTCCTAAATATACCATGGTATTAGTGAAGATAAAGACAATCATAGGCATATACAGAACATTACGCTGTTCTAATTTTGTTTTGGACGTATCTTACTGTAACTTGCTAAGCCATTTTGACAGTGTTATAGTAATTTCCATTCATGTTTAAAATTATTTTGAATGATGATTTACAATCAAAAGTAAAACAGTCATTTAGATCGTTGGGTGGCTAAACCTTCGTCTCACTAGTATTCAAAAAGACAATTGCGTTCATGCAAATCTGAGTAATTGTTCAAAACGAGAACATTGATAAGGAAGACATTTGCTACATCAGTGAAGAATAAACACAGTAAGTTAATTGAGGGTGTTTTGGAAATAAAATTAAAGCTGATTACTCGGGTAATATGTGAACAATGTCATATCAATGGTATACACCATGCCAACATTATTATTGTTGTTTTAGTAGTTGCCATCAACTATCATAGTTCTTAATTGACCTAATAAAGGGCGTGTTTTACATTATCATGCACCCAAATGCTCATGTGGATTTGGTTTCGTTAAACTATTGAAATCGTCTGTGCAATACCACTAAGCACATCTTCTCAAACATTCAGTAATGCATTCAAGAGCACGTTCAATTATGTGGGCGTCTTTACTACTACGTAGAAATATGTACGAGATATGTGATGCATTATCGGTGTACGTACTCCGATTGTTTTCCTCTGATAACAACAAAGTGAAAGCGGAATAAGTAAAATATGGTTAATCCAATCAAATATTAAATAGGTTAATAAGAAAAGGTCCTATCAAAATGTTCACAGATATTTAAATTGTATCTACCGTACACAAGTATAGGACCTGCAAATGATATTAATAACACAAGAGTTTAAGGGTTAAATGAGACGGCGTAATAATGCAATTATTCTTCCACTCGTTCATGTAAAAAAAATCGAGATCCTCTGATATCAGTACTTGGTGTCCAAGCTATAAAAGCACAAACGTCTTCAATGTAGAGGCATTATCTGTGTGAAAGGCCTACTAGTTTAAAAACACAATTCGTATAAACATATACATAAAATCAAATATATCAAACGAGACTCTCTCATCTATTTCGCTGATACACTTTTTAATTACACAATTGGTCTTTCCGATGGCTTCCTTAATGAAATCTAATACATAGTTTGCCTCCTTCATAACGGATGGCTCGTTGCTCCCCTTGCAGTATCGTTTATGTCTTTTCCGTGTCGTTTCTTTTTTTTCGAATGTGCGATGTATACACTAACAGCCAGTTCAGAGGCTATCATTTATACATTTTGAAGAGGGTATTCGTTACTTAAAACACTTTTTTTAGAATTGTATGTTGATAGTTGTTTCATGTCGTCTTTAAGAGAAGAGTCCACATTAAAAGTAAGAAAACCTATTTTAAAACTGAGATGTACGTAATTGTATAAACACTTATTTTAAGTGTCAATATATTTGCAATCATAAAAGTCATATTAGAGGTTTTAAGTTATAAACATTTACCTGCACAAGACAAATCATTACACTTACTTACATTTGGCAATAACAGCTTTAATCCTTTCTGTCGGAGGTCATTCGGTGGGTCTCTACCACCCAGTATTCATGAAGTCATATGCTGTGCCGATGGGTAAATGACAGTAACGCTCAGGTGCATTACATATTTTTACGAAGTGTAGTGTATTGATTAGCTAATCGAAATAGTCATAGAGGACTAACGAAATGTACGACAGACAACACAGGTAATAACCATAAAGAAGAGCATTATTTAAACGCGGATAATTGAGATATGAACTTTAGCTGCAGTTTCACCACTTTGATGGGTCGCTGCACAGACGTTTTTTTTTTTTTTTTTTTTTTTTTTTTTTTTTTTTTAATTGTTTGTTTTTTGTTGTTTTTTGTTGTTGTTGTTTTTATTGTTTCTTTACAGTAAGTAACGATAAGACGTGTGTTCACTGTACAAACAAGTAATGATAACTGCCCGTTATATAATGAATTACGCTATTTACAGCCTGTGTTGCAAACCTTTCAGTTTACCCTTGAATGACAGAGAGTTGTTATCTGCTAGTATGTTAGTAAAACGATTGTAGAATATAGAAAATGGAATGTATATATTGATAATCGTGTATATTTAGTGTTCGTATTCTTAATATATACAGCTAAGTGTATTTGTTATAAACAAACAAACATTTACACAAACATAATACAAACAGCACCAAACGATTTTAGGACATACATCCATTGTAAATACAGATACTAGTCTCTCGTACCACTGCATTGTGTTTGGTTGTACGTTTTCCTGACTTTGTTTTAAGTCATAGCATTCACATGAGAGACGTAAATCAACACGTTTTAGGTCTATCTTTCGCAGCATGTTCCAAAGCCATGCTGACTGTATTTGACAGAATACAATTCCAGAATATGTCTTCATTTAAATTGAATGTACATATATGTGTTGCTTTATATATTTAAATTTTGATTTGAGAATTGTTACATGTACACCAATGCTTGGTTTCAGTAGGAATTTATCATGTGACCCCCTGTTTGGCAATTAGGTACTCTAATCACTACACCAGTGTGTCGTTAAAATCATCGTCTTATGCTCTTTAATATATTTTGTGAGAACACACTGTATGCAAACAACTATCAGGATAACATGTGTTGCGAGGGTTTTAAAAGACACGCGAGGTGTGTTTCTTTTTTGTTTTTTTAGAGTTCAGGATGTTTATAAATAAACCGTTTGTGCTATATAAGTTTAGTAATCAGTTCAAGATTGTTCCGAGAAGTAAACACGTATTCCATGATAATGAATATCAAGTCCGTATGTTTATACATTGATATCATTACGTCTGATTGCACACACAGCGCACAAATAAATCGCATTATCGGATATGCTGTAAATTATATATGCGTATAATACGGTTGAATAGGACATGTTGGTGCATTTAATGTGATATGTTTAGAGCTAAAAGATTTAATTCAGTCCTTTGTCAAACAACTTTGTTAAGATCTACATTAATAAAACACGCACACATTTGAGATATGATTGATAACACTGGTTATGTAAGGACTATAGTGACCATTATTGTCACTGTTGTCAAATGTACAGGTGGTAGGTTTAATATAAAACTAGTGTCATTTGAACTGTTGAGTTAAAATAAACACAACAGTTCCGTTTTGACTTCTTGGTCTCTGTCGGCTAAGAATTGGATTTTGAGGGTTAATAGTGGCAGAAGTTAAGCATCTGAACATAACAAACTATCCTACACGTAAAGTGTATCTTATACAAAACCCTATGACCGTGTAAACCGATTTAGTGTTTATGGACTAAGTTAACATTACAAGATAAATAAGAAAAGGTAGCTTGTAACGTCTCAAGGTATAGAAATTCCAGGGTTACATGTATATCATTATATGCTGTTGTTGTTTTTATTTGAGTACCGTTTGTGTAGTTGTAGAGTCGCCGAATTGAAACTCATGTGGCTTCTTAACCTCTCATCGTGTAGGTTCGACCCGGTCGGGCCAAATGACTAAATGTGGGAAGGTCTTCCAGCTGCCTTGCAGTGCGCTGGTGGTTCTATCCAGACAGTATCAGACCAGCCATACTGCAACACAAGATATTTCAGCTATTGGAGGTGACACGTCTAGAATCACAACAGACAACTCCATAAGTATGGGGTGATCACTTTAGTAACATTTCATGCATTTTGCTTGTTTTCGCAATTTATGATAACAATATTTTTGGATTTTGGATGTGTACTTGCTTTAAATCGTTTTTTTTAATGCTACTTGAATCGATTTATTTAATTTACTCAGCCTTGTTCAAACTGACCCATTTCGGTTGTTAATGTAAACTACCCTATTCCAGTAGGAATACACTGATATGCGTACACCATTCTCTCTGATTCGACTAACAAAGTAACTAACTAACTAAACAGTTAACTAACATATAGCAAACACTAAATAAATAAATAAATAAATAAATAAATCCCCATTGGATTATGAGAAATATATTATGTTGATCATTAAAATAACGCCCTGTTAAAATGCCAGGTAATCACGCTTCTGTTCGCAGTAGGCCATTTTATAATTCAGATTCGTTAATAGTTGAGCGTATCGATTACACTAGGCCAGTTGTAGCAGGTTTTACTTCATTCTGTTAGCCACCATATCAAGTTTAAACTCACACCGTCATGCATCACTGCATTTTTAGCTGTTTTTTTTTTCTTAACGGGTAATTATTACTGGATACTACGACGTTTTCGGCAGGATAATAACTGAATGATTGACAAAACAGTTCGCCACATGGTCTTTATTAAAAACGTCTCCATATATACCCGTTGAAACCAATAATGAAAATGTGCATACTATAAGAAAATATCGTAAATGCTTGTTTTAATTTCAGCATCCGTCATTGTAGGTTGTACGACATTCAGGTACATGTTAAATGACGCATGCTTAAAATTTCTTTACAATTGGCGAGTGTCCGTAACCGACACGAACCGTTCCTTGTGTCTACGGTCCGGTCAGTGAGTACAGGTGTGGGGACAGGTGTACAGGGTCATGTCACACGATTTTCAGACACTGTACGTACGGTAAAATATTACCCGTGTATGTTTTATTATCATTCTTGTCGTTTTCAGTCGCATCATTTGATACAACTGAGACGTCATTGACAACATGTAGTAGTGTGCTCGTGGTGTTTACCACAGTCCTGGCCATAATCATCGTCATCCTAACGATAATGATTTAAGTTGTTTCTTTCTTACACTGTTCGTTACTTAGGGTTGTGTATTGTTAAGAATACAATTATTCTCACTTCAGTATTAATATCAGTTGACTATAAGAAGGTTATCTGCAATACTATCACTTAACTGCCTTTAAATGAATTTTCATATTATTGAACTTGAACTGATGCTCGTGCGAGAGACATATGATGCTGCTGATACTTCGGTTATGTTGTACAAAGTCAAGGACAACACGCAGAAACATATTCACATCATTGATCTGTTAAACAGTGATTTGTAGACGGGGACCTCAGCATGGTATAATCCTGGGATTGTATGGTGTTGGATTCTTTTTTTTTCTCTTTATACCAGTCGAACCGGAAACAAAACAGTTGTCACTTTACCGACTTGCTTTTTGATTGATTGATTTTTTATTTTTATATTTTGAGTCGATGGATCTGGTAAAATAGCGATGTTCCAAACGCTTCTTATTAATACCACTAGCTTACTATAGCTTGGCTAAAATACCATGTCCTCCTGATTCTCTTCACAAACATTATCTTGGACGGCGACCTATATCAAGTAGTGAAAAGCCATTATGAATGGAACTCACCAAATTTCCTATTCGTAAAAATACTATTCGCTTCTTATTTTTGTTCTGAAAGTATTCGTAGAAACAGAAGCAATAACATGATATTGGAACGAACGTACCGGATCTGATAATATATAATAATATATAATTATAATGGACCACAGGACAAGGGAGACTATGCATCCAGTAGACATGTCTTCTGAGCCTATGCTGTAGAAGTCTTTGACGAAATACGACAATGTATGACGGGCAAAGCATAACAGGGTGGTGGTATTAGGACATGGATCGGCTGCAAACAAACTGGTCATAGAATACATCGCATAGTGGCTTTGACAAAATGTCGGAGAAGTTATGGCCACTTGGTAGAAAAAAACAACTCCAACGCAATACAATATATTACGACAGTATAACGAACAAACACATGGTTTGGTACAACACTGCTAGGTGAATGAATTGTTTGCGTAGGAAACATATTTTATATTAGACAACTGTTAAATAATACAAAATAATAAGGGTTGGATTTCATGAAGACTATTAGACCTCTATTAGGTGCGCATCTACACAGCGAGGGTCCATATTGGTGACTAACGACATTGCTAGTTAGACAAAATGGAAGGGATGATACAATATGGATTCAGTCAGACGTTATGTTGGATGTCCAAAGCCAACTGGGGTTAAGAAAGCATGGCGTATTTACGATAACATAGTCTGGGTACGACAACAAGGAGTTTTGTTACAGAGTTGCGTTACAAGGTGTTATCTAAACTAATTGTAGTATGATTATATTATTATTTGATCTGTCAAATCAAAATGCCTCTATGTGGACCGAAAAGCTCATCCATAGCATTATGGCAAAAGCCTGAGCAGACGGTAAAGTAGACATACCTGAATGTTTCTGCTATAATACCATATACATAAATGGTTAAATGCTCCTTTCATAGATTTTCAGTACCTGGATGAAAAGATAGATTGGTACGGTAAATATTATGCCCATATTTTGGTCTAGATATTAATATGACAAACACAATACAGACAAATCACATGAAATTCTTCGTTTTAAAACTGTATGCATTTAATAACAAAGGCACTCGGACAACTGTCATTTTATTTCACCTCTACAAATGCCAAGGTCTATCTTTACGTAATTCATACAACCAGTTTCTTATCTCCTTTTGACAGTCACACAATATACACGCAGCAGGACAGCAATAGCGCATAATGCCTCATTGTCTATAGTCACTTAAAAGCCTTGTCAAGTCAGTTTAAGATTTTCGACACTGTATTATTATGGTGAATACAATACCAACATGGAATTTATCCAATGTTAAAATCTGCGGGAATAAGCTTAACATGTCCAATTAAAAACCGATAAAAATGGATTTAATTTAAGTTACATATATTGAGTAAATATTCTGCTTTAAGGCAAGCCATACATCATTAATCGGAAACGCTCGTGTTATTTTGCGACCTTTCGGTCAGCTTCGATTATCACCGGATTTGAACCAAACATTCCGATACAGAGTCTCAAACAAAAATGCATAGACGATAAATATTTGAAATGGGGACAAATCTTGTAATTATCACCGTAAAACAAAACTCATTTTTTTAGTTATATTCAACAATAATTATTCTGTC